>CM019169.2:40780708-41524774 GCA_009739505.2 Apolygus lucorum
TTTTCTTAATTCCAATGGACCGCTTGATGAAATTTGGTATGTAGGCTCCATTTGGGGTCTAGTTGTGGCCCCGAAGCTTTTGGTTGATGTAGGTCACTTCTAAGTGTTGAAAAATAAGGGTTGAAATGTTGAAAAACGCCCTAGCCCAAAAAATTTTGATGTAAAGGTATTGTTTTTCCATCAATTTAAGATAGTATTGAATTTTTAGAATCGAATGAGACCACCCGGAGCTCTGTAGGACCAACCGTTCTCTCCCTATGAGAACTTGAGGGTTGGACTTACGATAAATCAGAAACACGAGTGTGAATCGCAAAAGAGGCCTTATCTCCGTTCAAATTTTAGCTGCCCAAAGATTGCTGTTCGTTTCTTCGAGTTGTATTCAGGTTTGCGTCCTTTGCAACCATTTTTTTAAAAATTGATTGTGAAGCGTTTATTTCATCAAATTAAACTTGAATGTGAAGTGAAATTAGGTTGGCAGGTAGTGACAATGACAAAGTTGTGTTCTTTGCAGGCGAGTGATCTATCAGAAGAATATTAAACCTTTGTGTAATAATTTTCAGCGTTTTTCTAAGGTTTAAAAAGTCAAAAAATGATGTAACAAAAATATTGAATATTTTTAACATGTTTAATGTTTTAGGGCTGGGGGTCGTTCTGTGAATTCCGACACGCAAATCTGCAACGTTTTTTTTTTCTTAGTTACCACGGACCGATTTCTTAGTTACCACGTTATATCGGCTCCATTTGGGGTCTAGTTGTACCAAGATGCTTTTGGTTATTGTCACTGATCAGCTGAGTGATCTCCAAGGCCATTTTCTCTCCTGTTGAACGCAGGAAGCTGAAATTTGAGAGGCAGGGTCAATGGAGAATGCTGGAGGCGCCTGAAGGGTGACTGATCAGCTGAGTGAGCTCCAAAGCCATTTTCTCTCCTATTCATCTAATTTCTCTCCTTGCGAGGGAAAAACATTAACATGATTTAATGTTTTTCCCTCGCAAGGGAGAAATTGAACAGAGTTTTTTTCTTTTTCATCGATTTCCTTCAACATTTGTATCATAACTCTATTTTGTGTCTTCCATAGCCCACAAAAAATTCTGCTCTCCATTGAATTTAAAATTGAAGTTAAAATTTTGGTTACTTCGTTGACACTTTGGGACATCCGTAGAGTTCCTGAGATGTTTTGGTGACACTAGTGACACCATGGTCCAATAAAGGTTAACAATGGCTATAACTCCCTCAATCCATTTTGGTCGCGTTCTGCGTGTCTTTCTTTGACATCAGACTCATGTTCGATCATTAATTTCCTTTCTGGAGATATTTTCCTTGATATTCATGCCAGTTTAACCGCGTTCCTCCACCCTATCAGATCTCTCGACTACTACAAACCTGATGCACTCAATGAATCACCAAAAATATAGACCCGACGACTTACTAAGTACCATTTTGCTATGGTAACAATCCATTGTTTCGCTGATCGTTTTATTTCTTGTTCTAATAATCCCATCATGATGATAAACGACGAAAATGTTCTAGGACAAGTTCTTACTTAAATTAGTAATAGAAACGACTCCTGAAGTTTGGGAACCTAACGTTGAGATACATTGTATTTTAAGGTGCTCTCAGTATGACCATCATCATCATGTTAGTTCACGAATTTGTCATCATTTCTTCATCATCTTCTCTGATTATTGAAAGGTTTCGAGCCTGGCGATACTCCTAACTACCACACGCCCTCAATGATCGGTTTCTTGCCGGGTTAGACCTCCCATTACCCAACTCAGTCTGGGCAGTTTCTATTTTAAAAATGTTATTCATTATGTGTTGCCTTTCTTCAATTAGCCAGGTGTTTGGCGAGGGGAAGAAAAAAGCGGCTGATTCTCAGTTTTCAATCTTGTATTATGTCGAGCTAGCTTTCACCATTGGCATCGTCAGAACAACTTAAGATAAGTTAGATGGCATGTAGCTGTAGTTTCAGGCATTTTCCACAACTGAATGCAAATGTAAGTAATCCCTGTTCCAAGGTTACACATTTAACATAGCTTATAACATATCGATACCTTAAAGCGCAAAGGTGATATGTTGTTGGTGGTGTTGTTGGTGATATGTTGTATTCTTCCAAATTTTGTATTTTTTTTTAATTTAAGAAAAACTCAAGTTCAACAAAACTATTATTAACCTTCTTGACGATTATAGCTTAAAAATTTGTTGAAGAATTTTTTGGGAACTGTGCACTGGTGAAAACTTCTTTTGCGTTTTTCTGAAAACTCCATTTTTGGATATAGCGCCTCGTGCTTAAGGTATCGATATGTTCTAGAAAGGGTGATGAGCATTGGGGTCAGCAGAGTGCAATATTGACATCCAGCTCCAGTTATTAGAGGGTAGATATTTAGTTTCCGCAATAGTCTTGATTATGATTAATTTGTACTCAACAAGTTATGTAGGTACTTATGAGTGATTTTCTATTGGGTTTCCTTCTATTTATGTTCTAATTGAGGTTTCTCATCAACCTGGGGGGTTTTCCACGGTTTGTAATTAGGGTTTTTTTTATTGAGGTAACTTGAGCCCCAAACCCAGAACATGTGGTGAACGTCTAATTTTAATTTGCCTACTCTCTAATAGCTGGAGCTGGATGTCAATATTGCACTCTGCTGACCCCAATGCCCAACACCCTTTCTAGATCATATATTATAAACTATGTTAAATGTGTAACCTGGGAACAGAGATTACTTACCTTTGCAATTCAGTTGTGGAAAATGCCTAAAACTACATACTCTACAGTTACATACCATCTAACTTATCTTAAATTGTTCTGACGATGCCTATGGCGAAAGCTAGCTCGACATAATACAAGAATGAAAACCGAGGATCAGCCGCTTTTTTCCTCCCCTCACCATACACCTGTCGTTGGAGCCCACTCCAACTTATTGTTCATAATAATTAATCATGTGAAGTTAGTTGATGTTCCTATGTTAGATTACCAATGTTAAAAAACGCTGCAAATTATTACACAATGGTTTATTACTTTTATATAGATCACTCGTCTGCAAAGCTACCAACCGTCCAACTTGAAGAAAAACATCGATCGTATTTCGCTCAGCTAAAATTTGAACGGAGATTATGCTTCTTTTGCGATTCAGACTCATGTTTCTGATTTATCGTACGTAAAACCCTTAAATTCTCGTAGGGAGCGAACGGTTTGTCCTACAGAGCTCCGGGTGGTCTCAAAAAATTCTAAAAATTCTATAGAATCGTAAATTGAAGGAAAAAAATACCTTTATATCAAAATGTTTTGAGTTAGGGCGTTTTCAAAATTTCAAAATTGATTTTGGAACCCTTAGATGTGACCTACATCAACCGAAATCTTCGGGGCACAACTAGACCCCAAATGGAGCCTACGTACCAAATTTCATCAAAATCGGTCAATGCTAAGTGGCAAAAGTGCCGCGTACGGCGGACGGACGGCCAAATTTTTATTCGATTTTTGGATTCTACGTACCTTGAAACGTAAACCATCAAATTTTGAGGGGGTGTTGAAAATTTTTTTTTCTTGTTCGATTCCAAAGGTTCATTATTGAAAATAATAAACCAAAATTACGATTGTTCAGGAAAAATACAGTCCAACTTCGACGATAAAGAATTTTAGTTCCATTTATTCTTTTCACTTCTTGGCGGATTGGTACCAAGAAGTAGCACGTGTCTAATTAAAAAATATTGATAAACACGCGTTTTTCAAATCGCATTGAAAAATTAGATGAATGATTCTGTACAAGACAAGAAATTCACTAGATTAAATAGCTCTGAAAAGCTATGTATGAGTGAAGAACTTGAAAACAACCGGTATCGACTATCACTCTGGGTAAATTGAATTAGGGGTAGAGGGCATTATTTTTATTTCATCTAACAGCCAACACGCACAATCCCTAAAATTCCACGGTTTCTAGCCAGTCGACGAACCTCCCGTCTATTTAAAACCCCCCTGATAAGAGCATATTGTGTCTAATTTCACTAATAAACTTTCGAACACAAGTCAGAATAGAGTTAAAAAACCAAAATGAATAAAGTGAAAGGTGGTGGTGGTATGTGTGAATAAATTCACACTTTTTAACCCTTAATATCCTGAGGTTTCTTTTTGGGAGTCCGATTTTTACCTGCAACAGTTTATCCTATTTTAAATCAAAACTGATAGCCGTTGGCTATCTTGATTCTCCAACTATCGATTGTGTAAAAAAATGCAATAATGAAAAACATAATAACTCAAAGAAAAAACAAAATAATTCTCGAGCTGACAAACTGTAGTAGGGCTTTGAGGTACCTTCTAATTTCTTAATTTCTCACTATGTAGGCTATTAGTTGAGATGGTGCTACTGTCTAACCCAGCACAGATCGCTCTATGAAGTGAACCTTCTCCACCTTATTCCTTGGCTCTGTACTTTATGAGAAATAACTAACCCCAACATCTTCAATGATTTTTCCAAGTTTCTTTCTTCTACTCCAACAAATTGGGTTTTGTAGACAGGTTTTGCTAAAGCAGATAGCGCTAATGTGGCCCTTGAAAACACCATTCTTGAGCTGACAGAGTGTAAAAGGGCCTTTGAGGTACCTTCAGCTCAAATATTTTTCAGATTTGTCAAAATACATCTAAACTTAATTTTGTAAAAAGTCCGAAAAAATAATTTTTTTGAACAAGTGGGAAATTAAGGGTTAAGGTGAACATCAAATCATCAAAATATAATTATGGGTGGTTGGCGAGGTTAGCCTCCGCTGTCTTCAATTCCAGGCGGTCCTAATTATTATTCTCCCGCCGTTTTCCATCATCTCGAAATTACTCTCGTTTCAGACCGATGCAGGCCCTCTGATGTCAGCTGCCAAGACGAATCGCGAAGGGATCGCTTCACAATGAAGATCGTGAGAGGAAGAGCCGTTCGAACAACGCAAGTCAAACCTTTGCGCTCGACTCCAACAGAAATCTGCGTTCACATCCCCGACAAGAACAGGAAACAACTCAGTTAGGACAGATTGTCGGTGACATGAAGGACAAACGGAAGAAGATTTTTCGGATCGTTCTTCCCGTTTTCCATTATTTATTTCAGCGTTTAAATCCCCCTTTATCTTCAAACGGTAAGTCTCAACGTGAAACTCCCTCAGTTACCTCATTTGCCCTCTTCATTATTGACGATGAAAACGTAATCATAAAATTGAAAATACTTCAAACAATAATTGTTTCAAAATTTCAAAATTATTTTGAAAAATGCTTGATTGTTTTTCAGCTAGTTGAAGAGCTACAATATTGTTAGCATTCTAGTTTCAAACTTGTTACTAATAATGCAAATTTTAAAATAATTGCTGATAAAAGAATAGGAAAATTATACTAAATCTGCATGTAAGATCAGTAGGTCCATACTTACCGGATTTTTCTTAAATGGCGTTAAACCCCACTTTTTCGGTAGATGAATCAATGATGATCCCCCTTAATAGGTAGATTGCTCCAGTAACTCTGTTAAATCCTAATAGAAATTCTAGGAAAATGGAAGTAAAAGTTATTAGGTAACTGCAGTTCACATTTTTGTAAATTTTGGTTTATTATGTTCCATAATGAACCTTTGAAATCGACCAAGAAAAAATTCCCCCCCCCCTCCTTCCTCAAAATTTGTTGGTTTACGCTTCAAGGTACGTTGAATCCAAAAATACACGAGTGTGAATTTCAAAAGAGACCTAATCTCCGTTAAAATTTTAGCTGGCCGAAATGCGATCAATTTTTTTTCATGTTGGTTGGTGGTAACAATGGCAAAGCTGTGTTCTTTTCAGAAGAATGATCTTTATAGAAAAATATTAAACCTTTGTGTAATAATTTGCAGCGTTTTCGAAAATGAAACTTACGTTGTCTTCTAAATTTACTGTCGATTAGGTGCACTTCATTGTCGCAAATTTCTGTTACAATCCTGTTACTACTGAAATGGTCATAACTCCCTTTAAACACTTGATGAGTAATGAGGGTCTGGCAGAAATACAAAATTCATTTTGAATCGGCAGGCCGGTACTGAGTTATTGGAGTTAAAACACCGTACACAATCGTTAGCGACCCTCAATTCACTCATAAAACTAAGATAAACCCTTCTTGTTTTGGAGTATTTTGAGGTCAATCTAAACATTAAGTGAATTCACTTGAGAGTTAATATAAAGTGTAAAATGAAGATCAAGTACACCATTGAATTCTCCTTGAACGTTACTAGATTTTTAAACCTAAAAATAAAGCCTAAAGTTACAATTTAGATTATGATCAAATTATCTAATTATCCATGGGAATATCTTAGGCAGACCAAGGATGGGTAAAGACTACTACAAAACCCTCGGCGTCCCCAAAACCGCTACTTCCGAGGATCTGAAAAAAGCCTACAGGAAGCTGGCTCTCGAGTTTCATCCGGACAAAAACAAAAATCCAGGAGCCGAAGAGAAGTTCAAAGAGATCGCCGAAGCCTACGAGGTTCTCAGTGACGACAATAAACGCCAGGTCTACGATCGGTGAGATTCAAATTCGGAGAAATTTAGAGTTGGGTGAGATTTCCCAAAATCAAGGTGCACGAAATTGAAGGATTACCAGTTTTTACCTAAAAAAAAATTATATAGGTATTAAAAAAAATAAACAGGGTGTCCAAGTTGTTTCCCCCCTCCTAAAATCTCAAACTGATAACATTACGGATTCCAGTAAACCTCAAGGTTGGTACATGAATTTCCGTTATTTTTTAAAGCTGATTCACGCAATGCCACCCATTTTTGTCATCTGACCCGTTTTCATCGGAATAATGACAAATTGGTTCTTCTGCGTCAAAAAATCATTTTTCATGCCGACTTTTAAATCTTGGAATTAAGATGACTTTTAACTTGATCACTGAAGACGGTTTTAATTTCCTATTTTTACATTTAAAATTAGTCCGACTAAACATTAGAAAATAGGCGCTTAAATTAACAAAAACTGACGTGAAAACCAAATTTTGGTCATTATTTCGCTAAAAACGGGTCAAATCAAATATAGGTGGAACTTATCACGTGAATTAGCGATAACAAAAAAATGGAAATTCTTGTACTTCACTTACTTAAGTTAACTGAATCCATGTTTTACGCAATTTTGGTAGTTAGGCATCTTTGCGCCATCGTGATGAAAAACGAATGAGGAGTCAAAAAAACCAAAAGGGGGTTCTCATTTGAAACGTGCATATTTGAGATCCTTGGGAAAAACACGAAGATTAAAAACAAAAAAATTACCTCCATTTAGACGATTTTAGGAGGGGGGGGGGGCAACTAGTGGAACACTATGTAAGTATAGTATACCCCCACCTTATAGTATACCACCTTAGTCGTGTAATCAGCTGGCTGACGAACTCCCATCAATATTCTCTTCTATACCTTTTCACTAGTCGAGGCAGTAAGTTCAAATTCAATAAATTCAAAATTTAGTGGTTTAAAGTTATAAATTTATAGAACATGAGACAAGAATTATTTCGTTTCATTAAAAAAAAGTCTGCCAAGTGGGAGTGGCACATAGCTTCATCATATCCATAACCCGATTGTATAGATGATCCAATGCATTGCAGTTAATCTCAAAACATCAATCTCTAAATACCTTGTTAAGCCCTCATAGAGAACTCTACACATAAACCGGTACAACCTCTGAATATTGTTGGAAAATGTAGAAGTTATTAGAGTAACAAGGAAATACTCGTTTGCGCGTGCGCAGTGGCTACTATCAGCCTGGGGGCAATAATTTTCATAGGGGACCATCTTCACGCCAACCCACACAGTCCCTAAAAATTTCATCGAAATCGGGCGAGAATTATAGAAGTTGTGGCTATGGCAAGGATTTCATGACAAACAGACAGACAGACACGGAACCGAAATTGTTCAGAATCTTTTGAAACGTAAAACGCAAGTGGAAATTTTGATTTTGGAGAACATTTTTTTTTTCAACCTTGAAAAGTGAAAACAAAACTTCCGCTACCTTGGTAGACTCGGAAGCAATTTGCTAATTCGTAGGAACTATCAAAAGGCTATCTCTAATGAAAACTCCAATTATAGCAAATTGAAATCTTACTCATGAGGCAAAAACCGTTCAATAATTCTATTACCTAAGAATTCAAATGTTCGACTCTCATCCTGAGCAGATTTGGAGAAGAAGGGCTGAAGCAAGGAGCTGGAGGTCGCCCTGGAAGCGCCGCTGGCCGCTACTCTTACCACGGGGATCCGCGCGCCACATTCGCGCACGTCTTCGGAGGCGCGAGTCCCTTCGACAGCATATTCGCCGATTTCTTCGGAGGGCTCGATCCAACGTCTTCCACTTCCCAGCAAACCAGGATATTCATTTTCGAAGGTGAATATTTCCTAAATTATGAAAAGTAAGAGGGAAATCGAAGAATTATTTACCCCTGTACGCAAATTTTTCAAGAAAAACGAAGCTATTGCAATGGACCCAAAATTTTTAATAGCATGTACCTTTTTGAAAATTTAATTCTATGAAATCTGTTTTGGAACATTCTAAATCGATTCCTGAAGTTATATGATATCATGTCGTCGGTTTAGTTCCTAATCCATATTTTTGTCAAAATGAGGTTACCTATTACGTTGAAAAACGAGCTTTTGTTACTTTTGAAAAATTCATCTAATTTCTCCCTTGATGGGAAAAACAATAAATCATGGTTATGACTAGGTATTATTACAAAAAAATTGATGTCAAGGCCTGGAATAGAACCCGAGTCTCTCAGACTAATGATTCTTGCAGTCTGATTATCGAATTTGTTTATCGTTCTCTCGTTTCACTTTTTTGAACTGAAAAGAAGTTACTTTTTTTTTTTTCATTGTCCTCAAGATAAAAGACATAATGTCAACATTCGATTTGAAAAACGAGTAAATGTGAATTAGGCCGTATCAGTGATTAAACGACGATGTATGTATTATGTATTGTATTATGTCATTCCGGACAATAACTTGAGTAATTGTTTCGAGAAAAAAATTAATTTGCTAAATTGTTCTTGGCAACAAACAAAAAGACGTCAGCCAGTAATTTTAGACAACCCGAAGCTGTAGAAGAAGGGGAAAATAACTACACCTTATCCTCCCACAGCCAAAACCAAATAGGTTTATTACACACAAAAAAAGAGATAACAAAAAACAAGTTTATCCCCTACCTACTGAGCTCTGACAATTGAAAAGTAATATTATTAAATATACCACTAAGGGTTTACTTTCTGCAGAACGTCCTTTAAGTAGTTCCAGATGGTGAGCTGGAGTGGTGGTGTTGGTGGGTAGTTGAAGAGGATCTAGATAGGTAAGGTAGAAGTGCTGACACTTCTAGAGAGTTTCTCAAACAGAAACAAGATTTCTCAAACAGAGAATTTTCAAGCTGAGCTGCAGCACTGGTTCTCAAACAGAGAATTGTTAATTTATTTTTGTTGAGCAGGAGACTGTATTTCAAAGAAGGTTGGCTTGTAACTGATTATTAGGCAGAAGTGAAGAGTGAAGGTCCTGCAGGTTGGATCTTTGGCTTCAAGTGGCCAGAACACTAAGAGATCCAAATTTCAAAAAATGGACCAAAAACGTGTTTCGGGGATTTTTCTAGATATTACCATCATAATCATAGTAAAATGTGGTAGGTATATTCGGATTCAGCTCGAAATTTTTAGTATAAGTACTACAATTCCAAATTTGAAAATTGCCCAAACATTTTGATTAGTTATATAAACAATTTATAAATCATTATGAAAACCTGAGTATATTGAGTGCACTGGGTGCTTTATGAGTTCATGAAGACGAGTAGAATATGAATATGGACTCCTGAAATCTTCAAAATACACCCTGTGTCATACAGTAGGTATGTTGTGTGAGGAGTGGGAGAAGAGGGAATGAAAATCAAACGTAAAGGAGGATTTATTTAGTAAAAACTTACCAATAATCGAGAGGGTTCGGGCCAGAATAGAAAAGAAAGCGATGTCGGCACAGGTTGTGATAACGAGACGAAAGGTGTTAACTGGGTAATTACGAGGTCAAGACGAGATTGCCCTCCTTCCTTTCCCCCTGTCACAGGACTGGTGAACTTCCCTCCTCTTCGTTCGCTCTGGGGTCAGGTCTTCCGCCTAATATGAACGTCTCACTCCCCCCCTGGCGAAAAAATTTGGGGTCATGTTGGGGATGGTTGATACCAAATTTTACCAACTGTTGGGAGGCATTCCTGGGGAAACCGACCTGGCCCACTGGCCTACCTGTTACAGTTTACATGTGGCTGAATCAAATGAGCCTTACTTTTGATGTCAATGTATAGGTCAAAGGCAGGTGTGGGCGAAGTGGGTGAAAACCTCAGGGACTGACTGGGGGTGGGGGGTTTTGGCCTCCATGTGCAAGTTAGGGGTGGTTTAAGGACTGATACCAGGAGTGGTGTGGCATAAGGAGGATTTGTTACAGGGCACATTTAGTCCTATGGTGTTATTATATTGGTATTGGTCTTATATTATAACTTGATATTGGTCTTATATAATCATATTATGATATTACAGTTGGTATGGTATACAGAAAACAGGAAAAAAATTACCATTCACGTGTTGGTACTCTATAAGTTTGGGGTGACAAGGAGAGTATTTTTTGATTTCTTTGTTAATTTTCAACTAAGGGGTTGATTTTATCATTCTAACAATTTGTATGCACCACTATGCGCCATTGCCACAAGTTTGACCATAGCTTCAATGATTTTTTTGAAAATTCGCGTATTAATTTTATGCTACATGAATGGACTTTATCTGTACTGTGACGATCTGTGCAGATGGACCAGGAGGTGGTGGCTTCTTCACGAGCGGAGTTGGCGCTATGGCGCAAGACCCTCCAGTCGAGCGAGAGCTGTTGGTGTCTTTGGAAGAGCTCGCTCAAGGCGTCACCAAGTCCATGAAGATCACCAAGAACGTGTTGAAAACCGACGGAACGACTAGGAAAGAATCCAAAGTGTTGCAGGTGAAACGATAGATTCCTGAAACAAAACCTTCCTTAGGCCCTTGGAAGGCAGACATTTTCATATTGCAAGCGAAAGTCCAAAGTTGTGAATACCTAATGGATCTCCGGATTTGAACCACGAGGGTAAAAGAAATAATCTTGTATGAAAGTATGTACTTGCAAGATCGATGTCTGGAATAATACCTGAGTGGCGATTCGATAGACCGAAAGTAGGTGTTCGTTCCATCGAATTACGAAACAGAGCAGCTGCTGCCCTATGACAAATCAAAATCACTAAAAAGAAGAGAGACGAAATTTTTTTTATTATACCGCTAAAAAGAGATTGTGAGGAAGTTTTTCCCGTAGTGTCACTCAAAAACACATTGTAATAAAGGCTGAAAAAAAGGGTAGAAAAAATGAAATTTTTGGAGTTATCACAAATTTTATTTAAAGCTCATATTTTACGCTCAAGTTTTTCTCAAAATGTTTTGTTCAGCATCAGCGAGATGGGAAATTTTACGTTCTATCAAACGGTTCCTTACTTTTCCATTTACGAGGTAAATTAATGTAGTGAATATCTTGAAAAACAAGGGATTAGAAATCTACTGAGAGACATTTGGAAATCGAGCTGTAGAATTGATCTCTTGAAGGTTTGACACCATAGTAGTGTTCATCCTGTATAGAAGGCTAAAGTACATCCAGCAGAACCCGATTGACTAGAATTCAGTTCCTACCTTTCCATTTCCTTCCCAGCAGTCGATACTGCCCAGGACTATAAGAAGTAGTTCTTATAGTCATTTTGGTACTTTCGCATTATACGGGCGCCACTTATATACAGCGCGCTGCGGCGGTTAGGTTATCGTAATTATGTTCCTAGGACTTTCCTTGTTTCGTAACGAATCAAACTATACCCGATGAGTCATACTTTCGTCATTACTTTTTTTTGTATAAATATGTGGGTACTTTCGCATTATACGGGCGCCACTACATTTTTAGAATTTTTGGTACCGGAAATCAATTAAATAAACACATATTTATACAAAACACACTTTAATAAACTTACGTACGAAATCACACAAAATCAAGTGGAACGGTTTTGGCGTTCTGCCTCCCAGAAGGCACCGATGTGTGCGATGATGGTGTTGAAAGCGTCACCGCCGCTAGCCGCCACATGTACTCCACCAAATACGTGTATAGTTTTAGTTTAGTTTTTTTTTTAATTTAGTTTTTCATCGGGTATAGTTTGATTCGTTACGAAACAAGGAAAGTCCTAGGAACATAATTACGATAACCTAACCGCCGCAGCGAGCTGTATATAAGTGGCGCCCGTATAATGCGAAAGTACCGTCATTTTCAATCGGAATAACAATATGAATGATGTTTCGACTTTTCTCAGGTTCAAGTGAAACCAGGTTGGAAGGCCGGGACTAAAGTGATATTCCCGCGAGAGGGCGACCAGCGGAGGAATCGCGTACCGGCGGATATCGTTTTCATAATTAAAGACAAACCGCATCCTAAATTCAAACGTGACGGTGCTGATATCCTCTACACGGCCAAAGTGACCCTCAAGAACGCTCTGTTGGGTGAGTGCATTTATAAAATATATAATGAAAAATAACTCATAATTTTGAATCAAAGTAAAAATGCAAAAATGGGGCAATATTTTCAGGAAACTCAATTGAAGTTCCCACACTGTCTGGTGAAAAGGTGACTTTGAAGTTCAAGGAGCCCATCAAGCCCGGTACTGTGAGGCGCTTGGCGGGCCACGGACTGCCCAATCCCAAAGACCAGACCAAGAAGGGAGACATGGTAGTCACTATCGAAGTCTTATTTCCTGATCAACTGAGTCCAGCCGACAGAGAAGCCATTTCCAAGCATCTACCATGACTCGGGGTATCTGGTGAGCACTCATCAGGTGTTGTGGTGGGCACTCTCCAGGACTCTGTGGGGCGTTCATCAGGTCTCTGCTGGGTACTTACTAGCATCAGCTATGGAACTCAACAGGTGCCTTCAGAGCACACACCAGGTCCCTAATGTGGCACTCATCTTCTGCCGGGTACTCACCGATCTCTCATGAAGCACTCACCACGAATCGCATGACTACAACAACCCTCAGTGCAAAAACTGAAGAGAGAAGCACCAGGCTCTCATACACGCAATTCTACAAGATTTCATATTCACGCGGATCTTATAAAATCGATCAGAACGCGAGATTCTGCTCCTTATAAACACACATCCATGTGCTCTCGAGTAAATAAACTTGTGAATCACAATTTAAATGCGATCGTTTCAAGCTAAACTTTCGAAATCGTGCATTCTTTTCCTTGACATCAGTATCATTTTAATCAAACTTTCTGGATAATTTGTATGGTTTCAGAATACAGGACATTATTATTCTTTGGGTCGATGACATAACTAGGTACTCTTCAATTTTGAAGGATTGGTTTGTAGTTCACCATTGTACCAGTAGGCTTTGGTCAAGATTTATTATTAACCCGAAAACGACTCGGAACTCGATAATATTGCTTTGGGAGTTGACCCCAACTAACCCTTATGAATTGGACTAACTCAAACAATTTCAAACCCTCAACTTCCCCAAAGCCACAATTTTCTTACCAGAGCTATATACTTAAATGAATACTTGGAGAAGTCCCCAAAAACTTGACATCATAACTTCAGTAAGATCAACTCCTCCAACCTCCCCTAAAGGCCATAGGATGGTAATAGTTGCTCGATTTATCACAGCAATCGGTGGGCCGATTTTGAATTTCAAAGTGATCTGAACTCATCCTGACCAAATAAACGTAAGATAAAAACGACCTCATGTTGTTTTCACCTCCAATTTTTGGAAAATGTCGAGAAAGAAGGTTGAAAACACCAAAACTCGTTGACTCTTTTGAGAGAAACAATTTCTTCTTAGGCCTGTTTTCACCTCCAATTTTTGGAAAATGTCGAAAGAGAAAGTTGAAGACACCAAAACTCGTTGATTCACTCGAGAGAAACGACCACTTCGAAGGCTTGATGTTGAGAAAGAAGGTTGAAAACACCAAAACTCGTTGATTTACTTGGGAGAAACTATCTCTACATAGGCTTGTTTTCACCTACAATTCTTGTAAAATGTCGAGGAAGAAGGTTTAAAACACCGAAACTCGTAGATACTATCAACAGAAACAATCTCTTCATCTGTTTCCCCCTCCAATTTTTGGAAAACATAGAAAGAGAAGGTAGAAATCGCAGAAACTTGTTGTATTACTCGAGAGAAACGACCACTTCGAAGGCTTGTTTTCACCTCCAATTTTTGGAAAATGTCGAGAAAGAAGGTTGAAAATACCAAAACTCCTTGATTCACTCGAGAGAAACGACCACTTCGAAGGCTTGTTTTCACCTCCAATTTTTGGAAAATGTCGAGAAAGAAGGTTGAAAATACCAAAACTCGTTGATTCACTCGAGAGAAACATTATCTTCATGGACTTGTTTTCACCTCCAATTATTGAAAACGCTGCAAATTGAAGGGCTTCCGGTACAAAGGGCGTAAGTGCCATTTCCGATTTTTTCCCAATAATATTTTTTCCGAGACCTATATACCAGCAGTGATTTTTCTAGAAAGGGCCGAAGCACCAAACATTTTTAAACCGACCGCCACGTTGCAGGTTTACCAACTTCCTCCGCCTGAAATTTCTCATTTTCCCTACTCCCTAAGTCCATGACGCAATTTCGGTAGAATTTAGGATTTATGGGACTTACGCCCTTTGTACCTGAAGCCCTTCAGAATAATTACACAATTGTTTATTATTTTTTATTTTTCTATATAGATCACTCGTCTGCAAAGCCACCAACCATCCAACATGAAGAAAAACATCGATCGCATTTCGGTCAGCTTTAATTTGAACGGAGATTAGGCCTCTTTTGCGATTCACACTCGTGTTTCTGATTTATCGTACGTCCAAACTTTAAATTCTCGTAGTGAGCGAACGGTTTGTCCTACAGAGCTCCGGGTGGTCTCAAAAAATTCTAAAAATTCTATAGAATCTTAAATTGAAGGAAAAACAATACCTACCTTTATATCAAAATTTTTTGAGTTAGGGCGTTTTCAAAATTTCAAAATTCATTTTTGAACCCTTAGAAGTGACCTACATCAACCAAAATCTTTGGGGCACAACTAGACCCCAAATGGAGCCTACATACTAAATTTCATCAAAATCGGTCAATGCTAAGTGGCAAAAGTGCCGCGTACGGCGGACGGACGCCCAAATTTTTATTCGATTTTTGGATTCTACGTACCTTGAAACGTAAACCATCAAATTTTGAGAAGGTGTTAAAAAAATTTTTTTCTTGGTCGATTCCAAAGGTTCATTATTGAAAATAATAAACCAAAATGTCGAGAAAGAAGGATGAAAATACCAAAACTCGTTGTTTCACTCGAGAGAAACGACCACATCGAAGGCTTGTTTTCACCTCCAATTTTTGAAAAATGTCGAGAAAAAAGGTTGAAAATACCAAAACTCGTTGATTTACTCGAGAGAAACGACCACTTCAAAGGCTTGTTTTCACCTCCAATTTTTGAAAAATGTCGAGAAAGAAGGTTGAAAATACCAAAACTCGTTGATTCACTCGAGAGAAACGACCACTTCGAAGGCTTGTTTTCACCTCCAATTTTTGAAAAATGTCGAGAAAGAAGGTTGAAAATACCAAAACTCCTTGATTTACTGGAGAGAAACGACCACTTCGAAGGCTTGTTTTCACCTCCAATTTTTGTAAAATGTCGAAAAAGAAGGTTGAAAACTCCAGAACTCGTCGATTCACTCGAGAGAAACATTCTCTTCATAGACTTGTTTTCACCTCCAATTCTTATAAAATGTCGAGGATGAAGGTTTAAAACACCAAAACTTGTTAATTGTACCCCCCAATCCCCCAAAATTTCCAAAATGTAAACTTAATTTCGAGCCCCCTCATAGTTTTCCCTTCAGACCCAGTCTGATTGTATAATTTTTCAAGTTTGCTGTTGACGTCACACTGTTTCGGAGGGCTCCCGCTTTAAAAAATCGTAGAATTAAAACTACTTATCGTTGAAAATTGCGGCTGGGGTCAAAAGTCTTATGATCAAATCTACTTTAATTAGAAAATATAAAATTTTCAAACAATATAAAGTTTTCATAGGTACTCGAAGGTCGAACCTCATTTTTAGTACTACCGCTCCAACTTATGGTTTAGACCCAATTTCTCTTTTCGGGTTGGTCTCTCTTCATGAGCTAGACCCCAACTTGCATTTGTTTTATTTTATCTTTAAGTTCCCCTATGATCTAACCATTTTTAAATTGTCAAAATTGAACACAATCCATCTTTGGATAGATAAGCTACGCACTGATCTGACTTATTGGGTCGCTCAGACCCCCTTTTTACTTAAGATAATGTTACATACCAAGAAAAATGCCGTCATATCCTAACCCTCCGGACATTATTTTTCATACCCGCCCGTACAGACACTGACCTTCCCAAGTTTCAACTTCATCGCCCTCGTATAAACCAAAGAATCATCGCGGATCCAGTGACCCAAAATGCCGTCTTGTTCTTTTTCGCCCAAAACCCTCCTCCCGCGTCCTCCTGCATGTCAGATAGATATTTTTCCAGGACGGCGGATCTCTCGTGTTCATCAACTTTTTATATCGCCATATTTTCTCTCTCGGGGTTTTGTGTTTCCCTTCTACTCTTTTCTTTCCCTCCGCGGGATTCCTCGATGAAGGTATTTCTATACATAAATTCCTCTTTCGCATCGAAAGAAAGGCGGATGATAACATTGTGAATGAAGGGGTGGAAGGGATGGAAGGACGGGGCAACTAAATAAGAATGAAGCGAAGGGATAGAGCCTGCCGACAGGTGCCGACTTCTCACGAAGGATTTGGCGTTTCTAGGTGTACGACTATGCAGCCTTCTCATCCCAATAGCTACTCAGTTTGCATCATTTTTCTGCATCTAATGAGAGGTAAGAAGCTTGAGGCATGGGTACAATTTTAAAAAATGCTACTTCAAATTCATTGGGCCACTAAAGTGGAAGAACGTGAACTCCCAATTATTATTATTATTATTATTATTACCTATTATTATTATTATTTTATTTTTTGAGTAAGTAAATATTAAAATTTATAATTACAAACGTTAATCCGTATTAACGTTCTGAACCGGTTCAGATAAGTATTTTCCAAATTGTGCAATTTAGCCCTTGATGATCCCACGACAATTTCATCTGGCAGAATCGTCGTGATCAGATTACCGTTGAATAACTGAAGGAAGCTATGAAGGTGCTATGTCCACCACTCACTTGGCATACGGGACATATTCCCTACTTGCTCTATCGGCGTTTTCTTCCGTCTCAACGCCCTTTTCATTCCCGTAGGGCAGAACTGCTAGGTCAGTGGGTCACGGGTGCGATCCCCGCTGTGCCTCCATTGTATTCGCAGGGCCCAAGTCGGACTATCTTTTATCGTTGTTCAATCAGAAAAGAACTATCGTGTTTCTCTGCCACCGTAGCAGCCTTGAGCAACACTTATTACTTTATTATTTCTCCATTATATGAGAGAAATATTGACCCTGTAATCCATTTAGGCAGAACAGTAATCCATCTCTCTCTCAGCTTTAAGATTTAAACCCACCGCCAACTACTGAATACAGCGCTGAATTTTCAACATCTAAATGTTTTTATTTTGTGTAAAAAGCTTGTAAAAATTATTGTAATAAACGTTTTGTTGTTTGAAAAATCCAAAATAAATCCGGTTTGCGACACTTGTGGTGTCAACTGACTGTCCACGATCCCACAGGATCTCACGATCCCACAGGATCATGAACTGTTATTAGGAAACAATTGGATCGGTTTCTTTTAAAAGAGCGTAAGTCCTTGCAACCAATCTTCGGGAAATCAAGAAAACTTCCCGTATGGCGCTATTGATAAAATTGTGAAAGGAAAACTTTTTTCCCTGTTTCGACAATCAATTTGACTCGCGTTTTTCCAGATTTTTATCTCCCACCTAGGGGCTCCAAATTCGCTATTCTATTCCATGGACTTACGCCCTTTTAAAAAATCCTGTACAATCTCACTTTTTATGGATTGCAGACTTTCTTTCTTTTCAATATTATTGAAAATAATAAACCAGAAACCGATTCAATTCTACCTATTTGATACCAATTTTTGAAAAATTGAAAAAAAATCGTTTGTATTATAACATTTAAATAACACTAAGTATTTGTACTCGGCGCCCATGACCAGAAAAGGTTGCATGCGCCTAAATAAAGTTAAGTTTTTAAAAAATCCAGAATAAGACATCCCAGGAAATACGAGTTTTTACTGCTCGCTCTCGAGTTGTCAGCCTCGGCAGTAGCATCATTAAAGAACACTGCAACCTATTAAAATACTTAACTGATTCTCACTAACGTAATTTTATTAGTAATCATATGTGGTCATGTTAAGTGATGTCAATGACTATTTTCTACTACCTACATTAGGCACTTATTTATCACCATAGAAGTAGTCACCACATGCCTGTCTGCGGTAGACCGTCATCTTTCGATCTGCACAATCTTCGGACAGCATATTTATTGTCTATTTATGCCATCTCTGCCCAACCAGTACTTTCTGATCTCCACAAGTATTGAGCAGCTGCCCAGGAAATGAAGTGCGCCCTTTTGATGCTGGCTATTGCAAAAACCAGGTTTCCAACGATCTTCGGTTCACCCTGGTGCGAAATTCAAAAACATCTGACCCCCAACTCAAATTATTCTCCCAGCCAAGTTTTCATGTATTTTGGTCTTTGATCCAGACTTATTACCCTGTTGTTTTACTTCAACTTCAAAACCGAACTGTAAACCAAATTTTCCGGCCATCTTGTTTCATGCTTCCACCTAAATTAACTCCTGTGTGATCTGGTAATCCAGCGATAGCTTTCGTCGTATTTTGGGGGTTTTTCCTATGTACCAAACGTAAAATTTCATCATGTGACGGGAGCCGTCCAGTCTCTGAGTTGATCGGTAGAGGGGTTCATGAGGGACCACTGAGTGTAGAAGTAACTCTCTGTTCTTCTATTCTCACTGTGAGGGACCTCGGGAATTCAATCTTTGTGGACCTGGGAGGGTGTCTCATGTATCCCAAATCTGAGCTGAAACCAGTGATCGCTCTCGTGGCAAAAATGTAATCCAATTTCACCCCTTAGGAATAGAGGATTCCATGTACAATTGATCACTCCATTCGTTGCCATTTTCTTTTTCCTAAAATGCTTTTAATTATTTGTTTTCAGTAATGTCCCTTTGAAATCGACTGAGAAAAAAATTGGTCATTCCTTTGAAAAGGCATAGAATTTTCATGTTTCAACGAAAACAAAACTATGAAAATCAGTAAAGCCGTTATTTCGAGAAAAAAAGGGTTGTGAGAGAAACAATGAACCAATCTAAATACTTAAATAAATGCTTATATTCTACATCTTGTTCATGACAAGCTTTAGGTGAATACTACAAAAAATATTTACAAATGGTGAGATATTCGACAGTGTTTGTGCGTTTGAAGCGGAGTGCAGGAAGCGTGCATTTGAGGCAGCCTGAGTGTCGATGTGCAGTTGGAAATTATCGCGGAGGAGTCGAAATTCTGAACAGCTCGTATCGAAATATGACGTTGACGTTGTGGAGTATTTCTCGGATTCTCTCTAGGACCTTAGCCCCACCAACCTACAGGAACACAAAAGAAGTAATAACGCAAGTGATTATTAAGAGAGAAAAAACACTTTGTTGAACATTGTAGAAGGAATGAAGGTGGATTATTAATATTTATAATTTTTTAGTTTATGTCATAAAAATATACAGCAGAGGAATTATTTATATTGTTATATAGTAAGTAAATTTTTATTTTTGAAATTTTATTATGATTTTAAAATTTGAATTTGAACTTTGAAATTTTGATTTTGGAGAACACTTTTTTGAAACCTTGAAAAGTGAAGCTACTTTAGTAGACTCGGAAGCAAAATGTCTATAGTTTTCCAAGTCTAATTCGGAATTTTCCAAACCAAATTCAGATTATTCTAAATCAAATTCAGACTTTTCCAAATTAATTTTAGGATTATTTTCAATTTCATACGATGAAGTCAGGACAACATCGTACCATTAAAAACAATTCTCTTTGGGTTCTCATCTTCCTCTGGAGGACTGGGAACCTTCAATTTATATTTATAGGCCCCCACCTTCCGTTTCTATCTACTCATCGTATCAGCTGGAACCTGGAACTGGTAATGCCAACCAGAGCAACAAAGGTAGTGAGTGAGAATGGATTTACCATACTACCGGTTTTTTTTTTTTCAGAGAAATACCCGCTACCTTAGTCACTTCCCTCTCCTTCGAAACAAGTATAGGAAAACCTTAGTTACACGCCAACCCTCGTATGTACTTCTGCTGTGCCCATTGAGTACCTACTAAACACTGAAGAGTGTGATAAATAAAGACTATTTTAAACCAAAGTTTCATTCATCAATAGTAACGAAGTTGGTAAGAAAGTTTAGGAATTTTGATATTGAAATAATTAACCAAGACATTCAATTGGAAAAGTTAGAATTTTATTTGGAAAATACTAAATTTGGATTTGAAAAAGTTGAATTTCGATTTGAAAAATTCTGAGATTAATTTGTTAAAGTCTGAATTTGTTTTAGGGTCTGTTCGGAGAGGGAGTCCAGAACCAGTTCGAAACCAAACTGGAACTGAAAAGGGGAGGGGATAGAGGAACTCCTCCGGGCTCCTCCAAACCCCTCCGAACCGTTCAGGACTGCCTCTCCTAACAGACTGAATTTGAAAATTCTGAATTTGATTTGAAAAACTCTGAAATTAATTTGTAAGAGTCTGAATTAGTTTTAGAAAAGTCTGAATTTGGTTTGGAAAAGTTTGATTTTGGCTTGAAAAAGTCTGAATTTTGATTTGAAAAAGTCTGAGTTTGAATTCAGAAAATTTTGTATCTGATTTTACAAAGCCTCAATTTTGATTTGGAAAAGTCTGAATTTTAATTTGGAAAAATCAGAATTTTGATTTTAAAAATTCTGAAATTAATTCGTAAGAGTCTGAATTAGTAACTAATTACTAAAACTGTTTTAGTCTGAATTTGGTTTGGAAAAGTTTGCATTTGATTTGGAAAAGTTTGCGTCTGATTTGAAAAAGTATGATTTTGGCTTAAAAAAGTCTGAATTTTAATATCTGAATTTTGATATCTGAAAAAGAAAATTTTGTATCTGATTTTACAAAGCCTCAATTTTGATTTGAAAAAGTCTGAATTTTAATTTGGAAAAATCAGAATTTTGATTTGAAAAATTCTGAAATTAAATCGTAAGAGTCTGAATTAGTAACTAATTACTAAAACTGTTTTAGTCTGAATTTGGTTTGGAAAAGTTTGCATTTGATTTGGAAAAGTTTGCGTCTGGTTTGAAAAAGTATGATTTTGGCTTAAAAAAGTCTGAATTTTGATTTGGAAAAGTCTGAATTTGAATTTCGAAAAGTTTGTATCTGATTTTAAGAAGCCTTAATTTTGATTTGGAAAAGTCTAAATTTTATTTTGAGAAAGTCTAATTATGATTCAAAAAAGTCTGAATTTGAATTTGGAAAAGTTTAAATTTGATTAAAAAAGTCCAAATTTCCATTCGGAAAAGTCTAAATTTGGTTTAGATAATTTTGAATTTGGTTTGGAAAATTTTGAATTTGTTTTGGGAAATCCCGCATTTTATTTGGAAAACCTATATCTGTATATTATTGAAGATGCGGTAGGCAGAAAAAATTCTGGTCTACTTCAATGTACTTTCTCCTAAATTTCACTATCCTTCACTAGCTATACTCGGTATCCACCCTGTATGGATTGTATCCACCTTCTTATTATCCATAATACCTAATAATTAGAATATAGAATAATTCTACATAGAGTAGCTTGTAGGGGGTAAGAACTCACCTCCCCATCCACCGCAGCAGCCGCCCCATCCGCCCCAGCCGCCGCCCCATCCGCCCCAGCCGCCCCAACCTCCCCACCCGCCCCACCACTCCGCCCCCTCCAGGCTCTCTCCCTCTTCTTTGGGAAAGTCACCGTCGACGTCCTTCTCGCCGGGGATCGCAGCGGAAATCACGAAGCAGATCAGTCCAAGCAGGATGAGTCCCTGAAAACACAAAAGAGAATCAAAAGTCTTTCCTGAGGGTGATGGTAAAGTCACAACCAAGGTTTACAATTCCCGCATTTCCTCTATCAGAATTTTGCACTGGAAATTTGTTGATCTATATGTCACAATAATCCATAGAATTTGCGGATGATACTGTAATTATGGTGACTGGGGAAACAAACTGTGAATCAGTGACCAAGCTGAATTGTTCTATCTCCCATATTCATGATTGGTCAGTGAGATGGGGAGTAAGAATGAATGAGACAAAGTCATTGCATGTTGATTTCACGAATAAAAGGATCAACTATGTGTCAGCCTTTCTCGATAACAAGGTGATACCGTATGCCAATGAAGCGAGATATCTTGGAATGACGCTGGATGCCAAACTAAGGTGGAAGTCTCACGTTGCTGAAAGGCTTGATTAAATCTCCGGACTGCCGACATTGCCCAGGAACTTTGGAAGCAATAACTCACATCCTCTTGGAATGCCCTAACTATTCAGCAGCACGAATCCATCTATTCCACGAAATTGGCGCTCATATCCCCCATTCATTCAACGTAGACACCCTCGCTTCTTCACCACACACCATAGTCCAGACAGCTACTTTCAACTTTCTAATTGAGATCGGAATATATATTTAATGAAGTGATTACCTAATGTATCTCAGTATCTATCAGTGTAAATTGCCAACTAATCTCTAAGGAAATGATACATTGTACAGAAGGGCTGTAATTTAAATAGAAGCCAATAAAGGAAAAAAAAGTCTCACGTCAAGAAGAAAAAAGCTGAGCTTTCGATTAAATTCAGGAAAGTGTTGTCTCCGGTACTCTGTGGCCGGCAGTCAAAATAGTCAGTCCACAATAAGCTTATACAAGCAAGTCCTAAAGCCTGTCTGGAGACTTACGGTGCGCAACTGTGGGGATGCACGGCCCAGAGCAACCGAGACAATGCATCGCTTCCAGAATAATGTCCCGCGATGCTGCGTTGATTCATTCAGATACTTTAGAAATTACAGACTTCACTACGAGCTGCAAATTGAATCTGTCAATGAGGTCATTCGCAGCCAAGCCATGAATCACCTTTTGAGGCTTCGTCGTCCGGCTTCTCAACACAGATGCTCAGCTTAGAAATGAAATGAAATGAAATAAGTTTATTTCCCTGCAGACGGCAAAAATGGTTCAAAACAAAATAATATAGTAGTGGAAACTTCCCCCCTCATAGATCAACGATCTGTGCCAAGGGGGAGGGGGGGAGCTGCTCACCTAAACTTGTAACATAAATATGAACTTGTCTAATTCATCTATATATTTTTCTGAAAATATCTACTTAAATACTATAAAAAACATGTACAGTATGATTTTGTGAAATAATATTTAAGAAAATAATATGTACGTTGCACCGTAAAGATGTAGGGAAAATTAAAACTTGTAGATGCTGGTGGTCATTGAATCTAATAAAGATGGTTCGGCGGAGATGAGAAATGAATATAAGTACCTGTTTTTTAAATGTCGATTTGTTAATGGAGTGAGGGTTAGCTAGAGAGAGGGGAATTGATCGCAAAATTAATGGTAAATTATGATGTAGATGACGGGTAGTTGAGTATAGACGACTGGGTGGTGCGGATTTGACTGCTTGAATGGTAAGCCTCAATGCATAGCTGGTTTTCTTCTGTTGGGCTACCACTATATCAGGATGCTCGTGGAAATACACCAAGGCGTGCTTTATGTATAGGTAATTATTTAAGTGTAAAAACTTTGGCCACTTCAAACAACTCAGCACTAGGGAATCTACGGGGTTTCTTGAGAAGAACCTTCAAAATTGATGCAAAAGCATCTCTCTGACCGGTTCCAAAACACTGCTGAATGCATTACCCCACCAAAGTATACCAAAGCTCAACACTGACTGTACTAGTCCTTTGTACAGCATAATTTCTTAGCGTGTTTTTAGATAAATAGTTGTGAATTTGTCTAGAAGACTTGAGTGAACCAAGCCACACGATCTAATTCACTTAGTGTGAGCATCATGAAGTGCAAATTTCAGGACAATAAAAACTAAGTGAAGTGTCTTAGTTTTTTTAACGTACAACAACTATGTATTTAAAACAATGTTGCTTGTAAGTTGTAATTTGGAGCAATAAAACAAGTAAAAAACGTCTGCCAAGTGGGAGTGGCACATAGCTTCCTCGTATCCATAACCCGGTTATATAGATGATCCGATGCATAGTAGTTGATCTCAAAACACCAATCTCTAAGTACCTTCCACTACCCTCATAAGGGACCATCTACACGCTAATCTGGACAATCCTAGAAAATTTCATCAAATTCGGATGAAAAATGTAAATGTTAAGGCTGTAAATGTTTAAGGCGTTGATTTTCATTGGGGACCATCTACAACCTAATCCGCATAATCCCTGAAAATTTCATCGAAATCGGGTAGAAAAATTGGAAGTTATGGCCGTTACAAGGAAATTCACGTTTGCGCATGCGCAGTGGCTACTATCAGTCCGAAGGTGGCGATTTTTTTTCATAGGGGACCATCTAAATACTAATCTGTAACATCCCTGAAAATTTCATTGACATCGGATGAAAAATGTAGAAGTTATGGCCGTTACAAGGAATTCACGTTTGCGCATGCGCAGTCGCTTCTATCAGTCCGAGGATGATGATTTTCATAGGGGACCGTCTACACGCCAACCCGCACAATCCCTAAAAATTTCATAGAAATCGGACAATAAATTCGTATAGTTATGTGCGTTACAAGGAATTCATGACAGACAGACAGACACGGAACCAAAATTGTTCAGAAAGGTCTAAAACGCAATACGCGAGTGAAAATTTTGATTTTGGCGAATTTTTTTTTTCGTCCTTGAAAAGTGAAAACAAAGCTTCCGCTACCTTGGTCGACTCGGAAGCAAAAATCCATAGAATCCATGAAAATATTAATCAAAATACGATTTTCCATTATAAGAACAAGAACTTGTAAGTAGGCGTAGTAAATCTTCAAAATTCGTTCTACATTCAAAGTTTCCATGAACTTATCGCTTCTAGATGGCCGAACAGCCTAACCCTCTGTACTGATGGATCATGGCATAGTGGCCAAACAGGCTGCGCTTTCTATGATGCCGTCAACGATGATGCAAGAGCCTTCTGTCTCTGGAATATAGCTTCAATATATACGGCTGAGCTATCCTGCAGGCACTGCATTATGCAAATTATGTCACGATCAACTACATTATCATGCTGATACTATCTGACTCTAGAAACGCGTTATCGAAACTATCAGAATTGAAGGTCTCCTTCAACCTCAACCACATGGAAGCAGGGATAATCCAACTAATCCTCCTAGCCAGTGATGTACGTCATCAAGAGTTATTCAACGTGGGAACGACGTTGCTGACTTCGAAGCAAAATGCGCTACGACTCCGCCTGATCCAGATTCATCCTATTCTCCTTCGGATCTAAAACCTTTCATCGATGACAAGTTATTAAGATGCTGGAGACAACAACACCCTGCTGGGTATCTTTACAAATCCCTATTTCCATCTTGGTTTCACCGTGTTGTTGATGACAACCCAGGGTCCTTTCATAGAACAATCTGCATAGTAATGCGCTCCAATTCTCGATTGGAAATGCTGGTTTTGCTTCCAGTAACCTCCAGTACATGATTTGGAATGCGTCAACCACCATAATGCCTGAGTGCAACTTTAGCAAGAGCTTCACTCAAAGGTGCCCAGGATACCACATTGACCACATCGCTGTTTGATAAATTATATAATTATCATCACAAAACAGTGGATATTTCAGTTTAATTTTTTAAATACTAATTATCATCACAAAACAGTGGATATTTCAGTTTAATTTTTTAAATACTAAATACTGACGATTAACATTAGGTACATTTGAATCAACTATTATGTCAGTTATATATTGTGTCAAGTGATTAATTTACCATTTTTATGAACATGCGGCTCTTGTTTTTGAAGCCAATAAAAAAAGAATACGAACACATTTCAAGGTATGAACTGTTTCAAAATAAGGCTTACGAGTTGTAGTGAGGTGGACAGAGATGAACGGCAAGTTCACTCTTACATTTCACACCTT
Organism: Apolygus lucorum; assembly: GCA_009739505.2. Classification (NCBI taxonomy): domain Eukaryota; kingdom Metazoa; phylum Arthropoda; class Insecta; order Hemiptera; family Miridae; genus Apolygus; species Apolygus lucorum. Next base: position 40,806,926 of record CM019169.2, read on the forward strand.
AAATTAGAGTTACTCAGTGAAAATAGACTATTTAGAATATCAGTCTATTTTCACTCAGTAAATCCAATTTAAGGTGTGAAATGTAAGAGTGAACTTGCCGTTCATTTTTGTCCACCTCACTACAACTCGTAAGCCTTATTTTGTTAGATCTCGTTTGTGGTAGGTACCTACTATACTCTTATTTTTAAATTATTTAGTGAAATAAGTAGGCTGTACGTTTGAGAATCTAACACAATTGTGAAATTTTATTGAACCAGAAATATAACATGCATCTCCGACATATGGTCAAAAATCATGTGATGCAAGAAATCTCGTGGAGTGTCACTGAAACAATACTGTTTCAGGATACATTAAACCGTGGAAACGTGAATTTTGCAGGGTTCACTTTTGGTTTATTATTTCCAATAATGAACCTTTGGAATCGACCAAGAAAAAAAAATTTCAACACCCCCTCAAAATTTGATGGTTTACGTTTCAAGGTACGTAGAATCCAAGAATCGAATAAAAATTTGGCCGTCCGTCCGCCGTACGCCGTACGCGGCACTTTTGCCACTTAGCATTGACCGATTTTGATGAAGTTTGGTATGTAGGCTCCATTTGGGGTCTAGTTGTGCCCCGACGCTTTTGGTTGATGTAGGTCACTCCTAAGGGTTCCAAAATCAAGTTTGAAATTTTGAAAACGCCCTAATTCAAAAAATTTTGATATAAAGGTATTGTTTTTCCTTCAATTTAAGATTCTATAGAATTTTTAGAATTTTTTGAGACCACGCGGAGCTTTGTAGGACAAACCGTTCGCTCCCTACGGAAATTTAAGGGTTTATATTTAAATATATATATATATAAATCAAAACACGAGTGTGAATCGCAAAAGAGGCCTAATCTCCGTTCAAATTAGAGCTGACCGAAATGCGATCGATGGTTGGTGATTTTGATTTTTTTGTTGTTGATTTTTTTTAATTTTTTTTTAAATATTTTTTTCTTCATATTGGATGGTTGGTGATTTTGTAGACGAGTGATCTATATAAAAATAATAAACCGTTGTGTAATAATTTGCAGCGTTTTACTCTCAATTTTCCGATCCGAAATCAATTTCATTCGAGATGGAATGATTTCCTGTGCTTCCATTGAGCTTGCCTTGCACAGTACGGCCACATTATCAACAAATTTAGCATTGAATCAACAAATTTATCATTGAATATATGAGGATTTTATATTATACCTACACTACTTGGCATAACACAACTTTGGGGTATTCCCGTGGAAACTCAGTTTTCCCTCGTTTTCAAATATGATTTATTCCAAGGGGCTCCCACGAACGTTTCGGTTCCTCCCACAGTTGAAACGCTCTTTAGTTTGCCTTTCGCCGGTTCTAAAGCGATGCAAGCCGGCGAGTTTTCTGACCCTCGCTTTTGACTCATAAACGGGAAACGAGTTGAAAAGTGGGGAAGTTTCAAGTTGAAGAGGAGCAGTCGGTAAACGAATCTCAACTTTTTGTTTGAATTTTCGTCGGCTCTGCGAAGCCCCTTTCAACAGGAGGCGCCAAACATCACTCAGTCAAGTTGGTGAGTTAATGGCTGTTCTAGAGGCACATTTCATTATGATGAAACGATCCGAAACTTATACACATAATACACAAGCATGAACAAGGCTCTAGAACAAGGCTCGTTCTACATCGAATTTTTCAACAACAGAATTTTTTGAGCATCAAAAGGGTGCTGGGTATCGAAAGTATTTTGCATTAACAAGAAAACAAAAAAAAATTGATCAGCTGAATTTGAAAAAGGGGTCTCTTGCTCAAAATAGTTTGAGTAATCCTACCTACCAACGCTACCTGGTCATCAGTAAGATAACACAAATAAAGATAATCTATATCATTAAAAATAGCAACCTCATCATCGAGACCTGAACATTCCATAGGTTTCGACCCATCCTAGTTCAAGACAATCACCTTACCTGGCATATATTTAAAAACAAATCTATAATGAAATTCACTGATTTACTCATATTGCGTGATCTGATCTTTTTGGTAAGAACTTTGTTGGGTCTGAATGTCGTCAGAGTCTCTCAAACTCACATATAAAACATATTTCTCCCAAAAAAACACAATTTTTAGACATCTAATTTCAACTCAACGCACAGAAACTACGAATATTAGAATAAGACAGATGGAAAGATGATCAAAAGTATAAGATGCAATCGATAACCTCTCTAAGCCGTTTTTGTACTACGACAATATTATCATTGATAATTTTCTGCTATGTTCGGAAAAATCGAAAATAACTTAATCAGGGTAGGAAAAATACTTTTTTAGGTTTGACGTTAATTAGGTGGTACCTACTGGTAAAGCGTATCATCCTCCACATGGAGCACCATTAGGTATTTCGATAAAAGCGTATATTTTCTCAACTCACAATTAAATTCATCCTAATAAAAACCTATAAAAATTGTTATTTGAACATTCACAAAACGCACCACTTGTCTCTTCCATGTTGAGAGTTCGCATTTTCATGGTTAATTACTGGCGTCCTCGCGGAAACCTCTAATTGGCCGGTTGCAAAATTACTATACTTATTTAATAATTGTTCATAACTAGTGCTCATGAATATTTATGATGAATGTCGAAGATCTATAATAAAATTCACTAATTTTCTCATGTTGCGTGATTTGATATTTTTGGTAGGAACTTCATTAGGTCTGAATGTAATCAGAGTCCGTCAAGCTCAGTTTTCTCAATAACAACAAAAAACACTAGTTTTAGTCACCAAATTTCAACTCAACGAACAGAAACTGCGAATATAAGAACAAAACATCGCTATAAAGATGATAAAAGGTAGACATGAAATCGATAATCTCTGTATGCCATTTTTGTACTATTACAATATTATCATTGATAATTGTCTGCTACGATCGGAAAATTGAAAATAACTTAATCAGGGTAGGAAAAACGATTCTTCAGGTATGAATATTGATAAAAGCGTAAATTTTCTGATATGAATAGCTCACCTCATATAAACAAATTCATCGTAATGAAAATCTATGAAAATTGTTATTTGAACATTCACAGATAGCACGACTTGATTCCACGTTGAGAGTTCGCATTTTCATGGTTAATTACAGGGCGTTCGCACAATTCCACGGAAACCTCTAATTAGCCGGTTGTAAAATTACAATAGGTACCTACTTATTTGCAATTTTTCACAACTAATACTTATGAATATTTATAGTGAATGTCGAAATTTCGACTCACCGTTGCTGTAAGCTTCGAAGCCATGGCGGTTGTCGTCTTCACTTCACTTCGAATAGTTTTTCATACCTTCTTGGTGTCGATCGAGCGTTTATATACTCGCTCGGGGGTGGTGGAGGAAGTCGGTAAAAAGTCCTTATGAGCTCATTAGGGAGGAACATCCCTTTTGACCTTCATCATTAACTTTGAAGCCTGTTTTGTCAATTGTTTAAGATGTCTAATGATCGGAAAAGAGCGAGATGAGTTGTTTTGATTCCTACCGGGCACAAGACTTATTTACACGGAAAGACGTTGGGCGGCGACTGGTAAGTTAAACAAAGCGTCATTGACGACACCTACATTTACAAGGAAGCGGTATGAGTTTTAAATTTGTAGTTATGAATACGATGAACAAATACTTCTAAATACGGAAAGTCACCACATTTGTGATGACGTCTCCTTTCAAAAATACAATAGGTATATTGCGTTTCTTGCAGTGGTACACTGTCAGGTTAACTGCAGGCCGCCGTGAGCATATCTTGCAGAGTTGGGCGAATTCTTATTCATAAATACGATTATGAATACAAATCATATCTGCGACTTTATGATTATGAATACGAATAGAGGTATGAATATGAATATGAATACAAATACAATCGTATTCACACTTTGGATACGATTTTCCCCCGTGTTCGTATTTTGAATACAAGTTTAAGATTTTTTCTATGATTTCCTCAAAAATCGATTTTTTTTGATTTTTTCTTACGATTTTCCCTGAAAATCATACTTTTTTTATGATTTTCTCCGGAACTCTGGACATATTTATAACCTATCATTGTCAAAATAATCAATCGAAATTCGAAACGCTCACCAATTCTTATAGGATCTTTCACGCAGAATTGAATGAAACCAATCCCAGGTCGCTACGACCAACCGAATAGAAAGTACGACGACATTTCCGCTGAAAATCGTATTTTTTACAATTTGCACTGAAAATCATAAAAAATTTATGATTTTTACCGCAATTTTGGTCGTATTAATTCCCTAAAATTGCCAAAATAATTCCTAAAAATTCGAAACTCTTACCAATTCTTATAGGATTTTTCACGCAGATTCGAATGAGACCAATCCCAGGTCGCTACGACCAACCGAATAGAAAGTACGACGAAATTTCCGCAGAAAATCGTATTTCTTTAAACGATTAGCACAGGAAATCATTAAAAAATTATGATTATTACCGGACATTTCGTCGTAGTTTCTATACGGTTGGTCGTAGCGACCTGGGGTTGGTCTCATTCGATTCTGCGTGAGAAATCCTATAAGAATTTGAGAGCGTTTCGAATTTTGATTGATTATTTTGACAATGTTAGGTTATAAATATGTCCAGAGTTCCGAAGAAAATCATTTTAAAAAAGTTTGATTTTCAGGGAAAATCGTTTAAAAAATTCGATTTTTGGGGAAATCATAGAAAAAATCTTAAAATCGTATTCAAAATACGAACACGGGGGAAAATCGTATTCAAAGTGTGAATATGATTGTATTTGTATTCATATTCATATTCATACCAGTATTCGTATTCATAATCATGAAATCGCAGATATGATTTGTATTCATAATCGTATTTATGAATAAGAATTCGCCCATCTCTGATATCTTGAGCATAATGTTCGCCTGTTGAGGCCAATACGTCCAATACGTATTAGAGACAATATGTGGAAAAACGTAATCTCTTATTTCTTTTAAAACGGTGGCTTAATTTGGGATACCCAAATTGCACGAAAAGTTCCTCTTCCTTCCATATCATAAATAAATATGTGAAGGTGTGTAATGTATACCATTTTAAAAGGGAAGCCAAAATCGCCCTGAGGTCTTGAAAAAAGTCCAAAATGAACCTGGGTACCTAATTTGGGATATTAGAAACATCAATCGTCATTAAACTGTTGGTTCCAATTAACCGACATCATGGAATCAATGAAACTTAGAATTATACTTACTTTGTCTGGTGAACTGCGAACATTCAGAGCTAAACAGGACAGAACAGGGAGTTTATTACCAAGTTTGCACTCTAAATGCACTCTAGATTTTTGAAAACATGCACTAGTTCAAATCACAGCTAATGTTCCCCGAATCTTTTTATGTGTTCTTACAAGTTCGTACAAGTTCTTCTCATTTGTTGATAACGTCGATGCAGCACCTAAACTACTTGGTGAATTGTTGATTTGGTTATTTTACCTTTGATTGCCTACGAATAAAATTTTAAACTCACCAGGAATCACAAGAACTTCAGAATAAAAAAAAGCAGGAGGAGGCTCCGAGATGAAGTAGGTAAACTCAAAAGGTAGACACACAAACCTGTATGAGACAGACAAGAAACCAAAATTGTTCATGAAGGTGAAACAATTAGGTAAAACGCGCGTTTAAATTTCGATTTTGGCGAACTTTTTTTTCTCAACCTTGAAAAGTGAAAAAAATACTTCCGCTATCTTGGTAGACTCGAAAGCAATAATGAGAAAAATGTCAATTTTGAACGAATTGGATGATTTCAGCATACGATATTTCGTTCCAGTCATAATCATCATTCCTGTTACGTTGATAAATTCAAAAGAAATATGTTTCACAGCCAAATTAATTTAATACGTATTTTATTTATCATTACTTATCCTAATAGATAAAAACCCAACCGCATGGACGTATGTCGCCCAACCACTCGGCGGCTCCCACCCCCCCGCCCAAGTCGGGAAATACCTACTCCGTGCCGCCTCCGCCCCCATGGAAGGCGGGAAAACCCGGTGTTTCAGGAAATACCTACTCCGTGCCGCCTCCGCCCTCATGGAAGGCGGGAAAACCCGGTGTTTCAGGAAATACCTACTCCGTGCAACTTGACGAAGACATTCTATCCATCCCTTCCAAATGCCATTTTGGTTTATTATTTTCAATAACGAACCTTTGGAATCGACCAAGAAAAAATTTTTTTTAACACCCATCAAAATTTGATGGTTTACGTTTCAAGGTACGTAGAATCCAAAAATCGAATAAAACGCTGCAAATTATTACACAATGGTTTATTATTTTTTATTTTTCTATATAGATCACTCGTCTGCAAAGCCACCAACCATCCAACATGAAGAAAAACATCGATCGCATTTCGGTCAGCTTTAATTTGAACGGAGATTAGGCCTCTTTTGCGATTCACTCTCGTGTTTCTGATTTATCGTATGTCCAAACTTTAAATTCTCGTAGTGAGCGAACGGTTTGTCCTATAGAGCTCCGGGTGGTCTCAAAAAATTCTAAAAATTCAATAAAATCTTAAATTGAAGGAAAAACAATATCTTTATATCAAAATTTTTTGAGTTAGGGCGTTTTCAAAATTTCAAAATTGATTTTGGAACTCTTAGAAGTGACCTACCTCAACCAAAATCTTTGAGGCACAAATAGACCCCAGAAGGAGCCTACATACCAAATTTCATCAAAATCGGTCAATGCTAAGTGGCAAAAGTGCCGCGTACGGCGGACGGACGGCCAAATTTTTATTCGATTTTTGGATTCTACGTACCTTGAAACGTAAACCATCAAATTTTGAGGGGGTGTTAAAATTTTTTTTTCTTGGTCGATTCCAAAGGTTCATTATTGAAAATAATAAACCAAAATTGGCCGTCCGTACGCGGCACTTTCCCCACTTAGCATTGACCGATTTTGATTAAATTTGGTATGTAGGCTCCATTTGGAGTCTAGTTGTGCCCCGAAGATTTTGGTTGATGTAGGTCACTTTTAAGGTCGAAAAATAAATTTTGGAATTTTGAAAACGCCCTAACTCAAACAATTTTGATATAAAGGTATTGCTTTTCCATGAATTTAAGATACTATAGAATTATTAAAATTTTTTGAGACCACGCGGAGCTCTGTAGGACAAATCGTTCGCTCCCTACGAGAATTTAAGGGTTGGACGTACGATAAATCAGAAAAACGCGTGTGAATCGCAAAAGAGGCCTAATCTCCGTTCAGATTTTAGCTGATGTTTTTCTTCATGTTGGTCGGTCGGTGGCTTTGCAGACGAGTGATCTATATGGAAATACAGCAGAGCAATAAAATGAAATAAAATAGAACCGTATCTCCCTCTAATATTCCATTACTTACTTCATTATTATTTTACGTATTTTTTTCACATCTGCGGTTTTTGTTTTTGCCTGATTTTAGCAGGCTTTTCAGCTAGTACACAATAATAGGTGATTCAGTACAATAGTCCGTGACTATTATCATGATTGGCGCTTTCTTCTCTCTCTCTTTCCCCTCATTCTCTTGATGAAGGAGGCGTAATTCATCGCTAGTATATTGAAACAAAAATAGTAATAATTTAACTTACAGGAAGCTACATGAAAATTACCATATGTTTTCTAGGAATGTTGAAGTGTGGACAGAAGTGTTTCTTCCTCATTGATTCATTCTTCCTCATTGAGTTTATATTAAATATAAACTTAGCAAATTTTACTAAAGAGCAGGCTCAAAGAACCCAACCTAATATTTATTATTAGGTCGTATGTATTTATTATTATATTAATTATTTATTTAGATCAAATACCCAACCTATTAACAAATTTATTAGGTAACTTCGGTAAAATGAGAGCAAAATTTACAAAATGCAATCATTTTGGTTTGTATTCATTTAATCATGATGTCGAAAAAGTAGGATCTACGAAGAAGAAGTAAATTAAGGTAACTTTTAGTTCACTAATACCAAACTCTAGACTTTTTGGAATCTCTTGTTCAATTTCCAACCACCCCACAAACCAGTGCTGAACAGATATTCGTAATCGTGTTTCTGACTACATACGAGGAAGTAATGATAACATGATTGTGAATTGTTTCAATTTGTCTATGACGCAACTTCAGGAGCAGACCCAATCGCGTCTAAATGAGACGAAAAATGTGCGAGGAAGACAGATATATCAAGGAAAGAGAGAGAGAAAACATATCGACGGTCATATAGGATTAACCAATTTATTTTTTTTGAAACCCCCTTCTTCTGGCTGTCAGTAAGTTTTCTGATTACCAAGATTGACGTGGAGTTCATAATGAAGTTTATTCTGTCAGACAGGAGCTACCAACAATAACGAGCTCAACAAGGATATCCGAATTTTAGTTTAACCCGCACTTGCCAATGTTAATTTGTATATCGTCCCCTTCCAGCCAGAAGGGCGAAATATAGCAAAAACGCACTTCTCGAGTTTTAGATATGGGTTTTTTCGTTTTTTTCTCCTCTATTCAAATTTGAAAAGCGCGCGAAGATCCAACCAATCAGGAAGAAGATATTTGAAGTCAAAGAGAAAAATTTTGGGGCGAATATGACAAGTTGACTGCCAGAAGGGCGAATATGACTGAAATCTAGAATAAAACCCTTCGAAGTAGCCTTAAAAACGTTGCTGTCCACTCTTATTTGTAGCCCAGACCACCGAAAAAGTGGTTCACATCCTGAACACTATCGGAAAAGACAAGTGGAATAATGTGAGAAGGTTATTAATGCTGTCAGTGTTATCATGTCACCTTTTTACCGGTAGTTGCCGTCACTTCTAGCAGCCAGTTGCCGAATGTAAAACTTTAATTTTTTCCGAATTTCGTGTTTTATTCCTCTTTCTTTGCTTAAAATGGATGAAGAGGAAGCAGTTGAGGTCTACGATATTGTCGACGGGTGTCTTGTGCAGTGTTTTACAGAACAGCTTTTCTCTGCAGAACAGCTAGACCCTAATACTCAAGGTTTGTGACTAATTGTTTATTTGCATCAATCTCAGATCTATAGTAAAGTGAAGATTATAGCATGGGTGTTTCGTTAAGGGGGATGAGCTCAGTAACTGAAGCCATAAATGGCCATAATTAAGAAATTAGTGCTCTCCCAGAAACGGACCAAGAAGACGATGAATGATAACACATACCATTGAAGAGAATTGAACTGAATTGACGGATTTTATTAGGTAGGGGGTTTTCAAGTACATAGTGCTCAATTGGGCAAGTGCAAATAATTTTAATCATGCGAGTTACCAGTTCCATTGTGATTACTTCTTCTATTGTGATTACTTACATTACTTTACTTAATTTAATTACGTTACTTATTAAATTTTTAACGAATGACACCAGAATGACTGTGTACCTATTTTATATATTTATGAAAGTACCTATTTTTCAAAAATGATCCATGCAGGTATTTTTAAGCCCTACCTAGCTTTGAATTGCTGACTTACAGTTCGGTAGTAAAATTAAAAATTTGAGGATGTCCATGATTGTGTTTACTTTCCAACTTTGAGTAGGTAATGGAAATAAATGGGGACAGGGGACAGGGGAATAGGGGTTCAGAACAATAAATAACTTCACAGACAGAAGGGTAAATACGACTATAAAATGGAGCGATGTTACAGCGAAAGGGCGATTATGACTAGAGGTATTGAGCCAGTTTACTGCAAAAGGGCGAATATGGCATACAAACTTTGTTTTTGAGGCATAACTTATTTTGAATTGATGTTAGAATAAATGCAAGCATATCAATAGAATCTGCATAGAATACAGGTTTTATTCTTACCAAAAACATACTAGTTGGTTTAGAATTGAGACTCGCTAGAGAAAATCGCGATTTCCCAAAAATTTGGGTTGTGCTATACGCCCTTCTGGCTGAACGGGGACTATATGGTCATTGCTAGTGTTACGCATCTCGGGCGTAACGTGCATTGGGAGTCAGAAAGTGGGGAAATTTTCTGTATATATCATTACATTTTGATGAAGTGAACCTACACCTGTTCAAAACAGAGATTCGTAATCGTGTTTCTGATTACATGCGAGAAAGTAAAAATAACTCGATTGTGAATTGTTTCAATTTTCTATGACACAACTTTAAGACTAGACCACATTCAACAGGTATATAAAAAAAAACACGTCGACGGTTAACCATTTTATTTTTATTCTGACCCTTTTACTGATTGGTAGTACGCTTTCTGGTAATTTGACGTTAAACACCAGTAAAAAGCAGAGTATAACTTTCAGCCTCAATCAACGACTTCGAAAGGAGGTGAACTTTCTTGGTCTGACCATTGATAATCGGCTGCCATGGAGGTCACACATTGATAATCTTTAGCTAAAATTGGCCTCTTGTAACTTCATGCTGCACCGTTTGGCTGGCTCTGTGTCCTTCGGACTGTCTATTTTGCCTGCTTTGCGAGCAGGGTTTCATATGAAGTTTTGGTATGGGGCAATTCGTGTCATGCGGGTGAGGTCTTCAGTCAACAGAAGAGGGCTGTTAGAGCTATTTGCGGGCTATCCCGGAATCAGAGTTGCCGTGGAAGCTTTCGCACCCTGGGAATCCTCACTGTTCCAGCCCTTTATGTCCTGAGATGTCTCCGATTCGTAAGAAGAAATCTGGGTCAAATGGGACGGCGGCGTAATCTGCACACCTATGATACCAGGAAGAGAGACGACTTATTTCTTCCAGTGTCACATCTCAGTGTGACGAGGGATACGAGTCCTTTGCTGACGGGTGCCAAGTTTTTTAATCACCTTCCCAACGAGTTGCGTTCTCTTCCTGAAAAGAAGTTCATCGCTACGGTCAGGGAGAAGCTGTTTTTTATTTTTTCCAAACTTTAGTTTTAGGTCGTTTAAATTTTATTTTAAATTTTATTAACATTGTTGACAATTGTATTGCCGATCCGGCCTTTACAAATAAAAAAAAATTAAATTAAGATTAAGTAACCACTAACCATGATTGACGTGAAGTTCATAATGAAGTTGATTTTGTCAGAAAGGAGCTGCCAACATATCAAGCTAATCAAGGGTATCCGAATTTCGGTTTAAAAGGAAGCTCTACTACACAAAATTCCATTTAAGGGAAATTATCGCATGTGTTGTTGATAAGACCTACCTCCTCTTGTGCTAGCACACTATCCTCCTAGGATCCTATCACGTAAGTGGTTGTATTGTGATAAATTTCTTGATAATTTTGTTGTTTCATTCGGTTTTTAAAACTGAAATCTATCTCTAAATTTATGAAAAAAAAATCATGAAACATTCATTAATTAGGTATCCTGATTAGCGAACGGTTGGGCTGAGAGTTGGGTGGAGTCATTGAATTCTTAAAAATCATGGACATTTTAAACTAATGAGAAAACTACACCTGCTTATCAAAATTTTTTGAGCTAGAGCGTTTTGAAAACGTTTTCCCCCAATTGGAAACTGATTAGCGAACGGTTGGGCCTACAGAGCTGAGAGTTGGGTGGAGTCATTGAATTCCTAAAAATCATTCAGTACCTAGTGAAAAAACTACACCTGTATATCAAAAGTTTTCGAGCTAGAGCGTTTTGAAAACGTTTTCCCCCACTTAGAAACTGATTAGCGAACGGTTGGGCCTACAGAGCTGAGAGTTGGGTGGAGTCTTTGAATTCTCAAAAATCATTCAGTACCTGGTGAAAAAACTACACCTGTATATCAAAAGTTTTCGAGGTAGAGAAATAGTTTTGAAAACGTTATCCTCCACTATTTCCCCTTAGACACAGCAACCGCCCCTTAAAATGACAATAACCAGAAGCTTCGGAACAACTAAACCCCGAATGGAGCTCATAAACCAAATTTCATCAAAATCGGTCCATGGGAACTGGGCAAAGGGCCACGTACAACGTACCTACGGCGGATGGACAAAAAAATGTTTTATTCGATTTTCGGATTCTACATACTACCATGAAACGTAAACCATCAAATTTTGAGGGGGGTTAATATTTTTCTCGCTCGATTCCAAAGGTTCGTTATAGTTAATACGTCTAACTTAAACGTGAATAAGGGTTTTTCCCACTTGAAGGGAAAGAGGCGTAAAAAAAAACGCCTATACCATCATCTTTTAGAAAAACGGGTAAAAAATTTATTTATTGTGTCAACTGTAAGTATACAATTTTTGGCAAGAACTCAATGAGGTTGCCGGCAAGCCATACGCAGTATCACTTAATCGGACATATTCGAAACCGGTGCTTTCCGAGGGTGATCGTCTGTATCACAGCTTACCAAGGACCTAAAATAACAAAGAAAAAACAAGTTCAATTAGTTGTCGCAACGAAACGTAGGTATTGAAATTCAAACATCAGTGTAGTTCATGAGTAGGTCCTACTGAAAATTGTGTAAACTCGAACGTTTTGTATTTTTTTTGACGTGACAACGTCTTATAAATTGGTTTACCGGGAGACACTTCAAGAAACTGCGTTACGCTCCGCTCACGGAGGGGGTGCAGCTCGGCGCTCCCTAAAGGCGGGAGCGCCCCGCCCCCCTTCCCTGGCACTCACTCCCCCCCCCCACCCATGGGAAATACCTACTCTGTGCAACTTGACAAAGAATTCTATCCATCCCTTCCAAATGCAATTTTAAATATAATTCTTTGTATAAATAAATGTTTTAAATTGTTACTATTATTTTATCCTTCTTCCTACTATACGAATGAATATTAACATTAAAATTATTTTACCACTCAAAGTCGTTGTCACGTAAAACTTTCGCCCGTATACCACTTTACAGGCAACCAACCGACTGTTTATTTTCCTTCAAATTAAGATTCTATAGAATTTTTTTCTTATCGTAATAGTGGAGGAAAGATCCTTTTCTCCTTAAAAATGATCCTTTTTCTCGTCATGTTTTAAAGTATCCTCTTTTTTTGCAAGAGAGATTCCTTTTGAAGGCAAATTAACGCCATATGATATGTCCGGGGTGCGGAAAACACGAGTACGGGAACCAACGATCGGAAACAGGTGCTGATAGAGAAGGGTCGAACATCAATCCCCGTAGATATTAAACATCCCGCCCCACATGGAGGGGTTTAGACGACAAATTAATTATGACGGAGCTTTCGAAGTTTAATTGAACCCGCGGGAAATCCAATTTCTACCAATTCCCGGAACGAGGATCTTTTCAACCACAGACAGACGAGGATAACACACCGCTTGCTATGGTAACCTCAGATAGGGAGATACTATTCTCTTAGTCTTTTTCAACCCTTTGGCCTAAGAGGAAATTATTTCACAAAAATTACATTGTAGGTCACGAACCTGACAAAGATTGTGGATGATTTGATATAGAACATTTTAGGTTCAAAAGTATCCATAAAAGATCGGCTCAAACGATGAAGACTCAAGGGTGCGATAAAATCATCGGGGGTTTATTTATTACTATAAATAAATACACAAGAATACTATTTTACTGGTTGTATACTCAAAAGGTATGCCGAACTTCAAGGACTAATTTATGATCAAAGTTGCCATATAACATTGTTTTTTAACCAGCTTGAAATGCTCCTTTTTTTCATGAGGTCGACATGACTTTGAAATTGCTGTAACCGTATTTGTTTGAGTAAAATCAAATCTGAGGTACCGTTGGAAAGAGCGGTAAATTTTCTATCGGGTAGGGTGACTCGCCCAATGAATGAACACTTAACCTCTTAGCACACTAGTGACGAACTTTAATGTCTATAGTTCTTAAAGTTGCAGTACTACACTACTTGAATTTGTCTGATGTTGTTTAAAATTATATAAGGAACAAGAATAGCATGGGAGAAGACGAGAAAAGTTGATTTTTATAGCTAATTTTCCACAATAAAGGAGTTAACGTATTTCACCCCATGAATGAACACTATTTCCTAGTGAATTAACCCTGAAATTCCATTGAATGAACATTATAGTTCATTCACTGGATAGGATAGTTATTTAAACAAGTTGAGGCAAAAAATCAGCAGTTTAGTTGTTTCTTCACTTGGGAAGCCTCCATTCGATTTAAAACAGTGAAATAACCCTCCAGCCAGTGAATGAACAGTCGTTCATTTACTGGTTGGAGGTCATATTTTAGCTCCCACAGTATGAACACCCAACAAAACATATCATAATCAAAAAAATTCTCTTCTACCCAATTAATTCTCTCTAGAAAAACATATCAGCTACAATAATAAAGCATGACATTGACTAATTTAGCATTTTACTTATCTCTAAACACTAATCTCCACGTAATGGCCAACTCCATTTGTTACCCCCAGAGACGTTCTTGGAGAATGACCTGTTGATAACATCAAAACCGAAGAAGATGGCAGACTTCTTTTTATCTACTGCTTCACTCTGCTATCTATGATTTGTTGATGGAACTAATGAAAAACACCGTTATCACCAGGGTGCATCACAAGCCTTATTATTCCCAAATAACCTCGTACTGTTCCTTCACTGGAGGGCTTACTTAACTTGTCTCCGTTACTCTGTGCTGGAGGGTGTTCATTCACTGGGCGAGTCACCCTACATGCCTGACTTTACTTTAAAATTTAGGCTCAAGTCACGAAAAGGTTACAAAATAATTTACCGAGATCCCCCCCCCCCCCTTTCAACCAACCCCGGAGCCTCCTGCCAGAAATGATTTCGTTTAAAAAATTCATGTTTTTCGCATTCAAACGTAATTCTCTCCCTAAATTCGATTTTAACTTTTTTTCTTATTATACCTTCAGACAAGCTGAGATCTTGGATTTTTACTGTTTTTCCTTCTTGAGAAATTATTTGTCCACATGGTTCTATTTCAATTTGAAAAGAACTGAAGAAATCCCAAATTTGGAAAAATTTGTTTTTTTTTAGAGAAGAGAATTTTTTTTTAAGTGGTGACTTGAACCTAAATTTTATAGAAAATGTATCGAACTTCCCAACGGTATCCTCAGATTTGATTTTACTCAAACAAATGAGGGGGTTATGGCCGTTTTATTTATAAGTTAATTTCATGAGGTCAAAGACACGAAAAAAATTTAAAAGTAAAAAAAGTGGCAATTCAAGTGGGTTAAAACAAATTTATAGGGCAATCAGGAATTAGTCGTAGAATTGATCCCTGAAGTTCGGCATACATGTTGTGAATACACCCTGTATAATAGTATTCATGTGTATTTATTCATTGTTAGTCAATAATACTAATAAGTACTAAATTTATCTTATAACCAATGTACTTTTTACCGTAAATGTTTCATTGATTCTCGATGATTCGACCATACTATTGAAACTGATTGGGAATGAGGTCAATTGGAATTGAACTCCCTCTTTGAAGAAGGTAATACCGAAAGCTCGGCAAAAAAAAGAGTTTAATTCCAGCTGACCCCATTCCCAATAAGTTGACGTAGTGTGTTTTGTTGGGTCGATCTACATATATTTGATATTCTAGAATGTTCAGTTGTGTTAATGGTACTTTAACGTAATAATAATTCGTTTAATAATAATTTTATTCGCAGTAAGTAACAAAACCGTTGCCAACTAATTAATTTTGAAAATTTAATGCTTTGACTTTGATTTACATGGAGAACATCGCCGATAATTACATTAAAATCGGACAGTAGCTTCGTATTGCTTTTGCCATCTACAAGGACTTTCAGACAGACAGACCGACTGTCAGATGGGCAGCCACGGTACCAAAATTGTTCAGGAAGGTCCAAAACGTAAAATACGAGAGGAAATTTAATTTGGTGGACTTTCTATTGCAATCCTTGAAAAGTAAAGGCAAGAATACTTGGTCGACTCTCTAGCGGAATATGCCTAAAGAAGCATGTTTTTTCGCATAAAACTCAATTTTTTCAAGAAACTTTCCTCTTAAACCTTGAAACTGACATACCGTTGGAAAGGTGAGATCTTGGGGTAGTCTTTCCCGTTAAGTGCACCACGATAGCGGTATTTTTTACGGGAGAATCGTTATTCTGAAAAATGGCGATTTTTGAAAAAAATTATAAATGTTGACTTTGATTTATTTTTTTACTTTTACAAATCGCTTTAAGAAACTGGGTTTCTCGCTAAATGGATAGGAAATTTAACACTCTGTTCAACGGTGTACTCAGATTCGAAGTAGCATGAAAAATAAGGGAGTTATGACCATTTTAGGGCTGTAAGGTTGAAAATACGAATAAAAACGAAAAAAAGTGGAAAAAATAGAATTTTGAGTGGGTTAAGAAAAAATTGCTAAGAGACATTTTTTGTTGCAAATTAGTTGTAGAATCGATCCTTAAGTTTGGTCTGTCTAAATGGTAGACACCCTGTAGAACCATTGTTGAAGCGAAAATGATTGAATATTGACAGGCACAATAAGATTTTCGGTATTAATCATCGACGTCACGATCAAGTTGATAATTTTGTAAATCAGAAACATCGATACAACCAAGAATTCTTTCCTATTGATGTCAATTTTTCAAGATAAAAATCGTTTCCAGTGACCGAATCGCCAGGCAGTCGTCCTATCGAAGAACATAATTATATTATCCAACATAAAATTCTCCAAATTTGAGCAAAGGGGGGCTGAAAAAGTTTTTTGCCTCAAATACACAGACATGCTAGGTTCAAAACGCATTCAACTGCAAAGTGCGAGTAATAATTTTAAATTTGGGGAATCGATTTTTTACGTACAATACTTATACAGAGCTTCCTTATTTTTGTAAGTACATAAGAAAACGAAAAGTAAAAAAAATGTAGAATTTATCTGGCGTTTTTGAATATTTGTTAGGTACTTATGTATCACATCTTGTATCTGATTGTATGTATCTGATCTGATTTTGTGATTTGGGTATTTAATAAGATTAAAATAAATAAGTCAGGTCAGATCTCTACTTGTAAGGATTGATCTGGTCCAGAGGACAAATTCTAGCCACCATCTCAACAACTTACCCCAAGGTCCGCCCCACGGTCCTGGACCCCAGGGACCTGGTCCGCCCCACGGTCCTGGACCCCACGGCCCCGGGCCCCACGGCCCTGGACCCCACGGTCCCGGACCTCCCCAGGGACCTGGTCCTCCCCAGGGAGCTGGTCCTCCGCCCCAGAAGAATTCAGCCCCTTCCAGGTCGTCGCCTTCTTTCTGCTCATCGGTCTCCCCTTGTAGTTCCGGAGGTTGCAGGGCTCGTCCCAAGGCAGAGCACACCAGCCCTAATACGAGGAACCACTGAAAAAGGACAAACATTTATTTAAAGCCCAATCGTGCAGGATGGGCAAATATATCTGGCACAGATACTAGAAAAACATCGAAAAAAACGCTGCAAATTATTACACAATGGTTTATTATTTTTCTATATAGATCACTCGTCTACAAAATCACCAACCATCCAATATGAAGAAAAAAGGAAAAAAAAAAAAAATCACCAACCATTGGTCGCATTTTGGTCAAATCTAATTTGAACGGAGATTAGGCCTCTTTTGCGATTCACACTCGTGTTTTGATTTACATATATATATATTTCAATATAAACCCTTAAATTTTCGTAGGGAGCGAACGGTTTGTCCTACAGAGCTCCGCGTGGTCTCAAAAAATTCTAAAAATTCTATAGAATCTTAAATTGAAGGAAAAAAAACCTTTATATCAAAATTGTTTGAGTTAGGGCGTTTTCAAAATTTCAAAATTGATTTTGGAACCCTTAGAAGTGACCTACATCAACCAAAAGCTTCGGGGCACAACTAGACCCCAAATGGAGCCTACAAACCAAATTTCATCAAAATCGGTCAATGCTAAGTGGCAAAAGTGCCGCGTACGGCGGACGGCGGACGGCGGACGGACGGCCGAATTTTTATTCGATTTTAGGATTCTACGTACCTTGAAACGTAAACCTTCAAATTTTGAGGGGGTGTTAAAATTTTTTTTTCTTGGTCGATTCCAAAGGTTCATTATTGAAAATAATAAACCAAAATATTGAGCTGTTGCGAAAATACAAGTAATAAATTTCTAACAGTGACATTTTAGCGCAAATATTCAGAAACAATATTAGGGTTTAAATTAAATTTTAGCTAATTTATGAAAAACTTAAGCTGGACCCATTGTGAGCTAGTCTTTACTTCGAAAATATTCTCCATATCTGGCTTTCTCTTTCTTAATCCTCTCTATCTGGCTCCTGTTTTGTTTTTCCTTCCAAGTTGTTGAATATACATTTATTGTGTTCATGTTGGAAAAAAAGCTTTTGCAGTAGGTAGACTCGTCATTTTTAGAATGGAAAATTTGAATTTTTTTCATTGAAATCTGTTTGGAGTTTTCTTAATTGATTCTTGAAAATTTTCCAATTTTCATATTTGTAAGCAACTAAAACTTACCTACTTAAGGTAGAAATTACAATTTTTATAATTAGAGAATAAGGAAACAGGAAAAAAGCTCTTTAGTTAGGGATGGCAACGATGTATCGATTTATAAAATATATCGATAGATTACGGTTGATATATCAATCTATTTATATCGATATTGAGAACCGATATTATCGGTCAATATTGATATATATTTACCGATAATATCGCGACTTGTTCTCAACAAGTAAAAATCAATATTGACATGAATGGATGAGGAGGGACGTCTGTACCTGTGTAAAACACAGGTAATTTTATTCCAAATTTCGTAGGTAGGTTGACTTCAGCTCAGACATTTGTACCTACATTAATGTTTTACACCTACAGTGGCGCTCTGGGCTCAATTTTTTTACTTGTGAAATCGAGATATCGAGAAAATCGAGATATCTTCACTGCAGGCGTAATTTTGTGTCAGCTTTTATTTGCGAGTATCAGTCTAAGTCTACCATGCTTCATATTGGCTGGGGCGTTAGTGATTATTCGGTTAACTCTCATTCCCGAAATTTCCGTTTCGAGATCAGACCGGTTACTGAGTTTACCTACTTTTTCCCAGTGTACTAAACTGTCCTTAACCAGGCAAGTAGGTTTTCTTATGGTGGGTGAGCAGGTAAGTCTTAAAATCCTGGTTATTAAGTAAAATTTGGTTGCTCGTAACCGCAAGTAAGTATGGATATTAGACTGCCCGTAACCAGGTAACTCGACAATTTTTAAAAAACCATTGAATTTACCATTAAGATGTAATTTGAGGGCCAGCTCAAGCTATAATTTCGGTTTTAGGATATTTTCGTGAAAAAATGTCAGGGTTAAGTATAAATTATTGTGGATTCCTGAATTAGGAATACAATTTCAAAGTTTAAAATTCTCTCCTGTAAAATTCAATTTTTTGTACTTACCTGGTACCCCCCCCCCCCCCCCCCACACCCCGCCAGCTAAACAGTCTACCAGATGTATCATTTTTCGTCATGTTAATCTTGCTTGATATCCATGAATACCATGTATGTTTTGCTACCAGTGAATGTTCTCCAAGTTTACAACTAAGACATTACCTATAGTAGCTAGAATCCACTTTGAGCCTTGAAGATTGTTTATAAAAAAGTGAACGTCAGTATAAGGGGTTCTATTAGCTATTCGACCAACCCTCTTCCTAGAATTTACTATAATTATGTAGGAGGAGATGATCCTGGATAGAGATGTAAACGTATATGGGATGGCATAAACAATACGACAAACAAAAATTGGTCGTGTAAAATCGTCAAATTATGAACCTAATTAACTTACCTACGAGTATTTATAGCTTCGGACGATCGAAAACAAAGCCTGAGGAAATATTACAATTTTGGCACAGAAGCACTAATGGGAAGACAGAAATAAATTATTATTAATTCTCCATTAGTTTTTCGCGGCTCGTCTGCATCATAATGAAATTTATTTTATATTAATAAAAGGTCCTAGTAGGTGTAAGTCCAAATAACAACTGGCCTAAGGAACCTGATAAATAGAAAGAAAAAAAATGGAGCAAAAATGTCAATAATGTCGGGATTTTCGTAGTCCAAAGATCAGGGGAACACCTATTTTAATTTGGAATAATTTTAGGTCATCCTTCAATCTACACTGTCCTGGCTATCCACTTGTACTATTCTGGATGGACAATAGGGTATAACGAGCCCTTGGTCTAAAGAAATAATACAATAAATCTCAAGAGTTTATTATCACTAAAATAAACCCATGATAATATGTCACCCATCGCGGCAATAAATTGCGTCATCGATCTCACAATGTGAGATGTCATGCAATATGTCATATTGTATTGATTTTAGTTAGTTTCGGGGAGTCTACATGGAAAGCGAATTTAGTAATTCAAAATTGGAATGATTTAAGGTAGGTAGAAACAGAGAGAATAACTGGGTAAGAATTTCCTGTTCTAGTTCCTGATCATAGAAATGGGGGTGAAAAGTTGCAGACAAAGAATAGATTGGTTCAAGAAACAACAGAATATTTTGAGAATTTCCTGTAACCCATAAAAAACGGTTCAAGATGAATTGAATGGATCTCATCGAATAAATTGTATAGGTGCCTACATCATTAATACTCAATTTAAGCTCGACTTACTGATAGTATGGTGAACTGATGAGACATGACTCTGCGGACAATCACGAAAGAAGAATGGTACCCCGACAGAGGTTTTATCCCTTTTATACACGAGACGAGTACATCTGAATTACACATGTCTTAACGAAATTACTAGCTGATTAAGAGAGCCATTGAGGCTTTTCGTTAACAGCATTGCGCAAAGGACACCTCACACGAGCTTTTCACGCTTTAGGGTGATTTCACTTTTTCACTCTCACCCTGGAACGTGCCCACCAACCTATGAGTTAATTGTTGAAGAGAGTTTGGTGTTAATTCGTTACACTTCCTATCCTCCGAATTGAAAAGAATCAAGCCATTGTATGAGGATAAATTTGGGTTTCTGGAAAATTCTCGTTCAAAATGAAACAAGTAATAATAACCGTAATAATAGGCATAAGTAATAGGCTCATGGTATCTCATGACCACGGAAAAGGAATAGATCACTATCAATTTCGGATGTTCCGAAACGGAACCAAAATACGAGGTGACTGACTACCTATCAGTAAAAACCAACTTTTTCTTCCGACATAGGGAAGAACCTTTGCAATTCAATATTTATGTAAAGTTTTGGAAGATAGAGGTTTTTAATTTTTTACTCCATCCACAAGGTAGGTATACACAGGGAGGGAGGTAACGAAACCAATTCCTCTAACCAAGCGCGTCTTCAAATGGCGCTTCGGAACACCGGAAACATTATTACCCGGTAAGTTGTTCTTGACTTTGATATTTACCAACATTTTAAAAAATCTTCTCTCTACCATCAAGGACCACGTCCAAGGAATTGATCACAATTCAATATCCAACCCGGAACCTTAGTAGGTAGGTACTACTGAGTAGACAGGTAGGTACTAATTATTGTAGACAGGTAGTACATAATTGAATTGGCCAGTGGTAAAGGGAACTAAGTGCAAAAAATCGAAATTTTTTATTGTTAATTTGGGTTCTCCTCGGCAAGACACATCATGTGGTGGTGAAAAGAACTAAGTTCTCGCTTCAGATTGTCAGATATTCGTCTCCACCACCGAGCGTTTCGTGGAGAAAAGAACTAAGTGTGCCCAAAAAGTGTGCAAAAAAGTGTGCCCTTCACCACCTGATGACGGGTCTCCGCGGGCATGTCCGTTGATAAAAGTACATCGTTTCTCTTCAATAAACAACAAACTTATTATACTAAGCAAGTTCGTGAACTTTTTCACCTCAGTCTGCTTTCTCCTACGTTAAGGTACTGTTCGTGTGGGCTCCTAAATATTGTTTTTGTTCGCGGTTTCTCAACCGAACGATTCATTTTTTTAAACATCGGTCCCAAACGTATAAGAGATGAAGCTGGACATAAACGTCAAGTAATTAAGAAAAAAAGACTGCAAGGCCTTCAGTACATCAGTTACAGTGGAAAGAGTGTGCCATGTTCGTAAGTACCTACCACAATATCACAGCTTAGTCACCCAACTTTTTACAAAGATACACGTTTATTTAGCGCCAAGAAATTGGAGGATGTTGGCAAACTAAGACAGTATGTCCCTGAAGCGTTTAAGCAATTTTATGAGAAAATACTGGCTTGGCCAACTCAGGAACAAGAAGATGTAGAACAAAGGTGAGAAAAATGAAGAAAAAAATATAAAAAATCGAAATGACAATCTATATACATAATATTCAATAAGTTTACAAAGTTATTCGTTCAAATAAAGATATTTCGTCATATTCGGTCCTTATTTTCTTCATGCCCAAATAATCAAGTGGTGAAAGGCGCTAAGTTCCCAAAATTTAATATTTTTTTTGGTTATCCCCCTCTAAATTTTGCGGCAGTTCAATGCTGTTTGAACATCATTTTTATTGGCCTTCCAAAAGAAAAAAAACTGGGTCAAAATTGAGCGCTTTAGTCAAACTAAGCAGTTTTTTGCTTCTCCTGAAAAGTGGCGTTTTTGCACTTAGTTCCCTTCACCACTGGACGATTCAATTATTGTTTCCGAGTCTACCAAGGTAGAGGAAGTTTTTACTTTTCAAGGTTGAAAAAAATGTTCTCCAAAATCAAAATTTCTGCGCTCGTTTTACGTTTTAGACCTTCGTGAACAATTTTGATTCTGTGCCTGTCTGTCCGTCATGAAATCCTTATAAGGAGCAAAACTATACGTAATTATAGTCCGATTTCGATGAAATTTTCAGAGATTATGCGGGTTGGGGTGTAGATGATAGATGAAAACCATGGCCACCCGGACTGAACGTAAAATCCTTGTAACAGCCATAAAGTACCTAGGAGACAACTGAGTAGACAAGTAATTATTGCTTCCGAGTCTACCAAGGCAGCGGAAACTTTGTTTTCACTTTTCAAGGTTGAAAAAAAATGTTCACTAAATCAAAATTTCTGCGCTCGTTTTACGTTTTAGACCTTCGTGAACAATTTTGATTCTGTGCCTGTCTATCCGTCATGAAATCCTTATAAGGAGCAAAACTATACGACATTATAGTCCGATTTCAATGAAATTTTCAGAAATTATGCGGCTTGGTGTGTAGATGGTCCCATATGAAAACCATGGCCACCCGGACTGAACGTAAAATCCTTGTAACAGCCATAAAGTAGGAGACAACTGAGTAGACAGGTACTTATTGCTTCCGAGTCTACCAAGGCAGCGGAAGTATTGCTTTTACTTTTCAAGGTTAAAAAAATGTTCTTCAAAATTTCTGTGCTCGTTTCACGTTTTAGACCTTCGCGAACAATTTTGATTCTGTGTCTGTCTGTCCATCATGAAATCCTTAGAAGGAGGCAGAACTACACGACATTATAGTCCGATTTCGATGAATTTTTCAGAGATTATGTGGGTTGGCGTGTACATGATAGATAAAAATCATAGCCACCTGACTACCACCTGATTTGACATTTTCATGTCTTTGCTTTGGCACACAAACTGAAAAATCGTCACGAAAACTAAGCAAGTCTTGCTCACGCGACCAATAAATAAATAAAATAGACTCACTGTGTTGCGTAGAGAACAATCAACTGTTTTCTTATTTTGATGCTTGGGTACATGAACTAACAACCTTACTTCACTACCTTGTTGTGTAGTGGTTGACATGAAAATGTCCCAATGCGTTGCAGACTCGTATGCAAGCATTTAAAATTGAGTTTCTTCAAAAAACTACTTTCGAATCGTTCTTTATGTTGGTTGGTGGTAACATTGGCAAAGCCGTGTTCCTTGCAGACGAGTGATCTATACAGGGTGTCACCCTTTCTGGCGCACCACCGGGTTCAATTCTACTACTAATTTGCAACAAAAAATGTCTCTTAGCAATTTTTGAACAAGATTTTTAGTTTCCGATTAATGTTTTATCAAATTCATTAATTTATTTACTTACCTTAATATATAACTTCTTTGTGTCGAAGAATCTGCTTACCTACTAGAAGACGATATTCCCGAAGTCAAATGTTGGAATTAGAAATAAGTGTTCCTTTCATCCTTTCACAATGGACTGGGTGGGAAGTACCTCTACCTAGCTTCCTCGTGTTGAATAACAAGGAATAGGATGGGCAAGAATTAATAATATTAACCAAACCAGCTTAAAAACAAGTATTCTTACATATTATGTAAGAATACTTGTTTTTAAGCTGGTTTTTTGAGATGACAAACTATGAGCCCGTTAACAATTTCTTTGATGAGATGATACAATCAACGTGCATTCTTTCCGGGTCCAGTTACAAACTACCTTCCAAATTTGAATAAAATCAATGTCAGACAGTGAGATTTACTTTTCAAGTTTGAAAAATAATGTTCACAAAACTTCAAACGCGTTTTAAGCGTTAACTCTTCCTGAACAATTTTGATTCCGTCATGAAATCCTTGTAACGAGCCAAACTACGGAGTTACCGTCCGATTTTGATGATTATTTCAGGGATTGTTCGGATTGACGTGTGAAGTCCCTTAAGAGGGTAGTGCAAGATACTTGAAGATTGATGCTTAGAGATTAACTACTATGCATCGGATCACCTATACTATCGGGTATAGATACGAGGAAGCTATGTGCCACACACATTTGGCAGACTTTTTTTCTTTTGTCTGCCACAGAATAATAATACTCGTATTATTGTATTGATAGAAACGATATAAAATAAAACTTTTCTAATCTCCTTCATTACCTTTGATAACTTTCCTCAAGTTAGTAATACTAACGTGTTAATAGCAGTACGACTATTCCCCAGGAACAATAGTTTTATGTTTTGACCAACCATTTTGGTTTACTGAGAATTTTCGTAAATTTGGTAATGAATATTGGGTAATACTGATTCATTACTTGATCGTTCACTTTTGTGGTAGAAGAGAAAATCATTCTATTCAATAAGAATTTCTTGCAATTAAGTATTGGAAAAATATACAGGGTGTCAACCTTACGGGCGCACCACCGGGCAGGGTTCGATTCCTTTTACTAATTTGCAACAAAAAATGTCTCTTAGCAGCTTTTTTTAGAGGCTTCGTTTTCGAGTTATTTCACATTTAAGATTTTTTTCGAATTTTCGACCTTACATCACTAAAATGGCTATAACTCCCTTAAGGATTAAATTGATTAAATTGATTAAATTGATGGAGTAAATTCAAATTTGATTATGTCATTGGAAAAAGCGTCAAATTGCCTATCTCCATGATGGGGTTCTAGAAATTTTAAAATGAAACGAACGGGTGTAAAACAAACCAAAAGTAAAAAATTGGTAAAGTTTCGAAAATTTTCACTTTTTTCAAAGTTTGTTTCTCGAAAAGACGTAACGGAAATTTCCATGCTGTAAGCCTAAAAGTTGCACGTGAATCCCAGCTTGCTAACGGTGTAGTCATTTTTTTTAAACACCACTTATTCGACGTTTCGTTTTCGTTTGAAAAAAGTGAAAATTTTCGAAACTTTACCAATTTATTATTTTTGGTTTGTTTTACACCCGTTCGTTTCATTTGAAAATGTCTAAAACCCCATCAGAGAGATAGGCAATTTGACGCTCTTTCCAATGATATAATCAAATTTGAATTTACTCCATCAATTAAGGGAGTTATAGCCATTTTAGTAATGTAAGGTTGAAAACACGAAAAAATCTTAAAAGTTAAATAACTCAAAATCGAAGCCTCTAAAAAAAGCTGCTAGGAGACATTTTTGTTGCAAATTAGTAGTAGAATCGAACCCTGCCCGGTGGTGCGCCCGTAAGGGTGACACCCTGTAGAATGAAATGATTAGATAGGTATTCATTTTTAGGTAGGTAGACATTTTTAATAGGTGCCTAATATTACTTTATTATTTCTAAATTATTGGGGTTTTTATTTGATTTTCCGAAACATAGGTGGGTAAGTTTGCAATATCGGTGGTACTTAACGAGAAGTATCGTATCGATATTTTTGAGTATGGTGTCGTATAAGTAAGAGCTTAGCTACTTGATTGAAGGCTACTTTAATTAACTACTTAGCGATTTCGGAAAAACGTGACTGAATTAGTCCTATTAAATAGTTCATCATAAATTTTATGATGTACACTCCATTTTCTTACGAGGCAACGAATCCCTTGACCAAAACCTGAGGGTCTTTTCTAAGGAAAAAGTCAATTTTCCACTACAATTTTCTAGGTCGAAGAACAGGTGAATAGGATCTACTCGTACATGATACTTACATATCGCACTGCGAGTTCTCAAGGGGCGCTTATCAAAGTTTTAAAATTACGAGTAAAACGCGCTTGAAGATTTTACTTTTTTCCCAACTCAATGGGGGGTGCGCCTTGACGTTTTTTAGATTTTTAATCGAAAGTAGACTACATCCTGAGAATTTTGGCACCAATCGCGACCTTCTAGCGTGTGTAAATCTTTTCCTATGAATTTTCAAAGTTTCGACCGTGTATGACGTCACGCGCCCCTCTCGCCTGGGCGGGAACCCCCAGCCCACTGTGACGTCATAAACGGTCGAAATTTTAAAAATTCATAGGAAAAGATTTACACACGCTAGAAGGTCGCGATTGGTACCAAAATTCTCAGAATGAGGTCTAGTTTAGATTAAAAATAACAATAAACAGTTTTTCTTACCCAGGCGCACACCCCATTGTGTGACTGCTATTTTAGCTAGATTTTTAATTTTTTTCGCACTCTGTTGAGAATTTAGTGTACTATCGATGGAACTAAGAACTGAATCGGATCCAACCAATAATATAGGGAGAAAGACGTAAAATCACCGAAAAAACTATGGAATTTGTAAAAGCGCCTCTTGTGTTTTCTTGCTTTATCTATTTGAGCTCATTCACATTAGACCCTTTGAGAAAATAGTTGTATATTTTTTATTGAGAAGAAGGAAACTCAGGGCACAAGGGGCGCTTTTTGTAAAACACCGATTGGCCTCCTACCCGAACATGACATCACATTGCCGACCAACTGAGGGTCTCATCAAGCGCCCCTTGGTTATGAACTTTTTCCTTTGTTTCTCTAAATTCCATAAGGGCTGATAGTGCTCTCTATCGGTAACGGATGGAGGTATCGGAAAACCAGTAATACCAACGTGTAGATCTTGGTTTTGCGGTCCCAACAGTGCAATTTCAAAAAATGAGGTACAAGGGGCGCTTTTTGTAAAACGCCCCTTGTGAACCCGCAGTGCGATATCTAAATAGAAGCAGGTAAATTACAATACAGAAACATTTTTTTCGTAATTTATATATTTATAAATATGTACAAGGTGTTATAAATCTAATCACAAATCACAAACAAAATAATACTTTCCAACAAATTAAATTTACTTTAAACAATGATAACGTCTTAAAAATTCTGTCTCGGTAAAAAGCGAAGATAAAGTGGAAAAGGGTTAATAATATCTTACATCATCTATTATTTCATTTACTTAGCGAAAGAGAGGGTGTTTAAAAACAAAATTTAAATACTATCATACAAAAAAGTCAGTTTTTCTTTTAACTGATTGAAAAAACGGCACTAAAAAGCTTTTGTTGAGTAAGAAAAACAATATAAAGAGCGACGAGTCTTCATTTCTGTACATCAGTCATTCCGTGGCATAGTGCCCAAGGCAGTTGGGAGTCGAGTGTTCTAGAACCGAACTTTGAGAAGGGGGGGAGTTCTAGAACCGAGAATCGAGGGCGTTTTAGAACCAAAAACTGAGGACTGGGGACTCCGGAACCGAAATTTGATGACGGGAGGGGGGGGGGGTTGAGAATCAAAAATTGACAGTTAGTAGCGATTTAGAACCGAAAATAGAGGATTGAGTGGGTTCTGTAACGTAAAATAATTAATTCGGGAGGGTTCTAGATCGTAAAATTGTTAATTCGGGAGTGTCCTAGAACTACACTGCGAGGACGAAGGCTCTTCTAAGTCGACGAACAAAAGGCGGATAACAGGCGATGCTGGGAAGGCGCGATGCATCGTCGTCATGCTTCAAGAATGAGTACGTTTCTTCGTTCCGCGGTGTTTTCTTCTTTTCCGATGATGAGGATCTCACAGCTGGGACACGGGTTCTGCCAATCATCATCGCTTCCCTTTTCCTGTGAAAGATGAAACAAACACCCCTTAATGTGATGCGAGAACATTCCAAAAATATGAAAACCATGAAAAGTATTCGGAAAAAACATGAATAACGCAGAAAATGGGGGGTGCGCCTTGATTTTTTTAGATTTTTAATCGAAAGTAGACTACATCCTGAGAATGTAGGCGCCAACCGCGACCTTCTAGCGTGAGTAGATCTGTTTCTATGATTTTTTAAAGTTTCGACCGTTTATGACGTCACGCGCCCCCTCTCGCCTGGGCGGGACCTCCCAGCCCACTGTGACGTCATAAACGGTCGAACCTTTAAAAATTCATAGGAAAAGATTTACACACGCTAGAAGGTCGCGGTTGGTACCAAAATTCTCAGAATGAGGTCTACCTAATATTAAAAATAACAATAAACAGTTTTTCCTACCCAGGCGCACACCCTATTATTACACAAAGGTTTATTACTTTTCTAAATAGATCACTTGACTGCAAAGAACACGGCTTTGCCATTGTTACCACCAGCCAACAAAGAAAAACATCGATCGCATTTCGGTCAGCTATAATTTGAACGGAGATTAGGCCTCTTGCGATTCACACTCGTGTTTCTGATTTATAGTACGTCCAACCCTTAAATTCTCGTAGGAAGCGAACGGTTTGTCCTACAGGGCTCCGCCTGGTCTCTAAAAATTCAATACTATCTTAAATTGATGGAAAAACAATTCCTTTATATCAAAATTTTTTGAGTTAGGCGTTTTCAAAATTTCTACCCTTATTTTTCAACCCTTAGAAGTGACCTACATCAATCAAAAGCTTCGGGGCACAACCCAAATGGAGCCCACTAACAAATTTCGTCAAAATACGGCGGACGGACGGCCATATTTTTATTCGATTTTGGGATTCTATGTAGGTACCTTGAAACGTAAACCAACAAATTAGGGGGGGGGGGGGGGGGGGTAAAAAAATTTCTTGTTCGATTCCAAAGGTTCATCATTGAAAATAATAAACCAAAAACGGCTCGCGAATTTCGGTCGACAGGTCCAGGTCACTGATATACTTAGATCTGACTAACCAGGCGACTGTATAGAAGCAGACCATTTCTATTAGGAAACCAAGTTATTTTGCTCTGAGGACCAGAGCTGATTGCTTAGTACTTTATACTTGATTGCTGTTATTGACCTTGAATGTTCTAAACAACTAGAATGGCTCAATGAAAACTGCAGCTTATTTCGGTTCGGTTTACATCATTTGATTCAATAAATATGATGTACTTATGGACTTTTTCCTAAATTCAAATGAGAGGGTTTTAGCATGGAACTATGCTTTAGCCTTGGACTCACTTGCCGAAAAATGTCACACGAATATGTCACGCGGAATGGGTAACGCGGATGGGTGACGAAATTTTCTTATGATTTTCACGTACAACCGAGCCGTTGGTAGGGAAATGGAACTTCCGCAATTGTAATCACACAGTAAACGTTCACCATTCGTTGGAAAGCTCCTGATTTATGTCGCATTTGTATATTGAGTGTTATATTAATGTGTTAGGTGTTTATCCAATAATGCGATATTATAAATAGTTAGTAAACAATCTTATGTGTCGCTAGCCTGGTTCATTACCAGGGAAGTTAGAAAATACCACAGTTCGTATCCATCGTAAAGCATAGTTCCATGTTTCTCGAATTTTAGCCGTAGGCTCTAAGTGAAAAGCATCCGGGGGTCCAGGGGGCTTGCCCCCTGGCGAGGCGCACAGCGCCGAGTTTTAATTTACAAATGCACTTTGTTGCTTCCAATTAATATTTGAGGAGAGCATTCGACAACCCTCTAGATGTCATTGTCAATCCAACAGCAAGAGGACAAGATTCATGTATAGACCACAATCATTCAATCAAGTAGAATCCAAAAAAATAGGGGTTCCCATTTGAGAAAACAATGTTGGTATGCGTTGCGCACTGTTGTCATATTTGAGATGATTGGGAAAAATCATGAAGACTCCAAAAAAAAATTAAAAAAAATTTTTACCACTATCTGGACGATTTTAACAGTGGGGGAGGGGGGACACATGCGCCACCCTGTATACAGGTCTGCCATACGGTACCAGTCAATTCTATATTCAATTTGCAATTTTACGTAATTTTGGAAACCTCGCATTTTTTCATTCGCAAATTGAACTACGAGAACCCATATTATTTCAAGATGCAAAAACAGTAAAACTGCGCCAAAATCTCAGCTTTCCAATTGTATAATAAACAAATATTTTACAACCAAATTTAGGGGAGAAATTTGTGTTTGAACGCGGAAAAACGTGCATTTTTTCAACGAAATCATCCTGTTTCCGGAGGCCTGGAGCTGTTTGCTAGAGCTCGAAATTCACAAGGCTCGAAGTACTCACCATGACTAGGTTGTTGCGTGTACATTTCTTCATCTTCGTCGTCATCTTCTACGCTGTCGCCAGACGACGGAGGGAGGTGAGGAGACATTGGAGGATCTAACGTATCTGCTAAATGCCTGAGGTTGTCTACCCCGGAGAGCAGTTGTCTGAAAGAACAAAGACGAAATGTACACAATTAGAACTATTAGTTGAACGAGTAGGTGTAGAAACGAGTAACTAAAGACAATAAACAAAACAGACAACTAATTTGCAACAAAAATTGCCTCAAACTTTGTTAATGGCTTGGCCAGCGAGTTATTTCAATTTCAAGATTTGTTCGTGATTTTGACCTAACGTAACTAAATTGGTCACAACTCCCTTGATTTCCTATGTAAATTCACATTTGACGATGCCGTTGGAAAGAGCATTGAATTTCCTATCGAATAGACGCCAAAACATTTTCAAAGTCAAGGTTCGAGACATGAAAAACCCCTCTAAAATGAAAATTTTAGCATTTTTTTCAACGAAATCAGCGTTTTGGCCTGAAGATAGCGATGCCTCCCGAAACACCTCAAATAGTCAGCAGAACGCTGAATTCGTTGGAAAAAAAATCACGTTTTTCCGAGTTCAAACACAAATTTTTGTGATCAGTCCCACTTTCAAAATGAAAATTACTAGACCGCAGAAAAACAGATTTTGGCCCAGTTTTTACCGTTCTCTCGCATTCTGAAAAAACATTGGTTCTCATAGTTCATTGAGGAGTTTGATTCCAAAAGGTACTAAAGACCATTTTTATCGAAATTGAGTTAACACTTTCCCAGGGTTTTAGGAGGGTACCTAGTTCTTCACAAAAATGCGATCGTTTTGAAGCAAAAGATATTCTATTCCCTTGAAAAAGAGGGTGAATATTCCGTTTAATTTCAAAAGGTACTATATCCAGCACAATGGCGGTCTCTTATCCGTTTTGTTTCAAAAAGTACTTTATCTTCCTCGTATGTTTTCCAAAAGTACAATATCCACTTCGTTTGTTTTCGAATAAGTACAACTTTCCAATTATAAGCCCCTTCAATTTCGCGAAATACTGACCCATAACGAGGAATGAACGATGACCGACTGAGACCCCCTTAAGGCTAAATGTCCCGACTTTAGTTGTGAAATCTGCCACCACGTGGCAGCACCAAAATGAAGAAAATTTCGTTTACTCCTCAGTTGAGAACGGATCGAGATATTTTAGTTCTGCAAACGGATTTCTTTTCAAGATCACCGTAAAATTCCGGGTAATTGGTTTAGAAAGTGTGCAAAAATTTTTTGCACACAGTTCCAGCAAAAATTTGTTCAAATTTTGAACATTTTCAAAAAGTGGCCTTATTGCCACTTGCAGAACCTTCATCAGAATACGAATCCGTTTGCGGAATTTTTCTAACTTGATCATAGCCGTCGGATTCTCGTTTTTACGATTTGGAGGGGGGCGAGGGGGGTGATCATGGGCTGGGGGGAGGGCGGCGATCAAACGCCCCGCCGCCCGCCCGACCTTCACATTCATGTTTTGCTAGTACGCACCCTTTGGTCACTATTCCTTTTCCTGGCCTCCTAATAGGTAGCTACCATCAACCTTCCCATTTCCAACTTCTCTGTCTTGAGGTTGATCGAATTGGGCGAAATTTTCCTAAAAAGCAAGACAGACAAATAACTTATGAGAAAGATTCTGCATTAATTTGATTTATATAATGGTTTGCACTACTAAATAGTTGGTTCAGAAATTGTGGTAATTTCAGTTCACTGTACATGGACTAGGTAGGTACCTACTTAGTTGTTCAAGTTTCGTTGTACAAAATCTAGTTGCAAAAGTCATCTCACACCGTTCTAGTTGCACTAGCAACAGATGGTTTGAGGAGCTAATTCTTGACGTTGATTTCCAAATTTTGTGAACAGCTAATGACGATGATTATGATAATTAGTAGGTAATTCACTCTGCAATAGTGTTGAAAAAAGTAAAAACACCTGTTCATTATTTACCAAAAATTCAAATACTTATCTTTGAAATAATATCAAAATAAATTTAAATAATTGAAACTAAAATCCCCCGTGTCTGAATTTTTATTCTCGAATTCTCTCTTCTAAGAGTTAAATTATCAATTTTCTCTGTTTTTTAATGTCATTTTTGATTTCATGTAATTATAACGCAAATTACAAACATGACTGTCCCAAAATTACCGTTAGTGCACTGTAATAAATACCCTAGAACTAGGGATAGTGCTGTGGTCTTACAAGGTACTTACCATATAGATGGCAACCCTACGTGTTTACCTTTTCGGATTACTCAAAAAGTTCGAGAAGAATTCAAGGTCGCACATCTTTCTCATTCGCTAGCAATCCCGGGTACATCGGGCACTGTTGACGTTCGAATACTATAGGTACTTGGGCACGGCGTAGGTGATTTTACCCTTCAATATTCCGTGATTGTGCAGTGATCACTACATCGTTTTTTAGGACGTCCCACAGTAAGAATTGGGCGTCCATATGCGATTAATCAGGGGTAAAGGAGGACACAATCAACGGGAAAAATCTGCGAAGTGCTACTACCAGTTCCGGTGTCATGATTTTCATAGGGGACTATCTACATGCCAATGTGAACAATCCTGACAAATTTCGTCTAATTCGTATGATATATGTAGAAATTATGGCTGTTTCAAGGATTTAATGTTTGCGCATGCGCAGATGCTATTGTCAATTTAGAGGCCGTGATTTTAGTAGACCACCTACACCTCAATCTCCATAATCCCTGAAAATGTCATCGAAATGAGATGGGGAATGAAGAAGTTATGACTGTTACAAGGAATTCACGTTTTCGCTTGCGCAGTCACTACTATTAGGGCGGGAGTGATGATTTTCATAGGGGACCATCTGCTCGCCAACCCGCACAATTCCTGAAAATTTCATCGAAATCAGACAATAACTTCTTATAGTTCTGCCCGATACAAGGCTTTCACGACAGATTCAAAGACAGACAGACACGGAACCAAAATTGTTCAGGAAGTTGTAGTTGTAGAACGCGAGTGGAAATTTTGATTTTGGAGATATTTTTTTTCTTCATCCTTGAAAAGTTAGAACAATACTTCCGCTACTATTGTTTTCACTTTTCAACGTTTAAAAAAGTACCTCCTTTGGTTTGGATTCCTACTCGAGTTTTATGTTTTAGACCTTCCTGAACAATTTTGGTTCCGTGTCTGCCTGTCTGTCATAAAATCCTTGTAACACCCGAAACTATACGAAGTTAATGTCCAATTTCAATGAAAATTGTTGAGGGGTATTATGCGGGTTGAGGTGTAGACGATCCCCTATGAAAATCATCGCCCCAGTATCAATCAATAATATGTATAACATGCTACCATAATTATGATACCTAACCATTATCAGAATCTTTCTCATAAGTTATTTGTCTGTCTTGCTTTTTAGGAAAATTTCGCCCAATTCGATCAACCTCAAGACAGAGAAGTTGGAAATGGGAAGGTTGATGGTAGCTACCTATTAGGAGGCCAGGAAAAGGAATAGTGACCAAAGGGTGCGTACTAGCAAAACATGAATGTGAAGGTCGGGCGGGCGGCGGGGCGTTTGATCGCCGCCCTCCCCCCAGCCCATGATCACCCCCCTCGCCCCCCTCCAAATCGTAAAAACGAGAATCCGACGGCTATGATCAAGTTAGAAAAATTCCGCAAACGGATTCGTATTCTGATGAAGGTTCTGCAAGTGGCAATAAGGCCACTTTTTGAAAATGTTCAAAATTTGAACAAATTTTTGCTGGAACTGTGTGCAAAAAATTTTTGCACACTTTCTAAACCAATTACCCGGAATTCTACGGTGATCTTGAAAAGAAATCCGTTTGCAGAACTAAAATATCTCGATCCGTTCTCAACTGAGGAGTAAACGAAATTTGGCCCCGATGGTGCTGCCATCTTTTATTTCAGAATCACACTAAAACATCGTGACATTTAGCCTTAAGACTCGATTTGTCAGGTACCTACCTAACCTATTAATATGTAGCAAGTAAATTACAAATGTAAATAGGAGATAAATGGAAAACGATTCACACCACAATCTCCAAGTAGGATTTAGGTTAAATCAGTGATTATTGGTGGGTAATTGGAGATTGATTATCAGGTCAAGAGGTTTCCGAAGCCTGATTTTGCTGCAATCGGAGATTCAAGTATCGTTTGCTCTGGTCATTGAAGTACCCTGTGATCAAGCTCGAGTACAGCATGATAATTGGTTATGAAAGAGCTAAAGTTGAGGAAATTTCTTTCTGACAATTGAAGCCCCTTAAGAAACCAGCCTTTACTATGATAGTCTAACAAGGGCGTTGACGCAATGGGAAGTCATGAGCGAAATCATCAGAACAAATTCCGATCTTCCTTTTGGAAGACAGCTGATGACGTCCGCGACCCCAGGAATGGCAGTCGGACGGAAATCCAACATGAAATGGTTGTTTACTTAACTTACTTACTTTGCTATGATAGCCTAACAAGAACTGACGGCATTTACTAGCCTCAATATTCCTTACAACCGAGTCAATTGAACCATTTTACAGCTCCACACACACAAAATCATGCTGGGTGTGCCTTTTTTCTTTTATTTTGTTTCTTATGTGAAACCCCAACTTTACACGCGACGGACTGAAAGTTGAATGCTAATTATTTAAATAAAATCATCACCTTAAGGACACTTCAGCATTAAATGCGGCGTTTCGAAGTTGGCTGGCGAGTCGTTCGCTTTGAGTCTGCTGAGCGGACGTCGACGCCACGCTGCCACACCTGGAATCCCTGTTTTTGGACCGCATGAGCTGCGCCTGGAAACAATCAAACGACCGTAAATTTCGTAAAGCCTCTAAATGAAGAATAGGCACCTGTAATTAGTTGTAGGTAGCTTGCAATATTCAATATTCTTCTCAAGAACTAATACTACTGTTGATGCTACCTTGCAATATTAATGGTATACCACTGGCTAAGAAGGCAGAAATTCGTGATCTTGGAGTAACCTTTGATGCGAGGTTTCCTTTTTAAGCTCAATGCTCTCAACTTGTTCCTTCAGCGTCAAAGCGACTTGGTTTTCTGATGAGAACCATGCACATGTTCATTTATGTCCGTTGCTTGAAAATATGATAAACTACATTTGTGAGAATCCACCTCATCTTCGTGGACCTGAAGAAGGCGTATGACAAGGTGCCGGTGTCTGGAAAGTGCTTCACTGCGTAGAATGTTACAGAACCATGGTGGCAATAGGGAAGGAGGTTTGCCTGGTGTGGATCAAGGGTCACTCAGGGATTTTCGGCAACGAAATGGCAGACGCTTTGGCAAAAGAAGCAGCTCGCCTGACAACTCACTCCACGTTTG
The DNA here is from genome assembly GCA_009739505.2 of Apolygus lucorum. NCBI lineage: Eukaryota > Metazoa > Arthropoda > Insecta > Hemiptera > Miridae > Apolygus > Apolygus lucorum. The sequence continues at coordinate 40,842,609 of CM019169.2, forward strand.
AACTCCCACCGAGAGATATGGGTAGCCTCACCAAACAGTGGTTGAGGGAGAAATGGAAAAGGAAATACCTATTACCACAACCAGCAGGGGAAAGGTTCAAATTTATCCAACCTGGGATCCCCAGAGCCCCATGGTTCGTCGGAGGTACTCTTTCCAAGGATATGGTTAAGTCTACATGCCGAATGCGCTCCGGGCACGCGATGTGTGGTCCCACAAGATTGAAAATGGGAATAACCGAAAGTGCACAGTGCGAGAGATGTCTAGCGGAAATTGAAGACGTTCATCATATCATTATGGAATGCCCCACGCTAGCAAGAAGAAGACGCCTCATGTTTGACCAGATCTCTGCAGAAAAAATAATACATCACCCATTCAACCTACCACACCTGCTCCAATGCCGTAATGTGAATATTTACTCTCACATCTACAATTTCTTATCTGATTGTAATGTAAATTTATAGTAATATAGTAATTCATAAAACGATAACTGTAAATGATAATCGAAAATTTTTTGAATAATAATAATATAATACAAGTGTAAAATGAATATTATGGCTGTATGGGCAACCAATGCCAAATAAAAATTATTATAAAAATAAAAAATAAAAAAAAAACTCGGTTTAAAATTATTTGGAGGAAGTCATTGGAATCGGTCGTGCCAGAATGGATGCCCCGGTTGGACAATCCACTCCCTGCTCTTCGCAGATGACCATTATACTGACATCCTTAGCAAGAAGGGCGCATCTCCGAAAATCAAGATTTTCAGTACAAGCACTTTTCGTTTTTCAAGTTTCGCGTCCAGTTAATTATACTTTTACCCCATTTTCGGGACATCATACGGTAGGTCCAATCATTCTCCAACTTACTACGGCCTTTTTTTTTCTTGGGAATTCACGTCATAACCAATTTAGAGGAGATACGCCCTTCTTTTTACGCTTAGTAAATGAGGGTGATATTCGAGATATACGCCTTTTTTGTTAAGCATTCCAAGCACTTCAAGCGGTTTCCTGGCAGATTTTAGCCGGGGTTTTTAACATGATTCGTTAGTTGTTTCTACACTACTTCTTTTCTTACGCAGATTATTGAATTTGATAATATGGAAAAGTTCGGTGACGAGCCTCCAGCCCAGTTTGTTTGGTGACTTATCATTAATAAGCGAGCACCCTACGAGATCTGGCTTTTCCGCTAAGCATTTTGGTTGCCAAGAACATATTTCGAATTTTCGCTAAGCAAAAAAGCCGTATCTCAGGAGATGCGGCTTTCTTGCGTAGTAGAGAAAGGTATTCGGCATGATATCCGCCTTTTAGGCTGAGGAAAAACGACATACGCCTAATCGCCTAAGGATTTCAAGAAATTTCAGAGATACGCCCTTTTTCACTAGCGTTTTTGTGTACCTTTTCGTACCCATAGGTACATGAATGAGGTATCATAAGGTGCAGAAGACTCCAAAGATTCTAGATATGCAAAAACCTGAAAATCGCCAAAACCCGAGATACGCCCTTCTTGCTAAGGACGGCAGTATAGCTTGGGATCAGCACGATGTTGTGTTTATGCTCAAGAAACTCAACGAGGCATTCCAGGCTGCGGGGCTAACGATCAATGCTGGTAAAACGGAATATTTGGTTTGTAGGCGCTGACGGTTATGATATAGGGCCGTATTCACAAAACGCACTTAGTGGGGCTTTTCGCTAAGTGAAGCCTGAAATCTCCACTTTGAGTCGTACTTTAGAGAAAACGCTATTCACAAACCGAACTTTAGAAGAAGCGTCACTTCAGCTCCACTTTACCGAAGCTGAACTTTCGTCAAGTTACACTTTCCGGGTAAGTTTGGCTCCTACCACCCTTTACTGGCCCTTAGTACAGCTTTTGACAAGAAGTGCGTCTATTTTGCTTGCTTCGACAGCCGTTTTACGAAGTTTTTCCGTTCGGATTTAAATGGAAAACGACTACATGGAATATTTGCAGTACCTACGGAAAGGAGACGTGTACAAATTGTGCCAAGAAGGCGAAGAGAAAGCGAAAATGGATTCGAGTGTTGCTCAGAAGACCTTCCGCGCATGTCACAGGTGAACAATTTCCTACTTTTCCTTTTTACAGCTACCTTTGAGCACGTATAATTGTGCTCAGTTAATTTCAATTTGAGGACATTATTGTTCAAGTGTCCAAAATGTAGTCAGATTTATGTGAATTCTATTTCAAAGAACCAGTAGGTAAGCCCAAATTAACCTTTCATTTCGGCCTTACCTCAGTTTTCCATCAACGATGGTAAAAACAATCCTTATTATCCTAAATATTTCCATTGTGAATATCAACAACTGATCTGAATTTACTATCCCAACACATTCTTGTAGATATCTACCTATCTAGTTTTCTAACTGAGGCGGTCGTTCTGTCACTGGATTAAGAAGTCGAATGACAGAACATCCAGTGAAGTCAGTCGACTTCTTAATCCAGTGACAGAGCAATCGTTTTGTGCCTAGGATTCTCGAAATTTTTCATTTCCGAAACTTCATTATAAGAATGGAAAAGATTGGAACATTATTGTTTCAGATAGTCTAATAAAAATGCCAAAATAGATGTTTTGGAAAGGAATGAAGCAGAGATGGACCATCGTTTGTTGATCACCAACCGTTTATCAATATTATCACTGAATATTCCCATTGGTCAATAGGAGCGAGTCGCCCTAAGGGTTACCCTTTCGAAAGTTCAACTTCCTTATCAGTTGAACTTAAAGCTGACCTAAGAGCAGCTACACTAAAAACGATTGTGAATAGCGATTTCTCCTCAAGTTTCACTTTGGCCTAAAGTAAAACTTTCGGAAGTGCGACTTCAAGTTTCACTTTGGCGATTTTTGTGAATACGGGCCATAGAGGTGCCTGGGCTGGGAACTGTGAAGTCCATCGAGCAGTTCAAGTATCTAGGTTTATTCCTGGATCAATCCGGGACGAGTGGGGCTGATATCGACCGTCTTATCCAGCATGCCGTGGCTTGACATAGGGAAAGACCTTCAAAAGTAAAGTATTGGTGAGAAGCCGGCTAGAATGAGCCTCCTACATTATGGAATCCCTTCTATGCAACATAAAGGGACGCGCTAGATCGGGTCCAACACAAATTTTTGAAATATGCGTATTTCAGTATTTCAAATCTCGAACAGAAAGGGTCAATTTCAGTGATGGGGACATCTGACATTTCGACTTGCCTGCCTGAGTGACAGACGTCGCCTGACGTCGTGTTTTTACTTAACTTGACTTAACTTCTCATATCAGGGTAATCTCCTTCCCTGTCTGTCTATTGTGGGGATAAATTGACCGAATCAGATAGACTTTCAGGCTTCAGGGAGAATATCAAAAGATTCTTTTGTTTCTATGAGAAATCTCCTTTTTTCCGCAGTTATGTTAAAGTTATGCTAGTTCTAAACTCTTTCTTAGTCAATTTTAAAGGACGTATTACCAAACAATTATACCATCAAACAAGTTTAGATCTATTGAAACGATCGATTTAGAAAGATGGATAGAGGAAAAAGCAAGAAGTGTACATTCTACATAAAACTGATAAGTTTGGATCCGTTGAATATGAAATTGTAGAGAAATTTGGAAAGCTGAAAAAGCGGACTAGTAGTATATTCCACATGAGGCTGATAAGTTTGGAACTATTATATCAGTTGATTTCGAAAGATCTAAGAAAGATTGGAAGGGGTAAAGGACTAACAGTACATACTCCACATAAGACTGATAAGTCTGGATCTATAAAATCTGTAGAAGTTGAAAGAACTAAGAAACATTGGAATGAATAAAGGACTAGAAGTACATAAGACTTATGTATATACTACATAAGACTGATAAGCCTGAAGATGCTGGCAAGTTGCCCCAGCGAAACTAGCTAGAAAGAGAATTAAACAACAGAAAATCAACGTTTCCCTTTTTATTCACAAAGAGGACCCAGAGTCGTTTCGACCACCAACAAGACTATATCATCCGACTCAACACCCTTTAACAAGTCTCAAAATGTTTAACTGTAACTATTTGTGCTTTTTCTTCCTTCATCATTATTATTTCTGACTCCTAACATAAATATCTTAAATATAAATATATTATTCATAAAATGTAATGGGGTATTTCGGTGGGTCGGAAATTCCAAGTTTTTGACCTCAAATTTGGATTCAGCACCCTTGAAAACCTATATACTCCAACTTTTAGCCCAATGATACTATAACATGTGGTAGAAAAATTAATTAAAGAGATCACACGTTTGAAAAAGGCGGGCCGCTATAAATGCACACACACTAGGCAAGGACTACGCCGTGGACTATGCCGCGCGCCTGTGTGAGTGGTGTTTTGTAGTATCCACGAGGTCCTCCAAGGGTTTCTGTGCATGGATACTTTTTTCAAAGACAGTTGGCTAGCTACGTCACGATTGGCTAGCTACGTCACACCATTCAAATCTTCAACTTTCCTTAGCTTCTCTGATTTTTTAAAAACATTTTCTCGACGAACAGACCCGATTACCGTTATTCCTGAGCCATACTCTTTTGAAAAAAAAAAAATAAAAAAAATTGACCAAAATACCCCATTGGGATTGAAATCTCGTAATGTTTAATAAATAAATAATTAGCTATCTTTGTGACGTCAGATGGACCAGCAGCCAGAGATGGGCGAATTCTTATTCATAAATACGATTGTGAATACAAATCATATCTGCGACTTTATGATTATGAATACGAATGCAGGTATGAATATGAATACGAATACAATCGTATTCACACTTTGAATACGATTTTCCCTCGTATTCGTATTTTGAAAACAATTTTATGATTTTTTCTATGATTTCCCCAAAAATCGAATTTTTTAAAACGATTTTCCCTGAAAATCATACTTTTTTTATGATTTTCTCCCGAACTTTGGACATATTTATAACCTAACATTGTCAAAATAATCAATCGAAATTCGAAACGCTCTCCAATTCTTATAGGATTTTTCACGCAGAATCGAATGAGACCAACCCCAGGTTGCTACGACCAACCGTATAGAAACTAAGACGACATTTCCGCTGAAAATCGTATTTTTTTTTTACAATTTACACTGAAAATCATTAAAAAAATTATGATTTTTACCGGAATTTTGGTCGCATTTATTCCCTAAAATTGCCAACATAATTAATAAAAATTCGAAACGCTCACCAATTCTTATATGATTTTTCACGCAGAATCGAATGAGACCAATACCAGGTCGCTATGAGCAACTGAATAGAAAGTGCGACGAAATGTCCGGTAAAAATCATAATTTTTTTATGATTTCCAGTGCTGAACGTTTAAAAAAATATGATTTTCTGCGGAAATTTCGTCGTACTTTCTATTCGGTTGGTCGTAGCGACCTGGAGTTGGTCTCATTCGATTCTGCGTGAAAAATTCTATAAGAATTGGTTAGCGTTTCGAATTTCGATTGATTTTTTGACAATGTTAGGTTATAAATATGTAAAGAGTTCGGGAGAAAATCATTAAAAAATAGTATGATTTTCAGGGAAAATCGTTTAAAACATTCGATTTTTGGGGAAATCATAGAAAAAATCGTTAAATCTTATTCAAAATACGAATACGGGAGAAATTCAAAGTGTGAATACGATTGTATTTGTATTCATATTCATATTCATACCTGTATTCGTATTCATAATCATAAAGTCGTAGACGATTTGTATTCATAATCGTATTAAATACGATTCATAAATTTTATGAATAAGAATTTGCCCATCTCTGCCAGCAGCTCATGGGAGAGCAAATTCACGGCTGATTTGGCTGTCAAGATTCGATTTATTTTCTTCAATTTACAAAATAATCGTGAACAACTTTTGAAATTTTCCAGAATCGTTTAGGTTTACGTGAATTTCATGAAGGAAATAGATAGAGTTTGTTGTAAGTAGCTAGCAAAAGCCTGCTACCTTTGAACGTCAGGTCGACCGTCGATCCAATTCTGCTACCCACTCCCTTCATCTCCCAATTAATCGTAGTAATGAGACAGTTATAACTTTATTTCTTAAGCCTCATCATTTCCAACGAATTCCCTCCCTAACTCCAATTTACATTTCAGTACCTAGAAATGTTCAATTTTTAAAGAATCAAGAACAGAACATGATTTTTTTATTTTAATCGAACATAACATACCCGTAATGTGTTGTTTTCTATAACCAATCGGGAGAGCCGGTTTTCCGCTGTTAATGCTCGGCTCTGAAAAAACGTATAATTTTACTAACAATAAACAGTAATAACAACATTAAATGTACATAGTTAGTCCCGCTGGCTGTAAAAATACATTTTTTTAATAGAAAGTATGAGATAAAGTAAACATTAAGAATGGAAAAAAGGCGTATGAAAAGGAACGTACAGAAATATTTGTCATAACCAGCATATTGAGTTCAGAAAGCAGATGTTTGGTTATGACAATTTTTTTTAATGACAAACGAGTACAGGCAGCAGATTCCGACACGGTATCTGCGCAGACGAGGAATTTCTTAAGAGGTTCGACAAGAAAACCATTCGCAAGATTGTTGGCGCCAGACGCATCAATTGGGTAACCCGCGTAAATCTTGGACTACGAGAATGGTTGGACGCCTACATTGTTGCTGAAATAAAAGCCAACTTAGGTGGATTGGCCGTATGGAGAGAATCGAAGTTAGGGGATACTACGGAAGAGGTGGCTGGACGATGTGGAAGAGGACTTGATAAGAGTCAGGACTGGAAGATGGAGGTTGATAGCTAAAGCTCGACCTGATTGGAAACCCATCATTGAGAAGGCCAGAACCCCACATAGGCTGTAGCGCCGAGGCAGATAACAGCAGACATCAGAGAGAAACAATTGATATCAGATAGTTTCTTAAGTCCTTTAGGGATTAATCGATTGGTGAGCTCTGAATGGTTTCATTCGATTTTAAAACCATCGTGATACCTTCATAAAACGAAATTTGATTCTTCTCAATCTCAAGTTTCATGAATCCCAACTCGAAAAAGAGAAATAACCCTCTGCCAAGAGGGTGTGGCACATCGCTTCCTCGTATCCATAACCCGAGTGTACAGGCGATTTAATGCCTAGTAGTTAATCTCAAAACACCAATCTCTAAGTACCTTGCACTACCCTCATAGAAGACTCTACATTTCAACCACAAAATCTTTGAATATTGTCGGAAAATGTGGAAGTTATGGCTGTGGTAAGGATTTTACGTTTGCGCATGCTACTGTCAAGAGCTTGATTTTCATTCAAATTCAAATGATTTGATTTGATTCAGATGATTTTATTTAATTCAAAACCCAATCCGCATAATCCCTGAAAATTTCATCGAAATTGGACAATAACTTCGTATAGTTATGCGCGTTACAAGGATTTCATGACAGACATACAGACAGACACGGAACCAAAATTGTTCAGAAAGGTCTGAAACGCAAAACGCGAGTGGAAATTTTGATTTTGGAGAACTTTTTTTTTTCAACCTTGAAAAGTGAAAACAAAGCAAACCAAATTGTTCCAACAAATTGTTGGAAAATGTAAAGTTATGACAGTAAAAAGGAAATACACGTTTGCGCATGCCCAGTGTGATGATGCCCGGGGGTGATGATTTTCATAGAGGACCATTTATACGCCAATTCGCACAATCTTGAAAATGTCATCGAAATCGAGTGACAATTGTAGAAATTATGGCTGTGGCAAGGATTTGTTTGCGCATGCGCATGCGCAGCGGCTACTATCAGTCCTGTGGTGATGATTTTCCTTGGGGACCATCAATGGGGACATCACACAGTCCCTGAAAATTTCATCAAAATCGGATGAGAAATGTAGAAGTTTTGGCTGTGGCAAGGATTTCATGACAGACACGGAACCAAAATTGTTCAGAAAGGTGTGAAACGTAAAACGCGAGTAGATATTTTGATTTTGGAGAACATTTTTTTTTTTCAACCTTGAAAAGTAAAAACAAAGCTTCCGGTACCTTGGTAGACTCGGAAGCAAAAAATCAATTGGTCAGATGATTATTGAATGTGGAGTTGGCTCAGTTTCAAGAGTAATAATACCGCATTCTAGAGAGCAAACTTTGAATTAAAACCTCCTAATGATGACCACTAGGTTTGCATTTGCTCTAGTATTTCTAAATGATTTCATAATTAGCACTCATAAAATCCTACAAGAAACAAACAGTTGGTCCTCAGTGTGGTCCAATTTTCAAGTGTCATTTTTATTTGCAACATTATATCGTTTCGAACTCAAAAATGAATTCTCCCCTTCCATTCGTCCTCAGTTCGGTCAACAAGTACTATCAAGCGTACATAACCTGGCCATCCCACAACTCTTTAAAGGGTAGCAAGGATAAAGAGAACCCAGTTTCTTGTACCTAAGTACACGTCATCATCTACTTACAGTCATTCGATCCAGCTCTTCGTGAGTCTTTTCTTGACTAATTGGAACACCATTTCCTCTCGAGCGAACGATGGTGACTTCCATTTCTAAATCTTCATTTCTGCAAAACAAAAATATCTGGTAATTTATGTACCTACTAACTGAACCAGCATGCGCTGAAAGTCACGAGTAAAAATGTACTATAAGTTTTTTGAGAACAGCCATGATTGGATTATTCTTAGTCACCGCGCTTGCAGAAACGCGAAGGACATAATATTATGTAGACTCGAAAAATCTAAAAAAGCCTATTGATAAATGTCTTCCCCTACTAGCTATCTTCCTATCAAACAACGATTCCCTCGAACCCTCGTAAATCTAAACTTCAAAATTTCTTCAATTCTGTATTGAAGAAATATAAGTACTTTTTAACTCAAATGTTATTAAAATGGGTTGAGGTATATTGAGGAGGTCGGCTAATGAGGAGGTACCAGGAAATCCTGCCCCGGGTCGCCTAGGTTGAGGATATACCAACAGGGTGTCACCCTTTCGGTTCGATTCTACTACTAATTTACAACAAAAACGGCTCCTAGCAATTTTTTTAGAGGCTAGAGTGTTTTCGACCTTATCTCAGTAAAACAGCCATAACTCACCGAATTATCATGAAAATTTAAATCTGATCACACCGTTGGATAAAGCGATAAAATTTCCTATCTCCTCGATGGAAAAAACATTTTTTTAAATTGAGAAAACGGGTAAAAATTGGACCTGAAACAAAAAATTGGTAAAATCTTGGAAATTTCAATTTTTTTCAAAATCTCATAGGTTTTGTAATCCCGCAGGTGAATTTTTACCTGTAGACCAAAAAGATGCGCAACAATGTCATCTTTCCAACGGTACGGTCATTTATATTTTGAAAGTGGGGTTTATCACAGGAATTTGTGTTCGAACGCGGAAAAACGTTAATTTTTTCAAAGGAATCAGAGCTTTTGCTAAGGCGATCTGAGAGGGAGGCAGAGTTGGGCGAAATCCTACTCATGAGTATGATTAAGATTGGTAATAACCAAAATATGTATTTCTATGTCTAAAATATGATTAATTTTGGTTTATTATTTTCAATAATGAACCTTTGGAATCGACCAAGAAAAAAAAAATTTTAACACCCCCTCAAAATTTGATGGTTTACGTTTCAAGGTACGTAGAATCCAAAAATCGAATAAAAATTTGGCCGTCCGTCCGCCGTACGCCGTACGCGGCACTTTTGCCACTTAGCATTGACCGATTTTTATTCTCAAAAGATTATGATAGAAATTATAATCGATGTATGAATAAGGTTAAATTCTTGATTGAAATGAGTGATTAATCAATGAGTAAACGCTGGTTATTGTAATTTATCATGATTTTTCCATGATTACTTACGGATTTCTGTGATTAATCATGCATTTCTTGTGATTAATCACCAATTTCTGTGACTCATTACCGATTTCTGTGATTAATCATTCAACTCGTGTAGTTAATGACACATTTCCTGCGATCAAGGATTTAACCTTATTCATACATCGATTATAATTTCAATCATAATCTTTTGAGAATGAAAATTACCTAATCATATTTTTAGACATAGAAATGCATATTTTTGTAATTACAAATCTTAATCATACTCATGAGTAGGATTTTGCCCAACTCTGCCACCCTCTCAGATCGCCTTAGCAGGAGCGCTGATTCCGTTGAAAAAATGAACGTTTTTCCGCTTTCAAACACAAATTTCAAAATAGAAATGACTACACCGTTGGAAAGCTGAAATTTTTGCGCATCTTTTAGGCCTACAGGTAAAAATTAACATGCGGGATTACAGAACCATTGAGTGTTTGAAAAAAGATGAGATTTCCAAGTGTTGAACTATTTTGCTTCCGAGTCTACCAGGGTAGCGGAAGCTTTGTTTTCACTTTTCGAGGACGAAAAAAAAAAGTTCTCCAAAATCAAAATTTCCACTCGCGTTTTGCGTTTTAGACCTTCCTGAACAATTTTGGTTCCGTGTCTGTCTGTCTGTCCGTCTGTCTGTCTGTCTGTCTGTCATGAATTCCTTGTAACGCGCATAACTATACGAAGTTATTGTCCGATTTCTATGAAATTTTTAGGGATTGTGCGGGTTGGTGTGTAGACGGTCCCCTATGAAAATCATCATCCCCGGATTGATAGAAGCGACTGCGCATGCGCAAACGTGAATTCCTTGTAACGGCCATAACTTCCACATTTTCCACCCGATTTCGATGAAATTTTCAGGGATTATGTAGATTAGGTTGTAGATAATCCCCTATGAAAATCATCATCCCCGGACTGATAGAAGCGACTGCGCATGCGCAAACGTGAATTTTTTTGTAACAGCCGTAACTTCAACTGTCCCCCAGGGGTCGCGGGTTCGAATCCCAGCCGAGGCTAAGTATTTTTTTGATCCAATCACATACATCTACTCACTTAATTTTTCATCCGAATTTGATGAAATTTTCTAGGATTGTCCAGATTAGCGTGTAGATGGTCCCCTATGAGGGTAGTGCAAGGTACTTGAGATTGATGTTTTGAAATTTACTACTATGCATCGGATTATCTGTACAATCGGGTTATGGATACGAGGAAGCTATGTGCCACACCCACTTGGCAGACGTTTTTTCGTTTAAGTTCAATTTTCACCCGTTTTACCAATTAAAAAAAAAATGTTTTTTTCCATCTAGGAGATGGGAAATTTTACGCTCTATCCAACGGTGTGATCTGATTTGAATTTTCATGAAAATTCGGTGAGTTATGGCCGTTTTACTGAGATAAGATCAAAAACACGTAAAACATCTTAAAAGTGAAATAACTCGGAAACGAAGCCTCTAAAAAAGTTGCTAGGATACATTTTTTGTTGTAAATTAGTAGTAGAATCGAACCCTGGTGCGCCCGAAAGGGTGACAGCCTGTATAACTTCTTCTTGGTGCCTGACACATTCGATTATGACAGCCCGTCAAGTTGAGGAATATTATAATATAATGCATTATATGAATAATGCATTATATTATAATGCATATTATAAGGAATTTGGGCAATTTAAGGGTAGTATGTAATTTTCTCGGCCTGATGAATTTCCCTTATAATGTAGTTATCTTTAGGAACCGATTTTTCAGGCTCTGCTCAACCAATCGCTTTACTTTTTTTTTTTTATCAAGAATATTATACTGTAAAGACTGTGCCAAAGAAATACCAGCATGGCGTTGTGAAAAAAATAGGCGAAGTTTTGAAGAAAATGTAGATTTTTTACTAAAATTTTCGGGACTGCACGCAATGCCCCAGATGTTGAAAATAAAATTTCGACAAATTCTTGGCACAGTTTGTGTATAATATACCAGTGGACATTTAAAAAAATAATCCATGAAATAAGTTCAATAGTAAGGGAGAAAAGTGTTCCTGAGTGCTGAAAAACGTGATTGTTCAGAAAACGCGTTTTTCTGAAAAGCAATTTTTTCTTGACGTGCCGTCGTTTCAAAGTTTCTGAACTTTTCCAAAGTTTGTTTTAGATGACGGGACTCTTTCTAGAAGAAGAAGAAGAAGACAACAACAACGAGTAGGTTATAATTTGACAGGTTACTGATGTTTGTTTTCGTCAGATTTGCATCTTGTTCTAACGTTCTGATGCAAAGTTTGTGGCGGCCAGGTAGCGTTCCAAGTTTTATCGCGCATTGGCCTAGCTGCTAATTTAGTGCGCGCTCGGTTTAGTTATTTTTTTAACCCACTTATAGTCGTTCGATTTTTAAAATGTTTATTGCATTTTATCCGTTATATAATAAACTATTTTTTAACATTATTTTTGAAAAATCGATTTTTTTGACCCAAAAAATTACATACTACCCTTAACCTGACCGAATTTGACGTTAGTTTGAACAAAGTTTTTGACAAGGTTTTAATTTTTCGAATAAGAAAAAGAGTTGGTTTCAATAGGTACTAGTTCTAGGTCTTCCCACACCAACTCTACTCAGGGCCTTGGGGCCAGGGCCCTTACATACGATGTCCCACATTCGGGGCCTGAGGAATTCCACGACGAGTGCGACTTTCTCCGATTCCGCCCAGAATGATGAATCTATGATTCTAGATTACCCCAACACTACTTTCGTGATTTTGTAGGTAGTTAAGCATTGGAATATGAATAAGAATGAATACAAGCCTACAAAAACTTGAATAGCGAGTCGTTAGTACGAGAATAAAAGCATTGCAGAAGTACAAGAGTGCCTTACAATACAAATTCCCTCGTACATCTAAACTTCAAATTTTGAAAGAACTCCGTTTCCATCACAAGAGATTGTAAGAGCTAGAATAGCTTTACGTTATTTATTTCCCTATTCTGTATTGAAGTACATAATGTAAGTACTTTTTAACTCAAATGTTTTTATTACGGGTTAAGGTCTATTGAGGAGGTCGGCTAATGAGGAATTACTAGGAAATCCTGCCCCGGATCGCCTAGGTTGAGGATATACAGGCTGTCACCCTTTCGGGCGCACCACCGGCCTGAGTTCGATTCTACAACTAATTTGCGACTTTTTTTTGTCTCTTGACTTTTTTTAACTCTCTTAAAATCCGAAATTTTCCACTTTTTAAGATGTTTTTCGTATTTTTGACCTTACGCAATTAAAACCGCCATATCTCCCTTATCTTTCATTCAAAATTAAAATATAATTACACCGTTGGAAAGAGCGTTAAATTCTCTGTCTCCCTAGTGCTAAATAAAACTTTTTAAAGAAGACTCAGATGTTGAAAAATGAGCCCGAATAGTAAACTCTCGGAGATCTCGGAAATGTACAGTTTTTTAAAACGTTTGTAAGCCTAGCTGAAACTGCCGGGTAATTTCCCAATGTCACCCCAAAAGTTGACCCAAAAACTCAGCTTTCCAACGGTATGGTCAGAATTGTTTCCAATATTTTTACTAGTGGAGAACGAAAAACGCGCCTGAATACGAAAAACGTATTTTTATTCCAACGAAATCGACGGTTTTGGGGTTGAATGGAGAGTGAGAGGAGAGTCGGCGGAGGAGAACCCCCGAATCCTCCCCTCAAACCGTCGATTTCATTGAGAAAAAAAAAATCACGATTTTCCGCATTCAAGCGCGGTTTTCTCCACTAATAAAAATATTGGAGACAATTCTGACCATACGGTTGGAAAGCTGAGTTTTTGGGTCAACTTTTGGGGTGACAGTGGGAAATTAATCGGCAGTTTCAGCTAGGCTTACAAACGTTTGAAAAACCCGTACATTTCCGAGATTTTACTATTAGGGCACATTTGAGTCTTCTTTGAAAAATTTAGCACTAGGGAGATAGAGATTTTAACACTCTTGCCAACGGTGTAATTACATTTGAATTTTAACTGAAATATAAGGGAGTTGTGGCGGTCTTAATGGCGTAATGTCGAAAAAACGCAAAACATCTAAAAAAGGGGAAAAATTCGGATTTTAAGAGTGTTAAATAAAGTCAAGAGACAAAAAAGTCGCAAATTAGTTGTAGAATCGAACCCTGGCCGGTGGTGCGCCCGAAAGGGTGACAGCCTGTATAACTTCTACTTGGACAGCCCGTCAAGTTGAGGAATATTATAATATAACGCATTATATTATAATGCATATTATATAGAATTTGGGCAATGGGGTATTTCAGTCAATTTTTTTTTTCCAAAAGAGTAATGCTCAGGAATAACGGTAATCGGGTCTGTTCGTCGAGAAAATGTTTTTAAAAAATCAGAGAAGCTAAGGAAAGTTGAAGATTTGAATGGTGTGACGTAGCTAGCCAATCGTGACGTAGCTAGCCAACTGTCTTTGAAAAAGTATCCATGCACAGAAACCCCTCTTGGATACTACAACATTCTACTCACACACGTGCGCGGGGCAGTCCACGGCGTAGTCCTTGCCTAGTGTGTGTGCATTTATAGCGGCCCGCCTTTTTCAAACGTGTGATCTCTTTAATTAATTTTTCTACCACATTTTATAGTATCATTGGGCTTAAAGTTGTAGTATATAGGTTTTCAAGGGTGCTGAATCTAAATTTGAGGTCAAAAACCTGAATTTCCGACCCACCGAAATACCCTATTCTGACCATACCGTTGGAAAGCTGAGTTTTTGTGTCAACCTTTGGGGTGACAGTGGGAAATTAATCGGCAGTTTCAACTAGGCTTACAAACGTTTGAAAAAACCGTGCATTTCCGAGATTTTAATATTCAGGCACATTTTCTGAGTCTTCCTTGAAATGTTTTATTTAGAACTAGGGAGATAGAGAATTTAACACTCTTTCCAACGGTGTAATTACATTTGAATTTTAACTGAAATATAAGGGAGTTGTGGCGGTCTTAATGGCGTAATGTCGAAAATACGAAAAACATCTTAAAAAGAGGAAAAAGTCGGATTTTAACCCATTAACGCCCGAAACTTTTTTTTAATATATATTTTGATAATAGATCTGATATTCCGACTCCAAATAGTCTTTAGAACACGGGACAAATAATTTCAAAAATCTCCTGGTTGAATTTCATGGGTTTACGTTGCCATATCTCAACGCTGGGAGCCACAAGAACTCGTCTTTATTTTTCAAAAACTTTTAGTATATTGTATCGTGTTCCCACCGGATCTACTAGGAACTCTTTTAGAATATTGGATGAGGAATAAAGTAAAAGTAAAGTGTACAATAATAGTGGATGAGGAATACATCCTATATTGAGTGTAATTCATCCACTCATTCTAACATTCATAATTAGTCAAAAAATACCACTAAAGGATTAGATAAAGCTTCATAGCCCTGGTGATGAACACATGGATATTTGGTAGGGTACTTGTTAGTTCTTACAACCTCCAGCCAGGCCAAGAAACAGTCAATTTGAAGGCGACACGTCGTGCTTTGTGAGCTTCCAATGAGCTATGTGCAACACCCACTTGGCAGACTACTGTTTGTTACTGCGCATTTGGCAAGAAAATCGGTAGTTCTGATGACATCCAATCAGGTAATTTACCCATTGAATTTGTAGATGAAGCTACGTGCTTTGTGCCTCACCATCTGCCGACAGATCTGGAGAAAAGGATCCCCAAGATAAAGGACTTCTCAATGACTCAGGAAGGTGCCCAGCAGCCTCCAAACAGAAAGGCTCTCTACATTGCCATATGGCAGCACTGGGCGTTAATAGGTTAAGGGAGTTAAAAAAAGTCAAGAGACAAAAAAAGTCGCAAATTAGTTGTAGAATCGAACCCTGGCCGGTGGTGCGCCCGAAAGGGTCACAGCCTGTATAACTTCTACTTGGTGCCAGACAGAGTCGGTTATGACAGCCCGTCAAGTTGAGGAATATTATAATATAACGCATTATATTATAATGCATATTATAAGGAATTTGGGCAATTTAACCTGACCGGATTTGACGTTAGTTTGAACAAAGTTTTTGGCAAGGTTTTAATTTTTCGAATAAGAAAAAGAGTTGGTTTCAATAGGTACTAGTTCTAGGTCTTCCCACACCAACTCTACTCAGGGCGTTGGGGCCAGGGCCCTTACATACGATGTCCCACACTTGGGGCCTGAGGAATTCCACGACGAGTGCGACTTTTTCTGATTCCGCCCAGAATGATGAATCTATGATTCTAGATTACCCCAACACTACTTTCGTGATTTTGTAGGTAGTTAAGCATTGGAATATGAATAAGAGTGAATACAAGGCTACAAAAACTTGAATAAAAGCATTGCAGAAGTACAAGAGTGCCTTACAATACAAATTCCCTCGTAAATCTAAACTTCAAATTTTGAAAGTTTTCAAATTTTGAAATATACATATTATAAGGAATTTGGGGAATTTAAGCTGACCAAATTTGACGTTAGTTTGAACAAAGTTTTTGACAAGGTTTTAGTTTTTTGAATAAGAAAAAGAGTTTGTTTCAATAGGTAC
Organism: Apolygus lucorum; assembly: GCA_009739505.2. Classification (NCBI taxonomy): domain Eukaryota; kingdom Metazoa; phylum Arthropoda; class Insecta; order Hemiptera; family Miridae; genus Apolygus; species Apolygus lucorum. The sequence goes on from CM019169.2 coordinate 40,858,910, forward strand.
TAGCTCTAGATCTTCCTACGCCAATTCTACTCAGGGCCCTTACATACAATGTCCCACACTTGGGGCCTGGGGAATTCCTAGAGGAATGACCTCTGGTTTGTTGTTGGATGATCTAAATGTTTCATTTATTTAGGTAAATTATCACAAGTAAATAGTGGTGCCCCACAGAGATACAATTTTCAAAGAAAAGTCATCGTACCTTTGGACTTGTTGGCTGAGTTGTTGGCGAAGCATGCCCAGTTCTATTCGCATCCGTTCATTTTCCGATTGGAGCCGTTCATTTTCAATTTGAACCTGAAATCCAGAAAATTTAATTAGACACATCAAACTTTGTAAGTATAATTGGAGATTTTCTTCCTTGAGTGTTAGGGGGGGACTCAGTCAATTGCCGTTAGTTCCTCGTTCCAGGTTGGTATTTCTCTCAAGAACCGGCGCTCAAAGTTAAAAGGTGTACCTAAATTTTAAATGTTCAACAATTTTCGAAATTCATTAGTGCATCCACCTAGGGAATTGAAAAACTAAGAGATTGCCGCTGGAATCAACAAAATCGAACAATAATTGCCGGTGAAAAGTGGAAAATTCAGTTAGTTTTAGTTTTTAATTCCCTAGGAAGTTGCACTAATGAATTTCAAATATCCATGAAATTTTCAAATGTAGGTACAACTTTTAAACTTTGAGCGCCGGTTCTTAAGATAATACCAACCCGACCATGCCAACCTCATGGGGTCGACCTTCTTAAAGCGGCCTCAGTCGGTCGCCGTTTATTCCTCGTTCCAGATCAGTAGTTCCCGAAATTGAAGGGGCTCAAACTTTAAAAGATGTATCTAAATTTGAAATGTTCAAGGATTTTCGAAATTCATTAGTGCATGAGCGTAGGGAATTGAAAAATTAAAAGATTGCCGCTGGAATCATCAAAATTGAACTATAGGGTGTGCGCCAGGGTAGGAAAAATTGTTTATTGTTATTTTTAATCTAAGGTAGACTTCATTCTGAAAATTTTGGTTCCAACCGCGACCTTCTAGCGTGTGTAAATCTTTTCCTATGAATTTTTAAAGTTTCGACCGTTTATGACGTCACAGTTGGCTGGAGGTCCCGCCCAGACGAGAAGGGCGCGTGACGTCATAAACGGTCGAAACTTTGAAAAATCATAGAAATAGATCTACTCATGCTAGAAGGTCGCGGTTGGTGCCGAATTTCTCAAGATGTAGTCTACTTTCGATTAAAAATCTAAAAAAATCAAGGCGCACCCCCCATTGCCAGAGAAAAACGCTGCAAATTATTACACAATGGTTAATCATTTTTCTATATTGATCACTCGTCTGCAAAGCCACCAACCATCCAACATGAAGAAAAACATCGATCGCATTTCGGTCAGCTAAAATTTGAACGGGGATTAGGCCTCTTTTGCGATTCACACTCGTGTTTCTGATTTATCGTACGTAAAACCCTTAAATTCTCGTAGGGAGCGAACGGTTTGTCCAACAGAGCTCCGGTTGGTCTCAAAAAATGCTAAAAATTCTATAGAATCTTAAATTGAAGGCAAAACAATACCTTTATGTCAACATTTTTTGAGTTTGGGCGTTTTCAAAATTTCAAAATTCATTTTTGAACCCTTAGAAGTGACCTACCTTAACCAAAATCTTCAGGGCACAACTAGACCCCAAATGGAGCCTACATACCAAATTTCATCAAAATCGGTCAATGCTAAGGAAAGTGCCGCGTACGACGGACGGACGGCCAAATTTTTTTTGGATTCTACGTACCTTGAAACGTAAACCATCAAATTTTGAGGGGGTGTAGAAAGATTTTTTTCTTGGTCGATTCCAAAGGTTGAAAATAATAAACCAAAATCGGAAAAGCCAAACTGAATAAACGGGTTTTCCCATATTTCTCTGGCAATTACTGTTCGATTTTGATGATTCCAGCGGCAATCTTTTAGTTTTTCTATTCCCTACGCCCATGCACTAATGAATTTCGAAAATTTTCGAACATTTCAAATTTAAGTACAAATATTCAAGTTTGAGCCCCTTCAATTTAGGGAAAAATTGACCCGGAACGAGGAACGAACGGCGACCGACTGAGACCCCTTAAGTCCTCTATTAGATCTAAATGACAGCCAAAAAATTCCAATGTGTGACACTTTGAGCTTTGAAATGGTCTAAAGAAAAAGCTTCTTCCTGTTAGGATTCAGTTGATTTTTATGGAAGACGGTGAAGAATCATCACCATGTTTGACAAGGTTTTGTCAGAGTTCTCCTTTGTTTCCGAGATACGCGATGTATGAGACGGGACACACTTGGTTTCCAATTCGGTCGGAAGTCTTATTACCCTCAATTCTTGTAGGGATTCTAAATATAATCTCTTAATTCATATTGTACAGAAAGTGGAGTTGTAAGTGTTTTGAGAAAAACACACTTAAACACGAGTTTTAACAATATTTTGATGTTGAGCACGTAAGCACTGTCGCAACTACTAAATAATAAGCACCACAGCATACATTCGATTGAATTTCCTGTATCTCTCTATCAAACAAAATTCATTTAGGGTAGCGTCACATATTTGAAACTTTTTGTTTAGTAATGCATGCATTCCAGGGGACGTCCCATTTGATGAGCATTAGATCAGTTTAACCAGTTGGTAAGCGATAAAATTGTTTCACTCGATGTAATTTACTTATTACTTTAGGAAAGAAATCGTGGTCTCTCCCTCCGTCCCCCCTCCCTCACCATTATCCACCATAACATTTCTAGCGGCATGGGAGCCTCGAATTTGAAGAGCATTTTAAAATCCATGATCTACGATACCCAACATGCGAATTCGAGTTTACCCCCCCCCCCTCAGCCAATGGTGCCGGGCTGGCACCAAAGCGGAAATACGTCGTAACATTGAACTTTCAACTGTTAGTAGGCGGTACGTCGAGGTTCACATCCGTATTCAAGGTGAAACACATACAAAAAAAAAAAAAAAAAACCACGAAATATGCGGTTTATGGTGTCTTGGCACCACGGTGGCACCACTATTAGTTCCATGGTGGTACAGAGAATAATTCATGAAAATCCGGAGGTATAATGAGAATTTTTCATCAATTTCAGAACTTGGATACAACTATCAAGCTATAAAGGAACCGAAATATTGAAAAATCGGATATTTGGTGAATATAATCCCCCCACTCATCCCCTCCCCTTGCGAATTTTGGTACTCTGGTGAAATCATGTACAACTCGGAAGTTATTTGAGTCAAACAAAAAAAGAAACACAAAAAATCGATTGGAAATTGAGGCCTGGGCAGAGTTTACAAGATTATGCCCGCAAACGCTCGTTTTTTAAGCATTAACCCTCCCTTTCCCCCTCTCAAAAAGCAAAATTCTAAATTCCGACGCCGTAATGCACAACTAGATAGGTTTCCGCGTCGAATAAAAAAAGAACCACGAAAATCGGTTGGAAATTAAGGCCTGGGCAGAATACACAAGATAATGCCCAAAAACGCACGTTTTTTGAGCATTAACCTTCCTTAAAAGGCAAAATTTGAAATTCCGGCGACGTAGTGCACAACTAGATAGTTTTCCGCGTCGAACAAAAAAAGAACCAGGAAAATCGGTTGGAAATTAAGGCCTGGGCAGAATACACAAGATAATGCCCAAAAACGCACGTTTTTTGAGCATTAACCCCCCTTAAAAGGCAAAATTTGAAATTCCGGCGACGTAGTGCACAACTAGATAGTTTTCCGCGTCGAACAAAAAAAGAACCAGGAAAATCGGTTGAGAACTAAGGGCTGTGCAGACGACACAAGATTTTGTCACACACACACACACAGACATACACCTATGGTTTTTTCGCGGATTTGGATTCAGAATGGTCTAAAACGGATTACTGTTGTGATGATACAATCACTCAAGGACGGATGACACTTCCCGAGTAGGGGAAGAGAGGGGTCGAGGTGATACGATAAGACAGTATGATCGCGATCGCGGCTCGACGTCCCTCTTCCCTAAGTCTGGCCCGCTTCACGTAAGTTATTATTGAATATACCTCCTTCATTCCCGTCAGATTACGTGTCTTATTTCTCCCCAATTTCCGAGTAATTAGATCTCCGACTGAAGATCATTACATGGTATTGTCGGATCCGCGGAAGACAAGGAATCGCCAGCGGGATATCCGACTTTTTCCCGACCAAGTTCGGAACTGCCGGCTCAGCATTTCGCCGCTCGTCTCCCTTCTTGACGCCCGACCGAGGTTATAAAGACTTCGACCACCGAATTCAGGAGCATCTTTCGCCCAGAACTGATCCCCGACAGAATAGCTCCCGTCCTGTATTCTCAGCGCCCATCTGGAGAAGCCTACTCTGCACCACCTTCGAACTCTGCCTGAAGCTCAGACCCTTGCAGTTCACCCGGACCACCCGTCGATCACCGCAGGATCACCGCAGGTACTTCATTGTGGAGAGACTTTAGAGTTGTGTAAATAAAGGGGGGTTTTATGTAATAAAGGGGTTTTTATCATCCTTTTATGTCTATATATCGACTCTTCCTAATCACCTCTATATAATATCCAGATAGGCTCTGACAGTATCCCGAGCGTAGTATAAATCACAATTATTTTGTTCTGATCCTACGGGCCTCCTAATCAGCTGATAACCTCCCGCCATCGTGTAGATGGATCGTGTACACGTTTAACTTTCTCGCATCCACGCGCGTTCGCCCGACTCTGCACGAACCCACCCGATGCCCTTCCATCCGCCCCGCCCACTATTTACTTACCACGCCCACTGCTTACAACTCTGCTCCTTCAGTGTCCCTTCAAATTTACCTACATATCTTTACTCAACTCTTAGTTTCATTCACTATCCAACAGGTTCTTCTCATATTTATTCCTCTCACTAATTCTCTGTTAATTTCCTTCATTATAGCCATTTTTCATAAATAAACTATCCCCTCAATTTCTGCATTCAACTTTTTAATTTCTCTTTTCATTTTCATAATTCACCAACTCACCAATTTTTACTTTCTTCTTTTATAAAAACCCACCACTCCCCTTTCCCCCACAATCACTACCCCAATATGTCTACCAAGCCCAAAATCACCACCAAAGAGGAAGATGTGGATTCCTGTAGTGTATGCAATGTACCTCTACCAGAAGACCAGCGAGCAAACCCTATCTTTTGCACATTTTGTGTAAGGATCTTTCATTCATCTTGTGCCAAAACTACTTATAGGAATTGGAAAAAGATTCCACTTGACTGTAGATCAACTTACAAATGTCCTGAGTGTAGGGCACAAGATATGAATGCTGACACATCCCACCCACCACCAGACCTGATGTGGCAATACCATCTCCCACAAACCCTCTCTCAGCAATTAAACAAACTTCCCCCCTTTTATTATGATAACTCCGAGTCTGCCTATCTTTTTATATTGGAATTTTCGAAATTAGTTAACTTAGCTCCAGACTTATTCCCCAATATGATCCAGGCCCTAGCACTCAAGCCCCATTTTTCTTATATCACTGACCTTCTTGTGTCATGTTCACCATCTACTGTTTCATACCTATCCTTTCTGGCAAAATTTAGGAGAGATTTTTTCAGTGCACCTGTCCTACCCTTCCTGCAGCACAGATATCTCTACCGCCCCCAGGGTACCACAGAAACATTTCGTACATATGTCCAAAGCATCACCACAGCCAATGACATACTAGCTTCCCTTGATGACGAAATGGCGCTAGTTGACGCCATTTTGATAGGACTCAACGCCCACACACGCACCCAGCTCGTCTTTTCCACCAAACCATCAACTAAAGCGGAACTTAATGCACTAGTTTCTTTGGCCCAAGCACAGGATCAGTTGCGCAGACTACATTTGTCTTCAGTAACTTCCGAACCAACATTCCCTCAGCAGCCATCTGCTAAAAATATTCCCAAACATACACATAGGTGTAAAGCTACTGATCGCCCTCGCCGAGTCAGACCACCACCACTCATGTCACTAACTGTGGAGGCCCCAAATAGACTGACCTCTCTCAAACCAGAGAAATTTCCAGCACCCCCAATGTCTGAGGTAATTGATGGCACAAATTCTTCACCAGAAATCCTCTCATCTCTGTTCAGCCATACAACAATTACCCCCCTATATGACCCCAAATTTTTTCACCAGGGGGGGGAGTGTGATGATACAATCACTCAAGGACGGATGACACTTCCCGAGTAGGGGAAGAGAGGGGTCGAGGTGATACGATAAGACAGTATGATCGCGATCGCGGCTCGACGTCCCTCTTCCCCAAGTCTGGCCCGCTTCACGTAAGTTATTATTGAATATACCTCCTTCATTCCCGTCAGATTACGTGTCTTATTTCTCCCCAATTTCCGAGTAATTAGATCTCCGACTGGAGATCATTACACTGTGTGGTTATTTTTTTTTCTGTTGAGTGTTGTCCTCCTTCACCCCAGATCGATCGCATAAGGACGCCCAAGTCTTACTGTGGGACGTCCTAAAAAAGTAGTTCTGTTGCCAGAAAATATGAGAATGAACATTTTTTGAACGACTTCACAGGTATACGAACGAGGGGGAAGGGGTATATATTCTTGGAACAATTCACGATTAGAATAGAGGTTTTCTTGTTTTCTTCTCCAAAAATGTAATTTGTTCCATTGATGCCTTTTTGCAATAAACCAACCAGGGGTTTGTATACTCGTAGTGTAATGAGGAATTTCACCGATGAAAATAGGGTTGATTTAGGAAAAACTAAGTCTCCAGTTTTTTTTTTTTGGGAGACATTAAAAATTTATGATTTCAATAAAAAACTGGGAATACGGACTTCTTCAACGTGAAGCGGAAACGCTCGCTGATTGGCTGTTCATATCGCCGTCTTCTCCCGTTGTTGCCCAATGAAACGATGCAACCCAACAGTGTTGCCTCCGAGGGCTATATGAAGTCAGATTTCACGATCTCAGCGCTTCAAGCGGCTGTACATGAACTATTCCTGGTTGACGTCATCCTCCCGTTTTTTTTTTCCAAACGTTAATATTTTCTACACTGTTTTGTTTATTCGTAAATTAGGAAGTATGGGCTGAAAGTTTGCCGTAGGTGGTTTTTCGAGGTGCTGAATTCGATTTTGGGGTCAAAAATAGGAAATTCCGACAAGGTGAAATTCCTCATTAATCAAGTGAATTCCATAAAAGGAATGAGTACATTAATTGATATTCAAGCGGCAATGGAAAGTAACTCTGGTCAGAATGTGTGGTACTTGGAAGTGTCTGGTTTGAATTTGGCAGAGATGAATTTGATGCAAGGCATAGACTTTGCAGGGAAGAATTTGATGCCAGGGGTGGATTTTCCATGAAGAATTTGATACAAGGGTTGGATTAGGCAGGGATGAAATAGATCCAAGGGTTGGATTAGACAGGGAAGAATTTGATCCAAGGGTTGGATTTGGCAGGGATGAATTTAATGCAAGGGGTGGATTTGGCAAGGAAGAATTTGATACCAGGGGTGGATTCGATAGGGGTGAACTTGCTGCTAGGGGTGGATTTGGCATTGAAAAATTTGGTGCCAGGGGTGTATTTGCTGCAAGGGGTAAATTAGTCCCTGACGAGCTCAGAGTGTTTATACTTACTGATGCAGGTTCCCGCTCCCGCTGCCTGATAGGTCCATCGCTGAGAAAGTCCGGCAGACTCTTGGATGAGCCGACCTCTGAAGCCGACGTCGGAGCACCAGGCTGAGGAGCTGCACCGCCAGCAGCAGCCGCCCCTCCACTAGCACCTTCCACGTGCTCTTCGCGACTCTGCATGTGCTCCATCTCCGTCAGGTCAAACCTCATGTCGTGTGAGCGGTTCTCCCTGCAAAACATGCAAACTTAGGCCAATAGGTTGTGATACCTAGCTGTGAGTACGAGACATGTACGCATGGGATGGAAAGCTACCTACGATTTAAAAACCAGTACTCCACAGAGAGCTCACAAACTTTCAATAGCGACTCGTGGACACCTTAACCGACAAGAGGTATATAGCCGGATGGGTACGAGTTAAGATCCAACTCGCAGTCATCCGAGCTGTATCCCTTTGACTAAGAGAAACGCGAAAGGAGCTAACATGCCACGATCTCTCTAGAAGAAGTCTGGAACTCGAAGACGGATCCCCGCTCCCTCTCCTCAGAGACTAATGGACACGGTCTGATCAAAAAGTTCCAATCATCAAACCAGAAGTGTCAAAGTCTTCATGCCTGTCAAATCATCATATTGATGAAACCAAAATAACCCACATGGGATTACTTCAAAAATAAATTGTTTTGTTGTTCAATCTAAACAAGATTGGACTGTTGGTCTCTCTAATACTTCGATATTCGATCTGAAACACGACTTTTTTACAATAACCGCATATCTCTACTTAATGTAACTGAAACGGTCTTATGGTCTCTTCAGCATCATTAACTCGAGGAATTCTCCAACAAATTTCAACTCTCAGCTTTGAGCATAAAATTACTTCAGTAAATCGTCGTTTAAGAGGGAACACCCCCTATTGACCAATTTTACGAGAATGGGAACTTAGGTTATTCCAAATCCTCTTCTCCCGTTGCATAGTTTTTGGCTTCAAATTGTTCCTACTAGATGAAGGAGTCAAGAAAACTAGAAGATGATAACCCATCGTAGCCAGTTTTTTGACATTTTCATGTCTTTGCTTTGGCACATAAACTGAAAAATCGTCATGAAAAATTGCTCACGCGACCAATAAACACTGTGTTGCGTAGAGAACAATCAACTGTTTTCTTACTTCACTACCTTGTTGTGTAGTGGTTGACATGAAAATGTCCCAATGTGTTGCAGACTCGTATGCAAGCATTTATAATCTAACCATCTAGGTAGCACCATGAGCTTGATCAATCCTTTAGTATTGATTCATGGCTGTATAGTTGTAATGAGGTTAGAGTGAGTGAAAAATAACCAAACCTTAGTGAGATCACTGGTAGTTACATGATAAAACAGTTTTTTGTCGTTCCTAACAAATCTATGAAAGTGGGTTAGGCTGTATTGAATCTTAAGCGACGGTTTCATTATGGGAAATTTAATTACTGGTTGCTAAGAAAGCAAAACTGAATACAACAACGATCATGTTTCGCGTTTTGGTCAGGCAAAATTTCTTTACTTGATAGAGCTCAGAGACCTTGGAGTTGTTAGATTTTTTTTTTTTTTTTTGAATAATCTCCCCTCAAAGACTAAAGGGGGCACGCCATGTAACAAAATAAATAAATAAATCAAATATAATGGGGAGAACGCCCAGGACTCACCCGACGCCGGCCCTAGGGATGAGGGAAGATGAGGAAGGTGGGGGTGGGAGAGAGGGATGAAGAGAGTGCCTCTATAAAAAGACCTCCAGTTCAAATACGAGCCGAGCAGGACACGGGTGGTGATACCACAGAGTACGCCTACCGAGATGCCCAACTCACGCAACTCCGTGGCACTTTTCCCGCACCACACTCCGCGCCATGACAAGGTCGCAGCCATCACCCTCATGTTGTTGGGTTCCACTCCTTTTAGCTCTGACACTGCTTGCCGTAAATCATCTCTATCATACTTTCTTATCTTAGCCCGCCAGGTCTGCTCCATGTCCATGCTGCCATTAACAACCTGGACATCCAGGATAATGCAAGACCTGTCGGGCTTGACGGCAACAATGTCAGGCTTCTTGCCCTGGTCACTTGGCATGTGGTATAATCTCTCCCTTTCAACATCCCAGCCGCTGGATGACAAGGCACCTGCTATCTGCTTGGCGACCACATCATGACGTAGGATGCCGCCCCCATGAGTTCGTGGACACTGCTGCACTACATGATACAGGTGTTCATTTCCACTCCGACAGGCACGGCAAAGGGTATCTGTCATCCCACAACTACCCCTAGAACACCGTACCGCTGTTGGCAGTGTTGCCACGCGGACGGCGTGGAAGTTCCGGTAGTCGCGGGCCCCAATGCTCTCCGAAGCCCAATCCACCCATTGGGATGAGATAAGGCTTTCGGAGCACTGTCGGAGTTCTTTACCATCTACTGACTCATGCAGGGCAGCAGCGAACTCAGCAGACGAACTGGGTTTTGGAGCAGATGGTGTTGCTCGGTCGCACCATGCTAACTGCTGCCTGACAAAATCAAGACCAGCAGCAACACGGGCGACCTCCCAGCTCGACCCCTGAAGGGCTAGCAGGCGCTGGCGGCGCAGAGAAGGGATACAAGCTGAGAGAGACACAATGCCAAGCCCACCGGATTTGACCGGTGCATGGTTACAGGCACTTGGGACACCAGGTGGGAACCTCAGCCAAGAGCGCACAGCAGAGCGGACTTCTCGATCTAATTCCTGCAGCCTCCCTGCCGTAAGGCTCTACAAGTAGGTGCTTCACTCTTACTATAAGTCACTTCCCAACTCTCATACACTTTCTGTTTGGTTGACCTTAAACAATTTATAAGGGAGAGGAACAAAAATTGACATTTTCAGGGACCAAAAGCATACTGCAGGAAGAGAGGCCGAGAGACAGGAGCAGCAAAGGATCGCTAGTGAAGTTCGAGTGGACAATGGACAGCGTCCAGTTTTGGGGGGAAGATCCTCGGGGAGTGTGGACTTTCACAGTGACGGCAAAGGTGAAAATATAAGCAAAGTTCAGTTAACTTAGTTGAGTAATGGTGCTATTTGCCACTATGATCCGTTTTTGTCGTTGCAGGATCTGAAAGAAGACTTTGACGAGGCTGATGGCTTTGCTGAGATTTTTGCTTCTCCAGAAAAGTTGGGAAATGGTCAATAGGGGATGTGCAATAGCGTTTGTTGTTCGGTTAAGATCGGCCGTATTTCTTGCCCACAATTCGCAAGGGAATAGGGCTTGGTCAGATATGTAATTGTCGTGTACATACTGAGCAAATTCTTTGGCATTGGGAATTTGGGGTGTGTCCAATACCCATTCACAGAACGCATCGGCCACTTCTTTTGGATCGCACAATGGGAAGCCAAAAGCCCAGCGCAGCCACTTGCCACTTTTTTTATTTGACTTGTAGGTCACCGTCAGCCCCAATTCCTGAATCTTCCGAAACCTGTGAGAAATGTTATATAATATATAACATACAACAATATATATAAAAATACAACAATATATAACATATTATGTTATATATTGTTGTATTTTGGTTTATTATTTTCAATAATAAGCCTTTGGAATCGAGCAAAAAAAAAATGTCTTAACCCCCCCTCAAAATTTGATGTTTTACGTTTCAAGGTACGTAGAATACGAAAATCGAATAAAAAAATTTCCGTCCGTCCGCCGTACGCGGCACTTTTCTTAGCAACACTGGACCGATTTGGTTCAATTTTGGTATATGGACTCCATTTGGGGTCTAGTTGTGCCGCGAAGCTTTTGGTTGATGTAGGTCACTTCTAAGGGGTGAAAATTAAGGGTTGAAATTTTCAAGAGTGCCCTAGCTCGAAAACTCTCGAAATAAAGGTATCGTTTTTTCACCAATTTTAAATAGTATTGAATTTTTAAAAATTTTTGAGACCACCCGGAGCTCTGTAGGACAAACCGTTCGGTCCCTACGAGTACTTGAAGGTTTTCCTTCGATAAAACAGAATCATGAGTGTGAATCGCAAAAGAGGTCTAATCTCCGTTGAAATTTTATCGGACTAAAATGCGATCGCTGTTCATTTCTTCGATTTGTATACAGTTTTGCCTTCTGCGTAACCAGTAATCAAATTTCTATATGAAGCTTTCTATTTTTCGAATCGAGTGTGAGGCGATTAGTTCTTTCTAATAAACTTGATTGTGAAGGTGTGAAGCCAGTATGGTGTGGTAGGTAGTACCTAGCTGGTAGGTAAAAAAAAGTTGGTTGGTAAAAAAAATGTTGGTGGGTAAAAAACGCTGCAAATCATTGCTCAAAGGCTTCTTCACTCTTCAGATCACTGATCAGCTGAGTGAGCTCCGAAGCCATTTTTAATCCTATTGAATGGAAGTGCTCTTCCAGGCGTCTTCAGCATTCGAGGAGATCTTCTTCACTCTTCAGATCACTGATCAGCTGAGTGAGCTCCGAAGCCATTTTTAATCCTTTTGAATGGAAGTGCTCTCCCAGGCGTCTCCAGCATTCAAGGTGATCTTCTTCACTCTTCAGATCACTGATCAGCTGAGTGAGCTCCGAAGCCATTTTTACTCCTATTGAATGGAAGTGCTCTTCCAGGCGTCTTCAGCATTCGAGGAGATCTTCTTCACTCTTCAGATCACTGATCAGCTGAGTGAGCTCCGAAGCCATTTTTAATCCTTTTGAATGGAAGTGCTCTCCCAGGCGTCTCCAGCATTCGAGGATATCTTCTTCACACCTCAGATCACTGTTCAGCTGAGTGAGCTCCAAAGCCATTTTCAATCCTATTGAATGGAAGTGCTCTTCCAGGCGTCTCCAGCATTCGAGGAGATCTTCTTCACTCCTCAGATCACTGATCAGCTGAGTGAGCTCTGAAGCCATTTTCAATCCTATTGAACGCAGGAAGCTGAAATTTGAGAGGGAAGGTCAAGGGAGAATACAGATGGTGGTAGGTGCTATTGATGGAGAACCAGTGATCTATACAGAAAATAATAAACCTTTGAGCAATGATTTGCAGCGTTTTATGTTTATGTATTGTTGTTGTATATTGTATTTTTGGTTATTATAATTTTTGAATGTACATAGGTACTTAACTTTTAAATTATACTTCAGTTAAATTTGTTTATATTGTACATAGGTTGTTGTATTGTACATAGTTTGTTTATATTGTACCTATGTACATTTGTTTGAATGTACATAGGTACTTAACTTTTAAATTATACTTCAGTTAAATTTGTTTATATTGTATTGTTTTCATTCACTCACCATGCCTGTCTCAGATGAAACCTGCAGCCCACCAGTGCTGTGTTCGGCCAAACTTTCTTAACGGCGACATGCATGCTCTTCTCAAAATCCATAACACTCATTTCCGGCTCAAATGGATCACCACTTGTCTGTTCACACTTTTCTCTAATCACAGTGAGGCATCTTTCGTAAGTAATGCTTTGTTTGTTGGGTAGACGTGCGAAAACAAGTGGAACATAGAAACCTTGCCAGTACCCGTGAACGCTAAACAATTGGCAAAAAAACTTGGGACAGAAGTCGAAAGTGCCGTCCATATAAACCGCTGAGCACTTGCATAATGCGCTAATGTTTGTGAGGCATGAAAAAATTAAAATTCCGTGATGTTTGTCCGCATGCAGCACGAACTGCTCTCCTTTGCTCGTTACAGTGTCGACTTCAGACAAATTTTCAAAAACGTCTTCGCAGGTTGTAGGTAAAGTCCCCATTCTCTTACGCCTTGCGTTGTATCCAACTTTTCGCAGGTTTCCCACGTCCCTCATAGTCACATCGACGTCAGGGTAATCAAGTATTGCTCTCCTGACGACCTTCCTCAATGGAGATGATGAATTCTCAGATGCCTTCCGCTTGACGCTTGCTCGTACTTTCAGTTTTTCGATTTCTTGCGGTGTCATTGCAGGGTGGTTGTGTTCGGCACTCCCGAGTTCCATCACGCCAGTATCCCCCTTCAACAAGTATGCATCGCACTTACTTTTTTGCCTAAAAGAGCAAGACCACCTTTCACACATTGTTTCACTAAGTTTTCGGTGGAATAAATACTTGAAGTTGTTGTGGAATACTACGTCACCTCCGCGCTGAGACGCACCAGCTACCGTCACGAAATCCATTATGCAACTGCGTTATTTGGCACGGCGACGAACAGATTATCGGACAGAGATCGACTCATGAGATAACGACTAACAACAAAATCACTCGATAACAAAAATTATAACATCTCGTCACTGTTGACTCCAAAGCTGTCAAAACAAGACCTTTTGTCCTAGTTGTCCAACACCAGTTGTTATCGGACGATTTGTCCTTCGGACCAGTCGTCACTCACCCTATCTCGTTCGCGGACCACTTGTCCACTCGCGGACCAGTTGTCCACTTCGATTTCGGTCGGGCCTCTTTCACTTTTGGTCGACCGCGGACGAGTTGGGTGTCCTCCCTATTTTCAGCGTGTACTAGTATTTTTTCATCCGTTTTATCAGTACACGGTAATTCAATCAGCATTTTACCTATTTGATTTTCACTGGGCTGATTTTCACTGATGACTTCTCTCGTCTGAGAAAAGAAATCATCTCGGAGAGCAAACAAGCAAATTCCTTTCAGAATGGTGAATGTGAATATCGTGTATTGAGGAAACAACATGAATTCATGTCCCTTTCCGGATCGATACCGGTTTTGAGTTCAGTTCTTACCTCTGACCCGGAAAAAAGCTGTGAATTGGATTCAAACCGCACATTTCCGAGTTCCAATTTGAAGATTTTTCAGCGTGCATTTTAAATCTGATATTTCGATTTTTTTTCGATTTTAAATTTTTGATAAAGTCATTGTTTTAGGTTTTTCAACCATTAAAATAAGAGTTTACAAAATAATCAGGCAGATTGGTACCAGAATAAAAAAATGCAAGGCGTTCAGATATTTTTTAAAACGCTGCAAATTATTACACTGTATAGATCACTCGCCAGCAAAGAACACAGCTTTGCCATTGCCACTACCTGCCAACTAATTTTTCGCTTCATAATCGAGTTTATTTAGATTAAATAAAAGCTTCACACTCCATTTGAAGAAATAAATAATTCAAATAAAAGGTACTTGTGGTTTCATCAATAGCCTGGCATACACGAACATTCCAATCCAGCGGTTTTGGAACGTCGTTCCAGTCCAGGCGCGCGGATTTCATCAAAAATCGGACCTGTCCGTTAGTGGTCGATGGCAGTCTTGATCCGCCGCTTTAAAACTGCGGTCTTTACTGACAGTCCAGACCCTCGGTTTCTGAACCGTTGTACTCCACTGACGTAGAGTTTCAAAAGTTGGGGAACTCGTCCTTACGTCCATAACCGTTCGTTAGTGGAGAAGTCACAGTTTTTTTCGGCGGAAAACCGTCGGTTTTGGAGTGTCCAGCGTGTTGGTCCAGAGGCCAGAAGTAGAGGTTTTTTCTCAGTTCACCTACTATACCCTCATCGGAGATGGAAGAAACGACTAAAAAAATCGTAGCTGCTGCAGGTGGCATGTACGCCTTGAGCGTATTAGTATCTCGTAAAAAGGATCGCAAAGAGTAGGAGGAGGAATGGATTTCCCGAAGAAATGCCCATAGCCATATGGGTCTCGTGAAGGAACTTCAAGCTGAAGAACGTGAAGACTACAAGAACTAATAGCCACACTCCACTGACTAGAGGTGGGTCGGTACAGCTGTACCAGGACTGTGGAACTGAGTATCAACTTATCGGTACCATGAGTGACAAAAACTCAGTCCTTACCAGGTACCCAACCGCTGGATTGGAATGTTCGTGTATGCCAGGTTTGAGGATGGACGAGGCCAGCAGTGAACCGTCAGTTTCGGACTGCGGTTTTTTCCCTCCACTGACTTACAAATTTGAACTGCAGGTTTTTCGAAAAAACTGTTAAACTTGAACCGTCAGTTTTGGACTGCGAGTTTTCTCATCCACTAACGTAGATTCCAAACCTGCAGGTTTCCTAAATAAACCGTCAAACCGTCGGAAATCCCGCTCGTGTATGCCCAGCTAATCAGATACTTGCTGAGGTTCACTCCCCCACTAGAAACATTTGGGGGGATTGCAAAATAATTTTCGTTGACTTTTTTACCACAATATTTCAACTAGTACCTGATGCTGAAATGAGTTTTTTTAATTCAAAACTAAGTAGGTAGTTTAAATTAAAACCTTAGCACATTTAATAAAGTTGAGCAAAAAAAGATGCCTACAGCACGCAGTGTTCCCAGGCGGTCACCCATCCAAGTACTAACCACGCCCTTGATTTCGGTGATCGGAAGAGAACCGGTTTGTTCTGCCTGGTATGGCCATAGACGAGCTCTAGATGAATCCCACAGAAAATCGACATAAACCAAAAAATTTTGAGGGGGGGGGGGAGTTAAATTCTTTTTCTTGGTCGATTCCACAGATTCATTATTGAAAATAATAAACCAAAATGCAAGGTGTTCAGACATTAAAAAACGCTGCAAATCATTACACAATGGTTTATTATTTTTCTATATTGATCACTTGTCTGCAAAGCTTCCAACCATCCAACATGAAGAAAAACATCGATCGTAGATATTTCGGTCAGCTAAAATTTGAACGGAGATTAGGCCTCTTTTGCGATTCACACTCGTGTTTCTGATTTATCGTACGTCCAAACTTTAAATTCTCGTAGTGAGCGAACGGTTTGTCCTACAGAGCTCCGGGTGGTCACAAAAAATTCTAAAAATTCTATAGAATGTTAGATTGAAGGAAAAACAATACTTTTATATCGAAATTTTTAGAGTTAGGGCGTTTTCAAAATGTCAAAATTCATTTTGGAACCCTTAGACGTAACCTACATCAACCAAAATATTCGGGGCACAACTAGACCCCAAATGGAGCCTACATACCAAATTTCATCAAAATCGGTCAATGCTAAGTTGGGAAAGTGCCGCGTACGGCGGACAAATTTTTATTCGATTTTTGGATTCCACGTACCTTGAAACATAAGCCAACAAATTTTGAGGGGGTGTTAAAAAAAAAATTTCTTGGTCGATTCCAAAGATTCATTATTGAAAACATTAAACCAAAATCGTCTTCCCAAGACACACCGAAAAGAGAACCTCCTTCGCGCCTACATCGGTTTCGAATTCGGTCAACAATGAAACGCTGCTTCACTAGAACAGCTCATGTAGGTTATCATGATTGTTTTTAAAACGTTCAAATAATTACCAGGCGAGGTTTACGAGAAAGAGAAAAATTCTGGTTTCCCCTCACAAAATCTGGTGGGAATCGGTGATGTCTCGCTTCTATCTCAGTACACATCTGCCAGTAAATAGACAGAAAAAAACGACGCCATGTGTTATTCCCGGATGAGCCGTAATAAGATAAATTAGATCCATCGAGCGTTCGAAAACTCAAATATCTCTAAACCTCATTTTCGCATTGGTACTTAATTGCTCGATTTTCTTCAAACTTGGTCAGTTGGCAATTCTGAATCTCTGGGATCACCATTATGTATACAAGAAAGCTATGACATAGCTTGACACGTTGTGTCATACTCATTTTGGTTTACTATTTTCAATAATGAACCTTTGGAATCGACCAAGAAAAAAATTTCTTGATTTACGTTTCAAGGTACCTACGTAGAATCCATAAAAATAAAAATTTGGCCGTCCGTCCGCCGTATGCGGCACTTTCCTCAGCATATACCGATTTTGATGAAATTTGGTATGTGGCTTAATTTGGGGTCCAGTTGTGCCCCGAAGCTTTTGGTTGATGTAGGTCACTCCTAAGGGTTGACATTTTGAAACTCAAAAAATGTTGATATAATAAAGGTATTGTTTTTCCATCAATTCAAGATAGTATTGAATTTTTAGAGACCACGCAGAGCTCTGTAGGACAAACAGTTCGCTCCCTACAAGAATTTAATGATTGGACATACGATAAATCAGAAACACGAGCGTGAATCGCAAGAGGCCTAATCTCCTTTCAAATTGTAGCTGACCGAAATACGATCGATGTTTTTCTTCATGTTGGTTGCCAGTAACAATGGCAAAGCCGTGTTCTTTGTAGACGAGTGATCTATTTATAGAAAAATAATAAACCTTTGTGTAATAATTTGCAGCGTTTGTTCTTTTCTCTTCTTGCCATATCTATACATATCCATGATCTTGTTTTTCCCATCAAGGGAGGAATTTAGCAATTTTTTGAGCATTTTGGTGATTTTTTTCTGCTAAAACACGGTCAGAAAAGTTCAGCGGCCCTCAAAAGCTTAACCCATTTCAAGCCGAGTTTAGAAATAACAGAGTAATGGAGGGAGGAGGATGAAGTATTTTACAGAATGCCGGCCGAAATAAGGCATCATTAAATTAAATGCTCACCAATCGAGAGCAAAAATGCTCCAAATTTTATGAATTTTACATTTTAGTAGGATTTCAGAGGTCTCAAATTTCCAAATAGATGTAATTTATCCATTTCGTTGTCAAAAATCAAAAAAATCTAAAAATCTATTATTATGAACCGGAATATGTTTCGACTCATAGCCCAGAACGCTCACTCTCCCAGGAGCAAATTTGAGCCACCATAATCATGCTTTCGGCCAAAAGGCCTCACTTTCAAAAAAGTTTCCCAAATCGCATTGAGCTCCCGAATGTCGAAGACATTTTTCATTGAAAAGTTTAGGTTTTGAAAAGTTTTTTTTTTCTTTGAAAACGAGAAAAAATTCTTCTAGAAAGATTTTCCACTATTTCAATATTTAAAAAAATCATTATTATGACGATGCAAAAACTTGAAGAAAAACATCGATCGTACATATTTCGGTCAGCTAAAATTTGAACGGAGATTAGGCCTCTTTTGCGATTCATTTTCGTGTTTCTGATTTATCGTACGTAAAACCCTTAAATTCTTGTAGCGAGCGAACGGTTTGTCCTACAGAGCTCCGCGTGGTCTCAAAAAATTCTAAAAATTCTATAGAATCCTAAATTGAAGGAAAAACAACACCTTACATCAAAATTATTTGAGTTAGGGCGTTTTCAAAATTCATTTTTTGACCCTTAGAAGTGACCTACATCAACCAAAATCTTCGGGCCACAACTAGACCCCAAATGGAGCCTACATACCAAATTTCATCAAAATTGCAAATTTGCAGCAAAAGTGCCACGTACGGCCAATCTAGTGGACAAAAGTCAAGTCAAAACATGGGAATCTCTAATATTAGTCATTGTTCATTATGAGTTCGCAGTCCCCAGAACGTTAATATTTACATCGCCAAAACCTTCTATGGCTGTAAAAACTTCGATCAAAAGTGACGCCGTTTCCTGTTCGAATAAGATCGTATTATCAGATACTATGAATCCCTAACTTTTCTCGTCTACGCTGCAGTTAGTTGTAGGCAGGATCGTTCCAGGCTTGGTTTCGGCAATAATGGAAACCATTGAAAGGAGTAAGTACTATTTTTTCCTGCTAAAATTGTAAAAATAGCGTCTGATACTGAGTGTTTATGAGCAAACGCCATAACGTATTTTTAAAAATGATAATTGACGTCTTGGAGTTAAAGTAGCACACGGCCAAGAGTTGCCAAGGAAATCCGATTTTTTTTTTCGTTTCTTTAAGTGTTTTAGTTTCGGTATTCAACCACCTTTTTTTGCGATTTTATGCGTTTTCCGAGTTACTTAATAAAATGGTTGATTATAAGGTATAAATATCACGATTCCTCGCCATAAATTTGTCGAGAAATGGAAATAGCTACCGAAGAAAGATCGCCACGAAAACCTCACTAGGTATGTGATTATGTTAGGTAATCTCGACGATTCTTCAGAAATATTAAATTTAAAAATTATCAAAAAAGCTGTGATAGACTTTTCAAAAAAAAAATCGGAGAGAGGTGGGAAAATTGCCATAGAAAAGAAGACTTTTTTCCAACAAATATTCGACATGGCTGAGTGGGAAAGAGTTTGAAGTTGTCATTTCCTATAAAAATTACTCAAGCTTTCATGAACCAACCACCTGTGCGTCTCAAAGAACCGTTTGAGGACTCAGGCGATAAAACAAAAAGAAGAAAAGTGAAAGAATTGTTGACTTCTGGTCCCGAAAAGTTATTCTTTGGGGCGCTCACTGCTCTACTCAGCAGAAGACAGGACCACAAGCCGTATCTTGAAAGAAGCAACTTCAAGCACGTCAACAGTTGAATCTTCTACAATGTCGAATAAGAACATGACTATAATATTTTCAAATTCAATATTTCAGAGTTATATCCGTTTAACACTAATAATATCATTAATCTCACAGTAATTGATCAGTACCTAATCATAATGTCAAGAATTTAAGATAAAACATGTACACAAATATCATGATATACCGTTTGCCTACTTTCGTTGGAGTCAAGAAATCTTTTCATTATTTTTCCCGTAATCAGCGTCTTTTTATACAATTTTGAATAAAAAACCGACCAAAAAATAATTGCAAAACGACCACCTAGATTGGTCGTTTTGCCCACTGTGCGGCGTACGGACGGCCAAATTTTTATTCGATTTTTGGATTCTACG
The DNA here is from genome assembly GCA_009739505.2 of Apolygus lucorum. Lineage (NCBI taxonomy): Eukaryota > Metazoa > Arthropoda > Insecta > Hemiptera > Miridae > Apolygus > Apolygus lucorum. Next base: position 40,879,029 of record CM019169.2, read on the forward strand.
TACCTTGAATCGTAAACCATCAAATTTTGAGGGGATGTTAAAAAAAATTTTTTCTTGCTCGATTCCAAAGGTTCGTTATTGAAAATAATAAACCAAATTGCATCAATGGCCGGAAATTGGTTAAGGGGATCTCAGTCGGCCACCGTTCGTTCCTCTTTCCGGGTTAACATTTCTCCCAATTACCGGTGCTCAAAATTTAAAAATTGTACCCAGATTTGGAATTTTCATGGATTTTTGAAATTTATTAGTGCATCTGCCTAGGGAATTGAAAAACTAAGATTGCCGCTCGGAAAACCCTAATTGAATAAACGGGTTTTCCCACTTTTCCTTTGTGTAATAATTTTCAGCATTTTAAAATTTGATATCGATGGCTAAGAGACAACATGTGATATGAAAAAGATGGGAATCTGGTACTGTGGTCCTCTTTTTTGTTAGAACCACTGGAAATTTTCAATTTCAAGTTGAGCAACACTTCTTACGAACAACAGATGAGACAAGTGTTATCAACACGTTTAGCAACCCTTTATACAGATCCAAAGCAAGCGAAATAGAAGTGTTTTTTCATTATCCTGAAACCAGTAGAATTTTCATACCACATCGTCCCCTTCCAGCCAGAAGGGCGAATATAGCAAAATCGCACTTCTCGAGTTTTAGAGATGGGTTTTTTCGTTTTTTTCTCCTCTATTCAAATTTGAAAAGCGCGCGAAGATCCAACCAATCAGGAAGAAGATATTTGAAGTCAAAGAGAAAACGTTTGGGGCGAATATGACAAGTTGCCAGCCAGAAGGGCGAATATGACTGAAATCTAGGATAAAACCCTTCGAAGTAGCCTTAAAAACGTTGCTGTCCACTCTTATTTGTAGCCCAGACCACCGAAAAAGTGGTTCACATCCTGAACACTATCGGAAAAGACAAGCGGAATAATGTGAGAAGGTTATTAACGCTGTCAGTGTTATCGTGTCACCTTTTTACCGGTAGTTGCCGTCACTTCTAGCAGCCAGTTGCCGAATGTAAAACTTTAATTTTTTCCGAATTTCGTGTTTTATTCCTCTTTCTTTGCTTAAAATGGATGAAGAGGAAGCAGTTGAGGTCTACGATATTGTCGACGGGTGTCTTGTGCAGTGTTTTACAGAACAGCTTTTCTCTGCAGAACAGCTAGACCCTAAAACTCAAGGTTTGTGACCAATTGTTCATTTGCTTCAATCTCAGATCTATAGTAAAGTGAAGATTACAGCATGGGTGTTTCATTGAGGGGGATGAGCTCAGTAACTGAAGCCATAAATGGCCATAATTAAGAAATTTAGTTCTAGTCGTGTTATGATCGTTAATAGTCCTCTTCAGCCTGTTGGTCCTCTCCAACTCTGTACAGCACCACTGCCTGTCTCTTTACGAAGCTTTAAAAACGAATATCTCTCTCTTCCTTTTTCCAATAAAACGCCAGATGCTCTCCCAGAAACGGACCAAGAAGACGATGATTGATAACACATACCATTGAAGAGAATTGAACTGAATTGACGGATTTTATTAGGTAGGGGGTTTTCAAGTACATAGTGCTCAATTGGGCAAGTGCAAATAATTCTAATCATGTGAGTTACCAGTTCCATTGTGATTACTTCTTCTATTGTGATTACTTCTTAAAAAAATTAAAGAAAAGTTAAATTTTTGTTTTTAAACCTCCCTTTGGGTACATTTCAATCCTGTGTGGGGGTGAATTTTTAACGAATGACACCAGAATGACTGTGTACCTATTTTATATATTTATGAAAGTACCTTTTTTCAAAAATGACCCATGCAGGTATTTTTAAGCCCTGCCTAGCTTTGAATTGCTGACTTACAGTTCGGTAGTAAAATCTAAAATTTGAGGATGTCCATGATTGTGTTTACTTTCCAGCTTTGAGTAGGCAATGAAAATAAATGGGGACAGGGGAATAGGGGTTCAGAACAATAAATAACTTCACAGGCAGAAGGGCGAATATGACTAGAGGTATTGAGCCAGTTTACAGCAAAAGGGCGAATATGGCATACAAATTTTGTTTTTGAGGCATAACTTATTTTAAAATTGGTGTTAGAATAAATGCAAGCATATCAATAGAATCTGCATAGAATACAGGTTTTATTCTTACCAAAAACATACTAGTTGGTTTAGAATTGAGAGTCGCTAGAGAAAATCGCGATTTCCCAAAAATTTGGGTTGTGCTGTATACGCCCTTCTGGCTGAACGGGGACGACATGTTGTCTCTTAGCCATCGATATACAAGAAAAAACCACTCACGGATGTCCTCCGAGGTAAGCCTGCTCCACGATGAGATGATCCTGGACGAAATCGGGCAGCCCTTGTCCCAAGTCTTGTGGCCGCGGGGGCGAGTGGTGGATCCCGCCTCCGCCGCCTTCCATGTAGCCGCCTCTCGCTCCATCCGCGTTCTCCCTCAGAAAATGACGAAGAGAGAACGTGAACGAGACTTGAGGATTCACATCGTTACCTGAAAACCCATTGTAATGTTTTTTCAAACTAGTAGCTTTTAACATTTTTCATATTACAATATATCGTTCAAGTAGGTACCTGGAAAACCATGTAAGTCGAGTTTATCAAATTTTACAGGGGACCCTAAAAACTAAATAATTCAGTTTTCATTCAATATGAAGGGTCACGGGGAAAAAGGATCAGACTCCTCTTTTCCTAATTCCGAGAAAATCAAAAAACAAAGTTTGAAGTCGTCCCAGACAGACGCTATGCATTAAAAAAATGAACTGTTTGGGCCACCTGAACAGGAATTCAATTATGTTCAAGTGACAAGGAAGAAAATTAACTAGGTCGAAGATAATTTCCAGAAATAATTAGAAATTTTAAACAAGGTAAGGACTTTGATCTTTTTTCCCCACAAATATCCGCGTTTCAGTCACCATAATACCTAAAATTATATCACCATGTTACCTATTGTTTATTCAAATCTCGTAATTCACTTCAGTAAGTTTACTAGGGTTTGTAGGTACCTTACTGGTACCTTACTAGGTACCTTATAGTCACATCAAGAAAAAGTTGGGCAAAAAGTGGCTTAATTTTCCAAATTAGGTATAGTTTTGTACAAAACATTAATTGCAAAAAGGCAAAAAAAAAAAATCAATAAATAAATCATTCATTTAAGGGCCTTCGTGAGTCAATGTAATTTTGTATGATCGTTGATGTACCTTTTCTCGACAATCACTCGAGGTAATTTCATGATTTTTTTTTTATTCTGTACAGTCACATCCCCTCTCCAAACTGACATGTTTTTGTCCTTTCCACTCAGCAATTCAATTTATGGGACGAAGGTTCCCACACCCTCATTTTTGAATTCACACTCATTTGTTTTGAGGTTAGAAAAAACCGGATTTGAAGTTGAAAAAATGTCAATCTATTCAGCAACTGTTCCTCTAAAGAACAAAAAAAGAATCAATTCGATAAGTTGAACTCAGCCGAAGAAAATGTTCCTAACCTGCGCGAAAACATAGTTTTGATAAAACGGCGAAAGAAGTTACCTACCTCGAGTCTCTGATCTCAGCTCTGGTTTCTAATCGCAGCGCGCGCGGCGTTGATGCCATGATTTGTTCTACTCATTGCTTTTCATCAAGTTGTGAATGAAAATAAAAAGAAGAAGAAGAAGAAGGATAGGTTTCAGAGGTTCAGGTAGTGATAAATTGCAGTCACTTGATATTTTAGCGTGACTGCATTCCTTGTGTTTTCGCATTTTCATTCCGTTACTTTTGAAGATCGCAACTGTAGTTTTCAACCTCGTATATTGACTTTTCCGTGTTCTCGATTAGATATAACAATATCATGCCTCGAAGTGGTTCTAAAGTTTTCAAAAAGAGGCAAAAACGAAGAAGTTCACGAAAAAATCTGGATGAAAACTCCAAAAAAGTCGATGATAAAGAAGCTGGCCCTTCCTACGCTTCTGGTGCGCACTAACTTATGACAATGACATACGTAAATATTTTTGCCTTTCACCTCTTGTATGAAGTTACCAAAATTATAAATAATTGATTTTTCAGAAGTGAATTTTCATTTCCAAGTTCGTGAATCCCACCCTGTCAGGCAGTAGGAGGGTTAGGCATCTAGCGCTCAGCAGATTGCCCATCTCTTACGGCTTATTACTTTCAGTTTGGGACCCCTTTGGTTTCTGGAACCCCATAGTGTTGCATATCAAACTGATCTGTACAAAACGGAGATTTTAACAGTACCAAAAAAAATTTTTTTTTGGTCAACCTATTTTTGACTCATGAAGGCCCTTAAAGGATCGTCGCAATATGAAATGGCGTCATCATCTCCTACATTCCCCAACCTGTTGGACAGTGACTCAGAAAATGTTAACACTGGGGTTGACGAGAAACTGACACAAGTTTTTTAAATCCTATGATTCTGCTGGTTTTGATGGGTATGGGGCCGTTGTGAAGGTTTCCCAATGTTACAGCTGCTTTTGTGTTACAGAGGGGGTTGTGAAAACTGTCTGATATCTTCAGAAGTAGGAGCTTTTGTGCTTGATGAATCTTTGGTGTGATGCCGTACAACTCATGCAAAGGCGAGGGAAGGGGTCTTTAAATCGGACACTGATCTTTCTTCCCTGCGAGCGCACGGAATCTGATCCTTTTTCCCCGGAGCCCCGTATTTGTTTTAGCTTTAAAAGTAATGAATGCGATCTTTCTTCCACAAAGTGAAACAACCCTTCGGTTCTACTCCTCCCAAGCTACACGGTGGCGTGCCTATCTCAATTCGGCCAAAAAATGGAGTTGATCCTTTTTCCCCGTGACCCTTCATATGCAATAAGTTTTTTGTTCCATTCCTTAAAACTGGTGGTAACAGTAGTATTTCATAGAGCCTGAGACGAATTTCATCAAAATTTACTTCAGCGAACGAAAAAATGAACTTACATGCTTTTACCCAGTCTTTGACACTTACATGGTCTTCAATTTGATTTTTATGAAAATATACCCAGCTTGGGTTATTTAATTATTAGGAATATTATTCAATTTTTTTCTCTAGGTTTCAAGGTTACACAAAATACCCAAATCGAATCAAAAGGAAAATATTTAAATGAAAATTCATAGGCGTTGACTAATACGCAGTCAACTTTAAGGCTCCTTGAGTCAAAATGACAGTCTTCAGTTGAGCAATATTACTAGAGTTGAGCAATAAATTATTCAATATACTGATTGGCTGTTTGGATCGCCGTCTCCTCCTAGTGTTGCCAGATGGAACGCGAAATCGTGTTATCTAAGAGGAAAGTTATCAAACAAAAACAGGGGAAACCTAATTTCTCCCATCTTGTCTTGTCTATTCTTTTTCGATTTCCATCTTTACTGGTTTTGTGAAATGTTGCCTCTGAGGACTATAAGAAGTGAGATTTCACGATCTCAGCGCTTCAAGCGGCCGTAGATGAACTATTGCTGGTTGACGTCATCCTCCCGGTTTTTTTAAACTTTCATATTTTCTACATTGTTTTGTTTATCGTAAATTAGGAAGTACGGGCTGAAAGTACGAACTGAATCCGATTTTGGGGTCAAAAATAGGAAATTCCGACATGGTGAAATTCCTCATTGTAGATTGTACCTGAATCTGCGGATCAGGGTGAGGGGAGCCCAAAAGCACTGAAGCCTGGTGGCTTATTGTGCTTCTCCGCAGATTCTATTGTCTAGTCAAACAGTCCCAGCCCTTTAGTAAGGGCCAGTAGTGGTTTGGCTAGGTTAGTGCAGGGGAATGCCTCCATGGGTGTGGGTGACCCAAAGAGTTGGAACCTGCGGGTTGATAGGGCTTGGCAATCAAAAATTATGTGGGAGGCCTTTTCTTCAGCCTCACCACATAGCCTGCATAGGGTTGTATCTTGTGTCACCCCAATGCGGTTAAGGTGGAATCGGAGTGGGGTGAAGCCTATTACCAGACCAACCACTAGCCTGACTTCCCTGCGGTTTAGCCGCAGCAGCTCCTCAGAGGCGCTGGGGTTAGGTTTGGCCACCATGCGCTTACTTAGAGCATGTCCTCCCAGGTTTGACCATCTTCTTGTGGTTTGGTTTGTGACCCACCGATTTATGGTCGCCCTGAAGGAGGATTTGGAAATGCCGACGGCCGGCTCCGGACCAATGAATGGAGTCAGTGAGCCTTTTCTGGCCAGCGCATCAGCATTCTCGTTTCCCATTACCCCACTATGCCCCGCCACCCACTCCAGGGAAACCCTGTTGCGTTGTGACAGGGAGCAGAGGTTATGGTAACAATCCCACACTAACTTAGAGTTAATGGTGGAAGCTGCCAAGGCCTTGATCGCAGCCTGGCTGTCCGAGAGAATGCGGATGTGTACACCATTGTGTCCCCTCCGCAGACTCTCCCCAGCGCAGACATCGATTGCAAGTACCTCGGCTTGAAAAACTGAGGCAAACGCTCCCAGAGGAGCCGAGTGGCTCCATCCAGAGTTTGCCCCATAGATTCCAATCCCTGGCCCATTCCCCATTTTGGATCCATCTGTATACCAGAACAGGTCGTTGGAACAGCATTGAAAGACTCGCCGCCCCTCTGTCGTTAAGATCGATTTGAAGGGGTGTGTTTCAGCGTAAGTTCTGGGCATAATGTCTGCTACCATGTCAAGCATGGGTTCGCATAGAAGACCCAGGATTTTGGAGTGGCCGTGGATATGTGACTCTCTCCACGTCCTGTTCCATTTCTGCCTCAAGGCCGCCATGGCAGCCTCTCCTTTTATGAAGATATGAATGATCCCTCATCACGAAATTACTTCAAGTAACAACTAAAATGGACAAGGATCTAACAAAATCTAGTGCCGCAGATTATCAAACTGTGACGTCACCAAATCCGAGTTGACGACTCCTAGCATTACTCATCATCCTCTCATTCGTTTCCCTACAAATCCATCAGGAATTAGGAGAAAATGGTAGAGAGGGGATAAAGACGGCACTGAACCCAAATCTGAGGTCGAGAATCTGCCTTCTCATGGACTACATTTGGTAGGAACATACATAGCTAATGGTCTAGGATTTACTGCTATTAAGGGATATGCGATGGTGTTCGAGAGAAGCTCGATACACCACTTGTTTCAATATTTGTGGGTGATGTCTAACCAAGTATGTAAAGACGCGAACTTTCGTGACGTTTTGATTACAGTAAGCTCAACTTTTCAGTTTCTCAGATCTCAGCCATAGAAACATTTCGTGAACCTAGATAAGCCTCAGAGGATTGGTTGATTGATGATGATTCATCTTTATGTTTCCTTCTGATCTTGACAGAAACCAACGAAAACTAGCTACACCAAGCGGGTTTCAAGGATAATCGATTGATTGGAGATTCAGTGATTGGGAAGAATTGGCAAGATTTGTAAACAAGCTTGGATAAAAATCTTAGTTTCCCAAATCGTCTCTGTTTATTGGGATTACTGAGTGTGTAGCTCCTGTTTTATAAAGTAGTTCAATTTTATGATTTTGTCAAAATTTGAAAATAAAGTGATAAACAAGAGACAGTGATAACCTGGTGTGCTGGAACCTTCGCACTCCGGCCTGGGCATGTTTCTGTTGAACTGGGGCGGATTGTTGGTGTTTCCGAGGCCGATGTCGGGTCCGACGATGCCTCCGGGCCCTTGCAGTTCCTGGTCGCCAGGTCCAGGACGTCCGCGGCCTCCGGGGCGAGGGTCTTCGCGAGCCTCTCCGTCCGCCATCTTCCTTCCCGTATCAGTGCGTTTCTGGGAGATCTCGAGGACTTGGCTGGCACCTGGCAGAACTGCTTATCCACGGCCTCTCGTATACCGAATACTGCAGTTGCCACACCTACCCCCCAATGGAATATCGGGAACAATGAAAACGATTGTATTAAAAGCCGTGGCATAAACCATTAAATACGGATAAAAATTGTTAAATACCAAAGAACAGGAGTATACCCACTGAAGTTCGGAGACGACAAGACCACTTCAGTTTATACAACATTTACAAGTACGTTTAGAAATCTGTTCGTCAGTAAGTAGAAATTGAGACAGCAACACACACAACAGTGTAGCCAACTTTATCAAAAATTCTGTTTTTGGAGTGATTTTTTAGGTTGTTAACGCTGTGAATGCTCCATGAATCCAATATACCATTTAACAAACCCATCAGTATCAGTATTCGTTTATTCTAAAACCCTTATAGGTACCTAGAAAATAGGAAAAGATGAGTGAAGAAAAATAGTAGATAGTGAGCTAAGCTCGGCACTAGGGTAAATTTCCGATGTGTACCCTTGTTTCTTATAGGTTTGGTCTTTGTTGGTTAGTATTTTCCTATCTTCTATTGCCCTCGTAATTTATTTAAAGTGTCCTCATGGTTGAAGTGAATTATGTTAGTGCAGGGTTGAGTCGTTGAGTGTTTTGATTGTTTTTATGGGTAGTTATGAAGTTGAATAATATTATTATTATTATGTCTTAACAGTTACGACTGATGGTGATCTGGAATCGTTCATACTTTCCAGAAAGGATCTACATTCAAGTTGACAAGTACGGAAAATAGTTTGGTACTTTTATCTTCATAATACCTAAGCTAAATCTACCTATGGGTACTTGAAATCCTTCAGAACCTCGCCCTAAATTACTCGTGGCTGTGGAGTCAACCAAAGGAATGGATGATGCAGGTTTCACGTAGAAAACTAGGAGTAATGAGCCCCGAGGATAGTGAGAGGAAGAACCGTGCTGCTGAAGCTCTCCTCCAACTACTCCCATAATATGGGACTTATATTATAGGTCTTGTTGGAACGTTACCCGGATTGAAAGGAAAAGATAGAAAATTCGCGGCACCCTTCGAAACAACAGGTTTTCCTATACTGGAAAAAGCGATCACACCCAAAAACAGGCCTTCACAGAAAACGAAGTCATTTTCCCCCTCTCCCTTTAAGAATATTCAAAAAGGCGCCAAGCGGCCTAAATGGATAAATACGGCAGAAGGCCAAAATCCTTATCCTTTCACAACAGGTCTACCTGAGAAACTTTGCATCCCTTTGGCGCATTCTGATGGAGAACATAGAACTAATCTCTTATCATCAAGCAAATTCCCACACGTACAATAATTTTTCGCAAATTTCTCTCCTTAAAAGTCATAATTCCCCTCCCACTGCACATTGAAGTTCGAGCATTTCCGAAATTGAAATTCCGTGGCACTACACGAACATCAAATTTCTCACGGCTCCAATTTCTGTGTCAAGGTTTCACCATGGAAAGTTGACTCGATCCTTACAGTTTGCGGATCCGCCACCTAGGGGGCGCCACATGGATGCAAAGTTTCTGTAGTAGACCTATACAGGGTGTTTACAAAAGGACGCTCTTTTTAAAAATGCCGAAAGAACACTTTAATTTAAACAAAAAACAAAAAAAGGACATCATTGGATTCAGGAGAACCTCCCGTTTAAGTATGAAATATTATATCATTCATGTGACCTCCCCTGGCCTGTTGGCACACTGTGACACGGTTAAGGAAGTTGGCGATGACTGCCCCACAGTTTTCCCTGGTGAGATCGTGGATGACTCTCCGAATTTCTTCCTTCAAATCCGTGATTGTGTGAGGTTTTCTATCGTACACTTGAGACTTCACAAACCCCCATAGGAAGAAGTTGCAAGAAGTCAGGTCGCATGACCTTGCTGGCCAATTTTGATCTCCTCGAAATTAAATCAAACGATTTGGAAACCTTTCATGCAACAGTGTTAAGGTCTCTGCAGCACTGAGGCATGGGGTTCCGTCTTGTTGAAACCATAGCTCGTTGATATCGATTGTATCAAGAAGAGGCCACAGAAAGTCAGTAATCATGGTACGATAGCATTCACCATTAACTGTCACTGCCTGCCCTCTCCCATTTTCGAAAAAATAAGGGCCGATAACGCCGCCTGACCAAAATCTGCACCAGATGGTCACACGCTCTGAATGCATTTCTCTCGCTTGAATTTCGTGAGGATTTTGTGTTCCCCAAAGGGAATAATACACCGGAGTGATACTAGATAACAGATATCATAACAACAATGTTACCAACTCAACCACAAAAAAATGGCGGCCAATTCAAAAAGAGCGTCCTTTTGTAAATACCCTGTAGTAAGCTGTAGTAACAGAATCAGTACCTGCAGTAGTTAGTAGGAGAATGGGGTATTTCGGTGGGTCGGAAATTCAGGTTTTTGACCTCAAATTTGGATTCAGCACCCTTGAAAACCTATATACTACAAATTTAAGCCCAATGATACTATAACATGTGGTAGAAAAATTAATTAAAGAGATCACACGTTTGAAAAAGGCGGGCCGCTATAAATGCACACACACTAAGCAAGGACTACGCCGCGGACTGCCCCGCGCACGTGTGTGAGTAGAATGTTGTAGTATCCAAGAGGGGTTTCTGTGCATGGATACTTTTTCAAAGACAGTTGGCTAGCTACGTGACGATTGGCTAGCTACGTCACAACATTCAAATCTTCAACTTTCCTTAGCTTCTCTGATTTTTTAAAAACATTTTCTCGACGAACAGACCCGATTACTGTTATTCCTGAGCCATACTCTTTTGAAAAAAAATAAATAAAAAAAATTGACCGAAATACCCCATTGTCAAAGGGCGGAGGAAATAGAAGTTTTTATGAAAATACTGGCCTGCCATAGTACTCATGACTCCGTCTAGACCCACGTAGAAGAAGCAAGAACTGAACTAAAAAACGCTGTTCTAGTATCATTAGATCTCTATGGATCACTTAGCAAATTTAAATACTCTTCTAAATATCCCAGCGCTCATATCACTATTCCTTATCAATTTCAGATGATGTCGTCGAACAAAATGAACATTGTTTACAACTCCGTATTGGGAGGAGCACTGAGCGCCACGGGAAGCACGCTAGGAAAACTACCACCTCTCCTAGCTAAATACGAAAGCCTTGTAAGTTAGAGAGCACCTATTTTGATTGCTACTTAGGCAGTCGTTAACATTACTTGTAAAGACTCTAGAATACTAGTTACTATGGGGTATTCTTTCAAGGTATGGATGGATGGATGCTCTTCTTTATATGATTCTTTCAAGGTAGTGTATTTAATTTGGTTTTGTGAAATGTTGCATCTGGGGACTATAGATTTCACGATCTCAGCGCTTCAAGCGGCCGTGAATGAACTATTCCAGGATGACGTTCCCGGTATTCCCGGTTTTTTAAAACATTCATATTTTCTACACCGTTTTGTTTTAGTTTGCCGTTTTTGAGGTTTTTCGAGGTGCTGAATCCGATTTTGGGGTAAAAAATAGGATATTGCGACATGGTGAAATTCTTCATTTACGTATAAACAAAACAGTCTAGAAAATATGAGCGTTTAAAAAAAACCGGGAGGATGACGTCAACCAGCAATAGTTCATCTACGGCCACTTGAAGCGCTGAGATCGTGAAATCTCACTTCGTTTAGTCCTCAGAGGCAACGTTTCACAAAACCAGTAAAGATCAAAATTGAAAAACTGAAGAGAAAAAATAAAAAAGCAAGATGGAGAAAATGAGGTTTCCCCTGTTTTCGTTTGATAACTTTCCTCTTAGATAACACAATTTCGTCGTTCCATCTGGCAACAAGGGAAGGGGACGGCGATCCGAACAGCCAATCAGCGAGCGTTCCCGCTTCGCGTTGAAGAAGTCAGTTTCCCGGTTATTTTTTGAAATCATAAATTTTGATTGTCTCCCAAAAATAACAGGAGACTTATTTTCCAAAATCAACCCCACGCCTTTAACTATTCAGGAAAAATGCAATTAGAATTCGGTGAAATTCCTCATTCTTCTTGATAATTTGTTATTGTTTTATATAAATTTATAGTTGAGTTGTATTGCCTGCTAAGACCTTCTAAAAATAAAAATATTTGAATTTTTCACTCGTGATTTGTCTAGCTAGCTTTTGGGATAGGCTGTTCAAAACCATATACATTTAAATTTCCAAAACCAAGATATAAAGTTTGGTAATGTTTCAATAATTTGTGTTTTTACCATTATGTAATTCATCTGTCTTTCATGCTCCACCCTGTTAGTACTTTGGACCTGGGGAAAAAATGGTGTTTGTTTAAGCTGGTTTCTCTCAGTACTCACATTATAATTTTGTACATGAACCGGTTTTTTTTAAAGGGGTTATGTGTCATTTGTGAAACTTTCGGGAAAACGCAAAAAACTGTCCCAAGTCGTCAAAACATCTCATTTTTTGAAATATTCCAATACAGTTGAATACTCTACAATCCTCCAGAATGTTTAAGATTTTTTCAGTAAGGGGAAGTGTATCAAATTGAAATTTGAAATGCTCTCAAATACCCCCTTTTAAAAAAAAATCGATTTTTCAGGACTGAAATCATTTAAATAAACAGCTTTATTCATCGAATGAAACATATTTTGATGAAAGTATGTACATAAAACATCATAACATGAAAGATGTATATGATCAGTTTATTCAAAATTAAAATCCAATCAACCGAAATCAAAATTTCCACTCGTTTTACGTTTCAGAACTTCCTGAACAATTTTGGTTCAGTGTTTGTCTGTCTGTCTGTCATGAAATCCTTTCCACAGCCATAACTTCTACATTTCTCATCCGATTTTGATGAAATTTTCAGGGATTGTGTGGGTGGGGGTGTAGATGTCCCCTAGATGCGCAAACGTGAAATCCTTACCACGGCCATAACTTCTATATTTCCCATCTGATTTGGATACAATTTTCAGGAATTATGCGAGTAGTGATGGTGATGGTCCCCTATGAAAATCATGGCCCCCAAATTGAAAGTATCTTATGCGCATGCGTAAACGTGAAATCCTTGTAACAGCCATAACTTCTACATTTTGCAACAATATTCAGATATTGTGCAGGTTGACGTGTAGATGGCTCACATAGCCCCTTTCAAAAGACATCGGAAATTTCAACCTGTTTTTGGTTTATTATTTTCAATAATGAACCTTTGGAATCGACCAAGAAAAAAAAATTTAACACCCCCTCAAAATTTGATGGTTTACGTTTCAAGGTACGTAGAATTCAAAAATCGAATAAAACGCTGCAAATTATTACACAACGGTTTATTATTTTTATATAGATAACTCGTCTACAAAATCACCAACCATCCAATATGAAGAGAAGAAAAAAAATCAAAAAAAAAAAAACCAAAAAATCAGAAAAAAATCAAAATCACCAACCATCGATCGCATTTCGGTCAGCTCTAATTTGAACGGAGATCAGGCCTCTTTTGCGATTCACACTCGTGTTTTGATTTATATATATATATATTTCAATATAAACCCTTAAATTTTCGTAGGGAGCGAACGGTTTGTCCTACAGAGCTCCGCGTGGTCTCAAAAAATTCTAAAAATTCTATAGAATCTTAAATTGAAGGAAAAACAATACCTTTATATCGAAATGTTTTGAGTTAGGGCGTTTTCAAAATTTCAAAATGGATTTTGGAACCCTTAGGAGTGACCTACATCAACCAAAAGCTTCGGGGCACAACTAGACCCCAAATGGAGCCTACATACCAAATTTCATCAAAATCGGTCAATGCTAAGTGGCAAAAGTGCCGCGTACGGCGGACGGACGGCCAAATTTTTATTCGATTTTTGGATTCTACGTACCTTGAAACGTAAACCATCAAATTTTGAGGGGGTGTTAAAATTTTTTTTTTCTTGGTCGATTCCAAAGGTTCATTATTGAAAATAATAAACCAAAATTTGGCCGTCCGTACGCCGTACGCGGCACTTTTTCCACTTAGCATTGACCGATTTTAATGAAATTTGGTATGTAGGCTCCATTTGGGGTCTAGTTGTGCCCCATAGCTTTTGGTTGATGTAGGTCACTCCTAAGGGTTCCAAAATCAATTTTGAAATTTTGAAAACGCCCTAACTCAAAAAATTTCGATATAAAGGTATTGTTTTTCCTTCAATTTAAGATTCTATAGAATTTTTAGAATTTTTTGAGACCACGCGGAGCTCTGTAGGACAAACCGTTCGCTCCCTACGGAAATTTAAGGGTTTATATTGAAATATATATATATATAAATCAAAACACGAGTGTGAATCGCAAAAGAGGCCTAATCTCCGTTCAAATTAGAGCTGACCGAAATGCGATCGATGGTTGGTGATTTTGATTTTTTGATTTTTTTTTTTCCCCCTTTTTTTTCTCTTTATATTGGATGGTTGGTGATTTTGTAGACGAGTGATCTATATAAAAATAATAAACCGTTGTGTAATAATTTGCAGCGTTTTCTTTGGGAAGCGTCAATGATACGAGGTTCCTTTTAATCGCAATCGATGCAACCAAGTATGGAGACCCAGAAAATACAAAAAAGTGAAAATGGCCGAGAATGTCACATAGCCCCTTTAAAAAAAATGGGTTCACATAGTTACCTCACTGAAATAATTATACCTTAATTATATGATCCTTAATTTTGCAGGATTCCTGGTTCGTGAGTGGTTTGTGTTGGTTGCTGATGGTGTGCATAAACTCCGTCGGTATGATGATGTTTTCAAAAAGTTTGAATGAATCCACAACATCTTTTGTTCCTACCCTTCTGACAACTGCTTCCGTGTACTGCGCATCGGTGAGTCTCAGACTGGGAAGTACAGGTGTGAAGCCGGTAAACTACTGTGGTTGTTTAGAGTAGACCATCGTCCCATTTTTAAACTACCCACATTGTCAAAAATGTTTGAAAAGGTATTAAAGGCGCAAATTACGGATCATTTCGAAAAATTTCAACTATTTAATAAAGACCAATTTGGATTTAGAGGTGGGAGAGCAACAGTCGATGCGATCCTTAAAATTGTAAACTATATTCTTGAAGGTTTTGAATCCAAACAATACAATAAAGCATCCTTCTTGGATATCACAAAATGCTTCGATTGTATTTCACATGATCTTTTGATAGCCAAAATGGACAATTACGGTTTTACTGCAACTGCAAAATACCTAATGAAATCATATCTGGTCGATAGAGTGCAGGCAATCTCACATTGTCGAAATTCATAGTTAGTAGTATTGGTGTACCACAAGGATCTGTCCTTGGAGCATTGTTATTCCTAATTTTTATAAATGATTTACCACTGAAAATAGATGGACAACTGATTTCGTTTGCTGATGATACTACTCTCATAACAGAAGTTCTAGTTGGAATGAACTAAATCAAAGGCATGAAGAAATTATGGATAAAGTTTCTGAGTGGTTTGCGGCAAACCGATTAGATGTAAATAAAGATAAGACAAAAAGCCTCGTTTGTTCATTAAGGAAACCCCCACAACTTGATTTGGCTCAATCTCCATTATCCATAAGATTTTTGGGGCTAAACATCGGTCCAAAATCAAACTGGATCCAACATTGCTCACAAATAGCAAAAAAATGCAATTCCGTACTGTTCCTCCTGAGAATGCTGAAACAAAAATGAAGTGGAGATGGACTAAGGCAGACTTGGCGTGTCGGACCGGCGCTAGTTCTCCCTGGCTCCACGGGGAGCGCAGGATTATTGGGATGACCGATGTTACCGATAAATTCGATGTTAATGAGTGATAGAGTGAGGCCCCGAGAGTGCAGCAGTGCAGCATAGGCAAATTATAGACATTTTTTCTTACCTTGATCTAAAACTTATTTAGCTATCAAAGACTTGTTAATCACGCTTTAACATCAATTGGACCGCGTTATGCGAAAATAGATACCTCTTCAGTGACAAAATACCTTTCGTACCTACAATACAAAAGTACCTATCGTTGGATTCACCTCGCTAAGTAGAATCGATTTCTTTGGGTTCTTTCGCCCTCATTTTGTAAGAAAATGGAACTATTTCCTAATATAGGTAGGTACTTACTAAGTGACATTCACTAAAAAAAGGCATTTTGAATTTCACAATTCCCTACGACACACCATGAAAAAGTTATGTAATTACCAAACAAACGACGCATGAATATTGGTGATTAGTTTGGATTTGTGTATATATTTCCCTAGAGCAACCGAGAGTTCCTCATTTTACTGTTTCGTATAAGGTATTTGCGTAGATATCTCTTTCGTTGAAACAGCTAAATTATTGAATTCGCAGTGTATGGGCAAGCTAGACTCATTTTTCTTTTCCTTAGGTACTGATTACTGATCTAGCGCATGTATCGGTGTATTCCTGTTTTCTTTTCACCTAAAGTACCTATTCATTCAAAAATCTTTTGATTCTGAAAGCGGTCCCTTGATTAGTTTGATTTCAAGGGGTAAGAAGATCTTTGATCTCGGCAAGAAAGGGGGTTCAAAAACTCGTGCCACAATCATCAATATACCTAATTTGCTTATCTCTCCACTAGAAATGCGTGTCACAACCCAAGTTGAATGATTCACAAAGCATGCTGCATCTAATTCCCAAAGTAGACCAGCCATTTTATACATCTTTGATTTCCGGGGAAGATATAGAGGACGATATAGATAGACTCAAAGGGCGGCTGGAAATAAAAGTAGAGTAAGAAGAAGAAGAGCAATGAAAGGTTTACTGACCATAGTCTTTGGCTATAATCATTTACCATAGCCTGACAAATTTTATACCTCACACATTTCTTTTTAATATTCTCCAATACTTAGTCATATTTTATCATATTTTAGTATCAAAGATGAAGTTACAAAACAGTAATGTAATAAAACAAGGATAATATATCATTAGGTACCAGTGGCGGCTCCTGCCCCAAAACTTAGGGGGTGCACAGAGATCAGGAGAGGCTATGGAGAAGGGACAGAATAGGTGATTTTCTCTGCCAAAAAGAATTTTAAACAATATGCAAATGGGATAAATCTTGGTAACTTTTTCATCTTAAAATTGCAAACGGTACTAAATACGTAGTAAATAGACACGAAACATGTTCTCTAGTGGTTAACAGAAATTCTGAAATACTTAATCATCAAAGGTCGAAACCCAAGAAATTCATCCATCTAATTGCAATAGCTGAAATGTAGATTTGCCCGTGACGATTCAAAACATTGTCCAATTCGGAAGAAAAATTAACGAGCCCCTTGAAAACTCCGAGATTCGAAGAATCTTCCCTCTCATCATGCCCACGCACGGCTAGCTCGAAAACACCACGGAACTTGATACAATCAATGATTCGGGATAAAAAAATGTACCTATTTTTCTTAACCATTTCGTTTTTTTCTCTTTTTTTGTATCAGATTATGACGATGTGCACTGTCGAGTTGTTGCATTATATTTTGACGACCCAATATACGCAAATCTACCAGAGCGTTCTTATGGGAGACAGCCTAAGCGTTTTTCAATTTTTCGGCTAAATGGGAGATCACTTATGCCGTCTTTAACTCAAGCCTCATTTCGGTTGGTAGAAAAAAGTATTCAAGCAAAGCAAAATTGTCAGTTAGTCACTTCACACCCACAAAGCCAATCTACCTTCTTATAATAGTCGACATTAAAACTTACGGTACGAATCTGCACGGTTTTTAATTTTCAACGTCTGCTGGTGTCCAAGGAGAGACGGGAAAGGGCGGCCAGTTTCTCGAATTTTGCACTTTTCCACAATCGACAAACGCAAATAGTTTATTTTACTTTAATGTAAACTACTCATCGTACCTACAACACTCCTAAATAATCACAATACTTTGAACAAAACGGTGTGTACCGAAACGGTAGTCAACTGAAAACGTAAAACGGAATTCCCATCAGGTTTGTTTGTTTACCTACTTATTTCTCTAGGTATAAGGAAATCCGGATTGCAGAGCTCTCTGACGGGGGAGCAACGAACCAATTCTGCTCAAGCCGACAAAATGTCCTGCTCTCTGATTGGTCAATCTCACGTGCCTGCCTCCCTCGAAAGATGTCAAGATGACGTCACTTTTCCCAGAAATGGTGCAGAGGCAAGGTGATGCTCCAAACGGGTGTGATTGGTCAGAAAAGAGGGAGCTCCCGCCAGTTTTCGCGCGTAGATTCAACTAGCTCAGTACCTACGATCATGTCTTCTGTCACTAGCCAACTTACTCTTCAAACGAAGAGGAACGAACTTTGATTTTCTCCTATCAGTAGCCGCCCCTGTTAGGTACTATTGTACAATGTGTAAAATGATACGAAGGGCTGGGGCAATAATATAGATTAAGTAATTCAATTTTATCTAATAAGCGATAAATTGGCGATTGCTTGGTTTTTGCTCTCCAATTATCGGTAACATCGGTCATCCCAATTATCCTGCGCTTCCCGTGGGGCCAGGGAGAACTAGCGCCGGTCCGACACCTAACGTCTAGTCTAAGGCAGGCTTATTTTTGCTGTTTCCATAGTGTTATAAACTATGGAATTATATGTTGGGGTCACGCCCCGGCAGCGACACAAATTTTCGCTTCACAACGAAAAGCCGTGAGAATTTTAGCTGATACAAAGATGATTGTTCTCGAAAATTTAGATCGCTAAACATTCTTACATTGCCGTCAATATACATTCTCGAAAGTATATGCTACAGTTTAATGAATATCAAATCAGAAATGAAATCCATTATCACAACACCAGAGGGTCCAATTTGCTGGAAATCAAAATAA
The DNA here is from genome assembly GCA_009739505.2 of Apolygus lucorum. Lineage (NCBI taxonomy): Eukaryota > Metazoa > Arthropoda > Insecta > Hemiptera > Miridae > Apolygus > Apolygus lucorum. The sequence goes on from CM019169.2 coordinate 40,897,533, forward strand.
ATAGAATAAAAAGTCCATTCATGCAGCATGAATTAATGAGCGAATTTTCAAAGAAATCATTCAGTTGCAGGTTTTTTTCTTCTTGTTTTTCCCCCACATAGCATGTTTGGAAAAAGAGGGATCGTTTCAGAATGTTGAATGATGAAATTTTCATTTTTGAAAAAAAGCATCAATATCTGAAATTTTGTTGTAATAACCTCAAAAAACGGAAAAAAACCAATTTTTTTGGATTTTTTTGAATTTTGCACCACTTTGGATTGTCCAAAATTGCTGGTTAACGAACTTGACCTATGGTTTGTTGTTACGAGCATTTTAGCAAAAACTTTAAAAAAATTTCTAATTAATTACTCAAGTTATCGTTCAGAATGACACATATACAGGGTGTCCCAGAAGTTATGGTCCACCCTCCGGCATTTCCGTATTTAATTACGTAAAAAAATGGGTCCAACGCCATTTTTCATATTTTTTTGTAAAAAATTCAGGAAAAATACTTTCGCGCAAAAAAATTGCGCGCAAGTGCGCGCAATTGACACTAGCTTTGTTTTTTTCAAATGGGAACCCCCATTTTTATTGCAGATTCAGATTCTACGTCAAATTTCATGAGAAATTCATACCCGAACCGACTTTTTTCATTGCGTGCAACTGGTACTTTTCGCGTGCAAAGTGACCAGGGTGCGCAAAAGTGCATTTTTTTAAACCCCAAGTGTGGCACATGTTTTGTCATTATTTTTTGACGCTGAATCACCAGGTGAGGTCCTTTCTTCGATTTCATCGTTATTTTTCCAAATTTAGAAGGAAAAATTATGTTTTTGGACTTAATTTTCCCTCCCCCTTCCGCAATACGGGCTGGGACCGGCTATGGAGGGATTAAAAATAAATTCCTCACTTCAAAATTTTTAAAAATGTTCGAAAAGTAGGAAAATGTTGGAATGTTGGAAAATGGTGGTTAAGTAGGTACTTACCTACTTTAATCTGAACGAAAATAAAAGAGCTTCTCATCTAAAAACCTTTAAAAAAAATTAAAAGTTACAAAAGTTCAAAAAAGTAATAATAAAAATGAATGTCTCATCATTCTTCACCTTGGGTTGGGGGTCGGCACCCGACTGGTCAAAGACCATTAGATGAGAAGCTTTTTCATTTTTGTTCACATTAAAGTAGGTAAGTACCTACTTAACAAACATTTTCCAACATTCCAACATTTTCCTACTTTTCAAACATTGTTTTATGATTTAGAAGTGAGGAATTTATTTTTAATCCCACCAAAGCCGGTCCCCAGCCCGTGTTGCGGAAGGGGGAGGGAAAATAAAGCCCAAAAACATAATTTTTCCTTCTAAATTTGGAAAAATAACGATGAAATCGAAGAAAGGACCTCACCTCGTGATTCAGCGTCAAAAAATAATGACAAAACATGTGCCACACTTGGGGTTTAAAAAAATGCACTTTTGCGCACTCTGGTCACTTTGCACACAAAAAGTACCAGTTGCACGCAATGAAAAACGTCGGTTCGGGTATGAATTTCTCATGAAATTTGACGTAGAATCTGAATCTGCAATAAAAAATGGGGGTTCCCATTTGAAAAAACAAAGTTATTGTCAATTGCGCGCAAGTGTTTTGCGCGAAAGTTTGTTCCTGAATTCTTTACAAAAAAATATGAAAAATAGCTTTGAGCCCATTTTATTACGTAATTAAATACGGAAATGCCGGAGGGTGGACCATAACTTGTGGGACACCCGGTATATAAATACATATGATTTTTGGAAAAACTTCAGGGATCGTTTCAGAATGTTCCAAAACGGATTTCAGTGTGAAAATTTTTCGAAAAAGTCGATTCTAAAAATTTGAGGCCATTGCAATAGCTTCATTTTCCTTGAAAATTCGCTAAAAGATGCGATAATGCTCAGAATTATTGGGGAATACAATTATTTAACTGCTTGCCGCCTAATTGTATGGAATTAGATTATGGAAAACTGAGAGCGAAATTGAAAGCATTTCTATGTCAACAAGCTTTTGACATTTTCATGTCTTTGCTTTGACACATGAACTGAAAAATCGTCACGAAAACTAAGCAAATTTTGCTCACGCGACCAATAAATAAATAAAATAGACTCACTGTGTTGCGTAGAGAACAATCAACTGTTTTCTTATTTTGATGCTTGGGTACATGAACTAACAACCTTACTTCACTACCTTGTTGTGTAGTGGTTGACATGAAAATGTTCCAATGTGTTGCAGACTAGTATGCAAGCATTTAAAATTGAGTTTTTTAAATAATATGAATGATTTTATAGTGTGTGATAAGGAAGCTCTCTCATGTAAATAGTAATATTAGTAGACGAATCAAGGAATTTTATATACGTAGTACTTGAGGATTTAATGACATGGTGATTGCTTACCCTATGTTTTTGTTTTCTTTGTAATTGTTATGTAAGGCTCGCAGAGGAATGTTTCTAAAAAGTACTCTGTTCAGAATGGGGTAGTTGCATGATATTTTTTTGTATTTTTTCTGTGTAGAGAATCTCTATTCAAGTACGTATCTGCAAATAAAACTACCAGAAACGCTTCCTAAAAATTTAGAGATTTTTCGAAAAACGGGATTTCGGATTCAGGCGGGAAAACCTACACACGGCTTGGACACTGCGGGGTGGGGGCCACGTCACGGGTGTGAAGGGGGCCAAGAGACCCCTTCCTTTGCCCGGGGGGGTCCTTTGATAGCAACCCTCTGTTGGGTTTGTTTACGTTCGTTTGTGGCAATAAAATTGGAGAATCACTCACACTTTGTGGTGCTTTCATACTGAATTTTGCTAGCTGTGCAATCGAAACATGTTGCATCAAAGATTTTGTTTCCTACTGGCATTCCCTCCACTGTAACTTAAACCTCATATGGTTGTGAAGAAATGCGGTGTTCTGGTGTTACTCGAGCCACAACCTCGCAAATTTGCTAGATTCTTCTAAGTTGGACATAACCAACATTGTTTTATTTAACAATTTACAAACACTCATTGGTACTACGTTGTACAGGATAATGACACTACAATGAAACTTCCAATAAATGAGCAACCATTTGGATGAAGAAGTACTACACACAAGAAATCACAATTACAACTGACCTTTTACTATAAAAGTGTCAACTTACCTCACATTATTGGCTCCTTTTATTTCGGCGCTGACGAACTTGTTGTTATTGACGTAAAAATCGTACAACATGCCAATATTTATGTACGGAATATTTTCCAGGGAAGCTACCTCGAAACTCTAGTCGATGGCTCTCCTTTTTGGCATATTGACATTTTATGTCAATACTTTGGCACATAAACGAAAAAAAAGGTTACGGTTGTTTTTCTGATGATTTCTACTTACAGCCAAGTTGTTCCTATCGAACTTTATCTTCGTCATTCGCGTTCGTAGAAAAATCGTTCACCATTCGTTGGAAAGCCCTACATTTACGCATAAATGATATACTGCCAAAACCGTTGTACTTACGGAAGAAACTGAGATATACCCCTGAGTTAAAATAACTATCAACAACATTCGAAAGCAGATTGGGTAGCGGGAAAAAGTGAAGACATGTGTTGCAGACTCGTATGCAAGCGTTTATTAAAAGCTTCTTGAAACTTTACAGAGAACATTATCTTTTCCAAACCAATCAACTAATAAATTATGGTAAATACTGGTGTAAACTATAACAACTAACAACTGTAACAACTCGGACCGCACTACGAGAAAGGGCCACCCGAAAAACTGATAACGTGATAACTATGACCGTTAAAGCAACGGGGTTAATTGAAGTACCCCGCGCCAATGTCCCCGGGCATCGGCAAAACAGCCAAAATTATGCTTCAAAATTTTCAATTTAAACGATTAATTCAAACATAAAAAAACCTGAAAAATATATTTCAAAGTTTTTTTAATCATCACCATCATTTTGCAAGTACATTTCAATGTTTCTGACTCGAATTGTCCTCGATTGCAGTGATCTCAACGCACTCTATCGTGAGATTCTCGTTTAGGGATGACGTAAGAGGAGTGGCCCGCCAACACTAAAAAGGATGGTACTTCTTTATTGAAATACGGCTAAACTAAATGGAATTTCGAACTGAAAACTGGTCCATATACGTTTTTAAGTGCGCTAAATTCGAATCTGAAGTCAAAAACACGAAATTCCGACCCATGCAACTACCCCATACTGTGATATATTTTGTGATATAGTTTTGTCCCTCTTCGTTGTTCTTTTTTTGTAACTTAGTTGTAAACTATGTGATTGTATGTGTGTGCTAGTGTGTCTGTAATTTATCGAATGATTGTTTAAGTGAATTATTTTGATATTTATTTATTGTTTGGGTGGGTTGTCTCCCCTCTGTTTGGGCGGCGGCTCTCGAATTCGCTTTTGCGAAGTTGCTGGCCTTTGTCGGTGGGATGGGTGGTCTTATTTTGTGGCCGTTCATTCTGACGATGGCGGTCTGGTATCGGGAAGCCGCCATGGTGGGTGGGGCCCTTGGCCGGTCGGGTGGCCCCCGGCCGGCACAGGGGGGAGTCCTAAGTGCCCCCTCACACCTGGCACGCATTGCAATATGCACAGTGACATTTTATTATACACGACCGTTCCATTGTTTTGTTATATATCATTTCTATCCATTGTTTATTATTTGTTGTTCCATTATCTGCAGTTTCGACAATTGTGATATACCTGCATTGTATATCCACAAATATACACTCTCTCTCTCTCTCTCTCAAAAAATAAAAAAAAGTAGAGAGAGTTTTCATCAACACAATTCGGTTACGTAGACCTAACCATGTCACGAGGTGTCTTCTTGTGAAGTAGATAGTTTTATAATAATTTTTGCGTTAAGAGTTTCGAGATGAATTTATGTACCTACCTAACTGCAACATGTATAATATTGTGCGAATTTTGACAAATTTTTCGGTTAAAAGTAGCCTGTCAGAAGGTGGGAGTATGTAAATATAACATGATTACACGTCCTAAGCGATTTGGAAATACTAGGTCATCGTATTTTAAGGAAAGTAGTTGCGAAAAAATTTTCAAGTTTCATTAATTTTTATTTCAGAAATGTGTTTTGGTTTTGGGATTTATAATTTCCGTTTCTTTCTTATTGCAGGCGCTATTTGGTGTTATTGTTTTCTCCGAAACCACCTCGCCTATCTGGTGGTTTGGAACTTTCCTCATTCTTGCTGGCATTCTGGTGATTTCTAGCAGCAACAAGAAAGATAAAAGAGAGTGAAGACGTTACGAAGCCCTCAAGCGGTGTTGAGTACCTTCCTCTGGTGCTCGGTTCTGTGATATCATTTTGTATTTACGGTGCTTTTACTGCACAGATAGTCAGTGACTGTAAGCTCAGGCATGCCTGAACGTGACGTGAACTTTTAAAGGTCCAGGTTGGCAAAAAAAAACTTTTAAATGTGTGATATCACACATTCCTGTTACCGCTAAGCTAGAAATCCTAATGCTGGATAATGCATCATAGTTTATAAGAATTAACAAAAAACACACACTACTGTGAGAATAAATTGAATTTTACGAATGTTTGTTAGTTTTTGCTGAATACTTTTTCGATATTCCTGGTTAGTGTTCACCTCGATCTTGACTTACCATGCCTACTCTAGGAACTCCCCCCCCCCCATGTTTTAGATATATCGAGAAGATGGTCTGATAACATCGTTTGAGAAATTTGACCTACTGGGTACGGTACTTTCCCGTTACACCCCCCCAGTTTGTCTTCATCACGCCCGCCCGGTGTCCTAGGCATTCCTCCTTACCAGAGTTGTAAAGTAATGATTACTTTGAGTAATGATTACTTTTCTTATTAGCAATGAAATGAGTGATGTGATTATGATTATGTACACATAAAACCAATAATTGGTGTTTTGAGAGACACTTTAATCCAAAGTAATTGCCATTACCCATTCCTGTAATGGGAATGGAATTTTCAATTATTTTTTCCAATTCCTTGTAATGGTAATGGTTTTTTTAATTCCCCATTACTCGTAGTTGGAAAACTAATGGGTCCTTCCAATTACCAATTACAGGAAGAGTAATTACCCCATTACCACCATTCAATCAGTAAGTTGACATCCTCCAATTCATAAGGGACCATCCTCCATTCATAGATCCCCATTCCCAAATTCCTTGGGGACTACCCTCCCAATTCATAAGGGACCACCCTCCCGAATCATGGGGGACCGTCCACCATCCAATTCGTTGGGGACCATCCTTCAATTCAAAGGGGACCATCCTCCAATTCATAAGGGATCACCCTCCCGAATCATTGGGGACCGTCCCATCATCCAACTCGTTGGGGACCATCCTCCAATTCATAGTGGACCAATCCAAAATTCCTTGGGAAAATTTGGGAATGATCCCCTTTGAATTGTAGGATGGTCCCTTATGAATTGGGAGGTTAGTCCCCAAGGAATTTGGGAATAGTCCCCTATGAATTGGAAAATGGTCCCTTATGAATTGGAGGATGGTCAACTTACTGATAGAATGGTGGTAATGGGTTCCCATTACTCTTCCTGTAATGGGTAATTGGAAGGACCCATTACTTTTCAAACTACGAGTAGTGCAGAATTGGAAACACCATTACCAATTGGAAAAAGTAATTGAAAATTCCATTCCCATTACAGGAATGGGTAATGGTAATTACTTTGTTCCTAAAGTAATTGGAATTGGTAATAGGAATTCCTATTTTAACAGCTCTGCTCCTTACTTACATTACATATTTACGTCGAATTCGTCACAATTTCAAGCTCTGGGAAGAAATTATATTATATAAAAAACGCTGCAAATTATTACACAACGGTTTATTATTTTTATATAGATCACTCCTCTACAAAATCACCAACCATCCAATATGAAGAGAAAAGAAAAAAAAAATCAAAAAAATCAAAATCACCAACCATCCCCCCTTTGGTCATTATTGTTCTGCAATATTATTATGAAATAACTCTTGTATATTGTCAAGGCAACATACTCTTGCGTATTGTCAAGGCTTGGATATTGTCTTAAGGAATACATCGTAGCTAAGAGTTTTCAGAAATTAGTATTCCTGGGCCATTGAACACACTAACGAACCTCACTACAAGCCTGTTACTACTGGAACTTTCAAAAGATTCAACTACCTAGGTATCTCCCCCTAAACCATTTAAAATTTTGTAGAAGTGATGGTATCTATTCTATGCCTACGGCAGTGTGCAAGAAACTTGGATAACATTTAAAATCATGGTTTTATGTTGGAGAATAAAAACGCTGCAAATTATTACACAACGGTTTATTATTTTTTATATAGATCACTCGTCTACAAAATCACCAACCATCCAATATAAAGAAAAAAAAAATCAAAAAAAATTTTTTTAAATAAAAAAAAATCAAAATCACCAACCATCGATCGCATTTTGGTCAACTAAAATTTGAACGGAGATTAGGCCTCTTTTGCGATTCACACTCGTGTTTTGATTTATATATATATATATCCTTAAATTTTCGTAGGGAGCGAACGGTTTGTCCTACAGAGCTTCGCGTGGTCTCAAAAAATTCTAAAAATTCCATAGAATCTTAAATTGAAGGAAAAACAATACCTTTATATAGAAATTTTTTGAGTTAGGGCGTTTTAAAAATTTCAAAATTGTTTTTGGGAACCCTTAGGAGTGACCTACATCAACCAAAAGCTTCGGGGCACAACTAGACCCCAAAATGGAGCCCATATACCAAATTTCATCAAAATCGGTCAATGCTAAGTGGCAAAAGTGCCGCGTACGGCGGACGGACGGCCAAATTTTTATTCGATTTTTGGATTCTACGTACCTTGAAACGTAAACCATCAAATTTTGAGGGGGTGTTAAAATTTTTTTTTCTTGGTCGATTCCAAAGGTTCATTATTGAAAATAATAAACCAAAAAAGGAATAAAAGAATTACCGCTTCTTTAGAAGTTGCCGATGTCGGTGAGGATTTGTCGATAGTAGATTGATAATTAATTGAGGAAATTAAAGAGTTTAGTGTAACAAGCCATTATTTAAGGAATTGTGAATTGGTGATAATTTCTTTTGCGTTTTTCTCAAAACTCCGTTTTTGGACATAGCCCCTTTGTGCTTTAATGTATCGATATTTTATCAACACGCAGGAATCATTTTGTGACTGAATGTCTTCAATCCATTGAAACACAACTTTCGGGAACATCAGTGTTTATTTAAAATTCAACAATTAAATACAATCCAAACATTGGGCGACCAAAGGAAATGTCAATACGGCAGACACCTTATTTCATTTTATAATAGGAATTATTTACATGATATAAATAATGATAAATCAATATACACGAAAAATCGCTCCTTTTTGCATTATCTGCATCAAAGATAAAAATACACTATACAACAGGGTATTGGGACGTTGTTTTTAGCTGTTTAATTTTAAACAAACACGGAAATCACCTCTTTAACAAAAAAAAAGTTGAACAAATGCGGTTATAGGCATGTGAACTGGCGAAATGATGTTTTTAACAAGAGTTCCTGGGGAGGTTTATTTACAAAATAAAAACTTAAAAACTGAGTTGACTTTTTGTATAAACCGATTTCTTGATACTACTAGTGAGTCAGCGCCTACACGGGTAAGGTATGTTCTGATTCGCTCATTATTTCTTTGGAGGCTGGTATACGATCTTCCTAGATTTCATTGTGCTCCACTTGTGTCTCTTCCAGTAGATGGCGACGGAGCAGAAGAACGTGAAGATAGCAATGACCTAGAACAGAAATGGTGGATAAATTATACAATATTCTGGGGGGTTGTTCTGCAACTTTAGGAGAAATGCCCTTGAGTTGAGAATAGTCGATGTTGAGAATGCAGTCAAAACGACTTTAGTAAAAAGGCAAAACGAGGTTGTGAAATGTACAGTTAACTAAATTGAGGGTGTGACAAATGAAGCCCTTTGTGTTCTTTGTAACAGCTTTTTTTTTCAGCCCATAATAAAAAAGCTGTTACAAAGAACACAAAGGACTTCATTTGTCACACCCTCAGTTTATTTGAAAAAAAGGATAGTCCCACCCAAGAATATATGGGTCATTTTCCTAGAAAGGGACAATCGGTATCCCAAGATTTCAGAAAACTCAAAGTTCGACTCAAGTTCTGCCAAAAATCAGGGATTAACCTCACACCATACTGATTGAATTTCGACGAAAGAACACAGTGGGACGCTTAATTAATTGATTAAAAATTAAAGAAGAAAATCTTTCGAAAGAAACCTATTGGCGTGGTTTCCGCTTAAAGGAGAATACTCGGAACCCAATCTCCATGAGGAGCGAGAACTGGGAGTTATTCCAAACATATTGTTTAGTAATGCATGCATTCCAGGGGACGTCCCATTGGATAAGCATTAGATCAGTTTAACCAGTTGTTAAGTGATAAAACTGTTTCACTCGATGAAATGTATTTATTACTTTAGGCAAGAAATACTGACCCCCCCCCCTCCCACCATTATCCACCATAACATTTCTAGCGGCATGGGAGCCTCGAATCTGAAGAGCATTTTAAAATCCATGATCTACGATACCCAACATGTGAATTCGAGTTCACCCCCCCACCACCTCCCCAACACCAACAATGGTGCCAGTCTGGCACCAAAGCGGAAATACGTCGTAACATTGAACTTTCATCTGTTAGTTTTGGTAGGCAGTCCGTCGAAGTTCACATCCGTATTCAAGGTGAAACACAAAAACAAAAAATAACACGAAATAAGCGGTTTATGGCACCATGGTGGCACCACTATTAGTTCCATGGTGGTACAGAGAATAATTCATGAAAATCCGGAGCTATAATGAGAATTTTTGCTCAATTTCAAAGCTTGGGTACAATTAGTAAGCAGTAAAGGAACCGAAATATTGAAAAATCGGATATTTTGTGAATACTATCCCCCCACTCGCCCCCTCCCCGTGCGAATTTTGGTACTCTGGTAAAATCAGGTACAACTCGGAAGTTATTTGAGTCAAACAAAAAAAGAAACACGCAAATCGGTTGGAAATTGAGGCCTGGGCAGAGTTCACAAGATTAGGCACGCAAACGCACGTTTTTTAAGCATTAACCCCCCCTTTTCCCCCCTTAAAAAGCAAAATCCAAAATTCCGGCGCCGTAGTGCACAACTAGATAGTATTCCGCGTCAAACGAAAAAAGAACCACGAAAATCGTTTGAGAACTAAGGCCTGGGCAGAGTACACAAGATTATGCCCAAAAACGCACGTTTTTCGAACATTAACCCCCCCTTTCCCCCCTTAAAAGGCAAAATTCGAAATTCCGGCGACGTAGTGCACAACTAGATAGTTTTCCGCGACGAACAAAAAAAGAACCAGGAAAATCGGTTGAGAACTAAGGCCTGTGCAGACGACACAAGATTTTGTTACACACACACACATACACACAGACATACACCTATGGTTTTTTTTTCGCGGATTTGGATTCAGAATGGTCTAAAACGGATTACTGTGTGGTTATTTTTTTTTCTGTTGAGTGTTGTCCTCCTTCACCCCAGATCGATCGCATAAGGACGCCCAAGTCTTACTGTGGGACGTCCTAAAAATTGAACCAGGGCGGGACGCAGGTGTAGAAAAGGGTTAAACCAACGTGGAACACGGTTTTTCTGATAGCAACCTAGAAACCTCCGAAAAGAAACCAAGTAATCTCAATTTGTCGGTTTTTCGAGCCAAAACTTGGTACCAGGGGATTTTTATGGTTGCTGAATACAGTTTTGAGGTCGAAAAATGTGAAGTTTTTAAATTGCAACGGAAAATTCAAATTAAATCGTTAACAACTTGAAAAAAGTCTTTTATCTGCCACCATCACTGGCAGATGAAAGACACAAAAAAAAGCAGGGGTTCCTGGGTGGCACTTAGGTTTTTCAGCTTTTCCCGCGTTCTGGTGCTGTTCTGCTGAAGTGTAACCATATCGCTGTAACCAGCTCGGTAGAAACAAGAACTAGAGACCAAAAAGAAAAAATAATTTCGATTTTTTTACCGTTTCACAGAGGGCAGATGAAAGACAGACGGTGACTGTGACACCACGTTTTTGCAACTGAAACCACTGGTGCACGCCTCCACATAGAAGAAATACGATTCCCGTCGCTTTCTTTGATAACCTAACGACTAACCTCGCCTCTTACAGTGGTAGTAAGACCGCGGGAAACGATAAAAAGCCGCCAAAATACGAAAACACAAAAAAGACAGATTAAAGACAGAAACCTCCGGACAAGCACATTTCATCCTCCTGCTCGCTTTATTTGCTCCCAAAAAATCTGCAAACCCATTTTTTTCATGTCCAGGTATATGCAATAAAGACTCCCCACAAATTCAGGCCGCTGCTTTCATAGGTGATTCACAGTGTTCAAGTAAAGTTGACTACCTAGGGGTCCGGACATGGCAGATTACTGGACATTTAGCAGTTTAAACTTTAATTTCTATATTTTAGCGTGAATAAGTGCATATTTTATTGATTGCCCGAAGTAGAACAAAGTTGATAGTTTATGGAGAATTTTTTTTAAACGCCTAAATCATAAATGGGCATTCGGAATCTTCTCTGGACAACGATTCGCCCTTTCTGGGAAAATGACCCATATGTATAGTTAACAGCAACAATCTTTGAGAGCTCTTCTGCGGTCTGGTATCTCTGTTATCATTGTTGTGACATCGGAGTTGACAGTTGAACGCAAGGTGTCTTTAGTATTAATTTTTGTGGTAGATAATATAATGAATATTATTAAATAATATTAAAAATAATATCAAATTTTGATCATTGCTTGTGTAATTTCATCAAAGTGTAATATGAATATTAGTAAATGCTGATCCAGACAATAAAATGTACCTACAATGTCATTAAATTGTTTTTAACATTTTTTCATTTCAGCAATTCTACTTAACTACATACCAAGTCCTCGAATTAAATTACCTTTTTATGCCTTCGGTAAGTTTATTTTCTTCATATTATTTATGTAATTATTACAACGGAGTGCTTTTTGTAGGGGTTAAGTGGGGAAAATTATTCCCCCTTTGGTCATTATTGTTCTGCAATATTATTATGAAATAACTCTTGTATATTGTCAAGGCAACATACTCTTGCGTATTGTCAAGGCTTGGATATTGTCTTTAGGAATACATCGTAGCTAAGAGTTTACAGAAATTAGTATTCCTGGGCCATTGAACACACTAACGAACCTCACTACAAGCCTGTTACTACTGGAACTTTCAAAAGATTCAACTACCTAGGTATCTCCCCCTAAACCATTTAAAATTTTGTAGAAGTGATGGTATCTATTCTATGCCTACGGCAGTGTGCAAGAAACTTGGATAACATTTAAAATCATGGTTTTATGTTGGAGAATAAAAACGCTGCAAATTATTACACAACGGTTTATTATTTTTTATATAGATCACTCGTCTACAAAATCACCAACCATCCAATATGAAGAAGAAAAAAATCAAAAAAAAATTTTTTTTAATAAAAAAAAATCAAAATCACCAACTATTGATCGCATTTTGGTCAACTAAAATTTGAATGGAGATTAGGCCTCCTTTGCGATTCACACTCGTGTTTTGATTTATATACATATACATATGTATATCCTTAAATTTTCGTAGGGAGCGAACGGTTTGTCCTACAGAGCTTCGCGTGGTCTCAAAAAATTCTAAAAATTCCATAGAATCTTAAATTGAAGGAAAAACAATACCTTTATATAGAAATTTTTTGAGTTAGGGCGTTTTAAAAATTTCAAAATTGTTTTGGGGAACCCTTAGGAGTGACCTATATCAACCAAAAGCTTCGGGGCACAACTAGACCCCAAATGGAGCCTACATACCAAATTTCATCAAAATCGGTCAATGCTAAGTGGCGAAAGTGCCGCGTACGGCGGACGGACGGCCAAATTTTTATTCGATTTTTGGATTCTACGTACCTTGAAACGTAAACCATCAAATTTTGAGGGGGTGTTAAAATTTTTTTTTTCTTGGTCGATTCCAAAGGTTCATTATTGAAAATAATAAACCAAAATGCTTTACTCGAAAAAGTTGGGGAAAAATTGAAATACCTACCCCTCTTATCAATCGTGATCTAATACTAACCAATGGAACGGTATGGTGTGCACAAGGGGTTGTCATTTTCAATTAAAAGCAGATACTATCCTGACAATTTTGACGTCAACCGCACTGTCTTAGAACGAATAGACCTTTCCCTATGCATTTTCAAAGTTTCAAATACTGTTTAGTCACATTGAGAGTTATCGCTAATTGAAATGAGCAAAGATAATAAGATTAAAGATGTGATATCACTTGATAAGCACTGTTAAATTTATTAAATTGAATATAATAGAAAGGGAAAAGTCATTCTACGGGAAAGAATCTTTAGGTATATTTACAATTACGATCACATTTCAGCTCAATCCAATCTCAAGTAAACAGACGTTCACAATAATTAATGAAGTTGGGTCACTACTAATTAACACGATAATTCACGAAGTTGGGTTTGAAGAGAGATGAAAATAAAAACTTGACTAACAAGATAACTGAGATTCAACTAACTAGTACGCGTGCGCGCTCAAAATCATCTTCATCACAACTAACCTCCTCTTGCATTCCTTATACCTGCCCTTCCTTATTCCTTTTACCTCCCGACGTGTCGATAAAATTAGTCGACTGTTGTAACCTATAGCCACTGTTGTGAGATATAGAAACGGGTGAAAGAGTTGTTAAGATCAAAACATGGCGGCATTTATCGATGTTGGTCCTTACAGAACACCAAGTTAGCGAAACCAGTTGTTAACGACTCTTGTATTCCTTATAGAACACCCCCCCCCCCTGGATTTTGAGTTTTTGTTGTAATACGTCGTTCACTTAATTAATGGCACAAGACCCAGTTATTCAATGGGTGTTTGAAACGCCACCATTCAGATCGGGTGGTTCTGTTGTGATCAGCGACCTCTTCACATTTCTGTCCATTCGCTTCCTTAGCTCAAGAGGTAGGAGCTCCGATTTAGAATCGGAACGATAGGAGATCGATCCCCGGTCGAGAGAAGTTAATTTTTGATGTCTCAACAGTTCCGTAAGATATCCAACCTAGTCAATACAACTCAATTTCAAAATAAGTACATTTCGTCTACAGCTTAGAATGCGATAAATCCCTCTCAAAGTTCATTGAAAGATGTTATACACTAAAATAATGAAGAATTTTATTTACCTTGATAGCCATCTGTTTTCGAGTATCATGCTCTGGCTCGGCGGTCCATTTAAGGAACGTGGCTACGTCTTTGGCTAGTTGGGAGGCGGTCGCGGGAGTACCATCGCTGTACTCTAGAACCTGTAAAATTATAAACATTTCATTACATGGGTGACGATCAAAGCCAGTTTGGACCAAAGTTCTAACTCATGAATCGAAACGGAAAAAGAGATCGATTCTAGGTTTTTTCAAGACTTAGGATAGAATATTCTCCAGTCACAGATAGATTTCATCAAAAATGAAACCTCGGGAGTAGAAATAAACTAAACAATTCGACACAAAACCGATGCATTAGGGCAACTAACACATTTTGGTTTATTATTTTCAACAATGAACCATTGGAATCGACCAAAAAAAGGGGGTATTTCAGTCTATTTGATTTTTTTTTCAAAAGAGTATTGCTCAGGAATAACGGTAATCAGGTCTGTTCGTCGAGACAATGTTTAGAATAAATTAGGGAAGCAAATAAAAGTTGAAGATTTTAACGATGGCAGCAGGGTGTGACGTAGCAAGTTGCTCGCCTCAAAAAAAGTATCCATGCACAGAGAAGAGATAAACCCTTTCCCTACGGTTGAACCATAAAGTAACGTTATCCGAAATGAGAATAGAGAGTTTTTGCAGCCAACAGGCAATGTCAGCTCAATGAGCCTGGGAACGTCTACATAGAGCGCGCAATCACGTTGCTAACCGCCCCCAGCATGTAAAGCCAGCTGGAAATGATGTCAGGTCTGTCGGCATTGGCATCCCGAGTCATGTTATGTTGCCTTTGATGGCAAATGATGACAATTGACAATAAAAAAGTGTAGTTATAAAAGTGTACTGTTAGTCGCGGGCCAGCCACATTCAGGGATTCTAAACAGACTCTGCCAAAATTGGCAGCTTGTCGCTTGTCGTCACCTATGGTCAACATTTTGACAAGTTCACAGGTTCCGTGGATACTGCGCTTTGTAAAAAGGTTCCACAGGCACGTTAGTGGCCTGCAAAAACTCTTGGATACTACCCACACACGCCTGTGGTGTAAGTGTGTGTGTTCATGGAGGCCCGCCTTTTTTTCAAACGTTTGATCTCCTAAATTAATTTTTCTACCACATGTTATTGTATCACTGGGCACAAAGCTGGAGTGAATAGGTTTCCAACGGTTCTGAATCCAAATTTGAGGTCAAAAACCTGAATTTCCGACCCATTGAAATCCGTAGGACCAACCATCAGGACCCTACGAGAATTTAAGGGTTGGACTTCCAATAAATCAGAAACACGACTGTGAATCGCAAAACAGGCCTAATTTTCGTTATAATTTTAGCTGACCAAAATGAGATTGCTGTTCTTTTCTTCGAGTTGTACTCAGTTTTGCGTCCTTAGCAACCAGTAATCAAATTTCCTCATGAAGGCACCCACGACTCCGAACTGAGTGTGAAGCGTTTATTTCTTCCAAATAAACTTGATTGTGAAGTAGGTGTGTGGTTGGTAGGTGGTGACATTGGCAAAGCCGTGTTCTTTGCAGACGAGTGATCTATATAGAAAAATAATAAACCTTTGTGTAATATTTTGCAATGTTTCACAATATTGATTGACTTTACGAGATTTATTGACGTAAAATCAAAGTTTTCAGGATTCAACCAATATTAGCGCTAGATAGGGCGTAACCAACAGAGAATTGAAAACTTCCTGCTTGTTCACAACTCTCCAAGCTGTGATACATCTTTATATTTGTCTAAATGTTCTGTATTCCAATTTCCCCGAAAGCAGGCGGTGTTTAATTCAATTCATTTCTTCATTTAATACCATAAAAGTCGGTCTTCAATAATTATTATGGTCTCTTTCCCTCTTTCCCGTCTCTTTCCCCGTTGACGCTCGGTATGTTTACTGAGTAAAAAGTCCTTCGGGCCCTGAAAAAGGTAATAAATTTACCGAAACCTCGGCAAAGGAGGAGAAGAATTCCACTTGACCCCATTCCCAAACCGTTGACCTAGCTTGTTCACGTTATCCTACAATCAACAGAACATCAGGACTTCAAACACGGGTTAAAGATCTAATCATGAGAATCAATACGGGTTCCTCAAAACTAACAAATAAACTTTTCCAATTGCAGTATCAGTAATTATAACCCTTGCCTTAAATCTTGAATGTAGATGACTTTGCTTACCTCGTTATACAAGGCTTGCGCCATGGAAATAGCACCACCGGGGAAGTACGGGTTGAAATATTGGCCCTCACGTAGCACCACACCGGCGGGCGCGTCGCAGTAACCGGTCAACAGCGAGAAGATGTAGTCCTGAAAACCAATAAATGGAAAATAGTGAGCTGAGATACCTAGGAGTACTACTGGCTGGCTCCAATGTCGCGTGATTCATGAACACAACATAGCATTGTGGGGAAAGAAGTTTGCATTGAGAAGGAATGGGGAATTTGCCTCAATTTTAGATTCTGGAATTTCAAGTCAAATCCTATAATAGGGCCCTAGAATAACGTTTAACACTAGGAATAACCAAGGGGAAAAAATTACCGTAGGAGAAAATGCCTAAACAAGTGAAGCCTCTGTTACAAAACACCGCGAAAATCGAGGAATATTGTTGATGTCATACGAAAAAAAAACGACGCAAAAACAACTCCGATAACAGACAGAGTTCAAGCACCGCCACACTAAACGATCCAGTGAAATGGCTACTCGAATAATGTGATTCAAATCTTGAAACTAAATAAGAGAAGATGAAAACTAATAATGCTTGATAAACTAGTAGGTAGAATCGTATTATAAAAAAGTGAGTAATATTGTTTCTTTTGGTCACTTTTGTGTCTGGGTTCTTCCTGCCAGTTCGCGGCGCACTCTTGTGCGCACTACTTGTAAGCTAAAAGTTCGTGTATGTTCCGCTTCTGTGGTAAGCGCCACAGAACCTCCCCTTGAAGTCAGATTGGTAGAATATCCATTACGTTTCAAACATGGTTGCCTCTCACACATTGCCACCACATTTAAAATTTCCATCTTCCTTAAATTCTCTAAATTTTTTGGATGCGTTTTCGAGCAGCTCACTATGGTTTTATTCCATAAAAATAAACCCTCATTCGAAAAAAAAAGTGAGGCAAATTCCCCATTGTTGAATGCTTTTTCCGACTAGGTATTCCTTAAATTTAATGAATATTTGTACAGACTAACTTCTACACTAAAATCGTCAGTGAATAATGTAACAGTTGAGTAATAATGTAACAGTTGAGTAATAATGTAACAGTTGAGCAGCTACTACAATATATTTAATAAAATTCAACCTCAACCAAAATACTTCACCACATTGGTAACAATATTTCTCGTTATTACCCACTAAGCTCAGCTTAAACGGCCATCAGCGACCGTTTAACTTTAGTCTTAGTTTAGCTCTTATCAGGAACTAAAAGCGTAGTTTAGGAACTTGTACCCCAGCCCTAAACTGCATTCTCCGTTTAAACAGTAGTTTAATCGATGAGTGACGTTTAAACGGGTATTGTACCCCCGGCCCTAAGAAGGGTTTACTGAACACCCCTTCTCCCCACTTTTTGGCAAAGCAGAGAAGATCGGAGTATGCCACCTTAGAGATGGTGTCAGGAGCTAAGACATCACTTCCGAGGATTGTGTATCTAGCTCGACCCAGTGTTTCACAGTGGCACATGATGTGTTCGGCTTCTTCCATTTCCATGTCGCAGAAGCGGCAGATGTCCGTTGTTAGTTTGCCTATCTTCTTTAGGTGATAGCGAAGTGGGCAGTGACCTGTTAGTAGACCCACAAGTATTCTGACGTCCTTCTTAGGCATAGCTATAAGTTCTTTAGCCGTTTCTTAAGCTGCGTCCACACTTGCAACATTCGGCCGCTCCGAACCTCTGGTGTGTTCGGGGCGGCAAAACATCAAAGGAATGAGGATTGGAGGAGCAGAGCGCAGTCCGATCGCTATGTTGGCGGTTTTTCATCTTGCATCAAAGAAATGTTCGGAGTGGGGTGGGCTTTATATGGGCGGAGCAAGGTTTGGAGCTGCGATGCTCGGGGCAAAAGATTGGGTTGAGCAAGGTTCAGAGCGAGGTTCGGAGCGGCCGAATGTTGCAAGTGTGGACGCGGCTTTAGAGAACATCACAAATAGTTTTGCCTGTCTCAGGCCTGGGAGGTTCTGCCAGTATTCTACTCGCTCATTTCTTTCCCAGTTGTTAACCACATTCTGTAAGCAGCTTTTGGTGGTTCCCAGGAATGGTTCCGGCCCAATTGGCAGGGACTCTGAGCCTCTTTTCGCAAGACGATCATCAGTTTCATTACCCTCATGAAACTCATGTCCAGGAATCCAGAGAGTCCCCTGTGCAGCAATTCTACATAAGCATAACATGCAGTATCAATGAAGGAAGAATCAAGGAAACAAGAAAATACCAACCACTATAGTGGAAATAAACTCCCTCCAATTTCATGGAAGAAGGATAAGACATTAACTATACGTCTGCCAAAGAAACGATACGTCTGTGTGGCGCCCCCCAGGTGACGGATCCGCGAACCGACAATCAAGTCTACCTTCCAGGGGAACTGGAGAAGGGCGAAATTTTATGTTTGTGTGATGGCAGCGCTGCAAATGGAATTAATTGTGTTTCTGATCAAGAAATTAATTTCAAGCTGCAGTAGGAGGGTAATTATGTAACTTTGAGAGGAGAAACTCTTTGAAAAATTTTGTATGCAAAGGGATTTACATGAAGATAAGAGATTAAAATAATAGTTCTATTGTCTCCATAAGAATGCGCAAAAGAGGTGCAGAATTTCTAAGGCAGCCTTATAGTAGCGACCACCCTGGATACAGCGAAATATCCATCAATCATAACATCTAGTGGACTGAATGAGAAAAGGAAGGGCCGTATTCATTGCTATCCAAATGCAATGGGTTCCCGCCCATTTTCGGGAATAACCATCGCTGTCCAAACTGGTTGCTGGACAGCCACCTACGGGAGGTCTGGTCAAGTACCAGGATCTGATAACAGTTGAAAAAACCTCTGGTTAACAGTAGGAAACAGCTGAACTTGACCACATATTGAGCAACTTGAGCAACAGATTCGACGACCCCAAAGTCACTTTGAGGTAACACTATCTCCCAAACGATTCGAAACTAATATCTAACCCCAATTGAATATTGATTAGACACAGTAACACCTCTTACTGACACCAGATGAATCCACTAACACCTTTCTGCTCTTGGTGTTTACCAGAACAAGCAGCTAACGGTGATCATCAACTCAATTACTGCACCTGACATGTAAAGGCCAGATTATCCCTCTCAACAACCCAATTAACTGAAGAAAACAGACGAAGAAATAACGTCACTGCTACCCATAGTCCCAAATATGCGGTTTTTATTCTCTATTTTTCCTTAGTCAACAGTAAATAAGGTATAAAGTAAACAACCATCTCAGGTTGAATTTTCGTCCGACTGCCATTCCTGGCGTCGCGGACGTCATCAGCTCCCAAAAGCTCTTCCAAAAGGAAGTTCAGAATTGGCTCTGATGTTTTCGGTCATAGCTACTTATTACCTCGACCCCTTGAGTGGGTTCACCAACGAGCCCAGTTCGAAAAATTATGATGAGCGGTCACGAATCCAGATAATCTCCCAATCGGACTGGCCTTAACTTCGGCGATCTCACGGGAACTGGTTCATTAAACCAGCGAATGGCTGTTGGTACATTAGATAGGTTCTATTCCGGACAAATCTTTACGATTTTCAGGCTTAACGGTAAACCTCGATGACTTGGCGTGAGAAGAAAGTACCTCGTGTCCGTGTCTTCCAGGAACGATGTAAGTGAGGTCAGGAGGGTAAGCGCCGTTGTTGGCAGCTCTGGCGGCCTCTTCGTTGGGATACGGGCTGGGGATCCGATCGGAGAGTTTACCAGGCCGCTTGAACATCTCACCCAGTTCGTTAGGTCCATCCAGGATCTGTGACAACACAATGAAATACGAATAAAGGCGAGAACAGATCTATGTACACGTGTATCATTTTCAAAAATTAAGTTTTGGAACGAACAAAAACCAAAAAAAAATAATAATAATGGTACCTAGCTACGCTAAGTAATTAAGGAGCTGAAATTTACACTTCGGCTCAATCTGACAAGACCAAAAATTTACTATATCCCTCGAGCCACGACCTTCATTCTCCAGATATGGAGTAACACAGTTGATTAACCCTGCAGTGGTAGGACACGAAAACCTTACGTGTTGTCAAGGAAAACCCTCTCTCTACTAAATTTCTTTCGGCATGATTCATGTGGTTCCTCATTCTAATCCTCTCAAGGGTAGTTGTCCTTGACTTCCATTATTCTCTTCATCATATTCTTACGCCTTCCAATGGTAATCCGTTAATGAGGAATTTCACCATGTCGGAATTTCCTATTTTTGACCCCAAAATCGGATTCAGTACCTCGAAAAACCTCCTAAGGCCAACTTTCAGCCCGAACTTCCTAATTTACGAATAAACAAAACAGTGTAGAAAATACGAATGTTTAAAAAAACCGGGAACATGACGTCATCCTGGAATAGTTCATTTATGGCCGCTTGAAGCGCTGAGATCGAGAAATCTATAGTCCCCAGATGCAAAATTTCACGAAACAGTAAAGTTCGAAATCGAAAAACTGAAGAAAAAAATAGAAAAAGCAAGATGGGGAAAATTAGGTTTCCCCTGTTTTTGTTTGATAACTTTTCTCTTAGAAAACACGATTTCGTCGTCCCAATGGGCAACACTGGGAGGAAACGGCGATCCGAACAGCCCAATCAGCGAGCGTTCCCGCTGCACGTCTGTTTTCCCGGTTAGTTTTGAAATTAAAAATTTTGATTGTCTCCCAAAAATAACAGGAGACTTATTTTCCGAAATCAGCCCGATTTTCATCTATCCCACACCATTAACTATTCAGGAAAAATGCAAACAGAATTCGGTGAAATTCCTCATTGTTGAAACCCTTCACGTCAGGCTTACGTAGCCCTACCTGACCACTCAACTAGGTCAACGTTGAGTGGTCAGGTAGGGCTACTGTGTGCAGATGGAAAGAATGTCATGTACTGTGTGCAGATGGAAAGGATGCGGATGGTTTGGTGAGGTGTCCTTGTGTATTAAGGCGCCAAAAAAAATTTCTAGAAATATAATGGGAAATGAATGGCAGCCACTGGGTCGACAGCGCGGCGCTGGTCGAAAATTTTTCGCAATCTGTCGCTCTCCAGACTTCTGGAGCACAGCGCTGCGCCGCACTGTCGACCTAGTGGACGGAGGGCGAAGCGAAAAATTGTCGACCTCGGTCATTTTCGTCAGTGTTCTGCTTTTGTATACGAGGCTTAATCAATGGGTGATGCTCGAAAAACTTCCCCCTCGACATTCTAAAATACTTTATAAATTATTGCTCTTCTCTTAGCAAATCTTGGAACAGGTGATTGTGCTCCCCATCCTCTTAGCGTTTATTGGATGGACCCAAAATCTTCCCCTTTTCCCACCGATTTGGTCCTCTTCTTCTGCTTCTAAAGCTGCAACTAAAACGAACATTGGTACTTGAGTATTAAACGGAGGCCACCATTACGAAACGCCCTGCGGCACTTATAGAAGGTTAAATTGTTATAGATGTTGTAGTAGAACTATTCTAGTATTGTTGTGAGTCGAGCGTTATCAGATGAGTCATGTGTCTACTCGCAGAATCCCCTCCAAGTAGGCCAAGGTCAGGGTCGTTGACCGGAGTGACTGCTAGTGGCGGCGATGCTTTCAACTCCATCCTGACCGACATTGCTGCGTTCTGGGTTGCACAACGTCAAAACCAGGCGTCGGATTAATTCTAAACTTCACCTGTAAATCTATTAAAGTGTGTTCTTTCCAATTATGTAGTTATTTTTGGTATCCGGTACGAAATATTTCTATAGGTTAGGTGGCCTCCGTTTGATACCTACTCAAGTACCCGAACATTTCTTCGTCGTCCGATGAAAACATAATATCTATGCCCGACATTTCCCTGAGAAGGCACCTTCACTCGACGCGGGCACTGGCAAAACGGCGGGTCGAAAAATTGTACCCGCTCCATCCGCTTGTATCCTGTGGATGGAGCTCAAGAATTTCGCGACGCGCCGCGCCGCGCTGTCGACCTAGTGGGCTTTACAGTCCCTAAAACATCCTCCTTCTTCTACCTGCCACTCAAGCCAGGGAAATGCAACCAAGCGTTGTTGACTACCGACCAATGATGAAGGAAAAGGATTGATTTTCACAGACTGTTCGCGTACTTTAAGGTCGATCGTACATCTAATTTAAGTAAGAAAATGTATCGTAGCATCTTTGTTTTAACCCCTTGTTTTTCCAATTTCTTTTCAATTTCAATTTTTTTCGTGTTCTTGAACATATTACTAAAATTACCAGAACTACCTTAATTTACCGTAAACATGTAAAAATAAGGGCACCGTTAGATAGGGCCCCAAATTCCCCATTTTCCTACAAAAAAATTATTTCCAGTAAAGGAATCGCTTCGCACACCCTATTATCGATGTTTTGGTCATCGGTACCCTTCCCTATTACTGAAGCTATTGAGGTACTTTTCTTTAGACATTAATAAATTGTCTGCATAATCCTCCTCTTTCTTTTACCGTTTTTCATCGGTTTTTTTCTGAATTAGAAGTTTACACCACACAATTTGTACTTCATACGGAGGTCAGTTGAAAACAGCATGACCGTGAATAGAGTAGGGATGGATATCGATACTCGATATTTCAAAATATCGATACTTTCGTACCGATACTCCATTTTTTAGTATTGATACTGCACTATCCGATATTTTTTGATATCGATACTTTGGATCCGATATTTCTAAATATCGAATATCGATACAGTTCTTGCTAAAAATTCACCATAATGGCTAAAAAATGAAGAAGGTAGAGAGGCTTTTGGGTCATTACTCTTTGGTTGCACAAATAACGTTTATATCATGGAGAAAATCACTCTGCTTGGACTCTTGATAGTAAAAAATGAATGAAAATTGTTGAAAAATTTTTTTTTGTTGAGAATATTGGATAATATTGATAGTTTGTGACACTAAAGTATCGATACTCGATATTTTAAAATATCGATACTCATGCCCAACGATACTTGGAATATCGATACTCGGATACGATACAGTATTGGTAGGTACAAAATATCGATACTTTTATAACGATACCCAACCATAGAATAGAGGTCACAACGACTTTACTGGAGCACTAATTTCAGGTATTGACACGAAAAAAGCTATGATCTCCACAAAAGTCCAGTTTTTTCAAACTCCACGACTAAAGAACAACAGTTGTTCTTTACTCGTTACTGTCAAAATAAAGGGAAAATGAAGATGTGGATCACTTGCGCTAAACTGTAAGGATAGAATGGTATTGAAAGAAAAATGGTTGAATGCTGACCATTTGCTCCTCTGCTTCAGCCTTAGCTTCGGCCTCGGTGTGGGAGACGCCAACCAACTCTCTGTAGGAGACGAACTTCAGACTGTGACACGCGGCACAGACCTGCTTGTACACCTCGTAACCGCGTCGAATGCTGTAAGCAGAAAATAATGCATAATAAATTATGATCAATGGAAAATAACTCGAGCGATAGAATGATTCCATATATTGGTAGGTGACTACCTGGCGTGGTCCAAAGACGAGAAGTACCCCCGGTGGCTCCAGGGCTGCTTGGGTGGGTGAAGCTCGAGCTCTCCAGCTTTGATGCTCTTCTCAAGGGCGAAGATCAACATGCCCGCACCACCAGCGCAAACACCCATCGTGGTGAGCAACTGGAAGAACAGAAAACTTTAATGAGATCCATAATACACATTGATGATGTCGGAGTATTCATGGAAAAATTGAGGATTTGATATTGGGGTATGGCTCAGGAATAACGGTAATCGGGTCTGTTCGTCGAGAAAATGTTTTTAAAAACTCAGAGAAGCTAAGGAAAGTTGAAGATTTGAATGGTGTGAGGTAGCTAGCCAACTGTCTTTGAAACAAGTATCCATGCACAGAGAAGAGATGAAACCCTTGGAGGACCTCTTGGATACTACAAAATACTAATCACACACGCACGCGGCGTAGTGTGTGTGTTCATTTATGGCGGCCTGCCTTTTTTTCTAACGTGTGATCTCTTTAATTAATTTTTCTACCACATGTTATAGTATCATTGGGCTTGAAGTTGGAGTATATAGGTTTTCAATGGTGCTGAATCCAAATTTGAGGTCAAAAACCTGAATTTCCGACCCACCGAAATACCCCATTGATAAATAAGTAATCGGTAGAGCGAGAGCTGAGAGAAGTGAGGACAACCCCAAGAGTAGTTTACGAGAGCACCTCTAGAGTGCTCTCGCGTTTCCCTGTGAACATTCGCTCACCCGATCTAGGTAAGTCTCAGAAAGTTTTACCTGTGGGAAACAAGTTGCAAGAGCGACTTTCAGCCGACAGTGGAAGAAAGAGGAAATTGCTTTGTGGACAGGAAGTGTATCCCGAACTTTGGGGAGGTTCGTCCAATATTTATAAAGACAGGGGAATTTGCCACAGATATCAGAAAAATCGGAAGGAAACTCCACAATTTGGGCAGGGGAAAAAGAACTGAAAGAGACAACGTCTACGAAAGTGGATGGCAATTTTCTGAACGAATCTCGTGCAATTGCTAGAAAGGGAGATCGTGTCAGGGCCACTGGGCTGAAAGCTAAAGCTGGGAGCCCTAGAAGCGTTCTAATTGGTGGAGCTCCTAGACGTGGTTATAGCTGACGACAACAGATCGCGTTCTCTCAACATCATCGCAACAAGTCACCTTGTTTAACACATATTTTTCACCTTGGGGCGTTACTGGCCGCAACAAAGTAATTAATTTGGTAACATAAATAGTTATTTTCTCGATATTTAATCATTTACATAACATTTAATAATATACTGGGTTTCAAACGTTTCTATGGGTGGCAGTTTTCAATTGAACATTTGAACTACTGGCAGTAGGGCTCCCTCGCCGGCTCCCCGCCGACCCCCTCACCGGCTCCCACCCCCACCGACCCCCTCGACGGCTCCCACCCCCACCGACCCCCTCACCGGCTCCCACCCCCACCGACCCCCTCGATGGCCCCCTCGCTCCCCACCGACCCCACAGAGTAACGGAGACAAGTTAACGGAGAAGAAAGCCAACGTTAAAATGGTGTGCAAGCATTTTTGAGGCTGCCTCAGTTGCGCCATCTACTTTCAGCTAGGATTGAGGAACTACTACGGAAGTGGGGGGGGAGGCCACACTCTTCATACCGCTTCTTTTCAAATCCTTTCGAATGACCAGAAATTGGTAACTTTTCGTTTCATCATCATTTAGATTTGCAAAAATTACTTGGAAATTCCAATGAGGCGAAAGGTATTTTCCAAGTTGCCCTTACAATTGATGTTGTCCCTATCGCCAGTTGTACCCCCCCCCCCCTCAAACTTTGTCACTTTACGTTTCAAGGTGCGTAGAATCCAAATTTGCAATGTCCGTCCGCGGCACTTTTCTTAGCAACACTGGACCGATTTGGTTCAAATTTGGTATATGGGCTCCATTTGGGGTCAAGTTGTGCCGCGAAGCTTTTGGTTGATGTAGGTCACTTCCACAGAGTAATGGAGACAAGTTAACAGAGAAGAAAGCCAACGTTAAAATGGTGGGCAAGCATTTTTGAGGCTGCCTCAGTTGCGCCATCTACTTTCAGCTAGGAATGAGGAACTACTACAGAAGTGGTGGGGAGGGGGAGGACACACTCTTCATACCGCTTCTTTTTAAATCCTTTCGAATGACCAGAAATTGATAACTTTTCGTTTCATCATCATTTAAGCTCAAGATTTGCAAAAATTACTTGGAAATTCCAATCGAGGCGAAAGGTATTTTCCAAGTTGCCCTTATTGATGTTGTCCCTATCGCCAGTTGTTCAAATTTCAATCGACAACTGCCACCCAAAGAAACGTTTGAAACCTAGTGTATTATTGAAAATCGCTCGATTTTTTCGTACATATCGCGAATATAACTAAATGTTATCAAATTAATTACTTAGATGCGGCCGGTTACGCACCAACGAGAAAAATATGTGATAAACAAGGTGACTTGTTGTGATGAGGTTGGGAACAAGTGATCATGAACGCTATCTGTTGCTTTCCGCTATAACTACGTCCTGGAGCTCCACCAATCAGAACGCTTCTCGGGCTCCCACATTCAGCTTTCAGCCCAGTGGCCAACCCCCTCGCCGGCTTCCACCCCCGCTGGCTCCCCACGCCGGCTCCCTGCCGACCCCCTCGCCTCGATTGGTTTCCCTAACACATTCAAAACGTGTCATTGGCCGAGAAAGTTGCCAAAACTTGCCAAAACGGAGCTGATTTTTCCCCATCTTGAATATGAGCAGGAAGTGGGATGGTATTCATGCTGTGAAAAATTCTATCGAAAAGAACCCCTTTTGAACTTGGCCCTCTGGAAATCTATCATCCTATGGAGGTTCTTAGAAATTTATGGGATGATCCAACCACTCTTTATTATGAAAATGCAACATTGAAAGAAAAACAGACGATGACGCGGATCCACGACATGCCGTGTTGAATGTGTCAAGTAATTCTTGCAATTCAAAATGATGCAGAAATGAAAAATTAACAATTTCTGGTCATTCGAAAGGAAGTGGGTGATTTGAAAAGAAGCAGCATGGAGTGCAGCCTCCCCCCACCACTACAATTTCCGTAGTAGTTCCTTGGCTGAAAGTAGATGGCGCAACTGAAGCAGCCTCAAAAATGCTTGCACAACATTTCAACGTTATAAATCTACCACAGAAACTTTGCATCCGTGTGGCGCCCCCTAGGTGGCGGATTTTCGAACTATAACGATCGAGTCAACCTTCCATGGTGAAACCTTGACACGGAAATTGGAGCCGTGAGAAATTTCATGTTCCTGTAGTGCCACGGAATTACAATTTCGGAAATGCTCCAACTTCAATCTGCAGTAGAAGGGGAATCAAGTCACTTTTAAGGGAAGAAATTGCTTTTAAGGGAAGGAATTTGCTTGATGATAAGAGATAAGTAGTTCTATGTTCTCCAGCAGAATGCGCCAAAGGGATGCAAAATTTCTTTGGTAGACCTATAGCTTTCTCCTCTGTTAACTTGTCTCCGGTACTCTGTTTCCGGGTATAGAGCTCCGGCTCCACTAACCTCAGTATCATATAGAGTTTCCTCTCAGAAGATTCTCCATAAAATAAGCCTTGTTCCTTTGTTGACATGAATAGAATGCTTAGTGAAAGTCCTAAAACCTCAAAAGAAGTACATTCAAGTACATCCAGTCAGACTACCAAGAACATCCGATTTCGTTGCCAGCAGGGCACAGTGGCTTTGCTGGGATGGCTGCTGATCGTTACTGGAGAGATCAATGTTCCCAGGCAGCTACTCTCCTGTACCTTGTTATAATTCTGCAATGTATAGTATGTATAGTAATCTGCAATGTATAGTAGAAACATGATGGAGGACAATCCTTGACATTCTCTCTGCTCATAAACGTGCCTCCTGGCCTTAGGTACCTCGAGTATAGACATTCCAGGACTTGAAAATATGTTTCCCTACTTTACTTACCTACTGAGAGTTACTAATGAGCAATAGTAAACGGTAGCCACCGTGAAATAGACTGCATAGTGAAATTGTGAAGAATATCCCTATACTGTAACTATACTATATGAACGAAGGTACTTATTTCGACCAAGTCCAATTGCCTGGTTACGAACTTAGTTTTAATGTGGGGGGTTGCCCACAGGCTTGATTACATCTTCAATGCCAATTTAGAACCTCACATCGAAAGGGATAGGTAAACTGGGGCAACACCCCTCCAGCTCGTCAGCTGGAGAACACTGAGGTAGTCCAGAATGATTATTTATCAAGTCACCAGGTCATGTACACCAAACGGTTGTACGGGCTTTCATTATGAATACTTCTACAATTAGGACATAGGAACTAGGGACTTATTTTCATCAAATTCAAGAGCAACTTACGGCTTTTCTCCCCTTGGACCATCCATGGGTGGCGGTCGACAAATTACTAATCTGTAAAAGAAAATAACTCTTTAGGACGTTGAAAAATAGTGTATCCATCATTAACGACCACTAATTAAACAATTTATCTCAAATAGTAACGAAATATTTCATTTTTTCAGCCAGTATCTCTAAATTTAAATTACGAAGACCTACGAGCACGGTGCCAACAACTTCGAAATCCAAGTAGGTAAAAAATTCTCACACCCAAGGATTTTTCGATTCCACAGACGAATAATTCCTCTATCGTTTAGCGATAAAATAAACGGAAAATGTTACCTGGAGAGACGAGGATAAAGAATTCGTTCGCAAAAGGCGAGAGCCGTAAAATCTCCCCACGGTGGCCGCCATGTTGGATGGTGGAAGAAAATCTCCACCTGACTCTTGTCAAATGTCCTCAAATATCAAGTCACCTCCTGCATCAAGGTCTTTCTCTTCTTAAATTCAGAATCCCCTTCAAAACTTGAAATAATTGGGAAACACCAGTAAAGTATTTGAAGTCGAATTTTGTTTAACAAAACTTCAAGGAAGCTCGTTGCATGCTTTCTACAATCTTTTTGGCTACTTTCTTGATGACGTCATCAAAAGTTTTATTGAGTTCCCAACTAATTTCGGCAATCCCAAGCTTATTTATCATGAAATAACTCCGTAAAATGCATATTACGTCTCAATTAAATGATTCTTTGGGAATTACGATCAAAGTTTTACATTAACAGAATAATTTTTGCTAGGATATTTAAATATTTAGTCATTGATACACCATGAATCATCAAGAAGATATACTGACTTTGTGACAAATTGTTTAAAATTTGAAATAATCAAGATAAAAATTATTTTTTAGCTATAAAAACAATTTATGGGCTTTTAAACGTACAGAACAGTTTGAAAAGTCGTGAAAAAGTAAATAAAAATAAGTTGAGCAAGAGTGTTTTCTCTGCAACACTGTACAGCTGCCTTGCCAGAAAATTTTCTCCGAAGTTGAGTCGCCATTTTCGTCCTGTGTACGACGGTGTTAGCTCCCCTTTACAGTTCTCGTTTTATAGAATGTGATATTGGCTGTTTTATTGCGTTTTATTGTTAATTTAGTATTTTATCGAATCGTTCATTTCTATTAATTTCAACAATGTCTTCGAGTGATATGCCCGAGCTCGGCTCGAAAATCAGCCTCATATCCAAAGCTGATATACGCTACGAAGGCAAACTGTACACGGTTGACCCCCAGGATTGTACGATAGCTTTAGCTAATGGTGAGCTTTCCTTCTTCATTCTAATTATTCCAACTTCCTGTATTATTTGTTCATGTTTATCGTTATATGTTGTATTGGATTAGCTTATTAAGCATTCTTCTGATTTTGAATAATCCTGTTTTTCCAGCGAAATGTTGTTGATCACCGAGCACCGTTAGGCAACATTTTCCATTCATTAGATGCACGCTTTTTTTGGTTTGCTTCCCCCTGACTACCGTACTCTTCCATCTAAAATGTATTTGGATTATTCCTCCAGGTACAGTTTTTCCCGTATTGGTTCATTTCCAAGCCAAATCCATCGTGCTCCTTCGCTTATTGGAAAGTC
The DNA here is from genome assembly GCA_009739505.2 of Apolygus lucorum. Taxonomy (NCBI): domain Eukaryota; kingdom Metazoa; phylum Arthropoda; class Insecta; order Hemiptera; family Miridae; genus Apolygus; species Apolygus lucorum. The sequence continues at coordinate 40,927,382 of CM019169.2, forward strand.
AATATGGATGGAGTCGTGGCGAAGAACAGTATTCTAACCTAGATTTCATTTCCCCTTTCCCTTTCTAATTTCAATGGTTCCTGATGCAACGTCGCCCTGTGTTCCAAAACCCTCATTAATTTAAAATTTCAACCAAATATTCTGTAATAGGGCCATCCATTTCGCCACGAGGTCGGTTTCCACCCCTAAATTGCCCATTCCTGTTTCAGGTTGTCGCTACATGATCCCATTTAGCGAGTCACTTTTTGTTCTTTGTCCAAGTAATTGAACTTGTTTTTCTGCAGTGAATGGATTCGTTTTCTTATCTGATGTGCCTCGGATTATTAGTTCAATGTAACACGATCTCTTTGTAATCCCCAACTTTCAGTTTCAACTTCCCCTGGACGGAAGAAACACCTTATAAACATCACAATCTATTTGTTCAACTTATTAACTCGAGTTTTGCCATTGTTTTTGCTTACTTGATATTGTGGATCGTGCTACCTAATAATTGCCTCTCAAAAACAAATTTTATTGGGTTGGTTGAATGCTAATCGCCATTAGGCATTATTAGTTATGGAATTCGTGTTTTGTGTTATTGGTATCAAATATTCTAGTCTCTTCGCCATTGGATTAGGATTCCATTTCGCTACCATAAGAGTTCTCATCGAGTAAATTCGTTATCTCCAAATTTTGAAATCAAGCTTTATTTGAGGAACCAAAACTTGACATCGAGACATGTCGTTTGAGGATTTTGACGTTCAGCTGCAATCGACCAGAGGGAGTTGAAATTCGTAGCCATAGAATGACCCCTGTAATTTTTTGAGAAATCGGGTTTGAGCTGGGAACATACATCATATCCGCTCACTATTTATTTTATCGAGAATTTTAATAACGTGAATTTCCAGTGAAAATTTGAATTTTGGGAAAAAGTGAATTGAATTTTGAATTTTGAAATGCTTTATTTAGATAAACGTACACAAAACTTAATAACCTTAAACAAAACATTAAATGGCTGTAGCACCGAGCTATGAGCCGGGGTTCGGACAAAATAAATATGTAACAAAATATTTATAATAAAAATAGCCTTAACAATCGTTTTGGTTATTTCACACATGTGATGTTGACATGCAAAAATTAAACTATCACGTTCATTACCAGCTGATTGGGCCAATCTGCATTATTTGGCATTAGATTGATTATGGTTTCCCATTAAAATAATTTAATCCATTATTATATAATACCTAATTAAAAGTTCCATTCATCAACCAAAACCTTTCGGTATTTCAACGCCCTTATAATGAACCAACCTAGGGCCAACCAGTCTTTTCCATTCAAATATTCGAATGGAAAAAGTCATCAGTTAAATATAAGGAGCCGAACTGAGCTCTGCGAATTCCTCTCAAAATATGACAGTGAGCTAAAAAATGGACCACCGTCTCATCATCTCCCGAATTACACAGAGGAAACGTAAATACACGATCCGTGATGCATGGTTTAAAATTCAAATTTAGCATTTCGCAACGTGCTCTACAAATATTTCTAATGGCCAGATGACTAAGGCCAACTTCCCTTACATAGTTCGGAGGACCCAGACTCTGGTAAACTTTATGGAAACGGGCTGCCAATGCTCTCTCTTTACAGGATTCTATAAACTTATTCTTTTCCAACTCCAATACGAAATTCATTTGTTGCAAAATCTGTTTGGGCTCATCGGGTCTTATTTTCAATTCCACATCATGCCTATCCGCAAGCTCCTTCCAGGCTGCCATCCACGAAACTTTCTTTCTAATAACTTCCCGAGCAATCACGTTGGTATACCTTGAAGTCTGGCATTGCAATACTTTAACAATATAATTTAAGCAAAGGTTAAACGTATAATTATACATTTGCTCTACTCCACTTTCCAAATAAACCATATAATCTGGAGTATTCTTGGGTAAGGAGAACAGTTTTTTAATAAAAAATTTCAGTAACATTTCCACTTGTTTGTGAACCTCATACCCCCAAACTTGCCCTGCATAACACATCATTGACCTACTAACAGATTTGAAAACAGTAAATTTAGCTTCCATAGGAAATTGGGAAAAAGTGTACCCTTCCTATGTCGCAACACAACCAAAGAAACTTTAAAATCAATTTTTGGTTTATTATTTTCAATAATGAACCTTTGGAATCGACCAAGAAAAAAAAATTTTAACACCCCCTCAAAATATGATGGTTTACGTTCCAAGGTACGTAGAATCCAAAAATCGAATAAAAATTTGGCCGTCCGTACGCCGCACGCGGCACTTCCCCCACTTAGCATTGACCGATTTTGATGAAATTTGGTATGTAGGCTCCTTCTGGGGTCTAGTTGTGCCCCGAAGATTTTGGTTGAGGTAGGTCACTTCTAAGGGTTCCAAAATCAATTTTGAAAACGCCCTAACTCAAAAAATTTTGATATGAAGATATTGTTTTTCCTTCAATTTAAGATTCTATAGAATTTTTTGAGACCACCCGGAGCTCTGTAGGACAAACCGTTCGCTCACTACGAGAATTTGAAGTTTGAACGTACGAAAAATCAGAAACACGAGTGTGAATCGCAAAAGAGGCCTAATCTCCGTTCAAATTAAAGCTGACCGAAATGCGATCGATGTTTTTCTTCATGTTGGATGGTTGGTGGCTTTACAGACGAGTGATCTATGTAGAAAAATAAAAAATAATAAACCATTGTGTAATAATTTGCAGCGTTTTTGCTATCGTGTTGGTTTATAAATGTCAATGTCAAAAACACATGATTTTACTTCTTCAATGTCTAAGATAGATAGATATAATATATCTATATATTATAATATATAGATATATTATATAGATATATTATATATAGATATATAATATATAGATAGTAATATTATATTATAATATCACTCTTGGAATATTGTCTTCCCCTCCTACTTCTCTATGAGACGATAATGGTTGCCTGGGTTCGCCTTTTCGAATGGTTGACGTCAGATTTAAAGTTAGCGCTCTTGAAAACGTTCCCGTGCCAGTTTTCTGTTCAAAATTCCGTTTAGTTTAGGTAAAACGCTATAAGGAAATACCGTCCTCATTTGAGATGGCGGTCACGAATGGGTTGAGATCACTGCAATCGAGGACAGAATATGATGTGCGCCTGGGTAGGAAAAACTGTTTATTGTTATTTTTAATCTAAGGTAGACCTCATTCTGAGAATTTTGGTACCAACCGCGACCTTCTAGCGAGTGTAAATCTTTTCATATGAATTTTTAAAGTTTCGACCGTTTATGACGTCACAGTGGGCTGGGGGGTCCCACCCAGGTAAGAGGGGCGTGTGACGTCATAAACGGTCAAAACTGAAAAATCCTAGAAACAGATTACTCACGCTAGAAGGTCGTGGTTGGTGCCAAAATTCTCAGGATGTAGTCTACTTTCGAATAAAAATCTTTAACAAAATCAAGGCGCATCCCCATTGCGGCCTTTAAAACTTCAGAGCTTCGCTTCCAAACATCTTGAGGGTGAATTATTCACCCTCACGTTTGCCTATTATAGGCAAACAAAAAAAAAATTTTGAACTAAGAATGCAAAATAATGGCGATGATTAAAGAACCATAAAATGTGTTTTCAACCTCTGCATAATTACATTTGCATTTCACAGTAATTAGGGGTATTCATGGTCTGATTCGATCGTCGAATCGTCGTATACCTATCGAATTGTGCGTAGCGAAAAATCGAATAAAAATTTGGCCGTCCGTCCGCCGCACGCGGCACTTTTGCCACTTAGCATTGACCGATTTTGATGAAATTTGGTATGTAGGCTCCATTTGGGGTCTAGTTGTGCCCCGAAGCTTTTGGTTGATGTAGGTCACTCCTAAGGGTTCCAAAATCAATTTTGAAATTTTGAAAACGCCCTAACTCAAAAAATTTCGATATAAAGGTATTGTTTTTCCTCCAAATTAAGATTCTATAGAATTTTTAGAATTTTTTGAGACCACGCGGAGCTCTGTAGGACAAACCGTTCGCTCCCTACGAAAATTTAAGGGTTTATATTGAAATATATATATATAAATCAAAACACGAGTGTGAATCGCAAAAGAGGTCTAATCTCCGTTCAAATTAGAGCTGACCGAAATGCGATCAATGGTTGGTGATTTTGATTTATTTTTTTTATTATTTTTTTATTATTTTTTTTATTTATTTATTTTTTTTCGTTCTTCTCTTCATATTGGATGGTTGGTGATTTTGTAGACGCGTGATCTATATAAAAATAATAAACCGTTGTGTAATAATTTGCAGCGTTTGCGTTTTAGAGCTTCCCGAACAATTTTGGTTCCGTGTCTGTCTGTCTGTCTGGTCAATCCTTGTCCCGGGCAAAACTATACTAACCTGTGGTCCGATTTTGATGAAATTTTCAGGGATTGTGCGGGTTAGGTCCTAGACGGTCCCCTATCAATTTCAGCACCTTCGGACCAATAGGAGCGAGTGCGCATGCGCAAACGTGAATTTCCTGGAACCTCGGTTTCTCGGTTTCTAATGAACCGATTTTGCTCAAATTTGGAGGTTAGTTAGGGACTAACTTCTAAGAGACACCCTATAAGTTTCAATCAAATTGGTCAAGCAATATTCGCTGCGCATGCGCGAACTTTAAATTTATTGTTACAACCGAAACTCCGCAACTATTCAACCAATTTCGATGATTCAATTACAATTTGATTCAATAACTCTAATAATAATTTGATTAAATAACTCTTTGAATCATAATTTTTTCGCCAACTGATTCTATACGTCCATGTTACAATGAGTGAGGAAGCTGTACTGCCCACCCAACTTGGCAGACGTTTTTTTAAAGCACCACCACCCTTCATCCAAGTCCCGGCTGTGGTGGCTGCGTGGACACTGACAGCGGTGGTTGAAGGCTCATGACTAGAGCTCGGCAATATATGCGAAATAAAACCTCAAAATACGAGAAATAAAACGAAATAATACGAAATAAAATACCCGAAATAAAATACGAAATAAAACCTCGTATGCACGTATATGCCCAATATATGCATTTGTACATATCGATGGCATCATATGATAACCTCGTATCTCAATTTTTGGCCAAAATGTTTTTTTTTGGATTTTCTGAATGAAAACCTCGTATCCCACCCACCTGTAATTCAATTTTTAGCGGGAATTGCATTTTCTGCTCTCTAACGCTCTAAATGATAACCTCGGTTTTGATCAAGAGGGCTGAGTGTCACTAATAACCATGGTTTCTTATTGCTAAAAATTTAATTACAGGTGGGTGAGATACGAGGTTATCATGTGATGCCATCGATATGCGCGAAAAAATCCGAAAATATGCGCAAGATGGTTGAACAATTGAATACATAGTTACTTGTATTTATTCAATTTTTTGTATGTACATTTTTATATAAAATCATTTTATACAATTTTTACAATAGTTTTACCTACCCAGTTTTTAGACAAAACATTTAATTGTTAAATTAATTTTTTAAAACTTAATATTGGAAAAGCACTTGGTAGTACAAGCTAACATATTATGTTAGCACTACCAAGTGCTTTTCCAAATTTTCAGTTGTAAAAGATTTTCTCAAATCGTGCAATAATAGTTTCAAACGGGAGAATGACCGCTCCACATCTGCTGAGACAATTGGTAGATAAGTATTTGAAAGGGTTTTTACGGTTGAGGTCGTCAACCGATGGAGGTCAGGATTTGGACTCTTCAATTGCATTTTTGCAAAACTGGGAAGGAAAAATTGATTAGAGGAAATAGCTGACAAAACTGGAAAATATGGCTTTTGTCAAGAAATGCCCATTATATGCACTTATACCAAAAACTGCGAATATATGCAAATATATGCACGATAAATTTAAATTTGGAGCGACAAAATGGCTTGAATATGGCATATTTGGGCTCCTTACAGCTTGGGCATATCGCAAAAAAAATATGCAAATATGCAAAATGCCGAGCCCTACTCATGACAATCACAACTCTGACGTATGGTCCAAGCCTTGTAGTTTTCCCACTTGAATCCTAAAATCCCGTTTTTTTTTTAAGAAAAAAACTTTAGGGGTCGATTTTGGGATTTTTACTTACAGATTTGTACCTACTTCATTAGAGATTTACTGCGAAGAAAAAAAAATATGCAACTATGTTTTCTTGTTCGTATTAGCCCTTTGACGTTGATTAACCCTTACTTGGCTAGAAAAATTCAGGTCGACCAATCGCTCCTATATTAAGTAAATATTTTGTTTTATAAGTGCCATAGTTTCGAGTCCATCCGAGATTAGGAGACTAGTTACGTCTTTGATTGAGACTGCTCAGTTGTATTGGTGTACATTCACGTTTACTCCTTTATCTGATTGGTATGAGCAGCAATTGAGAAGATATAATAAGTGTACCTAGTTAGTGATTAATGAACTAGCGGTTCTTCCGTTATTTTACTTTATGGATTCTTTTTTCCCTATTTGTTTTTACTTCCGAGTCTACGAAGGTAGCGGAAGCTTCGTTTTCACTTTTCAAGGTTGAAAAAACAGTTCTCCAAAACCGAAATTTCCACTCTCGTTTTACGAGAGTACGTTTTAGACCTTCCTGAACGATTTTGGTTCCGTGTCGGTCTGTCTGTCATGAAATACTTGCCACAGCCGTAACGTCTACATTTCTCATCCGATTTCGATGAAATTTTCAGGGATGATGCAAATTCGGTTGTAGATGGTCCCCTATGAAAATCATTGCCCCCCAGACTGATGGTAGCTACTACGTATGGGCAAACATCAATTCCTTGTAACATCTACACTTTCCATCCGATTTCGACGAAATTTTTCAGGATTGTTCAGATTGGCGTGGTCCCCTATGAATGTAGTGGAAGGTACTTAGAGATTGATGTTTTGAGATCAACTACTATGCATCGGATCATCTATGCAATCGGGTTGTGAATACGAGGAATCTATGTGCCACACCCACTTGGTAGACTGTTTTTTCTTTTAATGGGGTGTGCGCATGGGTCGGAAAACTGTTTATTGTTATTTTTAATCTATACTAGACCTCATACTTGAAATTTTGACACCAACCGCGACCTTGTAGCGTAAGTAGACCTTATTCTATTATTTTTCAAAGTTTCGAATGTTCGTGACGTCACAGTGGGCTGGGGGGTCCCGCCCAGGCGGGAGAAGCGCGTGACGTCATACACATTTGAAACTTTGAAAAATCATAGAAAAAGATCTACTCATCCAAAAAGAGAACGGCTGGCGTCAAAATTCTCAGGATGAGGTCTACTTTCGAATTAAAATTTAAAAACGTCTGCCAAGTGGGTGTGGCACATAGCTTCCTCGTATCCATAACCCGATTGTATAGATGATCCGATGCATAGTAGTTAATCTCAAAACACCAATCTCTAAGTACCTTTCTCTACTCTCATAGGGGACCATCTACACGCTAATCTGGACAATCCTAGAAAATTTCATCAAATTCGGATGAAAAATTAAGTGAGTAGATGTATGTGATTGGATCAAAAAAATTCTTACCCTCGGCTGGGATTCGAACCCGCGATCCCTGGAGCACAAATCAAGCCTCTGTCCTCTTAGCTATTGAAGCCTTGTCATGTATTAGATTTGAGATTCTCACAGGAGACCATCCCTCTATGAATGAATCCCTCTATGAAAAACAATTCTCCAAGATTTTCATAGGGACCATCTAAACACTACTCTGTAACATCCCTGAAAATTTCATTGAAATCGGATGGAAAATGTAGAAGTTATGGACGTTACATGGAAATTCACGTTTGCCCATGCGCAGTGGCTACTATCTGTCCGAAGGTGGTGATTTTCATAGGGGACCATCTAAATACTAATCTGTAACATCCCTGAAAATTTCATTGAAATCGGATTGAAAATGTAGAAGTTATGGCCGTTACAAGGAATTCACGTTTGCGCATGCGCAGTCGCTTCTATCAGTCCGGAGATGATGATTTTCATAGGGGACCATCTACTACCTAATCCACATAATCCCTGAAAATTTCATCGAAATCGAGTGGAAAATGTGGAAGTTATGGCCGTTAGAAGGAAATTCACGTTTGCGCATGCGCAGTAGCTACTATCAATCCGAAGGAGGTGATTTTCATAGGGGACCATCTAGATACTAATGTGTAACATCCCAGAAAATTTCATTGAAATCGGATTGAAAATGTGGAAGTTATGGCCGTTACAAGGAATTCACGTTTGCGCATGCGCAGTCGCTTCTATCAGTCCGAAGATGATGATTTTCACAGAGGACCGTCTACACACCAACCCGCACAATCCCTGAAAATTTCATCGAAATCGGACAATAACTTCTTATAGTTATGCGCGTTACAAGGAATTGATGACAGACGGACAGACAGACAGACACACAGACAGACACGGAACCAAAATTGTTCAGAAAGGTCTAAAACGCAAAACGCGAGTGAAATTTTTGATTTTGGAGAACTTTTTTTTCGTCCTTGAAAAGTGAAAACAAAGCTTCCGCTACCTTGGTAGACTCGGAAGCAATAAAATCAGGCGCACCCCCCACTGTATTCTGATTGAAATAGCGAAATGCATTTTATTCAAAAACAATCTCATTCATCGGTGACTCGGAAGTGTATAATTCATAGGAACTTACTGTTCACACAATCTGTTCAAATTTCAACATTTTAGAAGCTTTCATTTCAAAATGTTTTTAGAGGGCTTAAAGTCCACTTTAGGGGGACAATTTCAAAGAATCGCCATGGGGATACTTTTGCCAAGTATTAATTGCCAAGGTTAAGGGATGTAATGGACAGCAAATATTGTACTCTTTGGTCATTTGTAGTCTCGACACTCGATGTTTCTTTCGGCAATCATCTGCGTTTTAAAATCAGGCACGTTTTCTTCTCTGTGGACCACAATTCGATCGATTCAGAAGTGTTTTTTGTATTTCGGGTACATCTTATCGTTGCATCACACAGAATAAAACCGGTACAAGAGAAGTTGTTAGATAAGACGAGAAGAAACTGAACTTGACAGGGGAATGGATTTTGCTGAAGATGACGCGATTCGCGGGCGAACCGGCTGGGATCGAAGAGGCAGTAATCCGAAAGGGCACGGGTCAAACCACAACTTCCCCTCCACTTGAAATTCACGGGCTTTTACAATATTTTTAGCGCTTGTATTATTTTTAGCGTGTTGTTTCTCCACAGTTTTATATCCGATGATAAAATTCGAACCTTGAGTTTTCTCCACGGTTTCTTTCGAATATTCAACAAAAATTGAGATAAGTACAAGCGCCAGTTTTCGACAAGTTTCCCCAATTTATTCTGACTTGTAAGAAAAGATGATTGAAGATCTATTGCCGAATAACTTATTTTCTTATACACGATCACCTTGAGTTTTATCACCGATTTCTGTAGGATTTCTAAAAAAAAATATTAGTAATAAAATTAGGTAGGTAGCGCAAGTTTTCGGAAAGCTACCCCAATTTTTGCTTCCGAGTCTACCAAGGTAGCGGAAGCTTTGTTTTCACTTTTCAAGCTCAAAAATAAAATGTTCTCCTTGTACAATAATTGTACAAGTTATGGCTGTGGTAAGGATTTCATGACAGACAGACAAACACGGAACCAAAATCGTTCAAAATTTTGATTTTGGAGAACTATTTTATGAGAATTATTCTGATCCGATTTCGATGAAATTTTTCAGGGATTGCGCTGGTTGCCGTGATGATCCCTTATGAAAATCATCACCTAATAGTACTAATAGTAGCCACTGCGCATGCGCAAACGCGTGTTTCCTTGTTACAGCCAATATATTCAGAGATTGTGCGGATTGACGTGTAGATTGATTGTTGTATAATGGTAGGTCGGATCATCTATACAATCGGGTTATGGATACGAGGAAGCTATGTGCCACACCTACTTGGCACACGTTTTCTGACTTGTAAGAAAAAGTTATTGGAAATCCATTACCGAATAACTCATTTTCTTATACACGATCACCTTGAGTTGTATCCGAGTTTCTATAGGATTTTCTACAATAATTGAGGTAAAATAGAATACAAGCACCAATTTTTGGAGAGGAACTTATTTCTTCCCCCATTTTTTCCAGACGTATAACGAAAGTTGATGAAAAAAAAACAAGCAATATCGAATATTCTCCCTTTTTGGGAGAAACATTAGATTGTGTTTATATCCTCCATTAAAGTTAACTATTCGCTGGGGTCTATCCAAAACATTGGTCCTCAAACTTCTGTACATATCACTATTCAACCACGATGACACCTTGCCGTTCTTGAAGCCATCCATCACAATTTTGATCTAAAAGATTTATTTATTAACCAGAATAATTATTCGTTGATTTTCCGTTGATTCATGAAACTCCGGAAGAAACGCAAGTAATCACAAATCTTTGATAAAGAACAATATTATAACTCCCTGTACATAATAAATGTTGAATTCAAGTAGACGTTCACAGTATTCAGTAACTTCAGTAAACTCCATAAATGAAACTGAGTGAGAATAAAGAAAAAGAATCAAAACTTTGTAATTCTTTGTTATGTTTTTAATACGGGATGGTAATACCCAGAAATCTTATTTCAATGATGTCATTTTATAGCTTCTTTTTGTTGCTCAACACAATAATAATGAGATCTAACGCAAACTTTTGCTTGTAAACGTCGTATGAATAATATTTTATAATTTGGACGTAATAATCGTTCCCCTTAATTTTGAAAGAACAAATGATATGACGAGGTAAAAAGAATGGAAGAAGAAGTCTGGCAAATGTTGATGGCACATAGCTTCTTCGTAACCATAGCCCGATTGTGTGATGATCCAATGCATTAGTTAACCTCAAAAACTAATCTCATTTATAGGGAACCATCCAGAGTCACAACCATGCAAACCCTGACATTTTCATCGAATAATATTGAAAAATGTACAGGTTATTATTACAAGAGTTTTTTGACATTTTATGTCTTTACTATGGCACATAAATGAAAAAACGTCACGCGGGGAGCGTTATGAGGGGAGCGTTACGCGGAAATTTCTGATGATTTTCACGTACAACCAATCGTTCCTAGGGAAAACTAACTTCCTCATTTTCCACCCCCACAAAAATCGTTCACCACTCATTGGAAAGCTCTCAATTTATTAAACATAAGACATAAAATGTCTCTCGTGGTTGCGTACTTGTACGAAAGCTGTATCCACCGTTTGTGTTTAAATTTTCAAAAACACTTTTTTTTCTTGCTTGACTCCAAAGGCTTATTATTGAAAATACCAAAATTAACTGATGTATAATAATCCATAGCGTTTTCCATTTATATCGATAAATTAGGATTTGTTATGTTTGCGCCTGCGCAGAAGACACCAACTATCAGATCACAATGACTTTGCTACGAGACCATCAAGCCTTAACCCTTAATTTTCCATTTGTTCTGAAAATAAATAAAAAATTGGATTTTTAAAATTAATTTTAGATGTATTTTGACAAATCTATAGAATAATAGCAGAAGGTTTTTCAAAGGCCCTATTGCAGTCTTTCAGCTCGAAAATGATGTTTTGTAAAGCCACACAAGAATCAGGGTCTGCAAAATCTGTCTATATACCCAATTTTATTGGAGTAGAAGAAAGAAACTTGGAAAATCCTTGGTTGGGGTCTGATATTTCTCATCAAGTACAGAAAAATCATTGGTTGGAGTCCGTTAGTTCTCATAAATTATAGAACCATAAGAATAAGGTGGAGTAGGTTCATTTCGTAGAGGAATCTATGCTGCTCTAAACAGTGGCGCCATCTCTGACGAGGAGACACAACTATAGCTTACAAGGTGTGAAATGGGGGTAGAAGTTACCTCGAAGGTACCTTCTTCTTCTTATCTTACAGTCTGTCAACTCAAGAAATATTTTGTTTTTTCTTTGAGTTATCATATTTTTACTATTACCTACGTTTTCTTACACAATAGGATTTTCCAATACGGTACGTAGATAATAACTGTATTCTTAGAAGTAGCGGAACTAACCCCATTCATTTAATACAATAGCATAGTGTTTGACGGCTATCAGTTTTGGCTTGAAAGTGGACAAACGTTAGCAGATAAAAAACGTCTGCCAAGTGGGTATGGCACATAGCTTCCTCGTATTCATATCCCGATTGTATAAATGATCCGATGCATAGTGCAGTTAATCTCAAAACATCAATCTCCAAGTACCTTCCACTACCCTCATAGGGGACCATCTACACGTCAGCCGGCACAATCTCTGAGTATTGTTCGATAATGTTGAAGTTATGGCTGTAACAAGGAAATATACTTTTGCGCATGTCCAGTGGCTACTTCAAGTCTGGGGGCGATGATTTTCATAGGGGACCATCTACACGCCATCCCGCAAAATCCCTGAAAATTTCATCAAAATCGGATGAGAAATGTAGAAGTTATCGCTGTGGCAAGTACTTCACGTTTGCGCATGCGCAGCGGCTACTAACAGTCCGGGGGTAATGATTTTCATAGGGGACCATCTACACGCCATCCCACACAATCCCTGAAAATGTCATCAAAATCGGATGAGAATTGTACAAGTTATGGCTATGGCAAGGATGGGAAATTGTTCAGGAAGGTCTGAAACGTAAAACGTGAGTGGAAATTCTGATTTTGAAGAACTTTTTTTTTTAACCTTGAAAAGTGAAAAAAAGCTTCCGCTACCTTGGTAGACTCGAAAGCAATAGGAATTCCAAAAAGGTACCTCAGGATATTAAGGGTCTGTTCGGAGAGGCAGTCCGGAACCAAATCGGAACTGAAAAGGGGAGGGAGGGGATAGAGGCGAATGGACTCCTCCGGGCTTCTCCAAACCTCTTTGAACCGTTCAGGACTGCCTCTCCGAACAGACCATAAGGGTTAACTCCCTCAATGCCTGCACATTTTATTAAAATCAAGTAACCTCGTATAGTTTTACCCGTTACAAAGACCGACTGACTAAACGGACACGGAAGTTAAGTTTGTTTAGGATGGTTTATTATAGTTTGTTTAAATCGTGAAATGCGAGTGTAAACTTTGGTTTTGGCGGACTTTTTAAAAAAAGAAACCTTGAAAAGTGACAACAATGCTTCCCCTACCTTGGTAGACTCCAAAGCAGTAGGCGCAAAGCAGCTCACAGCAACAAATCGAAAAACAAATATGTGTAGGTTCGAAAGAGATTGCATTGATGAGGTAGTAGGTACTTGAATTATTTGATATCAAACTTGAACTTCACGATCACGTTGCTGTTATCCAACGTTTAAAAATTTTTCAACCCAGAATTCTTTCTTATTTTTGTAAATTTTTAATACTTTCATAACGTTTGTGCCTTGACAGTCCACCTTGAATTTCGGCAGTGTCGAATCGATAACATCCACTAAATTCTCAATTTAATTTCACACTGTTTAATTCATATTCCGATATCTGATTACATTACTGGTTGCGTTTTCTGTGATGTGCGTATCATCGAACTCTGATCAGTAGTGATCACTTTCATGGTTACATACGTAATTTTAATCCAGAGATTTGGGTTGGTTAGGAACCCAAAATGGCCTGCTACACTATTAATTCCATAAACACCCAAGTTAAGCCTTCCTTGTATCCCACTTGTGTCCTCCATTACTCCTGGCGACACAAAGTTGAAAAACAACAATAATAACGAGTTCTGTATTAAAATAATGAATAAAACCATGTTTAATATGTCGTCTAATCTTGTTTAGATCCCCATTACTCTACAGTACCGATTATACATTATTGTTCCGAATTTCATCTGCGTTATCCTCTGTTCCAGTTCGTTCTTTCGGGACAGAAGACCGAAAAACTGGCCACCCCGTTCCTCAGCAGAACCAGATCTATGACTACATTCTCTTCAGGGCCACTGATATCAAAGATATCAGCGTCGTTCCTCCCACTCAGCTCCTCTATGATCCTGCTATCGTCCAGGTAATTCACACTGCAGCTTCTGGCTAGCATGAAAGCCACTTTGTTATTTCATTTTGTACGACGAATCTGGATGTTTTATTATTACGCCAGACTCCCCACGTGATGAAAAATTGTGTTGGTCGAACGCTGTCTATTTCCACCGAAACTAAATCGATTCCAACGGTTAGGTCATCATCAGTAAAGGAAGAACTCTCAAGACAACTCAACGTTATAACTACTCCGTTTTCTGGTAACAAGCGTTTGTCCAACTTTATCTCGAGTGATTTAGTTCGACTCTTAGTGTAAATCTGAAAGTGGGAAATCTGATTATTATCTATTTCTTAATGATTCTGTTGTCACTCGCCTCCATCTTGCTGATGAGAAAACTAGAACTCGCCCTGGAAAGACGCCCTAATCTTGCCAATGCCTCAATATTTAGTTTACTCCCAAAATATTTTGGATAAATCAGTTTATTTTTGGTGGGAGAAAGGGGTTGAATTGAAGAAGGGGTAAAAAGTGGGGGTTGAAATTTTTGAAAGCCCCTAGCTCAAAAACATTTTATACAGTGTTATTGTTTTTCATTCGTTTAAAAAGAGCACTTTGAAAGGACCACCCGTAACACTGTAGGACTTGATGAGGATAAATTATGAAATTGATTGCTAATAGCTAGTCATACATGAGCGGTATTTTCGACGGTTTGTCGGGTTTTTAAGGAAACCGGCAGGTTTGGATTCTACGGTAGTGGAGGAGAAAAGTCGCACCCCAAAACTGATGGTTCAAGTTCGGCGGTTTATCTGAAAAATCTGCAGATTGAATGTGTTTCATTGTGAATGAATGAATGATAATTTTATTTCCATAAATATTTACATAGCATTAGATTTACAAAACATGACGGGTCATGGAAACTACCCCCCTCATAGATCAAGGATCTGTGCCGAGGGGGGGAGTTGCATGTGCAAATTACATTTTATTTAGTTTATCTAGTATCATTTTATATAGTTACAGTTTATCACTAGTTTTTCACATTTCATTACATCTATATATATTGCTATGTATTCCACTTACCCACGATTAAAGGGAAATAATAACTTAACGATTTTGAACAAAAAGTAATAACAATAATGTTAGAAAGTATAAATGCTGGATGTCATCGCATCGCACTCCGAGGGAGTAGCGGCAATGAGGTATGAAAAAACGGACTTTTTGTAAGCAGATCTACTGAAGGAATGAGGGTGGACCAGAGTGGTTGGTATTGTTCGCAATGTAGTAGTAGTAGAAGTGGCGAGAAGTGGTTTGTAAGCGGCTCGACGGAATAGGTATCACAGCTTGGGTCGTGAGTCTCATTGTCCGGGTACTCTGTTCAGATGAGCTGGGCGTGGTAGTATCTAATGTTTCAGGATGTTTGTGGTAATGTAGCAGAGCGTGCTTGATGTAAAACTGCTTCACCGTGAATACTTTTGCCTCGTGGAACAACTCAGCACTAGGGGGGTTTTTTTCAGTAGAACTTTCAGGATAGCTTTCTGCAGTACAGTTATAGGTTCCAGGACGCTACTGTATGCGTTACCCCACCAGAGAGTACCAAAGCTAAGTACCGACTGTACTACAGCTTTGTACAGTAAAATCAGTGTGCTTTTCGTGAAGCAGTTTTGGATGGTGTAAAATATGTGGACAAACTTCCTTGTTCTCTTCACTTGTATTGCATTTATTGCAATTTATCTGGGCTTTCCAGTCCAGGTTTTCATCTAATACTACACCAAGGTATTGTGCACTTTTTACCCTTTCTATTTCCGAGCACTCACATGCCATGTACCCTGAATTACAAAAGTGTAATTTTAGTTTGTGTGGGTGGGAGTCCTTGTCTCTTGTGCGGGAGAACAGTAAGTATTTGGACTTGTTCACGTTTATGGCGAGGGATTGCGAATTGAGCCATAGGCATATCTTATTCATGTCCTCATTTGCTCGAGTAAAAACTTCCTGCCATGAGCTATGGTCGAACAAAAACGCTGCGTCATCAGCGAATAGGTACAATTTACCTCTAATGGGTATTTTCGCAATATCATTGATAAAGACCCTAAACAGATCTGGCCCCAGCGTGCTTCCTTGGATTACTCCAAAGTCAACCGGAAGTATGTCACTCTCAACCCCGTCTATACTCACTAACTGCTTTCTATCAGACAGATAGCTCTTGAACCAAGAGAGCTCCCTCCCCACTATGCCATGACGCTGTAACGCGCTTATCAATCTATCCCTGTATATGGAATCGAAGCACTTGGCAAGGTCTATCAAAACCAAAATTCCATTACTCTTCTTGTCCATTACTTCATAGAGATCTTTTGTAAGAGTGTAATGGGCCTCCTCGACTCCAACCCCAGGGGTAAAACCAAACTGCCTAGCACTGATCAGGGTATGGTTGTCCAGGTAAGAATTCAACTGGTGCTTAACCCATTTCTCTAAGAGCTTGGAGAGGATGCTGAGTAACGAAATTGGTCGAAAATTCGTCAGTTCAACCGTTGATCCACCCTTGTGTAATGGAATGACCTTAGCTATCTTCCATATGTTGGGAAACGTTGAAAATTCCAGACTACTGTTGATTATATGGATAATTGGGTGTTTTATAAAATCAAAATAAGTTTCAATAATTTTATGGCATATACCATCAATTCCTGGAGCCGATCTCCCATTCATTGCTCTGATTAGGCTCTTCAATTCAGCTTCAGTAATTGGCGATAATGTGAAATGGGCTTTGTGTTCAAGGCTCTCTTGCCTCAACATAGGAAAACCCGCTGTACGATACTGACAGTTCTAGTTCACTTCTCCCGAAAATCTCTAGTTTCCCGAAAATCTACAGTTTAAAATCTGTTAGCGGTGGGGCAGATGACACGCACCAGAAAGTAATGTTTTTTGAAGACCAAGCTCAGCATGCTGGTTCATCCTGAAGTCCCTATAGGGGTTTTCAGCTTGAAGTTACTTCACGAGACCCATTTGGATGTGTGTATTTTCTTCGGAAATCCACCCCTTCTACTTTTTGCGTTCCTTTATCCTGGCTACTAACACGTTAAAGGAATACGGGCGGAATTCTCAGTCATTGCTCAACCCCGAGGAAATCCTCAAGGAGGCAATGAGGAACCTTCGCATGCTCAGCGCTATTCACAATCGTCATGTCGAGGGAATCCTTGAGGAGTTCCTCGAGTCACCGACCATTTCCTCAGCGTCGTATTCACAATCCTAACTCGACGTTGAGGAAATCCTTGAAATCGGCTCAAAAGGAGCAGAATATCGAGGTACATGAAAAGGTACCTTGAGGAGTTCCTCAACACTTTTTTTTTGTTAACTATCGGGTTGAGTTACGTACAGTGATGTGTTGCTGCAGGGAATATCCTCATTTTCTTCCCTCCAAACGGGGAAATTCCGCGTTTCTCTCCCTCAAAATTGGGAAAAATATGCTAACAGTGCTGTCAACTGCTGGTTGAGGAACTGCTCAAGGCCCAGATCAAGGAGTTCCTCGGGTGAGGAGTTCCTCAACGCTTCCCTACGTCTCACCTGCAGCTGCTACTATTTCTTCACTCGGGTCTGCCATCTCCGACTGGTCGGTCTCTGGACTGTCCAACATGCTGGTCGCTCGAAAACCGACGTTATTCCGCCGAATAAAAATTCGACTTCTCCGCTAACGAACGGTTATAGACGTAAGGCCCAGTTTCCTCACTTTGAAACCCCGAGAAAACTACCTCTGTGGTTTCAGTAGTTCAGAAACAGGGGTTACGGCAGGTCAGAAAAACCCTCAGTTGTTAAGGTTTGGATCAAGACTGCGGTCGACTACTAACAAACTGGTCATATGTGATGAATTTCACGGATCTGGACTGTCAAAAAACCGATTAAGGAACGACGGTCCAAAACCTCAGGTTGTTTACGTATGGCTAGCTAATTGACTACTAGTGGTGCTAGTGAGCAGGTCATCATTGGAAGGTTTCTAGTTTACAAAGCAGTATTAACGACTTTCAAGAATCATCTGATCTAATGATACCATTTTCTTCTTCGAGTTGTAAAATTCTTGACTTTCCTGAGCAACGAAGTACCAAGTTTCATTTTAACGGCTTTATGTTCGCGATGTTTTTAGAATCGAATGAGACCGCTCTAAACTAGGGAAAAATGAACGACAAATGATTTGCAGCGTTTTATCAGTCGAATCGTAACTGTCTATTAGTGTTATTCGACTGAGATGTAGATGAATAGATCATTTTACTCAAGACAAGGCTGAACTGTCATTTTCAAGCTTTTATTTGGACCTCGGTAAATCCCTTTTTGGGTCTTTGATGATTCACAAGAATAGTTCATTAGGTGCCCTATTAAAGTACTTATGGCTATCATACATTGAGTGGACCTCTTCCTTTCCGAAATGAGTCCTTAATCCGAAGGAATATAGAAATTTAGTCTGAACTTCTTAAGGGTCTTAATGAGTCAAAATCGAACATTTTTCGACTTTTTCGTTTTTTATTTTTATAAAATTCTGCTGGTTTTTCCTGACATTTTGGTATATAAAAATATTAAATTGGAGCAGTGGAAAGCAGAGATATGAGTTTTCAAAGATTGAGGAGCCAAACGCTGTTTCGGAGGGATAGCTGTTTCCCGCTTCAGGTTCATAGTTTCTATATTTCTGTAACTACCTACCGTTCTTTCGCTGTTCATAAGTTCTGCTTGATATACTATGCCCTACTTCATGGTTCCAGCACTGGTTCCCATGCCACCAAGTAGTACAAAAATAGCATAGCACTAGACTAATGAAGAAATCAAGTGAGCCAACAGTGTATAACCATCATTCTTATCAGTACTACGTGATATGAAATAGCCTTACCTAACTGTTGCAAACGCTGACTGATAAGAATCATAGATAAAGAATAATCAGACCTCATTTTCAATTTCTTCAATATGAAATGATTACGAACTATCGATCAAATACCTCGAGAAACGGTAACCTTTTACAAATCGCGGTTTTTCTTCAAACCGGAAAACCCCTGTTTTTCGTCTCTTAGGTACCTGTTTCTCGGCAGCAAATAGAGCTGGCAACTTGAATTTTTTTATATTGTCGAAAGGGGTTTATTACAGTCATTGAACAAGTTTGGACGGAAAACTCCCAACAGAAACATGCCTAGAATTAAAAAATCATTATCATGAAAAATATGAAAAAACTGTTTTGCTATATTGTCTCTAGGTAAAACAATATTAACTCAATAGAGTCGAAACTTGCACAGCGACTATATGAAGAGTAGATAAAGAATTTAAAAAAAAGTATGAAGATATCATTAATATATCCAGAGAAACAGGCACATGAAAACGTATCAAATTAGAACCGACTCATGAACCCCTTAAGGGGGTCTCAGTCGGTCGCCGTTCGTTCCTCGTTCCGGGTCAGTATTTCAGGAAATCGAAGGCGCAAAAACTTGAAAAGTTGTACCTAAATTTGAAATTTTAAAGGATTTTAGAAATTCATTAGTGCACGGCCCTAGGGAATTGAAAAAGTGAAATATTGCCGCTGGAATCATCAAAATTCGAACAATAATTGCCAGAGCAAAATGGGAAAAACCGTTAATTCAGTCATGTTTTTTCCCATAAAATGTAGCTAAACTTGAAATTTTCAAGGATTTTAGAAATTCATTAGTGCGAGGGCCTTGGGAATTGAAAAACTAAAAGATTGCCGCTGGAATCATCAAAATCGAACAATGAGGAATTTCACCGAATTCTGTTTGCATTTTTCCTGAATAGTTAATGGTGTGGGATAGATAAAAATCGGGTTGATTTCGGAAAATAAGTCTCCTGTTATTTTTGGGAGACGATCAAAATTTGTGATTTCAAAACTAACCGGGAAAACGGACGTGCAGCGGGAACGCTCGCTGATTGGGCTGTTCGGATCGCCATCTCCTCCCAGTGTTGCCCATTGGGACGACGAAATCGTGTTTTCTAAGAGAAAAGTTATCAAACAAAAACAGGGGAAACCTAATTTTCCCCATCTTGCTTTTTCTATTTTTTTCTTCAGTTTTTCGATTTCGAACTTTGCTGTTTCGTGAAATTTTGCATCTGGGGACTATAGATTTCTCGATCTCAGCGCTTCAAGTGTCCATAAATGAACTATTCCAGGATGACGTCATTTTCCCGCGTTTTTTAAACATTCGTATTTTCTAAACTGTTTTGTTTATTCGTAAATTAGGAAGTCCGAGCTGAAAGTTTGCCTTAGGATGTTTTTCGAGGTGCTGAATCCGATTTTGGGGTCAAAAATAGGAAATTCCGACATGGTGAAATTCCTCATTGCCAGAGAAATATGGAAAACCCTTTTATTCAGTAGTTTTCCCCATCTTTCTTTGGCAATGAGGAATTTCACCGATTTTGGAAAATGAGTCTCCTGTTATTTTTGGGAGAGAGTCAAAATTTTTAATTTCAAAACTAACCGGGAAAACAGACGTGCAGCGGGAATGTTCGCTGATTGGCTGTTCGGATAGCCGTCTCCTCCCAGTGTTGCCCATTGGGACGACGAAATCGTGTTTTCTAAGAGAAAAGTTATCCAACAAAAACAGAGGAAACCTAATTTTCCCTATCTCGCTTTTTCTATTTTTTTCTTCAGTTTTTCGATTTCGAACTTTATTGTTTCATGAAATTTTGCATCTGGGGACTATGGATTTCTCGATCTCAGCGCTTCAAGCGGCCATGAATGAACTATCCAGCATGACGTCATTTTCCCGGTTTTTTTTAAACATTCGTATTTTCTACACTGTTTTGTTTATTCGTAAATTAGGAAGTTCGGGCTGAAAGTTTGCCTTAGGGGGTTTTTAGAGGTGCTGAATCCGATTTTGGGGTCAAAAATAGGAAATTCCGACATGGTGAAATTCCTCATTATTGTTCGATTTTGATGATTCCGGCGGCAAAATTTCAGTTTTCTAACTCCCTTGGGCCGTGCACTAATGAATTGATAAAATCCTTTAAAATTTCCTATTTAGGTACAACTTTTTTGTTTTTGCGCCTCCAATTTTGCTAAATATTAAAAACGAACGGCGACCGACTGAGACCCCCTTCGAAATATACCTTTACTTCTAATTACTACTATTGTCTCTAGTTTAAATGCGCCTACAATATTATTTTTGTTTATTTCAGCTTTCGGCACCGTCTACGATGAACAACACGCGCTCATTCGCTGGTTCTTCTTCGACCGCGACGACTTCTAACGACTACCATCCCTTGTCGATGGGCGGCGCTGGCGGCGGCTTTTCGGGTTTCAACCCCATGCAGTCCAACATCCTCACTCGCCCATCGCCAAGTGAGTTCCTTCATCATCAGACAAACAGCGGTATGTCAATTTTTTTCTATATTTCTTCTCTCTCCTTCGCCTGCCTTCAAACGCTTCGCTAACCCCGCCCGAGATTTCGCCAGCTTTATGGATGTCTGCTTTTCCCCAGCATGGTGAGCTTTTCAGTGCACTGCCGTTTCCAATAGTTATAGAGTACTTTGCTATAAGCGATCACCCATTTACTTCATTTATCCGAGGGGCTGACTGGTTCTGATTACTTCACCGGATGTTTTAGCCCTCATGGAGTCCCCGCTATATCACTTGAAAGGTCTGTAAATTAAGTATAGAACTGATTTTTGCAAAATCCGGTAATGTAATCAGATCGAGACAGGCGTAGAGTACTGCATGCATCAGTAAAATGCCTTTTGCTCCTTCCATAATAACCGCATCAACAAAAGAGAGATTGGAAGTCTAGTAATGGATGCAAAAAAACACGGGTGATTCTCTCTTGGTTTTATGTGTCCAAAAACCTATCAACAATACTTCAAGAATCGGTTGTACTAGTAATTCGCTACAACTTTTCCCTCTTGGCACTTTTTTCCGCTAAAAATGCCCCCTTTTTTTCATTTTGCATTTTTTCTCGTGTTTTCGATCTCGTGGCACTAAAATGGTCGTAACTCCCTAATTTCTCAGGAAGATTCAGATCTGATTAAGCCGTTTAAAGAGCGCTAAATTTCCTCTGGAATCAGCTTTTGACCGGTTCACAAAAAATGTACACTAGGATCTTTCTACCTCAAACTTTAAATGTGTCAATTTCTTAATTTTTCAAACAAATGATGATGATGATGATGTGATTTTCTCCTGCTAAAGTACTGTCTTCTTCAGAGGCCCTGAAAAGCTGAAAAAATGCTCCGTGTGTCATCAGTTTCCCAATGGTTACCAATTTTTTAGGTATTCTATGAAATTTAAGGGGGTCTTAGTCGGTCGACGTTCGTTCCTCGTTCCGGGTCAATATTTCGCGAAATTTAAACTTAAAAAGTTGTACCTAAGTTTGAAATTTTAAAGGATTTTAGAAATTCATTAGTGCGACCTAGGGAATTGAAAAACTGAAATATTGCCGCTGGAATCATCAAAATCTAACAATAATTGCCAGAGAAATATGGGAAAAACCTACTTAACTGAATAAACGGTTTTTCCCATTTTTGAAACAGGAAAGGAAACAGGTAATTATTGTTCGATTTAGATGATTCCAGGAGCAATCTTTCAGTTTTTCAATTCCCTAGGGCCGTGTGCACTAATGAATTTCTAAAATCCTTTACAAGTTTTTGCCCCTTCAATTTCGCGAAATATTGACCCAGAACGAGGGGCTAACGGCGACCGTCTAAGACCCCCTTTGAGGGGGGAAAATGGTATTTAAATGCGAAAAAGTTGGCAGTAAAGAGGGAAAAGTTGTTACAATAGGGTGTGCGCATGGGTCGTAAAAACTGTTTATTGTTATTTTTAATCTAAGGTAGACCTCATTCTGAGAATTTTGGTACCAACCGCAACTTTCTTTTTCTGGTATTTGGTCCTTAGCTCAGTCAAGTAATGGGACACCCAGTTTCGTTAAATTTACGTTCAATTTATTTTCATTAAAAATTTCCAATTTCAATGAAAACAGCTCGTAAAAACAAACATTTTAATTTGACTGGAAATGCTATCATTTGGTTTTAAATAGAATTTTGAATTGTGTCAATCATGGTGTTTGAAGGGTTGGATGATGGCAGACGCAAGTTAGCAGTCTAATGTTCAAACGTCTAAACCACACTGGCAGCATTAGTTCATCTATCCTACGCTGAGGATAGGAGACCGTTTCCCCCTCGAATCAGCTGCTTCTCATTAGCTCAACCTACCTACCCTGTGGCGCTACAATCCAGTGCGGATCTTGGCCTGCCTCAAGACACTTCTCCATTCCTCTCTATTTCGCGCAACAGTGCGCCAGTTCTGAACTTTAAAACTCCTGCAGTCCTCCTCCATCCCATCAACCCATCGCAGCTGTGGTCTTCCCTGCTGGCGTCTCCCTCCCGGTTTACCCATGAGGACCTTCCTGGGCAACTCAGCCTCTGGCATCCGAATTAGGTGACCTGCTTATGTTAATCAGCAGCACCTTATAAAGTCGATTACACTCTGGTCCCCAAACAGGCTATAAAGCGCTCAGTTGAACCGTGCATCCCAGGTACCACGGTCACAAACAGGACCAAATATTCTGGGTAGCACTTTCCTCTCGAATACCGCAAATGCATTTTTATTAGCTACAGACAGGGTCCAGATTTCTGCGGCATACGTCAGGACTGGTCTCACAAGTGTCTTGTACAATCTCTGTGGATCATGACACATTACGGTTACTCATTATCTCAAGCTTTATCATAATAGATACCGGAGCTTATCTCATCTGATTCAAGGAAAAAATGCTGTACTACTTCTAGCGGAGGATACGTGAACTAATGCTGCCGCAGTGGTTTAGATGATCGTTTTAAGATCAAACTAAATTTATTTGTATTGATAATGTTTGAATCTTGGATGTGATGTATCATACGCCCATTGCACTTGAAGTGTTATTCAGTGAATCTGTAGATAATCAGGAATTTTTGAAATCATGATTTGGTGGCCACCCTGCTTTATTTTTGCTGACATGAAGCTGCAACAGTTTAAATTACCTTTTTGTAATATCAAAACGGCTTCTTGCAAACACATGACTTTGAAAACTGCTAATCCACCATTAAAACATCGTTCAGGTCAGGATGTTGGCGGAATGTGTTATTGCATCGTTCTGGCTTTCTGCATAGAGGTGTGTGTTTGATAGAAGTACCTACTCTCAGAACAGCGAAATAGTTTCGTTTCATGCTTGTGTTGTTTCGAGGGATTTAAAGTTTTCTCATTTCAATAGATAAATAATAGTACCTCATTACTTATACTTTGAAATCAGTCAATTTTGAGGAGTATCATATTTGAAGTTACTACTTAGTTATAGCTGGATTGTTTACCAAATGGATGGATCACATTGAGTGATGGTGGCAGAATCTGTTCTAGAACTTCTGTCTGGCTCAAGGAGCAGCACCCCGGGGCTGAGGCGGGGCTCTCCCACCATGGAACAGGGTACTCAAGCCAACGCCAGGAAGTCACCTCAGAAAGACGATGCTGGACGTCTCAGAAACAGGTATTTATGATTATTTGTGTACCAAATAAATATCCTATCTAGCGCAGACGTACCGTAGGTAAATTCCCGTTGGAATTTGAACCGACTACGCAAGATACCTGATGAAATATTATAAAGTACAAAAGAGAAACTTCAGAGATGATGGTAGATCGTCGAGAACCAGAGGAGAAGCATGTAGCTAATGAAGGACAAGTAAGCTAATTCCAGGACAAATCGAGTTAACACCACCAGCTGTTCCATAGAGAAAAATATAGCTGAAAACACTCTGTCCTCACGTCAGAAAAGTGCGGTTGACCGTTTTCCCATAAGAACACAAGGTATTTTGTTCGCGACAGCCACACTGACGGTAGCTCATGTGAGCTCACCTGAGATGAAGTCTGGTCAACGACATTTCGTCGTGACGTGAGTTGAGATTTGGCCTTCGATTTTTGTTGATTCCTTGCTCTACATGGACTACCTAAGAGCGCGACCAGTGTCCATAGTATGAATGGGTACCGCAGTGCGTCATGCCTCCCTCTCCTGTACCCTCTCTGGCACATGCCTCTGACAGGAGTAGAGTGGTTAGGGAGCAGGTACAAATTCTCTGCTTCCAGTTGCCTGGTTGGGCTTCCAGGGATGGCAGTAATGCCGTAAGAGGCTTTTTACTCATCCCAATTAAGGCCGGGTCACACTTGTCATACAAGCAAACCGAGTCCGATCAGAGAATCGGAGGGGAGTAGGAAGAGGGAATGTCTTTGGACTCTAGACGGCGTAGTTCACACCTCTCCCACCCGTGACCGATCCCACTCCAAATGTTCTCCGATTTTTGTTTTGATCCCACTCAGAGTTCGTCAACCATTCCCTGTCCAATTTGCGGGAAGAGCATCGGAAGGAAGGTAGGTATTGTTTTAGTTCTTTTTTTGTCCGCCGTCGTTGTGTTTCTCGTGTGTTTGTTTTGTAAATGGTCTTTATAATCTATTATTATATTTTTTTTTAGTACTCCAACAATGTACTTTCCTTACCCGCAAGGGAAAAAAATCGCCAAACTTTCCACAACAACCCTATTAGTACTTTCCTTGCAGGTAAGCAAAAAATCGCAAAACTTTCCACAACATCCCTATTGGTACTTTCCTTACCCGTAAGAAAAAAATCGCAAAACTTTCCACAACAACCCTTTTGGTACTTTCCTTACCGGTAGGCGAAAATACCCAAAACTTTCTACAACAACCCTTTTGGTACTGTCCCTATTAGTAGTATTAAAATTATTATTATTATTGCTTATGAATCAACTATAGTAGTCCGATAGCTGGCATTTTAGGCTGACTCCATAACAAAAATCAATATTTTTTTTACTATTATATTTTTCTACAAATTGTATTTCGAGAGCTACTGCTAAATCTTTTAAAGAAAAATTAGAAAACATTTTTTCGCTCGACCTTGACAACTGCCGGGAGGCGACTGACGAGTGGTTAGGGGAACAAATCGGACGCGTGTATCGGACAGGTGTGCCCACCCCTTTCCGATCCGACGCCCCCTCCGACGTCTATCCAATTCTCTGATCGGTCTCGGATCTGAAGCTTGTATGACAAGTGTGACCCGGCCTTTACCAGTACCACGGGAGAGGGGAGCCCCGGGCTACTGATGCACCGACTTCGGTCAAAGCCTCACCTGCCTGCCCCTCAATTGAGGTCGGATTCGTGGTGGTCGTGGTTGAGCAAACTACTACTACTACAAACTACTTCATGGGCTTGTACCAAGAAGGCTTTAAGGGGAGAGATGGCATCCTCGAGGGCTAGTCCTCTGAAGATGTCTCTCGGCATGTGAGTTCTTTTATGAACTCGGGCACCAACCTGACTAGTTGGTAGAACCTTAGCTAGAAGGTTCGGCCTAAGCTGTGGTGTTGATACAAGCAGGTACCTCGAGGAGCGGGCAGCTATGACTAGCTCCCCTGGGACTCCCGGGTGGTG
This sequence comes from Apolygus lucorum, assembly GCA_009739505.2. Classification (NCBI taxonomy): domain Eukaryota; kingdom Metazoa; phylum Arthropoda; class Insecta; order Hemiptera; family Miridae; genus Apolygus; species Apolygus lucorum. The sequence continues at coordinate 40,953,697 of CM019169.2, forward strand.
AGTTCCTTCCATTAGGGTTTTCGGGGTTTCATCTATCTGCTTGCAGATGGAGGGGGTAGCGAAATCCTGTTTGGATCGGCTCTCCGTACAACCAAATAGTAGTTATTTGTCCTTAGTATGATTGGCATGCCTATTTCAAACAATGCAGCCATGCTTTATTAATTGTCGAGAAAGAAGCCAGCCTCGAAAAGTTATTCAATGAAGGAACTGGTGCTTTAGGATCATTCAAATACGAATTTCTTCCCAAAATTCGATTGTAAAAATTTTCGAATGTAAACATTATTATTTGTCGAATAAACCATATTAATTACATAGTAACTTTTGCCATGCAACTGAAGATTGCACGTGTCCTCACGTTACGTGAGGACAGTGTGTTTCCACCTTTATGTACGCCTAAGTCGATATCGCACTGATGTACTTGTTCTCTTGACAGTTTTTGGGGAAGTCACTTCTTTTTGTTGGGATTTGTGAAGAGGATAAGTGTAGAAATTCGGCACTCTGGTGATCCACTTAACTTCTAGCTGTTGCCAAGAGGCTGTCTTGGGTACGAAAATTCAGCGCTCTAGGATGAACCGAAGAGACGTTTACCTCTCAAACATCCTATCTGACTTCCTATCTATTCTAGAGATTTCCAAGATGTTGTGTACTGAATGTCGGTGCTTCATTGAAGAGGGATATAAGTTGAAACTGTGTCAAGGGCTTCATCGCTCACTCATCTGATTGAAACCCTTATTTTGTGTTCAACAGAGTATTTTACAGTTGACGCATGACAATAGTTTACTAGACTGCAACTAGTGAGCCTTATCTGCAGTTGTCCAAGGTTACTCACTGGATCTATTTTTTTTTTTTTTTTTTTTTTTTTTTTTTTTTTTTTTTTTTTCCTAACTCCCCTCAAAGACAAAATGTCTTTTTTGACGGAGGGGGCACGCCATAAAATAAAAATAAAAAAATAAATAATTAAATAATGGGGAGGACGCCCAGGACTCACCCGACGCCGGCCCTAGGGATGAGGGAAGATGAGGAAGGTGGGGGTGGGAGAGAAGGATGAAGGGAAGTGCCTCTATAAAACGACCACCAGTTCAAATATGAGCCGAGCAGGACACGGGTGGTGAAATTAATGTGATGTTGGTTCATTTTGTACCTTCTCTTGTACGACGATGTTGTCCTAAAGTAGTTTATTGACCTTTGAATGTTTCAGGTCTGGTAGTCGTAACCAAGAAAGGACTGGTAACCGGATCAGGAATGACAGTCACAATAATCAACAACAGCAGCAACAACACCAACCGCAGCAGCATCAACAAAATTACCAAAACCGAGGCCGATCTAATTACAACCAGCATCAACCAGGAATGGTGAGTTGTCAACCTTTTCCAAGTCAAATTTAACCTTTTCCAAGTCAAATTCAACCTTTTCCAAGTCAAATTCAACCTTTTCCATCTCAAATTCAACCTTTTCCAAATCAAATTCAACCTTTTCCAAATCAAATTCAACCTTTTCCAAGTCAAATTCAACCTTTTCTAAGTCAAATTCATTCTTTTCTAAGTCAAATTCAACCTTTTCCAAGTCAAATTCAACCTTTACCAATTCAAAGTCAACCTTTTCCAAGTCAAATTCAACCTTTTCCAAGTCAAATTCAACCTTTTCCAATTCAAAGTCAACCTTTTCCAAGTCAAATTTAACCTTTTCCAAGTCAAATTCAATCTTTTCCAACTCAAATTCAACCTTTTCACCATTATTAGGGAAATGTCGAAAAATACGCACAAGCCCTAAATGTAGTACCAAATGCTTGTCTGTTATTGGGGACTGGGCTGAAAACAATACTCCAAACGCAGTAGGTGCAAATGCACTCGTGCAGTTTAGCGTCAACTGCAGCTCACTTGTCTACCTCATGACTCCGATACCCCCCTTCCGGAGTTCGTGAACAGACTTGCTTCTGCTCAAAACATACCAGGTATGAAAGGTCCTTTCATTTCGACGGTTCGCAAAGGTCAGCTTTCTAACGCAATCACGTTATTCTTGAGCCTACTAGTCCATGTGATCACCCGCTTGGGATTTCCATATTAATGAAAGCACAAATGACGGACTTCAGGAACAATTGGCAAAAGTGTCTTTAAAATTTGAATCAATAGATAATTTTTTTTTTAAACTGCTTCTAGGAAAAGGTTGAATTTTAATTTGACTCTATAATTATATTTTTTGTTGACACGTTATTTTCTTTTTAATATAGGTACCTACCTACTGCGTTTTGTTTTGGAAAACGTTGAATTCGAGTTGGAAAACGTTGAATTTGACTTGGAAATGATATACATATATTGCAACCGAAGCGTTTCCATAGTTTGAGTTGAATTCAGAATCACATTCAAGTCATTGAATTAGGAAAGTTAGTCCCCAGAAAGTATGTCGGGTTTCAGCGCTACCTACCGCCACTTCAACGAACTACCTATTTCTGATATCTTATCAGGTGATCACGCTTGCGACCGCATTACCGTCGCTCCTCTAACCTGCAATTATCCCAAGATTATAAACTTGAAGTTATCTCCACTATAATAATGCATTCTGCTTGATTCATCACTCCAAAAAATAAAAATGCAATAACAAGTTCCTTTTCCTCGCAATTTAAAAAGGCAGGGAAGCAGAGCCGCCAAACTTGGAAATCGACAGTGAACTTGCAAAACCATGTAAGTCGTTTTCCAGAAATTTTACAGGATAACGAGAAAAACTGTTAGACTTGCTTCGATCGTGGAAGGTTCTAGACTTACAGGTGCATAGAGAAGAGATACTCGAGTTTTTGCCAGTTTGGCTCCGTTTGATGGATTAAGGGGGTCTCATTCTATCCAAATAGCTAATAACCTTATTTTCGAAAAAAATCGGACTTACATGGTTTTGCAAGTTCACTGTCGAAATGCCGCTTGACCACGCTTACATCGAACTGATAAGGATGGTAGTTCGCTGAAGTGGCGGTAGGTAGCGCTGAAACCCGACAACACTTTCGGGGGCTAGACTCTCCTCATTGAATTCACCTGGAAGATTCATAACGACAGTTAAAGGCTGATTTCACTGAGATGTCCTTGCTGTTTACAGACAGAAAGTCGTGCGACTTTCAAAAAGTATGATCACCAGTCTTCCTACTATCACTCTTACTACTTCAACCATCAAAACAATAGTAACACAAGGTTCACGAATCCAGCCGAAACAATCCTGATCAGATGCGTTATTTTTGAAAATTTTGCCACCTTTTGAGGCTTTCACGTGCGTTGATTCAAATAAATTATTCATCAATGAAAATTTGGTTCACCTTTGAGATTTATGATTACTTTGTTCCCATCAAACGTTATTTTTATGGAAAGATTGTCCACATTTTATGATCAATGATTAAACGATATCAAGATGGCATTCTTGGTTGAGGAGAGTATGTGTGATTGCTAATGCAGATGTTGATGTCCACATTAGTAAAGATGAACCCAAGTATCTCACCAGACGTATCTCAGACGTGTTTAAACTATGAAACTTCAGTCATAGGTACCTAACTTCAAATATCCTTGGAATTTCTTGAAGTAATTTGGTTATAACAAAATATAAAACAATTTCCAGCCGCAGCAGCATCAAGGAGGCAACCGCGGCCCGCATCAACAACAGCAGCAGCATATGCAGCATCAAGGAAGGAACCAGATGAGGAACCACCAGCAAGGCGGACACCAACAAGGCGACCGCTGGGTCAACAGGAACAACAGAAACAACGGGCAGCCGCAACAAGGCAACAGGCAGAACTTCCAGAGAGCGCCAGGAGCCAGGGCCAAGCCCACACCGCTCAAATTCGAGTCTGACTACGATTTCGACAAAGCGAATAACGAGTTCGAAGAACTCAGGAATGAGCTCTCCAAAATGAAATTGGGTGAGTAGTACTGAGAGTTGATATTTAATTAACACTTCGACACCTTTATGGATATACATTTTGCAAGGTATAACAACCAGAAAAAATATGCATATTATGAAAGAGGATAAAAAAGGGGGTAATGATTAAAAAAAACAATGCATCATCTTTAATGTGATACGTGTAATCACAATTTTTTTCTTAGCTCTCAGATAGGTTCGGCCCAAAAAACGGTGATTTGCGCGGTGTATCAATTTGATAAAACGGTTTTTGGAAGAGGGAAAGTGTTGACAACCAGCATTTTTGTGGTTTTCTGGCTACCTACCTACCTGTTGCTACTGACTTCCACAACACATTTGAGTTTGGGGAAATGGATATGTTAAAGTGTTTACCACCATGGACAATTGGAGGTATAGGCTGGACAGGGAACTGTATAATAGTTGATAAGAATAAGAGATGGGTACCTTGTTACTTGGTGCACTATGTGAAGGGTGTCCTGGAGTTCACAGGTATGTTGGAAGCTGGGATCTGTTACCAGGTCCTTTATTTTGGGTGTAGGTAGAGGTCCTTTCTTTGGCAGAGTCTTCCCTATGCACTGATACGGCACTCACACACGGTTTTGGATAACTTCTGAACATGAGGTAGTAAAACAAGCACGAAAAAAAGATGGAGTAGTTGATTCTGATAGAGTTGAAGTAGGACTGGTCTGAACCTGGCAGCAGGCTGTGGACTCCATGGATACTCGCGAACTTCCTCCATGCTGACGCAAAGTTGCCAGTTCCAACGAACTAGAGACACACGAACAGCACATCACCTCCATAATAGATATTAATTTATTTCGCAATTAGCCAAATTTATAAAGAGGAATATTCGTTTGAAAATCAAAAAGTAATTTATTTGGGTTTGAATTTAGGGTGGCACACCACTCACAATGTGCGCATGTGCAAGGGGACATGCGCCAGAGGTGTTCAAATGTGTAATGGCAGAATAGGAAGTTGATGTGAGGTGAAAATAATGAAGTTTACTGTTCCAGTGATGGATTTTATAGTTGAAGACTTAATGATAATTAGAAAAAAAGGTTATCAGTTGAATTAAATATGATATATAGAAGAAAATATCAACAAAATGGGAAGGTCAGTTGAACAGGCTAGTAGGGGGTAAACAAACATGATCAGAGAATTAGATTTTAAATTACAATATGTATTGAACACAAATTTGTAGATCTCAAACAGAAAGGGTTATGAGAAAAAGAAGGAAGTTAATTTTTTGTCCATAACAAACTTTATTGTATAAGGGAAACCAACTTATATGAACAAAAAACTGTGTAAAAGTCATTGAACAAACTATAAAGTTGAAAAAATACCAAAAAAAAATTTATTTGTGTTAAAAAATAAAAACTAGACACAGTAGGTATTTACTCACCGAGCTAAAAAATTCATTGGCAACATTACTCAAAGGAAAATTTCAATTTTTTTAAACAGATAATTTGACAAGAAACCCCGCTTTATGAAGAAAATTCTGGAAGTTACGTGGATGTGTATTAATTTGATAAAAATCAGCTGCAGGCACTACAGGTGCCTCCTCTGACAGGCCAACATTATGATTATTATGAAGAGGATTCGAAGTTAGGAAGGTAACGAGAAGGGTACTCTCAAATCCACACGATAGGAGGCATAGCAACCTTTCAAAACTCAATTTTGTATCAATTTGATACCGCGCGTATCGGAGGGTTAACCCGACAAAACACGATGCTCAATGCACAAGTTCTCCATCGTAACTAAGTAAAATTTTGTAAAATTGGACTCAAATCGCTTATTGAATTGACTTGGCCTTTTGAGCAACTACTTGAGTAAGAAAAGGAGTGAATAAATAGAGGGGAGATACGCCGACCGGCTCGAGACTGTTGAATGACTTAGGTAATGAGTGTAAGGTGATAAAACCGGCATGAAACCTTTAATTGATAGTGATGTGGTAGTTTTGATGATCACCAGGCCCGCAACCGTTAAATTAACGAAGAAGGGAGGGGTAGGAATAATGTTGAAATGAATAAGACAACTTTTTGGACTAGAGTGAAGCTGTGGTATGCCAAGCGGACCTTATAATACTCCTTAGGAAAAGAGATAGGAGAACGTTTGATGGTAGAAGAGAGGCAGACGACTCGAGATAGATGATATTGATATTGATATTGATATTTTATTCTTCATACTGTAGGTACATAATATGTATATGTATGTATATGTATTATATTATAATATATGTACATAGTATAAGTCGATAAAAATATTAAAGCTTGTTACTTAACTTACTATCTAATTCTAACATGTAGGGCAAGGTATCAACAACAATTATAATTAGGCAAAAAAGTTAACAATAAAGAGCTCGAACTATAAAACATATTGTTTAGTAATGCATGCATTCCAGGGGACGTCCCATTGGATAAGTATTGGATCAGTTTAACCAGTTGTTAAGCGATAAGACTGTTTCTCTTGATGTAATTTATTCATTACTTTAGGGAAGAAATAGTGCCCCCCCCCCCCCCCACCATTATAAACTATAACACTTCTAGCGGCGTGGGAGCCTCGAATCTGAAGAGCATTTTAAAACCCATGATCTACGACACCCAACATGCGAATTCAAGTTCACCCCCACCACCACCACCAATGGTGCCAGTCTGGCACCAAAGCGGAAATAGTCGTAACGTTGAACTTTCATCTATTAGGTTTAGTAGGCAGTCCGTCGAATGTCATATCCGTATTCAAGGTGAAACACCGAAAAACCCAAGAAATATGAGGTTTATGGTGCCCTGGCACCATGGTGGCACCACTTTTATTTCCATGGTGGTACAGAAAGTAATTCATGCAAATCCTAAGGTATAATGAAAATTTTTCCTCAATTTCAAAGCTTGGATACAATTAGTAAGCAGTAAAGGAACCGAAATATTGAAAAATTGGATATTTTGTGAATATTATCCCCCCACCCATCCCCTCCTCTTGCAAATTCTGGTACTCTGGTGAAATCATGTACAACTCGGAAGTTATTTTAGTCAAACAAAAAAAGAAACACAAATCGGTTGGAAATTGTGGCCTGGGCAGAGTTTATAAGATTGTGCACGCAAACGCACGTTTTTTAAGCATTAACCCCCCTTAAAAGGCGAAATTCGAAATTCCGGCGACGTAGTGCACAACTAGATAGTTTTCCGCGTCGAACAAAAAAAGAATCACGAAAATCGGTTGAGAACTAAGGCCTGGGCAGAATACACAAGATTATGCCCAAAAACACACGTTTTTTGAGCATTAACCCCCCTTTCCCCTCCTTAAAAGGCAAAATTCGAAATTCCGGCAACGTAGTGCACAACTAGATAGTTTTCCGCGTCGAACAAAAAAAGAACCAGGAAAATCGGTTGAGAACTAAGGCCTGTGCAGAGTACACAAGATTTTGTTGCACACACACACACAGAGAGACATACACCTATGGTTTTTTTGGCGGATTTGGATTCAGAATGGTCTAAAACGGATTACTGTGTGGTTATTTTTTTTCTGTTGAGTGTTGTCCTCCTTCACCCCAGATCGGTCGCATAAGGACGCCCAAGTCTTACTGTGGGACGTCCTAAAAACGATGAAGAACAAGAACTAAATGTAATAGGAACTAGTGTGATCGGTACTCCCAGGAATAAGGTGTGTGTGGGGCGCTACCGGGGCGTCCCGGCCGGTCCGGACCCACCCATCACGGCGGCTCCCGGGGCCACCAATCCATTACTGGAGAGGTAGCCCTAGGAACTGCGCGGCCTACCGCAGAGGCAAACCACACACCTCAATAAAAGTAGATGGGTAATTTTACCAGCCAGTTAATAGTTAGCTGTGGGTTAATTTTGCACTGATAAACAGCACCGTTATAGTATCCATAATTTATCCCATCGTTAAAGTTAACAGGGATACATAAACCTCCGTTAACTATGGTGACTGATAAACGACCCTTAGTACTACCCATTACAAAACCGTGCGTTTGATCCTGACTACCCTGTATATTTACTGTGCACACGGCGTTGTCATTCGCCTAATCTGTCGCGTGTTCTTCCAGATGCCCCAGCAGCTCTGCCTGTCTTGAACGGCGAAGAAAAGAAGGACGATTCCGGTAACGAAACCTGCGCGGAAACTCTAGAACCCAGCGATGACCCCTACTTCTACAATAAGAACAAATCCTTCTTCGACAACATTTCGTGTGAAGCCATCGAGCGCAGCAAGGGGTAAACAATTATCTAGCCAGTTTATCAAGGCACTAATATTTTTAATTTATATATAAACACCGTCAGCTTTTTCAAGTGGGAAGGTTAGTCAAAAATTTTCCGAGTTTACTGTGTTGTCGTGCTTCCAACTTCAGGGTTGTCGAATTCCCAAATAAACATGAGGTGATCACGTGGACCAGCAACAAAGGATCCCAACTTCCTAAACGGTCATCCGACGCCATCCACTCCTTCTCTCCACCTCCCAAGTACCCATCTGACATACGTATTTGGTAAAGAGAGGCGGAGTTGGTTTATACCCCTGTTGCTGCTCCATGAGCTCACACCAACTAAAAATCTAATAAGCGACTTCTCAATCTATTAGGCAAATACCTTAATACACCTACCCTATAACCTGGTTTTGTGACCAGAAACCTAATTCCCGTCAATTTTCCAAACATTGTAACTTGAACCACTTCGCCTTCAATCGTAGATAAACAAATCAGTCAAATTCAGTAAATTCTTTTGTCAAAAATTAATCTTTGAGGAAAGAAGTTGAAGATTCCATTATTTAAATTACGGTTTTAATCACCAAGACGTTTCCCCAACTTCTTGTACATTTGTCTTGGATGAATATTATTTGCCTCTTGATTTTACCAAAATGTGGCCGTTATTTCGTCTATTTCTGTTTCTACAACTTAGAACAGTCTACAGTAGGGACGGCACGATACTTCGAAGTATCGATACTTCTTTCGATACGGTATTTCTCAGGAAGTATCGATACCCGATATCTTTTCGATACCGATATTATAAGACATCGATACTTCGATAATATCGGCTCGAAGTATCGATACCCCCGATATTTTCAAATTCATTCACCTAGATATTGCAAACCAAATAAAAACCCCAATAATTAGGAAATATTTTTATTATCAATATATTAATAAAAGCCATTAATTTTATAAAATCCAATAATTTAAACTGTAATAAAAGTCGAACATTTAAAATGTAATAAAAATGAATAATCAATTTCATATTTATTTTAATTTTTATTTGCAACAAACCTCTGTTTAATGAAATGATTTTTTTTCTTCCACTACACATGAAAAGGATCACTAACAAGTTACAAAACAAATTATATTCATTATCAAATAGTAAAAACAATAATTTGCCGTAACCCTAAATGAATGGCTACTCTTGAATTTTTCAAAAAAGTGAACAAAAAATAAAACAAAAATAAAATTTAAAGAAAACTAGCGAAATGAAAAACTCAAATGCGAGGAAGGTTATTGAATATCTATGAAGAATATTAGAAGCGATGTATCTTATCAATTCATACTGTTCTGAGGTCATTGAGTATTTATTCTGTGGTAGAAAAAATGTGGCATTCTTTTCTGGGTACTAATTTGGTATTTTTTTATCAGTCTACTTCGGCAACAATATCGCTAATATCGTCCAGAAAGTATCGATACCAATATGTCGGTATGAGTTTTTTTTTCTCAAATGCATCGATACAAATATCGGTATCGATACTCCGATATATCGGTGGTATCGTGCCGTCTCTAGTCAACAGTATTCCTCCCAAAACTTAGGATTAATTGGGGGCTGGCCTCAAGTTACTCAATCGCAATCTGATCATAGGTTGCCCTGGCCCGTGTAAAATCGGAAACATGATACTTGATCGAGGAAATATTCTTGATCGCGTTGATGTTTGTCACTATGAAAAAGTTAGTGAACACATTAGTGAACCTTTTATTCGAGTTACTAGATACGAGAAAGCTATGACACATCCAATCCAATCACATCACTCTGAATGGGGCTGCGCATAAGACATTCAAAATTGAAAATTTACCGTTAATTTTACTAAAGGGTTACCACACTGAGAAGATACTCTCAACGTGAAAATAGCTGCAAATTTTGTGGAAGTATTCCCTGCTTCAGCACCTATTTTTCCACTGAAATTGTCAAATCTGCGCTCATCCGTTATCAGCGCTATCAATTAGGCCTCTACCTCTCATTTGAGCAAACGAATAATGAACATTTTTATCATTTAATAATGGTAAACAGGAGGTTTCCATCATTTTGGTTTATTATTTTCAATAATAAACCTTTGGAATCGACCAAGAAAAAAAAATTTTAACCCCCCCTCAAAACTTGATGGTTTACGTTTCAAGGTACGTAGACTCCAAAAATCGAATAAACATTTGGCCGTACGCGGCACTTTAGCCACTTGGCATTGACCGATTTTGATGAAATTTGGTATGTAGGCTCCATTTGGGGTCTAGTTGTGCCCCGAAGATTTTGGTTGATGTAGGTCACTTCTAAGGGTTTAAAAATAAATGTTGAAATTTTGAAAACGCCCTAACTCAAAAAATTTTGATATAAAGGTATTGTTTTTCCTTCAATTTAAGATTCTATATAATTTTTAGAATTTTTTGAGACCACCCGGAGCTCTGTAGGACAAACCGTTCTCTCCCTACGAGAATTTAAGGGTTGGACGTACGATAAATCAGAAACACGAGTGTGAATCGCAAAAGAGGCCTAATCTCCGTTCAAATTTTAGTTGACCGAAATGCGATCGATGTTTTTGTTCAAGTTGGATGGTTGGTGGCTTTGCAGACGAGTGATCTATAAAAAAATAATGGACCATTGTGTAATAATTTGCAGCGTTTTTCCAATCGTCACGGCACGACTCAAGAAAGAGTTACCATGTTCATGTTGACAAATATCACGTGAACAATTGACACAAAATAAACATGAAAATAAAGTTTTAGTGGAAAAAATGAAGTAAAATTAATCATTACTGTAGAACCGTAGGTCTACCTTTATTCCGTTCTATCATCCTGCAATCGGACTTACTGTCAAAAGTTTTAAATCAACTTTCTTTTTTTTTCAAAATATAAATGATTCAGATATTTAACCCTAATCGGACCATGGTACCACTAGTGCCACCTAAAACATCTCAGAAACTCCGTAGCTGTTCCAAAGTGTCGCCGGAGTAACCAAAATTAAATTGCAAGTTAAAATTATTGGACACCAGAATTGTTTGTGGGGAAAATCTCAAAATGATTGACAAAAATTTCCAAGGGAAGCGATGAAACAATTTTTTTGTCATAACCTAGCCGGGGATCGGGTAAATCCGGGGCTATTGCTTTCGGATCTAAATATTTGACTATCTGCTTGTTCCTAAGTGCTTGATACCTTCGGGCTTCGTGGACTTTTGAGCGAAAACACTTGTTTGGATTTTTGAATGAGCAACGGGTTTATTTGACAATTGGAAAATGGGATTGAATCTTGATAATGTAAAGGTGAAAGTGAAGCCTTAAGTGGTAGCTTAGTCTATCCCTACCTATGTGCCTCCTGACCGCGTGTCGTCGCGAGATTACGGAGTTTCGCGGAAGGCGCGGGTTCGCGACGGCGACGGTGGAAGTCGAGATCGGGTAAGCTGAAGCTAAGCACTTAGGACTGACCTGGCGATCCTTTCTTCGGGTCTCGATAGACTTTGGAGATTTGTCCCAGGAGGCGTTGACGTGGCAGCTACCCACTTCCTTCCTGGAGGCGGCGGCTTCCGTCTCTCAGCGGAAAGCAGCAGAACTGGGTGCTTTAGGATCGTAGATCACTTGATTCCGGATACTGATGCACAACCCCGATTTTGGCAGCGCGTAACAGTTTTGTTCAACAGCTGGGGGCGTATCTTCTGGCATATGAGCGGTCGAATGTTTTTGGTGATTTTTCTTCCAGTCCTTCCCCCTCTCCTCGCTGGTTGGATGAGAAGCTTTTCCTGGGCGTCAATTTACCGGCTGATTATCGAAAGCGGGGATAGATTTCCGCTAATCAGGCCGCAGTAAATTTTACCGTGGTGGGGACTCCACGTACTGTGTTTTTTTGGCGACGTGGGCCTTACGAATTGTTTTCCCTGGGAGCCGTCGATTTACCTTTTCTGGAGTCGAATTGCAACGATTTGGTTTCCCAGGGAGAAACATGAGACTTTGTCAGCGTGAGCGTCTGACATCATTTTTTGACTACTAATAACTCAACAAATGGATCAATGAATTCAGCTCTCTCATTAATTTTTTAAATGCAATTCAATTTTGGTTTCTCCGGTGACACTTTAGGACAGCTGTACAATCCCTAAGGTGTTTTCGGTGACAATATTGACACCATGGTCCAATTAGGGTTAATGCAACTTAAAACCCGGTATTCTTTATCTCACACGTTTAATATTGAAAAGAGGTCAATACCTATTTATGAATATTGAAAAAACTGCACTTCACTTCATTATTAATCGAATTTGAAAGGCGTGATAGTTAATTCAGTTATTAATTAATTAAGTGTTGTACCTGTGTTCTCGTACCTTTGTGTCTTGAAGTTATCTTCTCTTTGCATGTCGTAGGATGACATTAAAAGTAAGAAATGGTCGGTAAATGTTATTACAGTTGGAAAGAAAATGTTTGTTTGAAAAAAAAACCTGGTATACAAATTTTATTATACAAAATGAATATTGCCATCAGAGCTATTATAATGACGAAGCGGCATACGCGAATTCCACCTTGAAGTTGGAGCGGCAACGGTGTTGGACAGTACAGAATGTGAATGAATTATTAAATTAACTAAAACTGGAGTGGGAACACGCAAATCTGAACCAAAAAACCCCAACTGATGGAAATATGGTGCCTCGGCTTTGAATGGCGAACGGATTTACAATGCTCCCAACTGGACTGGACCAACTATTTCTACTTTCTCGGTGTGGCCAATGGGTTATTTCAGTCAATTTTTTTTAATTTTTTTTTTTCAAGAGTATGGCTCAGGAATAACGGTAATCGGGTCTGTTTGTCGAGAAAATGTTTTTAAAAAATCAGAGAAGCTAAGGAAAGTTGAAGATTTGAATGGTTGACATAGCTAGTCCACTGTCTTTGAAAAAGTATCCATGCACAGAGGAGAGATGAAACCCTTGGAGGACCTCTTGGATACTACAAAATACTACTCACACGCGCGCGTGGCGTAGTGTGTGTGCGTTAAGGGAGGCCCGCCTTTTTTTCAAACGTAATCTCTTTAATTAATTTTTCTACCACATGTTATAGTATCATTGGGAGTATATAGGTTTTCAAGGGTGCTGAATCCAAATTTGAGGTCAAAAACATGAATTTCCGACCCACCGAAATACCCCATTATTCACATTTAGTTAATTTCTTCCACTACAGCCCGAGCAGGTAGGGAGTAACTTCTCATTGTGGTAATACTATAGTTGGGATGCTTTTGTAGACACAAATCATTTCACAACTAGAAGTAGTTTGAGCTGATTCATGAATTTTTCGGATGGACCAGTAGTAGTTGACATTAAGATACTCATACCGTACTCTCGTCCCACTGTGCACCTTCATTGCGCATGCGTGGGCTGCCCTGTCAACCGGCGTGAATAACCTGACGAGAGCGTAGCCCAATCTTCTAGTCTCTTGGTTTCGCCCTTTGCGAAATCGCCCCTGTACCGTGGTTGCCCTCGTTTGAATGAGATACTACCCATTACAGCAGAATCCAGAGAACGGACTGGCGGAAGGAGAGGAAGCTGAACTCTGAGACGTTCGGCGTGTCGTCGGCTCGACGGGGGATGTACTACGGCCGGGGAGGGATGAGGGGAGGTTACGGCTACCACTACCAGCGTGGGGGCTACGGCTACATGAACCGCGGCGGGTTCAGACAGCCCATGATGATGTACAGGCAGCGCTCCCAGAACCGACCTCAGAACCACAATCAAGCACAAGTAAGTTGGCATCCAAGCAAAGTTGTTTTGCAATTTTCTGGTAGTTGCCACCTTTCAGATTCAAAATTTTCAAAATCCCAAAATGTTATGCTAACTCAAAAACCTTTGCATGGGGATACTCACCTAAAAATATGTACTTAAATTGTAACTATAAAATATAAACATCGAAAATACTTCAGCTGTTTAGGAAGGTATGGGAGACCTACTAAAATTCATTTTCTGGGCACTTGGTCGTCCTTATACAATTAATCTGCGCTACTACGTCGCAGGAATTTCGAAATTTTTGTTCAAGGGTGTGGAACGGTGTTTGTTGGATTTCCATGTCTAATTCGGAATTTTCCCGACCAATTTCGTGAATTTCCAAACCATATTCAAAATTTTCCAATCAGTTTCAGAACTTTCCATGTCAAATACAAAATTTTCCAATCAAATTCAGATTTTTCCAAAAGAATTTCGGAGTTTTTCATTTCAATTTCAATATCAATTTTTCTGTGTAGTGCATTTCCAAGTTAAATTAATCCTTTTCCAAACCAAATTAATCCTTTTCCAAATCAAATTAAACTTTTTCCAAATCAAATTACCTAATCCTTTCCCACAACATTACTATATTATTTCCGTCAAGTACCTAATCTCACAAAGTAGATGGTCCCATATGAATTGGCGACCATCCTAATTCATAGGGGACGATCTTCTCAATTCGTTGGGGACCATCCTCCCCATTCATATGGGACTATCTGCTTTGTGAGATTAGGTACTTTACGGAAATATATTGTTTAAAAAAGTTTAATTTGATTCGGATTAATTTGACTTGGAAATGCTATACTGCCGTGCTAAGCCAGAGTCGTATCTTGACTTCACCCAACTTTCGAGAAAACGACCTAATAGGTTTCGTGGCGAAATAACTCTTTTCACGGGATTATTTTTCCTCCTTTCACCACAAGTAGAGGTTTTTCTTAAAGAAAATTAGTAGCCAAATCGATTTCCGGAGTCAAAATTGAACATTTTTTAGTGTTAATTATCAAAAAACGATGATAAAATTATTTACTCTCTCGTAAACCTGAAGTTAACGACTATTCTGTTCTGAATACGCAACCATGAGACTTTGGATTGCTAAGCACATTTTAATTCCTGAAACTTTATAATTATCTTTAAATCAAGATACCATTTCACCTTACTTATTGTAAGAAAAAAAACAGTGTAAGAAAAAAAAAGAGTGTAAGAAAAAAAGTGTAAGAAAAAGAGTGTAAGAAAAAACAGCTGAATCAATCAAGATAAACGTTTATTCACGTACAGAATAAACGTAGTCACTACTAAATTCTGAGTTTTCAGACGCAAAAAGTCGTATCATGCCGATTCAGAATGCAAGAAGTCTTATCGTCGAAATAATAAGGCCGACTCCCGTATCAGTGTCAAGATACGAGTTTTCTTCTGAATCGCTCTGATACGACTATTTTCTTTAGCAGAATCAAGTTAACACGCCTTAACGCGAAAATCGGGAGGCTTGTTTGAGGCATTTCTAGTAGAGATACGATTCAAAAACTTCTAAAATCGATAGAAATCGACCCCCGAAACCCCCGGGTACCAATAACTCAATTTGGTCAAATTTTCATGTTACGACTTTGTGGCTTAGCACGGCAGTATTTATCACCACACAGAAAGATTGATACCGAAATTAAAAATGGAAATTTGTGAAATTCTTTTGTAAAAATCTTAATTTGACTTGGAAAATTCTGAAATTGAATTGGAAAGTTCTGAAATTGATTGGAAAATTCTGAATATGGTTTGGAAATTTCCGAAATTGGTTTGGAAAATTCCGAATTAGACTTGAAAATCCTATATTTACTAAAACTTTGGAGCATTCTGACGATGCCTTGAACATGCTGCCTCTCTTCAATTCTCAACTGATTTGAACGTTTTTTATTTTTATATTTTTATTGTTCGATTCAGACAACTTCCCAGTTGCACATTACTTCATCAAAGTATAGAAATTAGCATTGAAGGGGCAAGTGGGGGGATCATATTGTGGTAAACCCACACAAAATCCATGTTTTTGTTAGAGACTTGTTGTTTTGATGTAGAAAATCTAGTTGTTGTGTTTTGGGATTTAAAGTGGAAAATCGATTTTTTTGTTATCTCATTGTTGTGTATTTGTACAATATTCTCAAAATACACGATTTTTATTATTTCGGTTCTTATTGAGGCTTAGGAATGGAACCTGACCATTGAAATTCAGGGAACATGATCAATAAGTATACCTCTGGATTTTCATCAACTTTTTTAGCATGGAACATGCTTCAGCCATCACCTAACTGGGCATAAACGTGACATAACCGTGGAACGGAAGCAGCGCTGGATTTTGTAATGATTTTCACTTAGAACCGACTTGTTTCTAGGGAAATGTATCGCCGTTAGTTTTCATCCCACGAAAATCGTTCGCTACTCCTTGAAAAGCCCTTAATTTATGCGTAAATTATATACTGCCAAAACAGCTGTAAATATGGACGAAGCAGAGATATACCTCTGATTTAAAAGAACTGTAAACAACATTCGTGGTAAAAATCAACATCGATTTAGTGGATTATCTTGATGTTATGTTGGCTTGGTTTTTCCGAATGTAATCAAAGGATCTTTAAACCTAGGCGAGATTTTGTTATGAACGCGGGCTTTTAGTTGCGATGTGTTCGTCGACGTTTTGTATGTTTTCGATTTCTTAATAATAACAATAACTTTGAAACATCAAGAGATGAAATGACGAGCGATTTGAAAAGCAGGCCCTTGAAGAGCTAAATTAAAACAACAGACAATAAATTCCTAGTAAAAGGAGATAGCAAACAAACAAAACACGGCTAAAGCATGTTCCGAGTTTCTTGAATTTTAGCCGAAGGCTCTAAGCAGTAACCATCCGGGGTCAAGGGGGCTTGAGTTATTTTTTTGCTACCGAGGATCAAATTAGTGGCGTCACCATGGCGCTAGGGCACCAGGAACCAACGTCTTGCGTGGGTTTTTGGGTGTTTCACTTAGCACGCAAAGGTGATCTACGAACTACGAGTACCTACAAAAACTAACAGATATAAGCCCAACTTCAAGATGTAACTCTGCTTTGGTGCCAGGCTGGCACCTGTGAGAGGGGGATCGAATTTGCATGTTTTAACATTCGTTCAAATTCGAGGCTCGCATTTTGCTAGAAATATTATGGTGGTAGACGATGAGGGGGGGGGGGTACACTTACTATACCAAAATTTCATGTTTCGGTCTTTCTGATGCTAAAACTGATATATCGATACCTTTAAGCTCAAAGGTGCTATGTCCAAAAATGGAGTTTTGAGGAAAACGCAAAAAAATTATCACCAGTGCGCAATTCCTAAAATAATGGCTTATTACACTAAACTCTTTAATTTTCTCAATAAATTTTCAAGCTATTATCGTCAAGAAAACTCAATAATAGTTTTGTTGAATTTGAGTTTTTCTGAAATTTAAAAAAATAAAATAAAAAATATGGAAGGCGGATGGACATAGCGCTTTGTGCTTTAAAGTGTCGATATGTGTTAGGTATCTCCTCAACATACTAATTGAATTATATTGGGTAAAACTATTTTGAGCTGTAAAAATAAGAAAAAGTTTGATCGCTTACTAGTTGAAATTGAACGATCCACAGCTTATCGAATAAGACGTCCCGTGGATGCACTACTAAACTAATGGATGCATGCATTACTAAACAATGTCTTGTTGCATGCTAAGATAAATGTGTACTTCGCCAATAATCACCAACCTTTGGCAAAACGTATCGAATGAAAGTTGTCCAAGGGAAAACTGACGAAAGTGAAGAGGTTCGTGTTATCGTACAGCATCCATCTCTGCAATAACTATCACCTGCCAGGGCTCCAGGAGTGGACAGTACTGCAGTTTATTCATGCTGGAGGGATGCAAGTTCGACTCGCTGGCGCACAGTGGGTCCAGAGTAGAGTTACCCTGACAAACGTGGTCTCCACCATTCTTACTGAAAATTCAACTTTCATAGTCTAGTATTTTTGAAGTTCGTAGAAATAAAGTTTGGAAAATTAGTCTTTAGGATTTTCCACTGTACTTGATGTCCAATGAGTCACGTGATGGCTCCACATTATTCACGGTGTCTCATGTTCAGGACCGGAAAACTTTGAGAGTAGATTCTACAACAATGTTAAGTAAGAAAATCTCTCATAGCAATTTTGTTTTAACTACCCACTTGTTTTTCCAAATTTTGTTCAATTCCAAGGTTTTATGGCATTAAAATTACCATAACTACTTTATGACATTTTATGTCTTTACTTAAACACACGAAAAAACGTTACGAAAAGCGTAACAAAATCGGTCACGAAAAAGCGTTAAAGGCAGTTGACATTCTATGTCTTTCGTTTGGGACATAAACAAAAAACGCTGCAAATTATTACACAATGGTTTATTATTTTTCTATATAGATCACTCGTCTGCAAAGCCACCAACCATCCAACATGAAGAAAAACATCGATCGCATTTCGTTCAGCTTTAATTTGAACGGAGATTAGGCCTCTTTTGCGATTCACACTCTTGTTTCTGATTTATCGTACGTCCAAACTTTAAATTCTCGTAGTGAGCGAACGGTTTGTCCTACAGAGCTCCGGGTGGTCTCTAAAAATTCAATAGAATCTTAAATTGAAGGAAAAACAATACCTTTATATCAAAATTTTTTGAGTTAGGGCGTTTTGAAAATTTTAAAATTGTTTTTGGAACCCTTAGAAGTGACCTACATCAACCAACATCTTCGGGGCACAACTAGACCCCAAATGGAGCCTACATACCAAATTTCATCAAAATCGGTCAATGCTAAGTGGCAAAAGTGCCGCGTACGGCGGACGGACGGCCAAATTTTTATTCGATTTTTGGATTCTACGTACCTTGAAACGTAAACCATCAAATTTGAGGGGGTGCTTATACTTCGTGTTCTTGATGGTCATAATTTTTGATGCTCCATGTTCATCCATTCCATTTTCCATTTTGTCCAAGCTGCAGATTTTATTATGGGTAGATAATCAGCTCGAATGTTGATGTCGGATGTTATAGGTTCGAGTGCTGCATTTTTAGCCCCCGATCAGCAATTTCGTTCCCTGTTACTCCTTTGTGGCCGGGTACCCAGCAAAGGATCAGTCACGCCGTTTTCCTGGTGTCGCTTCATGCTCAAAAGTATCTTTGTGATCAAGGGATGATCACAACCTTTCTTGACTGCTCGAAGGGCACTTAATTAGTCTGAGCATAGTACGAGTTTTCTTTCTGTAGGATTTATTAATTGATGAGATGTGTATATGCCATAAAGTTCAGCTATAAAGACGGAACAGAGTTTAGGCAGTGAGAACTTGTACACATCACGTCGGTTGACAGTTGCAGTGTGGATCGCAAAAGAGGCCTAATCTCCGTTCAAATTAGAGCTGACCGAAATGCGATCGATGTTTTTCTTCATGTTGGATGGTTGGTGGCTTTGCAGACGAGTGATCTATATAAGGGTCATTTCAAAATTTGGGGTTATTTTGTCCTCGAACTTTTCCATAAATTATTGTTGAAGTTTTTATGTTTTTTTCTCCCGTAAACGTCCTTTGTTTTGGCCACTGAGGCACATCCTGAAGTGGGCGCACACTTTATCAAGTAGTTTCAAATTTATAGAATTTTGAATTTTTTTCCATAATTTCGACTTCGTAGGGAGAGAGAAAACCAAGTGTGAGTTGAACTCATGAAACCTTTTTATTCCTTCAAAACACGAGAATCTTAGTTTAGGAGTCTCTTTTACTTATAGCAATCACAGTCCGAAGCTATAATCTAGGTACATCAGAATTATCAGATTCTTCAAGTCTTTCAATCAGTCTAATCTTTCGTAAAATGTGGATTAAGGAAAATTCAGAATTATATGACCCAGCGGTGTAGATAGTTCATGTAACTCTCAAAAATGTAAACGACTTTGAAAAAAAAACTTCTCTCCCTGCAATTCCATCTCTCTTCCTACAAACCAGCCTCTTCCCAGAAGTTGTAGGTAGAGAGGTTGTAGGGAGAGAGATTTGTGAGGTTATCACTCTCTACTGGCCTAACCATTATTGATTCTGAACGTTAGAAAAAATACATAACACTATGGCATTCATAATTGTAATTTGAGTTTAATTAAACTTAGTTGAACACTTACCCTGATGAGTGAGGTGGTTGTAGGGAGAGAGAAAGTATTTACCTACTCTCAAAGCTTCAACACTTCACAACATAACCCACACAACTGGGAGCTTGGAAATTCAACAAACTTCAGTAGCTTCGGAAGCCATCTTGCAGCAGTGTTCACTTTTGTTTTTCATGACACAAAATAATCGTTTTCCAGGAGTGGGCGGGCATTTCAAAAAAATTGTAGGGAGAGAATAAAACCTTGTGACAGCATCAAAACATAGCAAAAACCCTTCCAATTCATGGAATTTTCGTTCGTTTCTAATTTATTCCTGAAGAGGAGAGTATCCTGGACCAATAACGTTTTTTACTTAAATTAAAATATGAATGTAGAGTTCTCCAAAAATTTTCAAAGTTCCCAACCTACCCTCTGTGGCAGGTGTAGGGAGAGAGAATTGGGATCATTAATGATTTTTAATTATCTGAGTTAATTGATTAGTGAAATTCATTCTATGTGATCTTTGTAGACACCAACCTGCTGGTATCACCCTGAAAAAAATCTGAATTTCCAAGACAAATAGAGGGTGGTATTCATAGTCGTGACTCGAGTAGGACTTGAGTAACTACTCCTGAGAGTAATTACTCTCAGGACATGAGTAGTTACTCGAAACTTGGTATTCAGAGTGCAAGTCGAGCAATTACTTGTCGTTCGAGTAACTACTCGACAAGAGTAACTACTCGAGATTCTGGAGATGCATCGTGAGGCTCGAGTAGTTCCTCAACCAGCAGTTGGTAGCCCTGATTGCTAGTTGAACGGGAAACTTCCTTTGTTTGACAGGGATTTTCCCCTGTTTAATGGGGAACTTCCCTGTATTGATACATCACTGCAGTGGTGCCCCTTCCGGTAGGTTTTGAGAGCGCTGCATGTTTGTTTTTGAGTGGTCGGTAGTTCGTCAGTTTGTAGTGTGTTGTGCGTGAAATGGGGAAGGAGATAATAATATTTGGAGATATTCTTTTCCTGTTCTAACCACTTTTGAACCTGGTGGTGCATCAGCAACGGTGCTTTTCAACCTCTGAGCTAGTAATCTGGTAAGGTTGACTTTTATGTGTGAAACAAGCTGCAAGAACGTGACGATTCGAAAAAGCGGTAGAATGGAATGGAAGTCGTACGAGTATCTTTAGTTGGTTGTCTACTTAGTAATCCTCTCATATTTCAGTCAATACATAATTGTAAATGAATCGAGTAAGATCTAAATTACCTATTTCTATTACGAAAATAATCAAAATAATAAATTGAACACTGTCATTGAAGTAGTTCCATTTTCCTCAAAATATATCAATTTTCTCGTGGTTATGTTGAATTTTCTTCATTTTCCCCAAGAAATGTTTAAAAAATCTTTTTGTTTATTCATTTTTAGAAAACTGTATTGGTTTTACTTTGAAGCTGATTGCACTGCCTTCAAATTCCTCTTACTTTACTTATTTCCAAAATTAATGGTTCTGCGAGGGAACGGTTCAAAACACGGCCAATTTCATCACAAACAGTATTACTTTCTGTAAAATTGATCTATTTTTGAATTACTGTATCTCTGTAATTATTTAACCTACAAGGTCCAGTTGGTCTTTAACTAACTATAGAAAATTCTACCTACTGTAGACAATAAATTATTGAAATTACATTTTAGAAGTTATAGTTAAAAAACTGAAAAAATTCAAAAATTTCATGGTTTTTAGCGCACTATGTCAGTAGCAAAGGGTTTTCAAAGTTGCAAATTTGGATGACTTTTTAAATCATTTCAATTTGTATTATTATTATAGATTTTTGCGATTGCAAAGAGTCGTAGATATATCCATTTTTGATGAGAACAGCACGTTGAGTAACTGCTCAAGTGTCCTGTCCAGGTGCCTCGAGTATTTGCTACTTTCGAGTATCGGCCAGACCTCGACTTGACGCCGAGTTTTGTTTATGAATACCACATCGAGCAAATGCTCCAAGTCCGGAGTAACCGCTCGAGTAGATACTCGAGATGGCGACTGTGAATACCGCTGAGCATCCGCCATTACTCCAAGACCCATTCGAGTATTTACTCGACCTCGAGTAATGTCTATGAATACCGCCCAGAGTGTTCACAAAAGCTGCGTGACAAGAAATGACCCCAAATTTTGAAATGACTCATTCACCTATGGTTTTTTTGCGGATTTGGATTCAGAATGGTCTAAAACGGATTACTGTGTGGTTATTTTTTTTAATTTTTGTCTGTTGAGTTTTGTCCTCCTCCCCCCCAGATCGATCGCATGAGGACGCCCAAGTCTTACTGTGGGTCGTCCTAAAAAGTGCAGTAAAGTGAAGGCAGCATTTTAGGAAAATATGCGTTTACCAAAATCAGCTTTTTTGAACTTAGATGGTTATTGCTTAACATGGTCCAATTATATTTTGTTAACCGAGATGTGTACTAATGTGACTCCTTGTTGTTCCCAGGTGGCCAACGCCTAACCCGAAACGAAGGAACTGGTTCACAACGCGCGTCGACTCTTTCAACTGACATCAGATTGGCCTTGAACCGACACATCGTGCATACTCAAAGGAATTTATTATTTATTTTTTACCGTTCACTTTTTCTCTCTCCAATATTCAGAAGAAAATTTCCACATCGCGGCATATTTTTCATTTGATTAAAAATATTTAATATTTCTTACCTCCTGATTTAATTGCAAATTTAAAACGAACGAGTGACTGTTGATTTACCAAGAGAGAAAAACAATGTTAACTGTATTTATTTTCCTCTGATCGTTTATTAGATCTTCAAATATTTTTTTAAACCAAGATTGAATCTTTTGATCTTGTAAGATTTACTTTATTTCTAATATTAATTGGACTTGTGATTAAAAAATGAGCGTGGGTTACATCTCTTCATTTTTTAGAGCAATTTGAAATTTAATTGTTTTTAAAATTAATACCGTCCGTATTGAACGGGGCTGGAACTCTTGGAATGGTGTATTAGAATGGATTTAGGGCTTTTCGTGTTAACAATTATTTTAGATGTAAGGAATGAGTTTTTGGATTGTATCCTTCGATGGTAAGGAAGAAGATGGACTATAGACCCCTATTAGAACGACGGTATTGCATATTACGTGTACCTAAAAAACAATTGATTTTAAGTTCAAAAAGATAAATGCAACTTCTGTGACTTACGAAAAAACCCACTTGAAATATTGAAGTGATAAGTTTAGAATGAACTAAGATTTTAATTATTTCACTCGAGTACAAAGTTTTGTGTTGAAACGTGAAATAGACGGAAGTTTCTTAGAGATTTTATGATTTTTTAGCGTAATTCTTTCCATTAGGAAATTACAACTGTGCATGGATCCTGAATGGACAAAAATTTCTGTCTGCAGTCACATTTTATTACGTTAAAAAAAACTTCGGTTGAGGGAACAGGGACACAATTTTTTGTTACCTTTGGTTGAAAAGAGGAATTTCTCGCGGTTAATTTCAGAACAATTTCTAAAATCGTTTGATTTTTTTCGGTTAGTGACTGCGCAGACGAAATTTCGTTTATAATTTCGAACTGGATGAAAAAAATATGAAATTTTTGAAACGGCTACAAAAAAGAGGTGTGCAATTTATTTAGTCTCCTTTCAACCCTACAGAACGCCAGGGGTTCGTGTAATTTTTTTTTACATTTCAAAACATTTGTGATACTTTAAGGTATTGATTGAATTTAGCTTTAATACGATTTACTATTGAAATAAAAGTCAATGCCTTGGAGGTATTTTTAATACTTTTTGCAATTTACTGTACCACCTCTTTTTTCCAAATATAGTTTATTCTACCTTTTTTTTCTTGTTCTTTTGAAATGAGCTTTCGCCGGGTGGAATTCCGGGTTTCCAAAACGCGGATTTTCACCCGTTTTTGTATCACCGTTTCTCCGTA
Organism: Apolygus lucorum; assembly: GCA_009739505.2. NCBI lineage: Eukaryota > Metazoa > Arthropoda > Insecta > Hemiptera > Miridae > Apolygus > Apolygus lucorum. The sequence goes on from CM019169.2 coordinate 40,977,626, forward strand.
GTGAACCTCGTTGATTTCCTTCACATCCTATACGGAAAAAATCCTGATCGACTCATAGATTTCTTGGCGTATTTATAAGGTGACCAAAAAATAATGAAATTTTAAAATCGAAAGAGCACAAAAAAAAACGAAATTTATTTTGAACAATGTAAACGTAAAGTTTTTAGAAGAAAGATTGGAAATCGCAAAAACTTGAATTATTTTATTAGTGTCGTTCACTTGATATCCCGTTTTGGCGTAATGATGTAAACATTTCCCGATTTTGTGTTCAATAAAAGTCAATTCCTCTTCCTTTCTGAAGGCGTTTTCTTCGTTTTTATCTCCTGTGAACCTGATTTTAGCGAATTTTCAAGGAAAATGAATCTATTGCTATGGCCTAACAAATTTTAGAATGGACTTTTTCGAAAAATGTTTTCACTGAAATTCGTTTTGGAGTATTTTGGAACAATCCCTGAAGTTTTTCCAAAAATTATATAGGTGTATGTGTGTGTGTGTCTCTCCGCACGATAACTTGAGTAATTGTTTAGAAAAATGTTCGTAACAACAAACAAAAAGATGATTTCGTTAGCCAGAAACTTTGGACAACCCCTAGAGGTTCAAATTTCAAAACGCTGCAAATTATTACACAACGGTTTATTTTTTCTATAGAGATCACTCGTCTGCAAAGCCACCAACATGAAGAAAAACTTCGGTCAGCTAAAATTTGAACGGAGATTAGGCCTCTTGCGATTCACACTCGTGTTTCTGATTTATCGTACGTCCAACACTTAAATTCTCGTAGGGAGCGAACGGTTTGTCCTACAGAGCTCCGCGTGGTCTCTAAAAATTCTATACTATCTTGAATTGATGGAAAAACAATACCTTTATATCAAAATGTTTTGAGTTAGGGCGTTTTCAAAATTCATTTTTCGACCCTTGGAAGTGACACATCAACCGGACGGCCAAATTTTTATTCGATTTTTGGATTCTACGTACCTTGAAACGTAAACCAACAAATTTTGAGGTGTTTTTTGGTTGATAGCAAAGGTTCATTATTGAAAACGATAAACCAAAACCGAGGTTTTCCCGGTTTTTTTGGTTATAACCTTCACAATCATAGGAACATTTCGAGGGCGTCAGAGCAACTTCCCATATCGTCATTTTGACAACTTTTCGGGAGAGCCAAAAAACCACTTCCCAATGATTTGCTGCCCTCAATTTCACGCAATATAACTATACTTGTGCTCTCCAGATTCAGATTACCATTCTCTATGGACATACGAGAGAAAATTAAGAAAAAACCTTTTTTTTTCTAAAAAATGAGACGTTATTGACCGTCAGAGCTGACAATACGGGGTGTTGCTCAACTGAAATTTTGCAGAATTTAATTTACTGAAATATTTCGGAGCGATCTTACTGCAAAAATATTAAATTCTTCTATTTTTTAGGTACTTTGATTACCAAGGAGTACTTAGGATAACATTTAAAAGAAGACACATTTTCCACGTAAATAAATGAAAATCTTTATTTTAGTTAACCAACACGTTGAAGGGGTGACCCCTCCTTTTCGTTTTGGTTCGTTCTTCCATAGAAAAAGATATATTTATAAACACAATATAGTTAAATTTAACAGGAACAAACAACAACTCTTGAACAGTCTTCAATAAATTCAACAATTCATCTTCCGATAGGAACCACTGGTCCAAACCACTGCACTCATCCGAATTCTCTTCATCTTCCGAACTAGGGAAGTATTCACTTGATGTGTCAACTATATCCATCTCGTTCTTTTCTGAGAAAACAGAGAGGAATCCATAGTTGTTAGTCTGAGCCTCCCACTAAAATTATAAAATAATGTAACATGCTTCTGCCATTTACTTTCAACTTCATTTGTATAGGTAAGTAACCAGCCATCAAGTTAGAACATGACTATGGACTCCTAACATCTTCAAAGCATACCCAGTGCACAGTATGTTGGTATGGTATACTGAAAATCGAAAACAATCTACAATAGCCATGTGGGTACTCTATGAGCTCTTGTAGATGTGTAGATCATGAATATGGACTCCTTACATCTTCAAAATATACCCTGTGGAAAATGTATGTCAGCATACAGCCTTATTAGCGAATTTTCAAGGAAAATGAAGCTATATTGCAACGATCTCAAAGATTTTAGAATGAACTTTTTCGATTTTTTTTTTTTTTTTTAACTGAAATTCGTTTAGGAATTTTCTGAAACGATCCCTAGAGAGTGTGTAAGAAAACAAAACAAAACAAAAAACTTGCTACGGACGCTGAATATTATATTAATCTCTCTTATTATCTCATATAGTTGACCTTTTGCTACCATTGTTTCTTTTCTTAACCATACCTTCAACTGAAAGATTTCTTTGAAAATTCGCTAATTAATTCATGCATGAAAGGACTTTTTGCTACCGAGGTAGCGGAATCATTATTTCCAAAAGAATCACCTCAAAAATAAAACGCTGCAAATCATTGCTCAAAGGTTTAATATTTTCAGCACAGATCACCCTTCTGTATAGATCACTGGTTCTCCATCAATAGCACCTACCACCATCTGTATTCTCCCTTGACCTTCCCTCTCAAATTTCAGCTTCCTGCGTTCAATAGGATTGAAAATGACTTCGGAGCTCACCCAGCTGATCAGTGATCTGAAGAGTGAAGAAGATCTCCTCGAATGCTGGAGACGCCTGGAAGAGCACTTCCATTCAATAGGATTGAAAATGGCTTCGGAGCTCACTCAGCTGATCAGTGATCTGAGGAGTGAAGAAGATTTCCTCGAATGCTGGAGACGCCTGGAAGAGCACTTCCATTCAATAGGATTGAAAATGGCTTCGGAGCTCACTCAGCTGATCAGTGATCTGAGGAGTGAAGAAGATCTCCTCGAATGCTGGAGACGCCTGGAAGAGCACTTCCATTCAATAGGATTGAAAATGGCTTCGGAGCTCACTCAACTGATCAGTGATCTGAAGAGTGAAGAAGCCTTTGAGCAATGATTTGCAGCGTTTTTTACCCACCAACATTTTTTTTACCTACCAACTTTTTTTACCTACCAGCTAGGTACTACCTACTACACCATACTGGCTTCACACCTTCACAATCAAGTTTATTAGAGAGAACTAAACGCTTCACACTCGATTGGAAAAATAGAAAGCTTCATATGGAAATTTGATTACTGGTTACGCAGAAGGCAAAACTGTATACAAATCGAAGAAATGAACAGCGATCGCATTTTAGTCCGATAAAATTTGAATGGAGATTAGACCTCTTTTGCGATTCACACTCATGATTCTGTTTTATCGAAGGAAAACCTTCAAGTACTCGTAGAGACCGAACGGTTTGTCCTACAGAGCTCCGGGTGGTCTCAAAAATTTTTAAAAATTCAATACTATTTAAAATTGGTGAAAAAACGATACCTTTATTTCGAGAGTTTTCGAGCTAGGGCACTCTTGAAAATTTCAACCCTTAATTTTCACCCCTTAGAAGTGACCTACATCAACCAAAAGCTTCGCGGCACAACTAGACCCCAAATGGAGCCCATATATGGTATATATGGTATATTGGTATATATACCAAATTTGAACCAAATCGGTCCAGTGTTGCTAAGAAAAGTGCCGCGTACGGCGGACGGACGGAAATTTTTTTATTCGATTTTCGTATTCTACGTACCTTGAAACGTAAAACATCAAATTTTGAGGGGGGGTTAAATTTTTTTTTTTCTTGCTCGATTCCAAAGGCTTATTATTGAAAATAATAAACCAAAATGTCTACTCGTATTTTCGGTGTCGTGTCTGTACCAGTAAATCCTTATACGAAGTTTATGTTCGAATTTGATGGCGTTTTCAGGGATTGTGCGTGTTGGGGCTTAGAAGGCGCTCTATCTACTGTCGGTATTGATTGTAGCCTCTGTGCATGCGCTAATTTCAAATTCTTGTAACAAGCGTAAACTTTGAAATTTGTAGCGATTGTATTGATGGGACTCAATGAATCGTTCCTGTTGAGACTCTATTCTGACTTGTGTTCAAAATTATAAATTTATTGAATTTTGACGTAATTGCTTAGTAAATGGGGTAGTGCAGTCAATTTTTTTTTAAAACATTTCAAGAGTATGGCGCAGGAATAACGGTAATCGGGTCTGTTCGTCGAGAAAATGTTAAGAAATTAGGGAAGCTAATAAAAGTTGAAGATTTGAAGGATGGCAGCAGGGTGTGACGTAGCAAGTTGTTTGCATTGAAAAAAGTATCTTTGAAGAAAGTATCCATGCACAGAGAAGAGATGAAACCCTTTCCTGAGGATAACCTACCTGAGAATCTCTCAGAATGATTGGAGATTCACACTGAGTGTGTCACACTCAAAATGATTTAAATCCAAATAGGGTGTGCGCCTGGGTAGGAAAAACTGTTTATTGTTATTTTCAATCTAAGGTGGACCTCATTTTCAGAATTTTGGTACCAACCGCGACCTTCTAGAGTGTATAAATCTTTTCCTATGAATTTTTAAAGTTTCGACCGTTTATGACGTCTCAGTGGGCTGGGGGGTCCCACCCAGGTAAGAGGGGCGCGTGACGTCATAAACAGTCGAAACTTTGAAAAATCATAGAAACAGATCTACTCACGGTAGAAGGTCGCAGTTGGTGCCAAAATTCTCAGGATTTAGTCTAATTTTGATTAAAAATATTTAAAAAAATCAAGGCGCACCCCCCATTGCCATGCTGACATACAAAATACCTACTACACACACGCCTGTGGTGTAAGTGTGTGTTCAGAGAGGCCCGCCTTTTTTTCAAACGTGTGATCTCTATAATTAATTTTTCTACCACATATTATTGAAACATTGGGCAAAAAGTTGGAGTATGCAGGAATCATCCAAAATTCAAAAGCGAACCTCACAACCAAAATTTCAAACCCTCCTACTTTTGAATTAAGCACAATTTTAAACATACGAACAGTTTTTTGTCACGTTTTGTAGTGTTTAAATGATGCATTTTTCCTTCTATTTTCGTTTCTCATGTGGTGCCTCATTTATTCGAAATTCAATTCGCATTCAGCCAGCTCCATGTTCCTTCCTTAACCCTTAATTTCCCACCTGTTCAAAAAATTTCTCCCTTGCGAGGGAAAAACATTAAATCATGTTTTGTTTCCGATCACTCAGCTGATCAGTGACCACTCGGCGCCTTCAGCTGTAAGCCGCAAATTGACAGTGAAAGCCCACTATTATCAAATGTTGTAAAATTCAAATAAAGTTTATGAAATTGAAATTTAGTTGTGGTAGCGTTATTGCCTGATGGGCATTGTTCACCAAATCTGCAATTACAGGTTATCAAGTCTGAACTCACCAATATTGGGGGTACTCAGGGTATGACAAATAGTTACACAGATTACCAACAAGAAAATACTGTATTCCAAAAATAGACAATAAATCAGGTAACCTCGCTTATAAGCGTATCAAAAGGAAACAACATAGATCAATAGAAATAAATGACTCAGTAAATCATGAAGGTAAGTAATCAAAGGTATGTTTGGGTATGTGTACCCAGGAACTAGTACCGACCACGTGAACCACGAGGTACGACTCGAATAAAAGGACTAATCAGTCTCAAAATAATCAATCAACGAAATAATCACAAGGTGACAACGACGTTATAGGAACAATATCCAGGAAAACAGGTAAAAAGGTAAGTAAAACTCCTAGGTGAGACCTAGACAAGAGTACCAAATCATGGACCTCTATAAGGATCAGGTAAGTCAATAAAACGTAAGTATTTCGAAAGTAAAACGGGTCTCAAAACCACGATGAAGTTATAAGATAATACAGGTAAGTATGAATTTAATAATCGACTCGGCAAAGAAGATACTAGACTCCGACTTCGAAGTACAAGGTAAGATCTCTTTATACTCGGGAGAAAACCTCCAAGAACTTCAATAAAAAGGTAAGTAGTTAGTTTTAGAACAGGTAAGTATTAGTTTTAAGTTGATTTACTATAGAATTTAAGTAGATATTACACTCAACAGGTGGGTTCCTAACCACGTGGACCTATGACGCCAAATCAAGTATGGTTAGGGTATGCCAACGCCCCTAGGTATGCGAAGTGACTATGCATGAATTTACGTAGTTTAAGTGAAATTGACGATTAACAATATTGCAAAAGGTGACAAGAATGGTCATACAGCAGATACAAAACGATAAAACTTGGTACTTTACCACTACTCGATCGGAATTGCGCGTGGAAGAATGTAGATGGTGAAGACGGTCCCGAGGGCGTCTTTGGAGATAAATGTTCGTGGATAACTTGCGAAACGTTGCAAATCAATCCGAAAGGCTTCAAATTCAACGACAGTTCGATACAACTCGGAAATATATCCCTTCAAAAAGTCCACACAGGCTAGCACAACTGGCTTTCAACAATACAACCCGGCCTTCAATTGAGGCGACTCTGAGCGACGACGATCCGTTACTGAAGGTTCCAGACTCAACGGGTCGGGGCCCCCCTCCTCCACGGCTCCTCCTGCGTCCACCCCCTCTCCCACTGCCACCCCGACCTCCTCGAAGCCAGTGGCGCGCCTTTTTCCCGCGTCAGTACGAATTTGCGGCTTACAAACTTCCTCCCCTCTCCGGAAGCCGTCGTCCTCGACAGCGGAATCCTGATCGACCACGCTGGGTATGGGTAGCTTACGACCAGGGTACCGTCGTGTGTATTCCACTTCGTAGCGCGTTCTTCGACAATGACTGCAGGTAGGCGCGACCCCAGTGTGTGGTGGGCTACACTGGTTCACCAATTGGCCCCGCGCACTCCTCTTGATGAGGCGCTCCCAAAATGCCTTGCATGAGGCACAGCGAAATCCTCGCATGACGGTTGGTGGTCTCAGGCAAATTGGGCAAAGTGACTTCTTGACTGTGCTGGTGTCGGCCACTGTCTCTTGCTCCCTGTTTCTGGTCGTTACTGTAGGTAGACTGGTGAAACCGGGGGTATGGCGACCTTTCCGGGGTATGGATGACGGGGTACCCGGTTCGGGGTACTCAGGGTCCTGATAGTCTGGGTCCTCATCTGACTCCTCCGCCGACGTTTCCATGTACTCCTCCAGCTCAACCGCCGCCTGGTAGCCTCGTTTCCCCGCACGCCGCTCAGGTACAGGGTCCGCGATTTTTGTCAGTGGTACGGCCGTACCGGCCTTCACTTGCACCACCATATTATCCATTTCTCTGGTCAGCTCCTCAATTCTTTTCTTTGACTCTTTCAGCTTTTCCTCGTTTGCTTCGCAGCGTGCCCGCCAACCCGCAACTTCCATCTCGTGTAGGCGCCACTCCGGTAGAAGAGTAGCTACTTGGTCCAGTCCGTTGATTCCCGTTTCAAAGAAGGAATCCAGCATGGCCCTGCTATCCGCCTGCTTCATGACTTGCAGAGCGGCAGCGGCTATTTCGATGTTCTCCATGGCCATCCGCTCGCTATCCCTGGACTGGTCCGCGTCACTAAACGCAGCTCGCGTTAGCACTTGTTGACAGGCCTCCTCGTACGTTTTACGTACCTGACGTACCGCTTGCAGGGTACGTGTGAGAGACGTGTCCACTTCGGGCACTCGCGAGTCTGAATTTCTCCGAGACCCCATCTCCAGCTGCGCAACAAAAGAAAAAGCTCCGGTTAGCATGTTGAATCCTTCGTTCGTCCTTACTGTACCTTATCGTTTTTTCCTACCTACGACTATATGACCGTCACCGTACATCAAAAATTAACATTTCTTTTCTATTTTCAGTCACTTCGCCTTTTTCATGACGACTCGCATTCTACACTCAAAGGTAAGTCCCTACAACGTTGTCCTAAACTTACATCTATATATATATCAATTTAGATTTTTTTTTTTTTTTTTTTTTTTTTTTTTAATTTACTAACTTAATTTACAGGTATTGTTTACAGGCATCATTTCTCTCTCCCACCTCCTCTACCTCGTACCCTGCTCGAACCCCGGCCAGCACCCCTTTCTCGTGCAACTTTTTATAGTTGCGCGGAGGACGTGGTCGCAAACCGTAAGGGTTTCCGCTCACCGTCACTCCTCCCTCCTCATTCTCACTCCTGGTCTCCAAGGCCTGGGTCGAGTGCTCCGATATCACTTCAGGGTTCTCCTCCGTGGGTTCCTCTTGTTCCGGTTTGATCCAGGGTGTTTCCTCCTCCGTCCATGCGTCGTCCAAGTCCCAGTCCCGGTTCACCTCCTGAGGCTCCTCAGTGACCCGTACCCTTGAGTTCTCCTCGAACACTGGCTCATCCAGCACCGCGTCATCAGGCACGTCATTTGACATTGCCGGCTTCAGCCTATTGATGTGTACCACCTGAGACTTAGCTCCCAGCACATCGTGGATCTCGTAATTTACCACTGAGATCACTCTTTTGATGATCCACGGTCCCGACCAAGGGCTCCAGAACTTCCTGCATTCTCCAAAAGGTAAGTGCATTTGTTTCAGGTACACTCGATCCCCCTCCTTGAACCGTTTAGGGGTCCGTCGCCGATTTATGCGATCCGCCTGCCGCTTCCAAGCCCGGTCCAAACACCGCTTAGCGATTCGCCGGGCTTCCATCAAGTTCCTCAGTTCGGAAGAACGCTGTTCGTCACTTTGTCGAGACCACTCTGTCATATTTGGAAGACGGAGTTCTCGTCCGTAAGTCAAGTAGTTTGGGGAGTACCCCGTACTCTTATGAGGGGTGGCCCTATATGCGGCCAACACAATGGGTACCAACTGTTCCCAATCCCTCGTTCGCTTTACCAATTTAGCCATGATATTGGCAAAAGTACGATGAAACCTTTCACACACCCCATTCCCCTGGGGGTGGTAAGCTGTCGTTTGCACCTTAGAAATCTTCCATTCCTCACAGAGCTCCCTAATAAGGTCCGCAGTAAACCCTGTACCCCTGTCCGTCACCAACCTCCTGGGTACTCCATGGTAGGGTATGTACCGCCCCACTAACACGCGAGCGACCGTTTCGGCCGTTGTGTTACTTACTACATAAGCCTCTGCAAACTTCGAGTAATGGTCCACCATTGTCAGAACATATTTGGGCCCTCCAGGGGTCACCATGGGTCCCACAAAGTCCATTCCTACCACCTCACCGGGCGCCGAAGGTATGAGGGGTCTCTGGATGGGTGCCGCCGAGTTTCCCGGGGAATTACGTCTTTGGCATGGCTCACATGCGGAAACAAACGTCTTGACATCTCTCCGAATTTTCGGCCAGTACCCCACACGTATGACTAACCTTTCTGTCACCTCCGCCCCCGGATGGCCAGCCCATGCGCTCCCATGACACGTCACCATTACCCACTCTCGAAGGGTCACCGGTATTAACGGCACCCACCCTTTTTCTCCATTTACGTCCACGGGGATCATCCATACTCCCTCGTCATCCCTTAACTTGTGACGATACTTCCCTATCATTTCCTTAACCCAAGGATCCAGGTCCTGCGCCGCCCTTAACAATGGTCCGGGCATCTCAATGTTCACAGCCGACACGTGCATCCGGCTCAGGCCATCAGCATGCCCCATACTCACTCCAGGTCGGTATCTAGGCTCGAAATCATATTCTGCGAGCCTCAAAGTCCACCGACCCACTCGTGACGTGGGATCCCTCAACTTCAGAGCCGCCGTCAAGGCCATATGATCGGTTTCCAGAACAAATTTCTTCCCTAACAGGTACTCCTGGAAATGCCGACACGCCCACACCACCGCCAACAGTTCCCTCTCCGTCGTCGAGTATCGAGTCTCCGCACCATTCAATTTTCGACTCGCGAAGGCCACCGGACGTTCTCCATTATCACATTTCTGTGACAACACCGCCCCCAATGCCGTCTGTGATGCATCCGTCGCCAGTATAAACTCCTGGTTCATATCCGGGTAAATCAAGACCTTATCCGACAGAATAGCCCCCTTCAGCAGTCGAAACGCCTCCTCCTGCGGTTCTTCCCACCGGAACTCCACCCCCTTCTTCAGAAGTTTCGTCAATGGAGCAGCCATTCCCGAGAACCCCGGCACAAAACGACGGTAGAATCCCGCAAGTCCCAGGAAGGCGCGCACCTGGCTTTCGGTGACGGGCACAGGAAATTCCTGAACCGCCCCTACCTTTTCTGGCTCCATTCCTACTCCCTCATTAGTGATGCGATGCCCCAGGTAGGTCGTCTCCCGCTGCATGAAGTCACACTTGCCGATATTCGCTCTAAGGCGGGTCTCCTTCAATCTCTCCAACACTCTCCTTAAACTGTCCAGATGAGCATCCAAGGTCGGGGAAAACACGATGATATCATCTAGGTACACCAAGCAGTCGTACCCGATCAACCCGTCCAGGACATTATTCATGGCTCTCTGGAACGTCGCCGGAGCATTCCGGAGCCCGAACGCCATACGAGTATACTCGAAGTGTCGACCCAGCACCGAGAACGCAGTTCGCTCTGCAGACTCAGGGTGCATTCTCAGTTGGTGATATCCTGACACCAAATCAATTTTTGTGAAGTACTTACACCGCCCCAACATTGCCAAGGTTTCTTGCAGGTTCGGCATGGGATAGGCGTCCGCTTTCGTTAATCTGTTCAAGCGTCGGTAGTCGATACACATTCTCCACCTCTGGGGTTCTCCTTCTGGTGTCTTTTTCTTCACGAGCACCACCGGCGCCGACCACGGGCTATTCGAGGGTCGAATAATGCCGGTTTTTAGCAACCCGTGCAATTGATCCTCGACCTCACCCCGAAGAGCATGGGGAATGGTGTATGGTTTCAAGTGAACCGGTTCCACCGGACCGGTGTCAATGACATGCTCCACATTCAAGTGACACCCTTCCCGATCCGGCTCCTCAAAGACTTCTCCGAACTCTCGCAAGACTTCCTCTACTCGACTTCGGCACTCCAGTCCCAAGTGTTTTAGTTTATCACCCAACAAGGCTCGAACATCCGTCACTTCCCTATCCCATCGCTCTATCGGGAACTCCTCAGCATCCTCCTCGAAGTCACTGAATTTGCCTGTCACTATGGCTCCAACTCGACGAAACCCAACGTCCCCCGAAGGCCAATGTGTCACTGGGTGCCCCATTCGTATGCCAGCCTCCACCGCGTCGGATCCCCTAGCCATCTCAGGATCATTTCCTTTTATTGTTCCTTTCGGGTCCGGCGTGGTCACAGGTATCTCCACATTCGGAACGGCCACGAGTACCTCCGGGTCCGACTTGGTCACAGGTATCTCCGCGTTCGGAACGGCTACGAATGCCGCCGGGTCCGGCCTGGTCACGGGTATCTCCGCGTTCGGAACGGCTACGAGTACCTCCGGGTCCGGCTTGGTCACGGGTATCTCCGCGTTTGGAACGGCTACGAGTACCTCCGGGTCCGGCTTGGTCACGGGTATCTCCGCGTTTGGAACGGCTACGAGTACCTCCGGGTCCGGTTCGGTCACGGGTATTTCCACTCGGGCCACCCTCCTCAACTCTTGGGGTTCTCTATCCCGGCCCTGCACTGCCAGCGCCGCTTCCCCTTTATCCGGACGAATCATTAAGGGAATTTTTCTCATGAGGTCCATACCAAAAAGATCGAGGCCAGTTCCCTCCTTTGAAAACACCAAAAAGGTATGTTCGGCGGTCATTTGGCCAACCTTCACCGTCAAGTCCTGCTCTCCGCAAAATTCCAACTGCCTTCCATCCGCGCCCCACGCCATAGCTCTTGTAGGTCTAAGGGGAACACCCCGCACCGGCGCCGCCAACACCGATACCGCCGCACCCGTGTCCACTATCAACCCTCTAGGCTCCCCGCTCAGATTCACCCGCAATTGGATTGGTTTCTCATACCGATAGCGCACCATTGGTACGTGTCCCATGGGGTAAGTACGTTGATTTTCCCCTTCCTTTCGGTCCGCCTCCTCAATGGCTGGAACGTTGGTCCCTCGCGGATGAGATACCGGGGTTAATTGCTTCTTTTTATAACAATCAGTCTCTAAGTGCTCCCTTACTCCGCAGTAGTCGCAGAATATTGTCTTCTGTGGGTTGTTTAGACAATCTACCGGGAAGTGCTCTGTGCTCGCGCAAAACATACATGGGTACCTTGGGGTAGGTTTGGGCGGAGCACGTGGACTAGGCGCGGCCGTCTTTCCGGCGTTACGTGGGCACCTTGCCGCGAAATGACCTGGCACCCCGCACTCGTAGCACCTTCTCTCTTCCCTTACTGTGACCGCCGAAACTCCCCATTTAGCGTCGTCATCCGATTCCAAGTCCAGCGTCTCCCTCAACTCCTCCGCTCTCTTGAGTGCTGCCTCCAACGTCTCAGGGGGATTATTTGTCAACAACGATCCCAACTCTCTCGGTAGTCCCTTGACGAATGCTCTCAAAGTTTTCCTCCTAATCCAGTTTTGTTTTTGTACATTTGTCAAGTCCGGTCCTTCTTCCTTCACTGCCGACCTAGCCAGACGGTGAACCCTCTCAGCGAATTGTCGTAATCCTTCACCCTGCGACACCCTAGCCGCGCACAGTGATGCGGCCGCCTTTACCGGGTTCTCGGTCTCAAACCAAGCCAACATTGCCTGGCGTGCCTCATCGTACGGGTTGAGTCCCGCATGCGATTGGGCATTGTCAATTAAAAATTGTTTGGCCGTGCCCTTGGTCTTTGCGCGCAACAAGCGCATTTTCTTGACCTGCGTTAGGGTTCCGGCTACGTCGTCGAACATTTGAAAAAATGCGGTTACCGGTAATGCTCCAGGCTCATCCGGGTCCCAGCTTTCTATTTCTAAAAACATTGAACGGGGTACATCTGTGTCCGGTACTATTTGCGTTCCCTGTCCCTGCCTCTTCCCCGCCAGGTCATTGTACGCTCTCATCAGCCTCTCGAGTTGCCCGAGGACCCCACTCATCTCCGCCTCTCCTGCTCCACCCGAATGCTGGCCCGGTTCGCTCATTGTACTGTCCCACAATACCTATTCGACCCTTCCTCACCTGAGTCCCCTTTCAAGTTCGTTCAGACTGATTTTTATAAATTGGATTCGTGAAAGGCTTGCCTTTCATAAAAATCCCACGAGCTGCCACCAAATCTGTAAGCCGCAAATTGACAGTGAAAGCCCACTATTATCAAATGTTGTAAAATTCAAATAAAGTTTATGAAATTGAAATTTAGTTGTGGTAGCGTTATTGCCTGATGGGCATTGTTCACCAAATCTGCAATTACAGGTTATCAAGTCTGAACTCACCAATATTGGGGGTACTCAGGGTATGACAAATAGTTACACAGATTACCAACAAGAAAATACTGTATTCCAAAAATAGACAATAAATCAGGTAACCTCGCTTATAAGCGTATCAAAAGGAAACAATATAGATCAATAGAAATAAATGACTCAGTAAATCATGAAGGTAAGTAATCAAAGGTATGTTTGGGTATGTGTACCCAGGAACTAGTACCGACCACGTGAACCACGAGGTACGACTCGAATAAAAGGACTAATCAGTCTCAAAATAATCAATCAACGAAATAATCACAAGGTGACAACGACGTTATAGGAACAATATCCAGGAAAACAGGTAAAAAGGTAAGTAAAACTCCTAGGTGAGACCTAGACAAGAGTACCAAATCATGGACCTCTATAAGGATCAGGTAAGTCAATAAAACGTAAGTATTTCGAAAGTAAAACGGGTCTCAAAACCACGATGAAGTTATAAGATAATACAGGTAAGTATGAATTTAATAATCGACTCGGCAAAGAAGATACTAGACTCCGACTTCGAAGTACAAGGTAAGATCTCTTTATACTCGGGAGAAAACCTCCAAGAACTTCAATAAAAAGGTAAGTAGTTAGTTTTAGAACAGGTAAGTATTAGTTTTAAGTTAATTTACTATAGAATTTAAGTAGATATTACACTCAACAGGTGGGTTCCTAACCACGTGGACCTATGACGCCGAATCAAGTATGGTTAGGGTATGCCAACGCCCCTAGGTATGCGAAGTGACTGTGCATGAATTTACGTAGTTTAAGTGAAATTGACGATTAACAATATTGCAAAAGGTGACAAGAATGGTCATACAGCAGATACAAAACGATAAAACTTGGTACTTTACCACTACTCGATCGGAATTGCGCGTGGAAGAATGTAGATGGTGAAGACGGTCCCGAGGGCGTCTTTTGGAGATAAATGTTCGTGGATAAACTTGCGAAACGTTGCAAATCAATCCGAAAGGCTTCAAATTCAACGACAGTTCGATACAACTCGGAAATATATCCCTTCAAAAAGTCCACACAGGCTAGCACAACTGGCTTTCAACAATACAACCCGGCCCTCAATTGAGGCGACTCTGAGCGACGACGATCCGTTACTGAAGGTTCCAGACTCAACGGGTCGGGGCCCCCCTCCTCCACGGCTCCTCCTGCGTCCACCTCCTCTCCCACTGCCACCCCGACCTCCTCGAAGCCAGTGGCGCGCCTTTTTCCCGCGTCAGTACGAATTTGCGGCTTACACAGCATTCTCCATTGACCCTGCCTCTCAAATTTCGGCTTCCTGCGTTCAACAGGAGAGAAAATGGCCTTGGAGCTCACTCAGCTGATCAGTGACCATCTTGGTACAACTAGACCCCAAATGGAGCCGATATAACGTGGTAACTAAGAAATCGGTCCGTGGTAACTAAGAAAAAAAAGCGTTGCAGATTTGCGTGTCGGAATTCACAGAATGACCCCCAGCCCTAAAACATTAAACATGTTAAAAAAGTTTTTTCGAATATTTAAAAAGATTTTGGCGTATTAGTATTCAAGATTTTGGTGTATCAACCTAATGTCATAGAATTGCTAGTTTTGACTGAGATGTATGTGAATTTTCTCATTTTGATGAAAATTGGATGGTATTTTTTTCGACGCCTCAAGAGGGAGGTGTGGAAGGGGGATGGCTATCGTTGTCATTGCTATTAGGCTATTAACCCTCCAGTGGTAGACCTAATCTCATCTCGCAAAAGGTAGACCCAGGAGCGGGGCGCTCTTTCGGTACTTCCTCCCGAAAAAATCAATATTCATCATTTTTTTAATTGTTTTTGGTCAGAGTGAGATACTCAACTCATCTCCTGGTGTATCTAAAAATGTTCAATGAAAAACATTTTGGTAAAAAAGTTTTTTTTATTGAACTCAGAAATACGTATTGGTAAAAATAGGTTTTCCTCAACTCTGAAATACAAATAACTGAGCAATCAAAATTTAACTAATCAAAGCCGTTTCAGTCAGATTTACGTTCTGCCATATCGTCAGAATCTTCCTCAGACCACTGAAGCTATTTCTTGGGGTCAGAAGAGCGCTCAGACTTAAGAGCGATCTGACACATTCATGTTTTAGTGCAAGAAGCCGATTCTTACCAACCCTGAGCGGGTTTAGGGGAAGAGAGGAGGGTACGGTCCTGCGTAGAGGTGGTTTCTAGGAGGGAACTGTGAATCACAGCCCTTAGGATAGCCACTGTGAACCACAGTATTCGAACAAAGGGCTAAAGGAGTGCCGCTCCAGGGTCTACCAGTGAAGGGTTAAGGGGGGGGCTATATTTATTTTAAAAATGGAGGGTTGGAGTACGTTCTATCCTATTTTGGCTGGATGGAACCAGCAGGTTTTTATTCTTAAGCAAATAAATAAACGAAATGACGGAAATAAAATTGTTAGCCCAATAAGACCTCCTTCTTCAGTAGTATCTTAATGGAATATTGATGAAGTGGCCCCCAATATCGGTTTTGACTCAAGAGTGGTTGAACCTTGTTCAGAGTGCTTAAAAAAATCGGACTTCTGAAAAGATATTCCTGGCTTTTGAGAAAGGAAGAGGCGTGGCCTTCCTCTGCTTGGTTATCCCCACAACACGGTTGACGACATCTGTGCTACCTTCTTCGAAAACCTTGCATGGATGTTATAAAATGACATGATAACGCGATAACAGGTTACAGTATCCATCCACACCATGTGCGTCGTGCTCCTCTTGAAGTAAACTATAAAATAATTTACAGAATTTGCAATTTTGCCAGTATTTTTCTTCATAAAGTAGTCGTTTATTCGTTGGTGCCTACTTGTTTTGTCACTCAACTTTCAGCCCACCGAGTTTATAACTGTGTTGATGTTGATCATTCGCTAAAATGCCGTGATAAAGTTGTGTTCGAGCTATACGTTTTGTCGCTGAAGTGGTATAGTTTGTGAGTAGTTTCGTTTCCTGTTTTGAATTATCATTTTCAAACTGATGAAATGTCTGCGAAGACATTCGAGCAACTGAAATTGAGTCCGTGGATCGTCCGGCAGCTGAAGGCCGTTGGAATAAACAAACCGACTCCAATCCAAGAAAACTGCATTCCTCATGTCCTGGAAGGTAGGCTGGGCTCAAAAGACTAATATTATGTGATTACTTCAATACAGTAAAATAGACAAAGCAGAGAACAGCTAAACCAGCTCGTAATTATTACTACTTACCAGTTGATAAGCATTAAAACATGTTCATGTACCTGGAAAACTATGTAAGTCGAGTTTATAAAATTTTACAGGGGACACAAATCTAAATAATTCAGTTTTCATTCCATATGCAATAAGTTTTTACGTTTCATTCCTTAAAACTGGTGGTAACAGTAGTATTTTATAGAGCCTGAGACGAATTTAATCAAAATTTACTTCAGCAAACGAAAAAATGGACTTGGATGGAAAAATGGAGGGATGAGTTAGGTATGGGTTAGGGGTTAGGGATATGTTGGGGATGGGTTAGGCAGTGTTGCCAAGTTGGGGGTTCCCCCCCCCCCCCAAATTTGGGGTTTTTTTTCTTGACGGGGGGGATTTTGGGGGGAGAAATCTTTTGGGGGTTTTTACCGACGAGTCGGGGGGATTTGAGTAGAATAAAAATGAATTAGCAATTAAAATAGCAGCAGGTAATATATACAGGGTGTCTACACTTTCGATGGGCATAACTTCAGGGTTCGATTCTACAAGGTATTTCCAACAAAAATGTCTCTTAGCAATTTTCTTTTAACCCACTCAAAATTCCTTTTTTTTCACTTCAAAGTTTTTCTTTGCGTTTTCAACCTTACGGCACTGATATGGTCATAACTCCCTTATTTCTCCTGAAAATTCAAATCTGACTACACCGTTAGAAAGAGCGTTAAATTCCTAAACTACCTAGTGCAAAATCAAAATATTTCAGCAATAAAATAGTTTCAAAAAATCAAGTCAGAAAGCAAACTCTAAAACATTTTTGAAACTTGACTTTCTTCGACCAAAGTTTTCACTCTAAATCCCTGCCCATTTCGATGGGCGCTCTTCGGAGAAAACATGCTCAAATTGTGAGCTTTTCAACGGTCTATCAGTTTTTCTTTTTAACATTCAAATTAGAAGAGTAAATTAAGTTTGAATGCCAGAAAACGTGCGTTTTACAAGCAAATCCAGTGTTTTAAGCGGTTTATGGTCCCCCTCGACCTCAAGATAGCTTGACGATTTTGGTATCATTTCCTATGTAATTTTTTACGCTGAATGAAATAGTGATACTTCCGAATGATTCCAATTGCTAGAAAGTGGATTTTTCGAAGAAAACCTTCGTTTTTCGTACGTAAAATACGCATTATTCGTAAATGTGGTAGTGAGCATGAAGTAACACCTTTGAACTCAACAAAAACTTCAATCAGCTAGAAATTCGGTGTTTTTGTTGAGTTCTAAGGTGTTACTTTATGCTCACGACTATATCTACGAATAATGCTTATTTAATGTACGAAAAACGAAGGTTTTCTTCGAAAAATCCACTTTCTAGCAGTCGGAAACATTCCGAAGTATCACTATTTTATTCAGCGGAAAAAATTACATAGGAAATGATACCAAAATCGTCAAGCTATTGTAAGCCGCAAATTGACAGTGAAAGCCCACTATTATCAAATGTTGTAAAATTCAAATAAAGTTTATGAAATTGAAATTTAGTTGTGGTAGCGTTATTGCCTGATGGGCATTGTTCACCAAATCTGCAATTACAGGTTATCAAGTCTGAACTCACCAATATTGGGGGTACTCAGGGTATGACAAATAGTTACACAGATTACCAACAAGAAAATACTGTATTCCAAAAATAGACAATAAATCAGGTAACCTCGCTTATAAGCGTATCAAAAGGAAACAATATAGATCAATAGAAATAAATGACTCAGTAAATCATGAAGGTAAGTAATCAAAGGTATGTTTGGGTATGTGTACCCAGGAACTAGTACCGACCACGTGAACCACGAGGTACGACTCGAATAAAAGGACTAATCAGTCTCAAAATAATCAATCAACGAAATAATCACAAGGTGACAACGACATTATAGGAACAATATCCAGGAAAACAGGTAAAAAGGTAAGTAAAACTCCTAGGTGAAACCTAGACAAGAGTACCAAATCATGGACCTCTATAAGGATCAGGTAAGTCAATAAAACGTAAGTATTTCGAAAGTAAAACGGGTCTCAAAACCACGATGAAGTTATAAGATAATACAGGTAAGTATGAATTTAATAATCGACTCGGCAAAGAAGATACTAGACTCCGACTTCGAAGTACAAGGTAAGATCTCTTTATACTCGGGAGAAAACCTCCAAGAACTTCAATAAAAAGGTAAGTAGTTAGTTTTAGAACAGGTAAGTATTAGTTTTAAGTTGATTTACTATAGAATTTAAGTAGATATTACACTCAACAGGTGGGTTCCTAACCACGTGGACCTATGACGCCAAATCAAGTATGGTTAGGGTATGCCAACGCCCCTAGGTATGCGAAGTGACTATGCATGAATTTACGTAGTTTTAAGTGAAATTGACGATTTACAATATTGCAAAAGGTGACAAGAATGGTCATACAGCAGATACAAAACGATAAAACTTGGTACTTTACCCCGACCTCCTCGAAGCCAGTGGCGCGCCTTTTTCCCGCGTCAGTACGAATTTGCGGCTTACAAACTTCCTCCCCTCTCCGGAAGCCGTCGTCCTCGACGGCGGAATCCTGATCGACCACGCTGGGTATGGGTAGCTTACGACCAGGGTACCGTCGTGTGTATTCCACTTCGTAGCGCGTTCTTCGACAATGACTGCAGGTAGGCGCGACCCCAGTGTGTGGTGGGCTACACTGGTTCACCAATTGGCCCCGCGCACTCCTCTTGATGAGGCGCTCCCAAAATGCCTTGCATGAGGCACAGCGAAATCCTCGCATGACGGTTGGTGGTCTCAGGCAAATTGGGCAAAGTGACTTCTTGACTGTGCTGGTGTCGGCCACTGTCTCTTGCTCCCTGTTTCTGGTCGTTACTGTAGGTAGACTGGTGAAACCGGGGGTATGGCGACCTTTCCGGGGTATGGATGACGGGGTACCTGGTTCGGGGTACTCAGGGTCCTGATAGTCTGGGTCCTCATCTGACTCCTCCGCCGACGTTTCCATGTACTCCTCCAGCTCAACCGCCGCCTGGTAGCCTCGTTTCCCCGCACGCCGCTCAGGTACAGGGTCCGCGATTTTTGTCAGTGGTACGGCCGTACCGGCCTTCACTTGCACCACCATATTATCCATTTCTCTGGTCAGCTCCTCAATTCTTTTCTTTGACTCTTTCAGCTTTTCCTCGTTTGCTTCGCAGCGTGCCCGCCAACCCGCAACTTCCATCTCGTGTAGGCGCCACTCCGGTAGAAGAGTAACTACTTGGTCCAGTCCGTTGATTCCCGTTTCAAAGAAGGAATCCAGCATGGCCCTGCTATCCGCCTGCTTCATGACTTGCAGAGCGGCAGCGGCTATTTCGATGTTCTCCATGGCCATCCGCTCGCTATCCCTGGACTGGTCCGCGTCACTAAACGCAGCTCGCGTTAGCACTTGTTGACAGGCCTCCTCGTACGTTTTACGTACCTGACGTACCGCTTGCAGGGTACGTGTGAGAGACGTGTCCACTTCGGGCACTCGCGAGTCTGAATTTCTCCGAGACCCCATCTCCAGCTGCGCAACAAAAGAAAAAGTTCCGGTTAGCATGTTGAATCCTTCGTTCGTCCTTACTGTACCTTATCGTTTTTCCTACCTACGACTATATGACCGTCACCGTATATCAAAAATTAACATGGCTTTTCTATTTTCAGTCACTTCGCCCTTTTCATGACGACTCGCATTCTACACTCAAAGGTAAGTCCCTACAACGTTGTCCTAAACTTACATCTATATATATATATCAATTTAGATATATTTTTTTTTTTTTTTTTAATTTACTAACTCAATTTACAGGTATTGTTTACAGGCATCATTTCTCTCTCCCACCTCCTCTACCTCGTACCCTGCTCGAACCCCGGCCAGCACCCCTTTCTCGTGCAACTTTTTATAGTTGCGCGGAGGACGTGGTCGCAAACCGTAAGGGTTTCCGCTCACCGTCACTCCTCCCTCCTCATTCTCACTCCTGGTCTCCAAGGCCTGGGTCGAGTGCTCCGATATCACTTCAGGGTTCTCCTCCGTGGGTTCCTCTTGTTCCGGTTTGATCCAGGGTGTTTCCTCCTCCGTCCATGCGTCGTCCAAGTCCCAGTCCCGGTTCACCTCCTGAGGCTCCTCAGTGACCCGTACCCTTGAGTTCTCCTCGAACACTGGCTCATCCAGCACCGCGTCATCAGGCACGTCATTTGACATTGCCGGCTTCAGCCTATTGATGTGCACCACCTGAGACTTAGCTCCCAGCACATCGTGGATCTCGTAATTTACCACTGAGATCACTCTTTTGATGATCCACGGTCCCGACCAAGGGCTCCAGAACTTCCTGCATTCTCCAAAAGGTAAGTGCATTTGTTTCAGGTACACTCGATCCCCCTCCTTGAACCGTTTAGGGGTCCGTCGCCGATTTATGCGATCCGCCTGCTGCTTCCAAGCCCGGTCCAAACACCGCTTAGCGATTCGCCGGGCTTCCATCAAGTTCCTCAGTTCGGAAGAACGCTGTTCGTCACTTTGTCGAGACCACTCTGTCGTATTTGGAAGACGGAGTTCTCGTCCGTAAGTCAAGTAGTTTGGGGAGTACCCCGTACTCTTATGTGGGGTGGCCCTATATGCGGCCAACACAATGGGTACCAACTGTTCCCAATCCCTCGTTCGCTTTACCAATTTAGCCATGATATTGGCAAAAGTACGATGAAACCTTTCACACACCCCATTCCCCTGGGGGTGGTAAGCTGTCGTTTGCACCTTAGAAATCTTCCATTCCTCACAGAGCTCCCTAATAAGGTCCGCAGTAAACCCTGTACCCCTGTCCGTCACCAACCTCCTGGGTACTCCATGGTAGGGTATGTACCGCCCCACTAACACGCGAGCGACCGTTTCGGCCGTTGTGTTACTTACTACATAAGCCTCTGCAAACTTCGAGTAATGGTCCACCATTGTCAGAACATATTTGGGCCCTCCAGGGGTCACCATGGGTCCCACAAAGTCCATTCCTACCACCTCACCGGGCGCCGAAGGTATGAGGGGTCTCTGGATGGGTGCCGCCGAGTTTCCCGGGGAATTACGTCTTTGGCATGGCTCACATGCGGAAACAAACGTCTTGACATCTCTCCGAATTTTCGGCCAGTACCCCACACGTTTGACTAACCTTTCTGTCACCTCCGCCCCCGGATGGCCAGCCCATGCGCTCCCATGACACGTCACCATTACCCACTCTCGAAGGGTCACCGGTATTAACGGCACCCACCCTTTTTCTCCATTTACGTCCACGGGGATCATCCATACTCCCTCGTCATCCCTTAACTTGTGACGATACTTCCCTATCATTTCCTTAACCCAAGGATCCAGGTCCTGCGCCGCCCTTAACAATGGTCTGGGCATCTCAATGTTCACAGCCGACACGTGCATCCGGCTCAGGCCATCCGCATGCCCCATACTCACTCCAGGTCGGTATCTAGGCTCGAAATCATATTCAGCGAGCCTCAAAGTCCACCGACCCACTCGTGACGTGGGATCCCTCAACTTCAGAGCCGCCGTTAAGGCCATATGATCTGTTTCCAGAACAAATTTCTTCCCCAACAGGTACTCCTGGAAATGCCGACACGCCCACACCACCGCCAACAGCTCTCTCTCCGTCGTCGAGTATCGAGTCTCCGCACCATTCAATTTTCGACTCGCGAAGGCCACCGGACGTTCTCCATTATCACATTTCTGTGACAACACCGCCCCCAATGCCGTCTGTGATGCATCCGTCGCCAGTATAAACTCCTGGTTCATATCCGGGTAAATCAAGACCCTATCCGACAGAATAGCCCCCTTCAGCAGTCAAAACGCCTCCTCCTGCGGTTCTTCCCACCGGAACTCCACCCCCTTCTTCAGAAGTTTCGTCAATGGAGCAGCCATTCCCGAGAACCCCGGCACAAAACGACGGTAGAATCCCGCAAGTCCCAGGAAGGCGCGCACCTGGCTTTCGGTGACGGGCACAGGAAATTCCTGAACCGCCCCTACCTTTTCTGGCTCCATTCCTACTCCCTCATTAGTGATGCGATGCCCCAGGTAGGTCGTCTCCCGCTGCATGAAGTCACACTTGCCGATATTCGCTCTAAGGCGGGTCTCCTTCAATCTCTCCAACACTCTCCTTAAACTGTCCAGATGAGCATCCAAGGTCGGGGAAAACACGATGATATCATCTAGGTACACCAAGCAGTCGTACCCGATCAACCCGTCCAGGACATTATTCATGGCTCTCTGGAACGTCGCCGGAGCATTCCGGAGCCCGAACGCCATACGAGTATACTCGAAGTGTCGACCCAGCACCGAGAACGCAGTTCGCTCTGCAGACTCAGGGTGCATTCTCAGTTGGTGATATCCTGACACCAAATCAATTTTTGTGAAGTACTTACACCGCCCCAACATTGCCAAGGTTTCTTGCAGGTTCGGCATGGGATAGGCGTCCGCTTTCGTTAATCTGTTCAAGCGTCGGTAGTCGATACACATTCTCCACCTCTGGGGTTCTCCTTCTGGTGTCTTTTTCTTCACGAGCACCACCGGCGCCGACCACGGGCTATTCGAGGGTCGAATAATGCCGGTTTTTAGCAACCCGTGCAATTGATCCTCGACCTCACCCCGAAGAGCATGGGGAACGGTGTATGGTTTCAAGTGAACCGGTTCCACCGGACCGGTGTCAATGACATGCTCCACATTCAAGTGACACCCTTCCCGATCCGGCTCCTCAAAGACTTCTCCGAACTCTCGCAAGACCTCCTCTACTCGACTTCGGCACTCCAGTCCCAAGTGTTTTAGTTTATCACCCAACAAGGCTCGAACATCCGTCACTTCCCTATCCCATCGCTCTATCGGGAACTCCTCAGCATCCTCTTCGAAGTCACTGAATTTGCCTGTCACTACGGCTCCAATTCGACGAAACCCAACGTCCCCCGAAGGCCAATGTGTCACTGGGTGCCCCATTCGTATGCCAGCCTCCACCGCGTCGGATCCCCTAGCCATCTCAGGATCATTTCCTTTTATTGTTCCTTTCGGGTCCGGCGTGGTCACAGGTATCTCCACGTTCGGAGCGGCCACGAGTACCTCCGGATCCGGCTTGGTCACGGGTATCTCCTCGTTCGGAACGGCTACGAGTACCTCCGGGTCCGGCTTGGTCACGGGTATCTCCGCGTTCGGAGCGGCCACGAGTACCTCCGGATCCGGCTTGGTCACGGGTATCTCCTCGCTCGGAACAGCTATGAGTATTTCCCGGTCCAGTTCGGTCACGGGTATTTCCACTCGGGCCACCCTCCTCAACTCTTGGGGTTCTCTATCCCGGCCCTGCACTGCCAGCGCCGCTTCCCCTTTATCCGGACGAATCATTAAGGGAATTTTTCTCATGAGGTCCATACCAAAAAGATCGAGGCCGGTTCCCTCCTTTGAAAACACCAAAAAGGTATGTTCGGCGGTCATTTGGCCAACCTTCACCGTCAAGTCCTGCTCTCCGCAAAATTCCAACTGCCTTCCATCCGCGCCCCACGCCATAGCTCTTGTAGGTCTAAGGGGAACACCCCGCACCGGCGCCGCCAACACCGATACCGCCGCACCCGTGTCCACTATCAACCCTCTAGGCTCCCCGCTCAGATTCACCCGCAATTGGATTGGTTTCTCATACCGATAGCGCACCATTGGTACGTGTCCCATGGGGTAAGTACGTTGATTTTCCCCTTCCTTTCGGTCCGCCTCCTCAATGGCTGGAACGTTGGTCCCTCGCGGATGAGATACCGGGGTTAATTGCTTCTTTTTATAACAATCAGTCTCTAAGTGCTCCCTTACTCCGCAGTAGTCGCAGAATATTGTCTTCTGTGGGTTGTTTAGACAATCTACCGGGAAGTGCTCTGTGCTCGCGCAAAACATACATGGGTACCTTGGGGTAGGTTTGGGCGGAGCACGTGGACTAGGCGCGGCCGTCTTTCCGGCGTTACGTGGGCACCTTGCCGCGAAATGACCTGGCACCCCGCACTCGTAGCACCTTCTCTCTTCCCTTACTGTGACCGCCGAAACTCCCCATTTAGCGTCGTCATCCGATTCCAAGTCCAGCGTCTCCCTCAACTCCTCCGCTCTCTTGAGGGCTGCCTCCAACGTCTCAGGGGGATTATTTGTCAACAACGATCCCAACTCTCTCGGTAGTCCCTTGACGAATGCTTTCAAAGTTTTCCTCCTAATCCAGTTTTGTTTTTGTACATTTGTCAAGTCCGGTCCTTCTTCCTTCACTGCCGACCTAGCCAGACGGTGAACCCTCTCAGCGAATTGTCGTAATCCTTCACCCTGCGACACCCTAGCCGCGCACAGTGATGCGGCCGCCTTTACCGGGTTCTCGGTCTCAAACCAAGCCAACATTGCCTGGCGTGCCTCATCGTACGGGTTGAGTCCCGCATGCGATTGGGCATTGTCAATTAAAAATTGTTTGGCCGTGCCCTTGGTCTTTGCGTGCAACAAGCGCATTTTCTTGACCTGCGTTAGGGTTCCGGCTACGTCGTCGAACATTTGAAAAAATGCGGTTACCGGTAATGCTCCAGGCTCATCCGGGTCCCAACTTTCTATTTCTAAAAACATTGAACGGGGTACATCTGTGTCCGGTACTATTTGCGTTCCCTGTCCCTGCCTCTTCCCCGCCAGGTCATTGTACGCTCTCATCAGCCTCTCGAGTTGCCCGAGGACCCCACTCATCTCCGCCTCTCCTGCTCCACCCGAATGCTGGCCCGGTTCGCTCATTGTACTGTCCCACAATACCTATTCGACCCCTCCTCACCTGAGTCCCCTTTCAAGTTCGTTCAGACTGATTTTTATAAATTGGATTCGTGAAAGGCTTGCCTTTCATAAAAAATCCCACGAGCTGCCACCAAATCTGTAAGCCGCAAATTGACAGTGAAAGCCCACTATTATCAAATGTTGTAAAATTCAAATAAAGTTTATGAAATTGAAATTTAGTTGTGGTAGCGTTATTGCCTGATGGGCATTGTTCACCAAATCTGCAATTACAGGTTATCAAGTCTGAACTCACCAATATTGGGGGTACTCAGGGTATGACAAATAGTTACACAGATTACCAACAAGAAAATACTGTATTCCAAAAATAGACAATAAATCAGGTAACCTCGCTTATAAGCGTATCAAAAGGAAACAATATAGATCAATAGAAATAAATGACTCAGTAAATCATGAAGGTAAGTAATCAAAGGTATGTTTGGGTATGTGTACCCAGGAACTAGTACCGACCACGTGAACCACGAGGTACGACTCGAATAAAAGGACTAATCAGTCTCAAAATAATCAATCAACGAAATAATCACAAGGTGACAACGACATTATAGGAACAATATCCAGGAAAACAGGTAAAAAGGTAAGTAAAACTCCTAGGTGAGACCTAGACAAGAGTACCAAATCATGGACCTCTATAAGGATCAGGTAAGTCAATAAAACGTAAGTATTTCGAAAGTAAAACGGGTCTCAAAACCACGATGAAGTTATAAGATAATACAGGTAAGTATGAATTTAATAATCGACTCGGCAAAGAAGATACTAGACTCCGACTTCGAAGTACAAGGTAAGATCTCTTTATACTCGGGAGAAAACCTCCAAGAACTTCAATAAAAAGGTAAGTAGTTAGTTTTAGAACAGGTAA
Source organism: Apolygus lucorum (assembly GCA_009739505.2). Lineage (NCBI taxonomy): Eukaryota > Metazoa > Arthropoda > Insecta > Hemiptera > Miridae > Apolygus > Apolygus lucorum. The sequence continues at coordinate 41,003,683 of CM019169.2, forward strand.
GTATTAGTTTTAAGTTGATTTACTATAGAATTTAAGTAGATATTACACTCAACAGGTGGGTTCCTAACCACGTGGACCTATGACGCCAAATCAAGTATGGTTAGGGTATGCCAACGCCCCTAGGTATGCGAAGTGACTATGCATGAATTTACGTAGTTTTAAGTGAAATTGACGATTTACAATATTGCAAAAGGTGACAAGAATGGTCATACAGCAGATACAAAACGATAAAACTTGGTACTTTACCACTACTCGATCGGAATTGCGCGTAGAAGAATGTAGATGGTGAAGACGGTCTCGAGGGCGTCTTTGGAGATAAATGTTCGTGGATAAACTTGCGAAACGATGCAAATCAATCCGAAAGGCTTCAAATTTAACGACAGTTCGATACAACTCGGAAATATATCCCTTCAAAAAGTCCACACAGGCTAGCACAACTGGCTTTCAACAATACAACCCGGCCTTCAATTGAGGCGACTCTGAGCGACGACGATCCGTTACTGAAGGTTCCAGACTCAACGGGTCGGGGCCCCCCTCCTCCACGGCTCCTCCTGCGTCCACCTCCTCTCCCACTGCCACCCCGACCTCCTCGAAGCCAGTGGCGCGCCTTTTTCCCGCGTCAGTACGAATTTGCGGCTTACACTATCTTGAGGTCGAGGGGGACCATAAACCGCTTGAAACACTGGATTTGCTTGTAAAACGCACGTTTTCTGGCATTCAAACTTAATTTACTCTTCTAATTTGAATGTTAAAAAGAAAAACTGATAGACCGTTGAAAAGCTCACAATTTGAGCATGTTTTCTCCGAAGAGCGCCCATCGAAATGGGCAGGGATTTAGAGAAAAAAACTTTGGTCGAAGAAAGTCAAGTTTCAAAAATGTTTTAGAGTTTGCTTTCTGACTTGATTTTTTGAAACTATTTTATTGCTGAAATATTTTGATTTTGCAGTAGGTAGCTCAGGAATTTAACGCTCTTTCTAACGGTGTAGTCAGATTTGATTTTTCAGGAGAAATAAGGTAGTTATGACCATATCAGTGCCGTGAGGTCGAAAACGCGAGAAAAAAAATTTAAAGTGAAAAAAAAAGAATTTTCAGTGGGTTAAAAGAAAATTGCTAAGAGACATTTTTTGTTGGAAATACCTCGTAGAATCGAACCCTGAAGTTATGCCCATCGAAAGTGTAGTGTAGTGTAGTGTGTGTATACAGGGTGTCTACCATTTGGATGGACCAAACTTCAAGGATCGATTCTACAACTAATTTGCAACAAAAAATGTCTCTGGCAATTTTTTCTTAACCCACTCAAAATTCTTTTTTTTCCACTTTAAAGTTTTTATTCGTATTTTCGACCTTGCAGCACTAAAATGGTCATAACTCCCTTATTTCTCATGCTACTTCGAATCTGAGTACACCGTTGGATAGAACATTAAATTTCCTATCCATTTAGTGGGAAACCCAGTTTCTTAAAGCCATTTGTAAAAGTAAAAAAATAAATCAAAGTCAACATTTATAATTTTTTCCGAAAATTGACATTTTTCATGCTAACGATTCCCCCGTTAAAAATACCGCTATCGTGGTGCACTCAACGGGAAAAACTACCCCAAGATCTCATCTTTCCAACGGTATGTCAGTTTTAAGGTTTAAGAGGAAAGTTTCTTTGAAAAAATTGGGTTTTATGCGAAAAAAACGAGCATTCTTAGGCATATTCCGCTAGAGAGTCGACCAAGTATTATTGCCTTCACTTTTCAAGGATTGCAATAAAAAGTCCACCAAATTACATTTCCACTCGTATTTTACGTTTTGGACCTTCTTGAACAATTTTGGTACCGTGTCTGTCTATCTGACAGTCGGTCTGTCTGTCTGAAAGTTCTTGCAGATGGCAAAAGCAATACGAAGCTACTGTCCGATTTCGATGTAATTTTCGGCGACGTTCTCCATGAAAATCAAAGTCAAAGCACTAAATTTTCAAAATCAAATTCAAAAATTTTAATTTTTTTAGAAATTACCATTTTTTAGGTTTATAGTTAACCTGGAATAAGTTGTGCTACCGCGGGTCACTCAACGGAAAAACCGTTCATTTTGATTTTAAAAATGGAACTAAAATAAAATTAAAGAACAGTTGGCAGAAAAAAATTGTCATTGTAACGTTGGTAGAAAGTGTTGGTAGGTACAATGATTTGTATTGTAAAAAAAAGTATTATTGTCAATGAAACTATTCAAGTTATTCTTGTGCTACAAAAAATCAATTTCATGACGTTTATTCTAATTAAACGAAAAATTAAATTAAACGATTCTTATCGTAGAAAAGATGTGATCCCGGGTTGGTGTTGGCCGTTGAGTGGCCCACGATAGCACAACTTATTCCAGGTTAACAATAAACCTAAAAAATGGTAATATCTAAAAAAATTAAAATTTTTGAATTTGATTTTGAAAATTTAGTGCTTTGACTTTGATTTTCATGGAGAACATCGCCGAAAATTACATCGAAATCGGACAGTAGCTTCGTATTGCTTTTGCCATCTACAAGGACTTTCAGACAGACAGACCGACTGTCAGATAGACAGACACGGTACCAAAATTGTTCAAGAAGGTCCAAAACGTAAAATACGAGTGGAAATGTAATTTGGTGGACTTGCTTGTAATTGCAATCCTTGAAAAGTGAAGGCAATAATACTTGGTCGACTCTCTAGCGGAATATGCCTAAGAATGCTCGTTTTTTTCGCATAAAACTCAATTTTTTCAAAGAAACTTTCCTCTTAGACCTTAAAACTGACATACCGTTGGAAATATGAGATCTTGGGGTAGTTTTTCCCGTTGAGTGCACCACGATAGCGGTATTTTTAACGGGGGAATCGTTAGCATGAAAAATGTCAATTTTCGGAAAAAATTATAAATGTTGACTTTGATTTATTTTTTTACTTTTACAAATGGCTTTAAGAAACTGGGTTTCCCACTAAATGGATAGGAAATTTAATGTTCTATCCAACGGTGTACTCAGATTCGAAGTAGCATGAGAAATAAGGGAGTTATGACCATTTTAGTGCTGCAAGGTCGAAAATACGAATAAAAACTTTAAAGTGGAAAAAAAAGAATTTTGAGTGGGTTAAGAAAAAATTGCTAGGAGACATTTTTTGTTGCAAATTAGTTGTAGAATCGATCCTTGAAGTTTGGTCCATCCAAATGGTAGACACCCTGTATATTCGATGGAGTGAAAAACTTCACCGAATTTACCCATGTCTATCGTGGGCTCAATGGGACTATAATTTTGGAGTTTTGGAGGACACTTTGTCTCTACTCTTTTTCGATCTTTGATCTTTCGCAAGCACGCACTGATAAATTCTTGAAGTCGTCCGTTCGAACTCGTTACTATTAGCAAACTTGAAGTTTTGAAGAAATTGAGAAGGTTTTGGAGATTGGGGTCGAATGCGACCTCACTGTTTGACAATTTGATTTTTTGTACAAAAAAAGTACCCTACCTGAAGAAACTAGTTTATTTTAAAAAATGTTTTTAATGTTTTTTTTAACTTGTATGACCTGAAACATATATCGCTAATACAATAATTGCATTGTCTTCAAGATCCAATCCGCCCTCAAATCATTAATAAATTACAATCTACTACTAAAAGAAAAAAAAATGCCTTGTATTCATTGATATTTTTATTTCATCCTTAACTTTTAGGGTTTTTCTTTTTTGGGGGGATTTGGGGGTTTTTTGACGTTGGCTCAGGGGGTTTTGGTAGCCGCTTGTTGGCAACACTGGGGTTAGGGGTTATGCCAGTTAGGTTAGGCCTGAGTTGAGAATGAGCTGGGGATGGTTTAGAGATGAACTGGATATGGGTTAGGGATGGGATAGGGGTTAGGGATAGGTTGGAGATGGGCTAGGGACGGGTTAGGGGTTGGGATAGGTCAGGGCTGGGTAGGGTATGAGCTGAGGATGGACTAAGGATAAGTTAGGTATGCGTTAGGGATTGGTTGGGTGTGGGTAAGGGGTTAGGGATAGGTCAGAGCTGGATTTCAGCAACATCAGCATTACAGCCAGGTCAAACCGCCAACAAATCAATTAATTCATCTGAAATTATCATCCTAAATAATGTAAAAAAAATTAAGAAACAATGCGGAAAAACACGTAGGTCGTGATCTTAAGGTTGGCCACGGTATTGAAAATCACGTGTCTGCAGAACACAAGGAGTGGAATTTATTGCTGAAATTGATATTTATAAAAAGGTTTCTATTTATGATCACTTTCTCCGAACTCTATTTATGAATTTTGTAAACTTTTACATGAAAAAAAAAAACCAAAAAAAAAAAAACTGACTATCTTTGATGGAAATTTGCCACCAGCTTGAGCTGCTCACTTCTATGAAGGCATTCACAGGACTTACATGGTTTTCCGGCGAAAAGAGAGGTAACCGACTTACACGTTTGTTTTTATGCCTTCTGGATGAAAAACTATTCTTCAGATTGGATCAAGTATTCTTCACTAAATGGATCAAGCGACTCTAATTACCTAGAGAGCTCAAAACCTTATTTTCGAAAAAAAATACCGACTTACATTGTTTTTCAGGTATATGAACGATTTGTTGAACGTTGTCCTCTTTCACCCCAGATTAATCGCATAAGGACGCCCAAGTGTTACTGTGGGACGTTCTAAAAACCACCAAAACCTGAATTACGAAAAATGTTGGATGTACCTACTGGTTCTTAAGCGAAGATGTAATTTATTTTCTCTGCATGATGCTATCGAGTCAGTTGAAAACGATGCTCATGTCATTACTCTGCATTGTACAGGTAAAGACGTTATTGGAGTAGCGAAGACTGGGAGTGGAAAAACCTTGGCTTTCGCTCTGCCCATCCTCCACGACCTCGCGCAGGAGCCCTACGGGATCTTCGCAATCATCATCACGCCAACGCGTGAGCTGGCGTATCAAATTAAAGAATCATTCGCCGTCATAGGCAAGTCCATGAACCTCAGGCAGTGCGTCGTGGTTGGAGGTAAATGCTCATAGTTACCTACCTTAAGGGGGTCTGAGTCGGCCGTCGTTCGTTCCTTGTTCTTGGTTAGTATTTCCCTAAATTATAGGAACTAAAACTTCAAAAGTTGTACCTAAATTTGAAATTTTCAAGGATTTTCAAAATTCATTAGTGCATGGGCGTAGAGAATTGAAAAACTAAAAGATTGCTGCTGGAATTCTCATAATCGAACAATAATTGTCAGCGAAATGTGAGAAAGAAATTCGTGTTTGAACGCGGAAAAACGTGCATTTTTTTAAACGAAATCAGCGCTCTGGCCTTCCTATTTACAGAGGCCTCGCGGTCTACTGCGGCGCCGACCCGCCCACTTCTATCGTCCGACCCCTCAGACCTTCGAGGCGGAGCGCTGATTTCGTTTAAAAAACACAAACGGTGGATACAGCTTTTGTACAAGTACGCAACCAAGAGAGACATTTTATGTCGGTTGTAAGCGAAAATCATCAGAAAAATTTCCGCGTAAAGCTCCCCTCATAACGCTCCCCGCGTGACGATTTTTCATTTATGTGCCATAGTAAAGACATAAAATGTCAAAAACCATACTGAATAAACTGTTTTTCTCATATTTGTCTGGCAATTATTGTTCGATTTTGATGATTTCAGCGGCAATCTTTCAGTTTTTCACTTCCCGCCGGAAAACCCGGCTGTGTACTAATAAATTTCTAAAATCCTTGAAAATTTTAAATTTAGCTACAATTTTTAAAGTTTTGGTCGCTTAATTTAGGGAAATACTAACCCGGAACAACGAACGAACGGCGGCCGACTCAGACCTCTTAATTTCTTTCATTTTTAATTCAACTGCCTACAATATTGTTCTTGGGATTTTTTAAGTTCCGCCTAAACAAGCAAAATTATGCTACTATACAGGGTGTCGCCCTTTCGGTTCTACTACTAATTTCTAACAAAAAATGTCTCTTCGCAATTTTTTGTTAGAGGCTTCGTTTTCGAGTTATTTCAGTTTTAAGATTTTTTTCGTGTTTTCGACCTTACATAACCAAAATGGCTACAACTCCCTTAATTGATGAATTAAATTCAAATTTGATCATATCCTTGAAAAGAGCGTCAAATTTCCCAGCCCAAAAACGTCGTTTTCTAACTGAATACGAGGTGTTTTAAAAAAATGACTACGCCGTTACAAAGCTAGGATTCACATGCAACTTTTAGGCTTACAGCATGGAAATTTCCGTTCACGATGTTTCGAGAAACAAACTTTGAAAAAAGTGAAAATTTTCGAAATTATCAATTTTTTACTTTTGGCTTATTTTACACCCGTTCATTCTATTTGAAATTTTCTAAAACCCCATCAGGGAGGTAGGAAATTTGAAGCACTTTCCATTGATATAATCAAATTTGAATTTACTTCACCAATTAAGGGAGTTATAGCCATTTTAGTGATGTAAGGTCGAAAACACGAAAAAAAATCTTAAAAGTGAAATAACTCGAAAACGAAGCCTCTAAAAAAATTGCTAAGAGACATTTTTTGTTGCAAATTAGTAGTAGAATCGAACCCTGCCCGGTGGTGCGCCCGAAAGGGCGACACCCTGTATAGTGGTAAATTTTGAGATTGAACTGACTATCGAGTCGAAGTAAACACATTTTTTTCTAAAGTCTAAATCTTGCGGAAACCACAAAAACTTCCTTTATTAATAAGCTTTTTCAACGGTATAACAAAATATTTGAATACTTTCATACGAGTCTGCAAGACATTAAGACAATAATTTGATGGCATAAACACCTGATTTATTAAATTACAAAAAACTTTTTGTCGAATCTGAGTCTCCTAGACTCATGCAATCCAGTTACCAAATTGGTTATTGGTCACGTTACGCTTTTCGATTCTACGTGCCAAAATAAAGACGTAAACTGTCAAAAATTACCTAACTTTTTCGAACTTGTGTTTATCAAAATTGTACATAATTTGTTTAGGGTTGGCTAATTGAAGGTCGTATGGTAAAAACGGCGTTATGTTCCTAATAAGTGGATGTTAAACAACTTCACAAAATATCGTTGTTTTTGTTATCAACACGGTGGTTTTCAGAATCTAGGGAACAACGTACTTCTCGTGGAGGTTAGGTCACAACTGAAGCATGGAAGAAGGATGGAAGAAGGTAGGAGGAATGCTCACTTCAATGGTATTAAATGAGTGGGGTTAGTTCCGCTAGTTACCTATAAGAATACAATTATTATCTATGTAGATTGTAGATTGTAGATGAATCCGCAGATCAGGGTGATGGAAGCCCAAAGCGCTGAAGCCTAGTGGCTTATTGTGCTACTCCGCGGATTCTGTTCCTTGTCAAAGAGTCCTAGCCCTTTGGTAAGGGCCAGTAGCAGTTTGGCTAGATTTTTGCTGGGAAAAGCCTCCATGGGTGTAGGTGACCCGAGGAGGTGAAACCTGCGATTTGATAGCATTTTGCAATCAAATGTTATGTGGGAGGCTTTTTCTTCAGCCTCTCCACACAGCCTGCAGAGGGTTGTATTCTGATTTACCCTAATGCGGTTGAGATGGAATTGGAGTGGAGTAAAGCCCGTTACCAGGCCGACCACTATCCTGACTTCCTTGCGGCTTAGCTGCAGCAGCTCTTCTGTGGCGCTGGGGTTGGGTTTGGCCACCATACGCTTACTTAGAGCGTGTCCTCTAAGGTTTGATCATCTACTTGTGGTTTCATTAGTGACCCACCGGTTTATGGTCGCCCTAAAGGAAGATTTGGGAATTCCGATGGGTGGCTCTGGACAATAAACGGGGTTAGTGAGCCCCTTCTGGCCAGCGCATCTGCTTTCTCATTTCCAGTTACTCCGCTGTGTCCTGCCGGACTTGCTGGTTACGATAGATTCTTCTATACAGTACATAGATAATAATTGTACTCACTTCAATGGGCCGATGCGTGCGCCTTTTTCCCTTATCGCGACAGTAGTGTTCTCTTTAGATGGCGAACAGAGTTATTCATGTTCAAAAGAGCTCATAACGCTTCCCCTCCCCTCAGCCCTGATAACGGTTACTCCAACGTATTTTTCGATGATGTGTTTCTCATTCTCGTTGCTAACGTTCATATTCTCGTCTCTCTGTTTGATAGCAGTTCGTCTCTTGAAGTTTGATTTTCTCGTCTTTCTGTTCATCTACATTGGTTCGTCTCTAGTTTGCATTTCACTTATTCAAAACATGAAGTACCTGCCTAGTGTCAAAGGATGTCAATACAGTGTTTCAGTCAATTAAAAAAAAGGATTTTTTTCAAAGGAACATGGGTCAGGAATAACGGTAATTGGGTCTGTTCGTCGAGAATATGTTTAGAATAAATTAGGGAAGCAAATGAAAGCTGAAGATTTGAATGAAGCGATGTAGTAAGTTGTTGTGACGTATTAACTTGCTGATCTTGGACTGAGACATTCCACCAAAGATCCTGTGTGGTCTCGAATGCCTCGTGGCCTTGCATACTACAGAATACTACGCACACACGCCTGTGGCGTACTGTGTGTGCGTTCATGCAGGCTCGCCTTTTTTTCAAACGTGTGATCTCTTTATTTAATTATTCTTCCACTTGTTATAATGGGCAAAAAGTTGGAGTACAGAGGTTTTCAATGGTGCTGAATCAAAATTTGAGGTCAAAAACCTGAATATCCATCCGACTCACTGAAATACCCCATTCCAATATCTGGAGACCATCAGTGCATCATGGCGGAAATGCAGTGCCAGTGGAGCAACAGGACTTGTGATGTACTATGATATTTTTGTTACATACCTACCATTACTCCTTTTCTCATGGTACCTAATTTCTATAACTATACGATAGTTATAGAGGACAGAGCGTCCTTAATCATACTCTACGAATAATATAGGTGACATGCAGTCTTAAAAAAGTCCATTCATGCAGCATGAATTAATGAGCGAATTTTCAAAGAAATCATTCAGTTTAAGGTGTGGTTAAGAAAAGGACCAATGGTGTTGCAATTTGTTGTAGAAAGTTTTTTTTTCGATTCTTGGTTTATATATATGTATATATACTTTTTTTTACATGCTTTTACACCAATAATTGACGTCCCGGAAGACGTGAAATCACTGGGCTGAAAGCTGAATCTGGGAGCCCGAAAAGCGTTCTGATTGGGGAAGCTCCTGGACGTAGTTAAAGATGAGTGCGACAGATCGCGTTCACGATCACTTGTTCCCAACCTCATCACTACAAGTCACCTTGTTTATCACATATTTTTCTCCTTGGTGCGTTACCTGCTGCATCTAAGTAATTAATTTAATAACATTTAAATATATTCGCGATATGTACGAAAAAATCGTGCGATTTTCAATAATACACTCGGTTTTAAACGTTTCTATCGGTGGCAGTTGTCGATTAAATATTTGAACGAGGACTCTTTTTTTTTTTTTTTTTTTTTCCCACATGAACTCATAGAGTACCCACACGGCTACTGCATTTCTGGTAACAACAAATATACGCACGTATTCATTATATATATATATAGCTACAAACTTTTCTTAATTTTGGACAATTTTCATTTTTGAAAAAAGCATTCATATCAGACATTTTGTGCTGAATCCGAATATACCATAAATTACCATGATTTTCAATGTAAAGACCTCAAAAAACGGGAAAAAACCCATTTTTTTGGAGTTTTTTTGAATTTTGGACCACTTTGGATTGTCCAAAATTGCTGGTTAACGAACTTGACCTATGGTTTGTTGTTACAAACATTTTGGCAAAAACTAAAAGAAAATTTTTAAACAATTACTCAAGTTATCGTCCGGAATGACACATATATATATACATATGATTTTTGGAAAAACTTCAGGGATCGTTTCAGAATGTTCCAAAACGGATTTCAGTGTGAAAATTTTTCGAAAAAGTCGATTCTAAAAATTTTGAGGCCATTGCAATAGCTTCATTTTCTTTGAAAATTCGCTAATAACACGCTGCAAATTATTGCTGGGTATGCTTTGAAGATCTTAGGAGTCCATATTCGTGTTCTAGTCGTCTCTACGAACTCATAGAGTACCCACACGGCTACTGCATTTCTGGTAACAACAAATATACGCACGTATTCATTATATATATATATATATAGCTACAAACTTTTCTTAATTTTGGACAATTTTCATTTTTGAAAAAAGCATTCATATCAGACATTCTGTGCTGAATCCGAATATACCATAAATTACCATGATTTTCAATGTAAAGACCTCAAAAAACGGGAAAAAACCCATTTTTTTGGAGTTTTTTTTGAATTTTGGACCACTTTGGATTGTCCAAAATTGCTGGTTAACGAACTTGACCTATGGTTTGTTGTTACAAACATTTTGGCAAAAACTAAAAGAAAATTTTTAAACAATTACTCAAGTTATCGTCCGGAATGACACATATATATATACATATGATTTTTGGAAAAACTTCAGGGATCGTTTCAGAATGTTCCAAAACGGATTTCAGTGTGAAAATTTTTCGAAAAAGTCGATTCTAAAAATTTTGAGGCCATTGCAATAGCTTCATTTTCTTTGAAAATTCGCTAAAACCACAGGATTGAGTAGGAGTGACGAAGCTGCGCTCTAGTGACTGAGTGGTGTACTGTTGGACGACTATGTTTTCCTTTCGCCACCTAGAGTTTGCGCTGAAAACAAGGGGCGATTTTTCGTCCCGCTTTTTTACGTTGACTGAGCTTTCCTCCTATCTTCTTCCATGACTGGAGGTTGGAATGGAATTTTCATAGAGGGGGGGGGGGGGGACAGGTACTGAGCACCTGGGATATTCGAGATGCTCACTGCTGCCAACATATCGCACTGAAATTTCGCTCTTGCCTGTCAGACACTTCATACACACCACGGGTTAAACAAATAAAACTTGTTATCAACGTTTTCGTTATCAACTTGAAACAGGAAGATTCAACTTGAAAACGTACTTGCAAATTAGTCGTAGAATCTATCCCCGAAGTATTGTTCATTGGTCCTGGGACACACTGAGAACTATCGATCCATCAACAATACCTTTCCGTTTTCAAAAATGAAATTAATAATCCGTCAGGGCTGGAGATGATAGAGCAGGGACAAGAGCTCGCTAGGCGGCCGCACATAGTGATTGCCACGCCTGGTCGGCTCTACGACCACCTCAACAGCTGCAACACCTTCCATTTCCGACGTATGAAGTACCTCGTCCTCGATGAAGCTGACAAGCTCCTTGGAGGTCCCTACGACGACGAGATGAAAGGGATATTCGCCGCAGTTCCTGAAAACAAGCAAACTTTACTATTCAGCGCTACCATGACTGACGTCCTTGATAAGGTAACTAAAGTTATTCACTTTTATTACGCCCTCGTAATTTAAAGATATAGAATTTCCAAATAAAGAGGAGAGTCGGATTCTAAGTTGCCTCAGGTAAAGAGAGGGAAAGAATGGTCACGTGACATTCAGCACTCTAGTTAAATACTCGGCTCCTGAATCAGCCCTAGTGCATTATTACTTAAAACTTCGGCTCAACATGTTCAACAAGCACCCTTGTCTCTTCTCGATACTTCGTTGGTTTTGCTTACTTTCCTTACCGTCCAAGAAGTTATCCGTTTTCCTATCTATTATTACCTCTATTATTATTACTTATGCTTTCGGGCTGAATTACATAGAACCCTTGTTCTCAATTCTATAAAATTATCATTTACGGTTTTGGGCCGGATTTGTAATTTTACTCTCTAAAACTTGCATCACCAACCCTTCAAATTCAAAACAGGTGCAAAAAATTCAAACCAACTTCTTGGCAGTTCTAAATTCATCATTTATCAAGCTAGTCGAAGTTAGAACACTCATTTCCCGAGTCATTACAACTTTTTATTTTTCCATACTTGATAAATTCCCTTATTATTATGTCACTCATAAAAGTATATAGATATTAGAGAGTTTTTGCCACGTCAGGCGCGACGACTAGAGACAGATGGGGCCAGCAGACGCAGATGCTAACTTATTTGTTTTGGTGGATTTCGAGTCGTCACAAAATAAGGTGCAGACTCTGGGAGTGACGCTAAACAGCTACCGACCTGTGAAGTCACTTGAAAATGGCCGATAGCGAACAGCTGATACAGACTCCGGGGGGTCTCGAAATGGGTTTTTCAGATCAAAAATTTGATTATTCGCCGTATTGAAAAAGCAATAAATTTATTACTTCTTGGATACCCATTTACATCCCTTTCTGACCCTAAATTGCGATATAAAAACCTACCTACTGATGATTTTGATCGTTTTCACCTTTAGAAAGTAGTTAAAACCACTTTCCAGAGCTCTTACTACATTTTTTGGGTCTATAATACCTTACTACCGATTTTGCAGTAGGTACCTTTCTACTGGTTCCTTGTTTGTTTAACAACACGTTTGTAACATATCTCTAGATAATTTGGAGTAGGTAGGTACTTCGTTTCTACCTACCAGGAAGTACCAGATACTGGAAGTAGAACATTACAAAAACGGAAGTACAGATCTATCATACTAGGATAGATGTACGAACTTACAGACGTAACACCTAAATGCAGACATCCATAATTAACCAAATACCTACTATTGTGTGAAAAAAAGGTATTTTTTCTAAGGTTTTTTTTTTCTAATGCACTTGATAACTGTTGTATCAGCATTTTTTCCAATTTGACATGCAACTTACAAGTACGAGGATCACAGCAAACGGAACTATCAGTTGAAATCTTAAATGTTACCTACTTACGTGAGCTGACTCTCGTCACCTGTTTATTGTAGATCTGTAGTTAGGTGTGTTGGTAGATGAATAAATAGTATACAACATTAAATGAAAAACAAGGGCGCATTTATTCAGAAATTTCATTGACATTCAAACAATGTAAAATTCGCACAGAGTCAACAATAGTATACGTTGGATTCACTTGATCTTGATGCGAAGATAACAGAATTCTGGTGACGAGTAGTTTGTTCCGAGAGATGAAAAACTTGATAATTTCCGGGAAAAAGAAAACTGTTCTACAAATGAAAGCTAAAATCGAGAACCAAAACACGGGAGTCAAACGTCAAACACAACACAAAATCCTGCTCCATCCGATGTAAATTGAAACTGGTTATACAAGTGAGAGGTTATGAAGGGTAAAGTTGTCAGGAAAGCCGTCGTCCTCGATGCCGCCAAAAGCTGGCATTTGGCGTCATCCATGACGACCAAGCTCGCCGTCCGAGTCCTCACGCATGCACAGTCACCATTTTCAGATAGTTGCATGGATATTACACGCGGATGGTCGTCCCGAAAGACGTGGCAAAGTCTCTCTATTGTTGAAGTGCCGTCAAACCTTATGAATAGAAACAGCTGTTGTGAGGTACAAAAAAAGGTACACATACAAGGTGTACTGCGTGTAATCCACAACAAAAATTGCCGATTAGAATGTTAACATGGAACATGTTATTGCTCTAGGGTGACTATCCGAAAAACATTACGCAAAAGGGGGACGCGAAAGTGTCATGCGCGTTTTAGACACTCCGATCCTGCGCCTTTTCAAACACTCCGATCATACACTATTTTCAACTCTCCTGTTTTCGAGGTGTGAAGCGCCACAGTCCTCATTAATAGTGCAAACTCTGCCGATCCAGAGCGTGATTCCTTCCTGTTGATTGTTCCACAATCCTTCTCATTGCATGGTTCAGCATTCCTCCTCTATGTTGTTGTAAAAGTATACCTTCTCTGTTGCCAAGTTCATTTTTCTGTCGAAGTTATGCCACCTACACGTTTATGCATGGTAAGAACCAAGTTCGATTTAGCGGATTTTTATTCATGTAGTTGGCTGGCATCGTTTTTACCAAATACTTTTAACGAAGCAAAATGAAATCTGCTTGAAATGGGACCACCACGGATACTGGTAGAACACATTTCATAAAGAATCAGGCAGATTGGTACTAGAATAAAAAAATGCAAGGTGGTCAGACATACGGAAAAAAAAAATCCCGAATTGACAACCCGAATTGAGTACCTCCTCTTTTGCGGGCCTTCGGCGCGTTGAAGTCGGTCAAAAAGTAATCAAAGGATCTTGTAGCCAAGGCTTTTAGTTGCGATGTGTTCTTCGGCGTTTTAGACGTTTTCGATTTATTAATAATAACAATACCTTTGGGACATCAAGAGGTGAATGGTAAGAGGTAAATTAAAACAACAGTCTAGCCCCCAGCAACCCTTGTCGGGTTTCAGCGCTATCTCCCGCCATTTCAACGAAGCTGATCACGCTTGCGAGCACTTCCTAGCGTCGCTTCTTCTAACCTGAAGTAGGAACGCATCACCGTTCCAAACTGAAAACGCTGCAAATTATTACACAATGGTTTATTTTTCTATATAGCTCACTCGTCTGCATAGCCACCAACCATCCAACATAATGGAAAACATCGATCGTATTTCGGTCAGCTATAATTTGAACCGAGATTAGGCCTCTTCTAAGATTCACATTCGTGTTTCTGATTTATCGTACGTCCAAACCGCGTGGTCTCAAAAAATTCTATAAATTCTATAGAATCTGAAATTGAAGGAAAAACAATACCTTTATATCAAAATTTTTTGAGTTAGGGCGTTTTCAAAATTCATTTTTGAACCCTTAGATGTGACCTACATCAACCAAAATCTTCGGGGCACAACTAGACCCCAATTGGAGCCTACATACCAAATTTCATCAAAATCGGTGAATGCTAAGTGGCAAAAGTGCCGCGTACGGCGGACGGACGGCCAAATTTTTATTCGATTTTTGGATTCTCTACGTACTTTGAAACGTAAACCATCATATTTTGAGGGGGTGTTAAATTTTTTTTTTTTTCTTGGTCGATTCCAAAGGTTCATTATTGAAAATAATAAACCAAAATAGGAACCAGTCACGATTTTAGAGATCAGCTTTGAAATTGAATGACAGGGCACATTTCGCAACATAAAATGACTCTTGGCATCATTTTCACGTCCATAACTGTTCGGATAGTAAACGATAAGAGAAACGAAAACGATTACGAGACAACAATCTTTAGAATGGTAGTTATGGTAATTAGGAATGGTAGTTCGTTGAAGTTGCGGGAGGTAGCACTGAAATCCGACAGGGATAGGGTGTGCGCCTGGGTAGGAAAAACTGTTTATTGTTATTTTTAATCTGAAATAGACCTCATTCTGAGAATTTTGGTACCAACCGCGACCTTCTAGCGTGTGTAAATATTTTCCTATGAATTTTTAAAGTTTGGACCGTTTATGACGTCACAGTGGGCTGGGGGGTCCCGCCCAGGCGAGAGGGGCGCGTGACGTCATAAACGGTCGAAACTTTGAAAAATCATAGAAACAGATCTACTCACGCTAGAAGGTCGCGGTTGGTGCCAAAATTCTCAGGATTTAGTCTACTTTCGATTAAAAATCTAAAAAAAATCAAGGCGCACCCCCCATTGTTGGGGGCAAGACTCATGTAAAAGGCGGGAAGTAAGGGTAGACCACCATTGTCCTAATCCTCGCCCTATTGATTTATAATAAATACCTTCAATCAATCAGTTATTCAACTTTCACAAAAATAAAAAGGTCAATTGCTTCTCCATTTTACTACTACAGTTCTTATTTGCCACTACGGTTTTTGTGATAACAAAGGTGAAAGCTGTGGCGAAGAAAGAAGTTTTCTTGTGGATGGAGCCTTCAGTCGTGAAGACGGTGGAGCAGCTGCGGCAGTTCTACGTTCTCTGTCCGCAGTACGTGAGAGACGGATACCTCGTCGAGGCGATGCGAAGGTTCATGGAGAAACGACCTGACACCTCAATCATCATCTTCACCGACACTTGCAAAAACTGTCAAGTTATCTCCATGATGCTCAATTTGGTTGGGTGAGTCTGAGTTCGAAGTGGTATTTTAAATGTTGGGGGTTTCTTGCTGGTACTTTGAGCGCCAATTTTTGCGGTTTTTGGTTTATTATTTTCAAGGCAATATATATTGCAAGGCAAGGACCGTTCAATGACTTGGACGGATCCCGAGTATTTTTTAGAAAGTACGACGAAATTTCCGGCAAAAATCATAATTTATTGATAATTTACAGTGCAAATTGTTAAAAAACACGATTTTCAGCGGAAATTTCGTCGTAGTTTCTATACGGTTGGTCGTAGCGACCTGGGGTTGGTCTCCTTCGATTCTGCGTGAAAAATCCTATCTGAATTTGTGAGCGTTTCGAATTTGGACAATGTTAGGTCATAAATATGTCCAGAGTTCGGGAGAAAATCATAAGAAAAGCATGATTTTCAGGGAAAATCGTAAAAAAAAAATCGATTTTTAGGGAAAGCATAAAAAAAGTCTGCCAAGTTGGGTGGGCAGTATAGCTTCCTCACTCATTGTAACATGGACGTATAGAATCAGTTGGCGAAAAAATTATGATTCAAAGAGTTATTGAATACCAAAATATTGGCGATAATATGCGGGATAGGGTTGCAGGTATTAATGTTTATAATAGTGTTGTAAATAGTTGTGGTATATAAACCACTGAAATAAAAGAACGAAAGAGTGTAGGTATAAAATAAAACTACGAAGTTATGAGGATATGGTTATGAGGTTACGAAGTTACGAGGTTATGGAGTGTAAATTCGCTTTGTAAAATCCTAGTTCGGCTCATTCAAAAAACGCGAAGTGCCAATTTTCATCTCAAAACTGACCTGTGGACCACTAACTCGATGACAGAAAGAAAGATGCAAAAGAGACTGTGATGAGGGGTCAATGTTGTTTCAACATTAATTGACCTGCAGACCACAACATTTGATCACACAATAAAAGAAGCAATTTACACGGGAACCAGGAAGTAAGTGTGGGCACGAGTAGTATGATATTTGTATTTTCAACGTAGAATTTTATTTAGCGGTCCACCGTCTAGGACCTAACCCACACAATCCCTGAAAATTTCATCGAAATTGGTTGAGTAGTTGCGGAGTTTTGGTTGTAACAATAAATTTAAAGTTCGCGCATGCGCAGCGGCTATTGCTTGACCAATTTGATTGAAACTTATAGCGTGTCTCTTAGAAGTTAGTCCCTAACTAACCTCCAAATTTGAGCAAAATCGGTTCATTAGAAACCGAGAAACCGAGGTTCAGGAAATTCACGTTTGCGCATGCGCACTCGCTCCTATTGGTCCGAAGGTGCTGAAATTGATAGGGGACCGTCTAGGACCTAACCCGCACAATCCCTGAAAATTTCATCAAAATCGGACCACAGGTTAGTATAGTTTTGCCCGGGACAAGGATTGACCACAGACAGACCGACAGACAGACAGACACGGAACCAAAATTGTTCGGGAAGCTCTAAAACGCAAAAAGCAAGTGGAAATTTTGATTTTGGAGGACATTTTTTTTTTTCACTTCTTTCACGAATACAAAGCTTCCCTACAAAGCTTCCCTTCGGTAGTGAGGAAGCAAAATCATATAATCGTATTCAAAACACGAATACGGGAGAAAATCGTATTCAAAGTGTGAATACAATTGTATTGGTATACATATTCATACCTGTATTCGTATTCACAATCATAAAATCGCAGATATGATTTGTATTCATAATTGTAAGAATTCGCCCATCTCTGCCAGGCGTCATAAACATTCGAAACTTTGAAAAATCATAGAAAAAGATCTACTCATCCAAAAAGAGAACGGCTGGTGTCAAAATTCTCAGAATGAGGTCTACTTTCGATTAAAAATTAAAAAAAAAATGCGCACCCCCATTAGCAGTGTTTTTTATTAATCTATAATAGACACCACCCAGAGCTCTGGGGGACCAACCATTCGCTTCCTATGTGCTTAATTATTGAATTAATGAATAAATAATCATTGCCGTGCTTTCGTTAATTTAGTATATTGTTCAAATTTTAGAAGCGAATGGGACCATCCAGAGCTCTGAACAATGAACCATCATTGAACTAGAGTTGGTCGTAAAATTATTGGAGATTACACATGACCTGCCTAAGAGCTTCTCGATCGAGGGTCCTCTCCCAGTGGCGGCTGGTCAGGGTAGGCAAGGTAGGCACCGCCTAACCTGCAATCTATACTTAAAAAACGCTTAATTGAAAAAAAAAATATTTTAATTAAAAAAATAAAAATAAATAAAATTTTTGAAAAAAGTTGAGTTTTCTTTTCTACATTAAATTAATTATTCTTCGAAGTTGCTGAGTAATGGTTATAGAACTCAATCTCACTTTGCTCAATGGGAAATAAAGTCAACTTGAAAGTGGAATGAACCAGCAGAAAGGAACCGTTCTATGAACCAGCAGAAAGGAACCGTCCTATGAACCGTTCTATGAACCAGCAGAAAGGAACCGTTCTATGAACTACACCCCCCTTCCCCCCGCCATAAGAGCGAGGAACAAAGGCTCCTTAGGCGAAAGCGCGTTTTCGCCTGACATGCCATTCATCAGAAAAAGAATCCATTGATAAAGAATAGGCTAAGATAGACGATCCCCTCCCACTAGTTAGGCGATGGGAGCTTGGAGGGGAGTTTCGCCTTTCCCGATTTCGCCCTCCCCTCTAAGCCACCCCAGTGTTAACTTCTCCCAGAGTTGACAACCCTACTGATAAATCCGTATATCTACGAATTTTTGGTTCTCATCCCAAATAACCGATTTTTCATCAAAATCAAGGGATTTTTTGACTTGATTCATTTTTGAACTCTCGAGCTTTGTATAGTATTTATAAAACGTAAGGATTTTCACTCTTAATCTCGGATTTTTCAAGGGTTAATTAGGCTTGAGTATGGAGAAATCTACCCATAGGGTTGGCAACTCTGTACTTCATGCCTTCTTCGTATTTACCCTTCCCCTCCTTTCTTATCAGAACTCGGTCTGAACTTTTTGCCCTTTGCCTTCGACTGTTTACCTTCCGTTTTAATTTTCTCGGTGGCATTCGCGTTTGTGATCGTGATATCGTGATGGATGTTATTTTAGCCCTGCTTGATCAGCCATTCTCGCGATGGAAAGAAGAAGATAAGCAAATCTTGGTGAGAAATGGACGGCCAATTCCGCAGGTTAATTTATCTAGTAACGACCACAAACAAGGTAAAACCTATACTCGTACTTTCACTAGATCCTGGCTCGATAAATACAAATGGATTTGTATAAGTTCTTCCAAAAATGCATTATTCTGTTGGCCGTGTTTATTGCTGAATAATTGTAAAAGTCCGTGGAATTCTTGTGGCTATTCTGACCTCAAAAATGTATCTACTGCCATAAAAAAACACAATGACTCGAAAGATCATTTAGGTGCCACAGTTTGTCTGAAAAGACTCGAAAATAACTGTTCAACCGTTGCCGAAATGCTTGATGTCCATCATAAAATCAGCAAGGCTGCATTTAATGATAAAGTTAGTCTGAATCGTAGGGTAATGGCAAATATAATAGACACAGTAATTCTTCTTGGAAAAACTGAGCAGCCTTTCAGGGGTCATGATGAATCAACAACATCTTTGAACAAAGGTAATTACGTTGAGACATTACAAACTCTTATTGATCACAATTCAGCTGATGTGAAAATTCATTACAATTCTATGAAGTCCATTTTTTCTGGAAATTCCAAAACTATACAGAATGAAATTATTGAAGTTTTAAACACAGTCTTGCAGGAATCAATAACATGTGCTATTGATGGGGCTCCATTCTTTTCTATTCAAGTAGATGACACTACTGATATCACCCAAAAATGCCAATGTACCATGATTGTTAGATTCGTTAATCCTATTGGTGAAATTGTTGAACATTTTCTGGGCTTCGTTGATGTTAGTACAGGCCGAGATGCTCAGAGTATGTTTGTACATCTCAACAATCAACTTTCGAAGTACAGTTATAAGGATAAGCTTGTTGCCCAGTGTTACGACGGTGCTAGTGTGATGTCTGGTCATCTGAATGGTCTGCAGAGTAAAGTGAAAGAAGTTGTCCCACAAGCATTGTTTGTTCACTGCTATGCTCATCGACTTAATCTCGTACTTCAAGACAGCTGTAAAGGAATTCGCGAATGCCGTATATTTTTTGCTACCCTTTCTGGAATTTCCACTTATTTTCATGGTTCGTCAACAAGGACACAGGTAGTTGATAGAATTGTTGGCAGGAGAGTACCACAAGTCGGAGCGACCAGGTGGTGCTCTAGGTCCAGAGTCATATCATTGATAACATCAGAGTGGGAAAGTTTCATACTAGTTTTTCAGGAATTATTCCAAGATCCGTCCTCCACGAATGAAACCACTCTTGGAGCAGATGGATTTTTGGGAAAATTTAATGATTTTGATTTTGCATTTATGGCACAAATTTTCAATGACATATTCATCCATACTGATATTCTTTTTGATGTGCTTCAGAAAAAATCTCTGGATGTCACGTACTGTTTGAGAAAAATTAATGAAACCAAAATTTTGATTGAAATTAAGAGAAGTGAAGACCATTTTCAAAAATTCTATGACCTGATATCTCAAACCTTAGATATTCCTTGCAAAAGAGGAGTGTCAAATCCAGAATCGCATAAATTTAATTTAAAACGTTTATATTTTGAAATTATTGATTTTATTACCTCTCAAATATCTTTAAGGTTTGGTGATATGAATAAGCTGAAGTTTTTTGAATTGGCAGATACTTCCTCTTTTTCAAAATACTGTGATAACTTCCCTTCTGACGCATTGAAAGCACTTAGCACTGCCTATCCTTCTTTATTCTTAGATCTAACTAAATTGAAAAATGAGTTATCATTCATCTATCACGATAAAGACATGAACAAACTGTCCCCACAAAATATTCTGAAATATCTGGTTGAAAAGGATTTACAAGGCGTACTTAGCGAGGGTCACAAATTCTTTTCATTGATTTTAACAATACCATCTTCCTCGTCGTCCGCAGAGCGAAGCTTCTCATGCTTGAAACGGGTAAAAACGTATTTGAGAAATACGATGGGCCAAGAAAGACTTAGTGCATTGGCGACGTTTTCCATAGAAAAGAGATTATTGATGGATTTAAAAGCGAATGGGGCTCTTCATGAAGTAGTTATAGAGAATTATGCTAATCTTAAAGACAGAAAGATAGATCTCATCTTCAAACTCTAGTCATGAAGTAGTTATAGAGAAGTATGCCTATCTTAAAGGCAGAAAGATTGATCTCATCTTCTAACTCTAGTCATGAAGTAGTTATAGAGAAGTATGCCTATCTTAAAGATTGGAAGATTGGACTCATCTACTAACAAAGCCTGTAGGACAACGCCTCTCTTGTAGGATGGGTGCTACCACATATATATATAATATTACCTAGATCAGATCCCAATTCAGATGCATGCCATATCTAGTATGTACGATGGTATCTCTGATCTTATAGGATCATTAGGTATTTAACCCCTACTAAGAGGAATATTTAAGAGTGGTTGAGTTATTGGAAGTATAATAATGAAGTCAATAGACTGAAGGAGGTCTGATAACACAGTCTGAAAAAAACAATTATGCTGTGATAATGCAAATTACCTAGTTTACCAAAGTCACCTAATTTCAAACAAGTAAGCTACTGACGGGACCAAACGTACCTTCCTTCAGTTTCCTATAAAATGGTTAATCTGTCTTTTGGTAAGATCCACATGGATGGGTGGTTGGGGTGGATCGGGTGGGACACGGATCTGGTGCGCCTCCCCGGGGCGTGTCCTGGTTACTGGCCCTTTATACATTGAAAGGGCTTGCTGAGCACCAGATGTATCATTGATTAACATAAATAAATTAGTGATCAATAAATTCATGAAATTATTGTCAGTTCATTGAAATTGCATCGTTGTCTGAGATTCAGTAGCTTTCTTGTTCCATGAGTCCATCTACCGACCCCCCCCCCTTTTAAGCTTACGTTTGTCGCCTACCCTGTAATGATCTATCAGAGCCGCCACTGTCCTCTCCCCCACACACACTCCTAGAAGCGTATTTCTTTGCAGACTGGTGATCATTACAGAAAATGAATAAACCTTTGTGTAATAATTTGCACCTTTTTTGCAAAATTCTTCGCTGAAGCGAATTTGCTCAACGTCTAGCGAATACCTCGCTGCATTGCAAACATGTTTGCAACTTGAGGTACATTTCGTGATATTAATACAAAGTTCTTTCCGTTTGTCTCAGGTTTGAGAATGTATCAATGCATAAAATGATGCATCAAAAAGAGCGGCTGAAGTCTCTGGCCAAATTCAAGTCAAACCAGGTGAACCTTCTGATCGCAACTGACCTGGCGTCTCGCGGTCTGGACATTCCCCTCGTAGAGCTCGTAATCAACTATAACGTTCCCAACGCCGCTAAAGTAAGTCTCGAATCTTAGTGAAGTTATCTCTCTTCAATATTAGGGTGATTCCTAAACTAGGGGCAATTTTGATCCGTGAAAAATTGGAAAAAAAAGTTTTCCAAATTACTTGAATTTTTTAAATGGATTTTGGTTATACCCTGTGAGGCAAAGTGCGCTATGGCCTTTCTCCAGTCCAAAATTTAAATTTGAATTTCAGGTCCTTGACAATGTGAATTGGGGCACACGACAATGTTAATGTGTCCCTAATAATACGACTAATAAAATATGAAAAGTCTACGACAGTGTTTGAGTTCCAGGACAATGTTAAAAACTTGAAGCCACGACAATGTTATCTTCAACTTCAAAGTCATATTAACCCTAGGAGGTCACACATAAGTTTTTGTGACATGGAGCTCACACAGGGGTACAAATGTAGGTACCCCAACTTACAAAAAATTAAAATCTTGTGTCTGTTGCCATTTTTAAATGAAATTATTGTTGCTTAAAATTCTATAAGCATCTAAACAATGATAAAAATTATTGGGGGTTCAAAAAGGTAATAGTTATATTTTTTATTGGACAATCCTGTTGAAAACCAATTTTCAAAACTGTTAAATATCGCTTCTCATTCAAAGTTCGAAATAAAATTTGTTCGATATGGAATGACCTTTGTTACTTTTGATTATGCAAGTTTGCAATATTCTGAGTTGGAGGAAAAAATTTGCATCCAAAGCCAATGAGTAGTTTCCTTATTCTACCACCCCAAAGATCACCCTTCTGTGATGCACTTGAACACCTATTCTGCTACTTCTGAGCGTTCCCTTCTCCCCAATAAAGTTCATGTGCAATATTGTTAAGTAGAAATTGTAGTGGGGTAAAAAGGGCGGTTCTGACACAGTTACTAGGCACCTCGGCAGCAGTGCTCTGTGGTATCATGTAATATCCATGTCAACTTGACCCCCTTCCACAACCACCCTCCAATTCCGTATCAGTGCTCTCTGGTGTCATGTAACCTCCGTGGCAACTCCACGCCCTTTGTCCTCCATCTCCCAATTCATAGGGGACCATCCTGTAATTAGGATGTAACCTCCGTGGCAACTCCACCCCTTCCCCCTCCTCCTACCAATTCATAGGGGGTCATCCTACCATTCAAAAGAGACCATCCCCAATTCATAGGGAACCACCCTCCAATTCTGCATCACCTGTGGTGTCATGTAACCTCCGTGGCAACTCCACCCTCCTTCCACCACCTCCTACCAATTCACAGGGGGTCATCCTACCAATTCAAAAGGGACCATCCCCCAATCATAGGGGACCACTCTCCAATTCTGCATCAGCTGTGGTGTCATGCACAGAGTAATGGAGACAAGTCATGTAACCTTCGTGGCACTTTCACCCCCTCACCATCAAATTGTTATGGCATGGTGGCTCGGAACAGTGAGGATCCAAAATTTACCTCTAACTTTTCAAGGGATTCGCACTGGGGTAAATTTGTACTCCAAACAGTTTGAAAAAACACACTGGGGTGATTTTGTACCCTACCACCAAAAAAGACGCGAACCATATGAATTCTCAGAGCCAACTGGACTCGGGACAGTGCGTTTCCCGCTCACTGGGGTACCAACATAATTTACGTGGGTCCCATTCGGACGGGAAATTTTTTTTCGCGGATGTGCACCCAAAAATAGGAACAGTGGGGTACAGCTGTACCCCTGTGTGAGGTCCTAGGGTTAAGCCGAAACTACTGGTGCTTCAAGTCTCCTCTGAAGCTCATTATTTAGAGCCTCTAAAAATGTTGAGAAAACATGCACTACATTGAATGTTGGTTTTGAAACTACCGAACTAGAGGCTACCACGACAATGTTAGTAGTTGTCATGTCGGCGTGTGAAGGCGATGGTCTTCACATCGGCTTGTCGATTTCTATTGGTCCCAACTCAACGAAGGTGAAGGATGGGACAGCACTTTCTGCCCGGCGCGTTTCCGCCTACCGCATGCAGAAGTGCTTTAGGATTCAGCTCAGCCGCGATCCTCGGCGCGATTGCTCCTATTTACCTAGGTCCTAGTTGGGGCAGACAACTCCTAGGCGAAATGGGAGCGGAGGCCGGCGCGATGTGCTTACCGAGACCTCCGAGGAACTTGGGGCTTCCATGAGATGACGAAGGAGAACAAGAAATAATCAAGTCGATTGTTAGAAGACAAATGCATGAAGGTGAAGCCCTGAGTCCTCCTTTTATACTACTTTAACAAGGTAAAGGGAGAGTGGAGGAAGGTGACGTCAAGTGACGTGTTCGTCCCCCGTACCTCACTCTACCTACCTGGCACGATGAGTCGCTCACGGTTTCCCTTGTGTCTTTTATTTGAGAACTAACAGGTTTGAGTATATGAGTCATTACAGTTTTGAAAAAAAATTGATATTTTTATTACAGTAATAAACCTACGCACCTGAATTCCTTCTTCCACGAGGTTTGTATTGTCACTGAGCGTCACGTGTCACGTGATATGGTAATGTCGGCAGCTGACAGGGTTGCTACCCTTCGCTACTAGCTTAAATTTCCGGAATATCCCTCAGCAGGGGATTGTTTTTTAGCCATGACAATTTTGAAAAAAGTTGTAGACAGCTTTGTATTGATCTTGAGTGTTGACGAGAGTTTACGAAGTCATTAGAGAAGGCTCGTTCTGAGATATTAGATCCTCAAAGAAGAAAAAAATTACACGAATAAGAAAAGTTATTAGATTATTGAAAATCGACTGCAGAGTTGAGAATTTAACTTTCAGACGAACCACGACAATGTGAAAAGGCATTTGTAGCTTACGAGTTAGAACGTTAAAAAACAAAATATCCAATATAATTTTAGAGGGTATTGAAGAGCTCATCAGAACCTACAGTTGGGGAAAAAATCAACGTTGTAGGTCTAGTGGATGCAATTTCACAGGTGTTAGACGCGAATTTGCTTGTAGTTTTAGAATCACCCATTAGAGTTGTTACAACGGGTTGTTACGTTGTTTGTTCATCTTACAGGTTTACATTCATCGAGTCGGGAGGACAGCGAGGGCTGGGAGAGTCGGTTACTCCATGACTCTGGTCACTCCGGTGGATGTTAAACTAGTTCAGGTATGCAAGTTTCCAATAATACTTTATTCGCTTCCAGTAATCAAAATTGTCTCAAAAGTCCATTTCTTTAACCAAGCTGAGGATTGTAGATTGTCAGCCAGGTATGGCGGTTGGACGAAAATTCAACCTAAGATGGTTGTTTATTTTGCTTACTGGATTTTTCAGGGTCAGAAAGATAGAGTGGCATACTAGATTGTAACGGTGAATGTTACAACTTGGTTTTATTCCTAAAAGCTGTGTAGATAGGAAGCAATTTATTGCGGGAGCAAGCCAATCGCCATCAGTAATGAAAAAAAAAAAAAAAAAAAAAAAAAAAATGCAACGGAATCTCCCAAGCTTAATTAGGTGACCTGCACGGCTAGCTCGTCGTACTGTGGGTTCCCAACCTTGCATGTACCTTTATGACTCTATTTATTTAAAACATTAAAAAAGGGCACCACTACCCTCAATCGTTCGCCGTTTGTTCCACGCTCCGGGTTAACATTTCTCTAAATTACAGGCGCTCAAACTTTAATAGTTGTACCTAAATTTGAAATTTTCATGGATTTTCGAAGTTTATTAGTGCAGCAGTGAATAATAAAAGGAAAAACTAAAACATCAAAATCGAAAACATTAAAAAAATGGACGGGCTGGAATTATCAAAATTGAACAATAATTGCCAGAGAAAACGCTGTAAGTTATTACATGATGGTTTATTATTTTTCTAAATAGATCACTCGTCTGCAAAGAACACGGCTTTGTCATTGTTACTACCAACCAACATGAAGAAAAACATCGATCGCATTTCGGTCAGCTTTAATTTGAACAGAGATTAGGCCTCTTTTGCGATTCACACACGACAAATCACAAACACGAGTCCAACCCTTAAATTCTAGTAGAGAGCGAACGAGTGGTCCTAAACCGTCCATAAATTGATGGAAAAATAATACCATAATATCAAAATTTTTTGAGTTAGGGAGGGTTTCCAAAATTTCAAAGCTCATTTTTGAACCCTTAGAAGTGACCTACATCAACCAAAATCTTCGGGGCACAACTAGACCCCAAATGGATCCTACATACCAAATTTCATCAAAATCGGTCAATGCCAAGTGAGGAAAGTGCCGCGTGCGCGGACGGACGGCCAAATTTTGTTCGATTTTTGGATTTTTTGATTTGGACGTACCTTGAAACGTAAAACATCAAATTTTGAGGGGGCTTAAAAAAAAATGTTCTTGGTCGATTCCAAAGGTTCTGCTGGAAATAAGAGGTCTTCAATGAGTGACTCTTACCCTGTGACGTCATATAGTTCATGTGGTCATGTACCGAGTACCCTTAACACATGGTGTATTGTTGCATTTTGGTAAAAAGCATATTGTATTTCGTTTCTGAATATTTTCTATTATGAAAATATTTATACAATATAATGTACCCATTCGCATAACATGTTCTTGCTATAAGCTTTGAAATTGTGTAACTTCAATCAGGATTAGCTTAAGCCGAATCATGTGGCTGGTAACATTGTACGCGATCTTCAGCTGTCAGCTGATTATCGCTTGGCTTCTAATTCATTCGTTTCTCACTTGGTTTCCAACCCTCTTGTGTGAATAGCTTGATCCGTGTCTTACAAACTGCTCTCTTTGATTTGCATTTCCAATCTTGTTTCGAGTCATTCAATATCTTATTGAATTAACTGTTATCAGTTTTAGAATCATATTCGAGTCATTCAATATTCATTGAATAAACTAATCAAATTCAAATCGCTGTTTTGTCTACATATTTTCGATTCCCCATCTCCAGACCTTCGTTTTAACGGTGAGTTCGTTTCATAATGTATGATGCATGATACTTATGGTTATTTGTGTTTGCACCTTATTTAAACTCAGGTCTTTTGGTTAAATTGGTGAATCTTAATATTCAGAGCATCACTCGTTGAAGCTTACAGCCGATACGATATCGTAGGATCCTGGCTAATCCACGTAAAAATACGAGTAGAATTGTTTTTAAATCCGTGATCCCATTGAAATGCCCAATTCTAACTTCGATCGTTCGATTTCCGATCCAGAAGGGTCGATAAAGTTCTGATCTCGCCATTTTCGGATTTTCTCGCATTTCACGAGAATATCGAGTTGTGACGTAGCGTTTTGAAGATGGCCGCCATGATGGCCGCCTTCGAAACTCGCTCTTCAAGTTTGGAGCTCCATGGAGGGTGGATACTATTTAGCTTTGGAAATCCTCTTATTCCTCTCCGCCTTACTCCATGTCTGGAACTCCATGGATGAGGGTGGATGTGATTTAGATATCGGAAACTTATTCCTCTTTTCTTTCACTTTCCTATCTCTTCTTACTTCCATCGAATCGTGATAACGAATTCGATTTTCGGTTTGTTGTTTGTTTTGATCGAGAATTCCGGCAGAACGACGTTTGCAGTAGGGAAATTCCTTCTTTTAAGGGAAGCTTGTTCCAATTAATCCGAGTTATTTTGTGTTGTGTTGATAGTGATTTGGTGGTTTCGTATGCCAGAGGAATGGCCAGCCTCTGATAGTTTGCTCTGATTCATACACAAACTTGTCAAGTGTTCCGATTAAGAAGATTATCAGAACATGTTCCTCAGTCTCCAGCGTTGTGAAAACGAAGTTCATTTGTTCTGAGCCCAACAGAACAAATAGAGCGAAGAAATAACGCGATGGTAATTTGTTTTGTGAATTGTTAAAAACCAGCCCGAGTTGAACGGAAATCAGTCTTAGGTGTGCACATATTTTTTTAAAATGAATTCTATCAGAATTGACCTCAGACTGATAAGTGCACATTCAGTCTCAGTTCAGCGATAAATAGGGTACCCGGTACTATGCTTTTTGCTTTGATATGTTCCTCATAGTCACCAGTGGCGCTCGCGCCAAGCGAGGTCGGATACACGATGGGCCATTATTTCGATAGGGAATTTTTGGATCGGGCCTAAGAATTCCCACGGAGTTAAAGTCGATAGTCACTTGTGCGATCGTGTTAGTAATCGTAGTATACACTACTTTTACATAAAAACATGATTTAGTGTCTGAATTACGTATTCGACGCTGAGAGATGACAAGTTCATAAAAGGAAACCACCAAGAGAAAAAGAACTTTATCGACGCCTAGGATTTAGTTTGAGAAATCGTAGTTGGGTCTGTTATCAATCGAGTTTTATTCTTTCTGAAAGAGGGATGGACTTGATTAGTTCACATGTAAACAAACATGTTAAAACTGAATCGAGACCTTTTGTTTATTATGTCTCATGTCATCCTGTCGCACAGATTGAATAAAGCAGTAGGTTTGCAAGTATGTTCAACTAAGTTTTATTCGTTTTTGAATTTTTGGGTTCTTCATGTACAAATAGGTGCATGCTGAATAATTTTTAAAGGTGTAGCTTTGTGCTGTTTACACTCAATATTTTGATTTTTCGCTTACACAAGGGTCCGATTAATCGATAATTTGAATATTATTTTATTTTTCTTTTGAATCAGAATCTGACCTTTGTGAAGCGAATAATTATCGGGGCTTCGAATCTTTTAACCCCTGAGTCGTTGAACTTTTATTTTCGCTCACTTGCAACTGAAGGTAGTCACTTTGTCTCAAAGTTGTTTTACACCAATACCGATTGATGTCAGAGATCGTTGTTGTTAGTCGGGACGAACGTACATCGGATATCGGCCACCAATAGTGCACAATTGAATGGCAAAATTTAAAAATCAGATTCATGACACCAATTTATTAAAACCAATAAAAACTAATAAAAATTCTTAAGGTAATCATTCATGCAATAAAATCATGTCAATGCATTTGTTTACTAATAAAAACATCTGTATAGTTCGACAACCAGATGCCAACAGAAGAATTGAACGCCGGCCGGCAGCTTACAAGAAACTCGTGCGGGATATTTGCATCACTTTTGAGTGACAATGTTTTGGTCCGCAAACTATCCAACAACGCACTAGGTCCCTTTTAATACTAGTATTAACTAAGTATTTATGTGTTTTTGGGTTCTGAGGACCTACAAGCTCTTGTAGCAGTAAGAAACTTCATAGAATAAGTTGGATCCTGTATGAACTATTGACATGTGCAGTACCAAGCTGATTTTGTCTCTGTGGGTTACAGGTGACTCTTGAGCCCTACTAATCTCCGAATCAGAAGATACCATAATTGAGCAAAAATGACTCCTTCCTCTCCGACGACATCTTCCTTTGATGAAGACTTGGCGAGGCATATGTTCGACGAAGGCGCTGCCAACGTCGGTGCGGCTGACGAGCCCCACCATGTACCTGATCCTGAGACACTTCGGATTCAGGCTGCCAAATGGTCTGATGAGGTATTGGTATGGTATCTTGGGGAGCTTAAGCAGCTGATGAAAGTGAGTTTCAACCAACTTATATCTAAGTTAGTAGACCTGAATAATAAGTACACCGAACTGTCCCAGTATTTTTCGGTAGGTCATTCGTTTCAGCCTATATGGCTATTTCTCCTTCATCTAATGTTGCTTCGTCCCTAACTGCGACTCAGGTTTTGCCAACTTTTAGTACTGTTGATTCAATTTTTGAAACCTTAGTACCTCTTCAGGACTCTGATTTAAACATGGAGGTTTATACACCAGTAGTTGTTCCCACAGCTGGGAACTCAGAAATATTCGCCAAAAAGGACCTTCCTTCTGTTTATTCCATGTTTTAAAAACACTTGTTCACTCTGCTCCATGATAGGCATGTGTTCCATCCTTGTGATGAACCCTATAGGCCTCGGAAAAATAGATTTTATCAAGTTTCATTCTTTGAATAGGAGACTTGATTAAGAGGAACATGTTAAATACTGGAAAAGGAATATTGTGAGTTGAATCGACACACAAGATTGCATCTTCTTGTTTGACCCTTCCGAAGTTGCCCCTCAGGCTCTTTCACCAAATAATGTTGGGATTACAAGATGGAAGGTATGATGTTTCATTATTGAATCTCTGTCACCATACTTCCATAACTTAGTCCAGGATCTGACAGATCCCAAAAATATTATGGACAAGTTTCAGAGTGTCTGCAATCCCTTAGCAACATTTCAACTAGAACTTTTGGTAAATGATTTTAACTCCATTCGGTTCGACCCCAAATCAGCTGTCAGGAGTGCTTTGTGAAAGAGAGTTACCTCTTCTGGGGGTCTCGGAAATCATCAAGGAAGCAGAGGAGGCAAGGGTGGTCAGAGTACTGGTCAAATACTGGTGGTCAAGTTACCACTTTCGTGAATCCGGGTAAATTTATCTCCAAAATCAGAATTGTGATTTCCAAGTCCAAAAATGTTCGCAAAAAGTCCTACTGTGTTTATTGTAAGAAGAGGGGGCACTCTAGAGAATCGTGCTTTAGAGCAAACAAAATTTGCTACAATTGTGGCAAATCCGATTCTCATGTCGCTGCTAATTGTTCCTCTTCCACCCCAATCCTCGGAGCCTCAACGACTAAAATCCGTCGTTAACAGCAATGCTACCTCTGCCAAAAAGGTAGGTCCCGTTCGGTATAAGGCATCCGCGCAGATTGAAAGGCCTAAGCTTTTCAGAATGCCTCTGGGTCAGGCTAGACGCCTAGGGCAACAATTTCGTTCTTATTCGACTCGCTTTTTGCTGTAATAGGTCTGCTGGATGTTCTAGAATCTGAGAACATATTGGGTTCTAAGGGGAGTGAAGAAGAGCAACATGCTGCCACTCTAATTTGGTTAATTTTAGAGCAATTGTCACATCATAGAATTTTTAAATGTGCCAATAATGTTGATAGACGGTCTCACGGTGTTGCAGAGTGGATACATTCATTTTATTAATAATGAACAAGTCTCAAAACTGCAAAATGTACTGTATACACCGGGACTTTCCTCAAATCTCTTCTCCATTCGAAAAATAACCCAAGCTGGAATTAATGTGTTATTTTCCAAAGATAGAGTCCAATTCGTTCAAGCTACTACCGGTAAAACCATTAAAGAAGGTTATTTTCAGAATAATCTTTGGTGGATTGATCTTCCATTAGTGTCACCCCCATCTAAGAGTGTAGAAAATCCGATGCTGCCTTGTCAGTCTAAACGATTTAAGTTCGATTCCGTTCTGACTTCTCTTGGACAGCCTTGTAGTTCCACGGATTCTTCTAACTTAGAATCTACTTCTGAGAAAATGGGAGGGAGCATTACATCCACTGTAGGTGGCCAACCAGGCGCGGACCCTATTCGGCTGGGAGGGAGAATGAGAGAGAAGTCTGAAGGAAAGCCAAATGTAATTGAGAATCCTATTGAATCCAAATCTAAGAAACTTAAATCTAATGATATTGATTTTGAGATTTCGAAATTCGATCATGAGAATTTAAATAATAAGCTTAGCCCATGGCAGGAGACAGGAATCCTCTGGCACTTGCGTTTGAATCATGCTTCTAAATCATATTTGGAGGCGGCCAGAAGGTTCTTGCCTGAACTTAAATATGTTAAATTTACTAATGACTTTTCACGGTATACTTTTGCTTATACTCTTAAAAATAAGAAAGAGGTTCACTTGGCATTCCAACAATGTTTACAAGAAATTAGTTCGCTCACCTCACAAGACAAGAATGTCTTTAGATTGCGTTCCAATCGAGGTCTAGAATTTCAAACTAAGAAAATGAAGACATTGTCTGAGATCCAAGTCAACTGCACGCCCCACAGTAGAATAGATGTGCAAAAAGAGTAAATCAAGAAATTAAGCATAAGGTCAGAGTAAATTTTAGTTCTCTAAAATGCCTCCGTCATTCTGGGGCCATGCTTTAAATTATGTAACTTTTGTGTATAATAGAATGCCTCATCCGTCTAATAATTTTATGAGTCCCTTTGAAAAGGCCAGAGGGTATGCTCCTAAAATTAAATTTCTAAGATGATTTGGATGCCTTGTACACTGCGTCGACGTGGGTCAAAAATCTAAATTTGCCCCAAATGCGAAGAAAGGTATCTTGCTTGAGTGTAATGAAACAGGTTATGTTATATTTTCGGAGCAACATAAAACTCTCGTAAATTCGTGTGACGTTAAGTTTATTGAGTCTATTGTGTACGGTGATAGGATTAAAGATTATCCAAAACAGCTTGAACAGATCTTAAATATGGAAGGCAACACAGATCAATGTGAAATAAGTAATGAAGATCAAATTGATACAGTAGCTTTACCAAAAGAATATGAATATAGAGAACCTGTTTCATATCAAGAAGCTATGGATAGCCCAGACAGGATATTTTGGGAAGAAGCTATTCATAATGAATTAGTCACTTGAAGAAATAGAAACTTGGGATTTAATTCCTAAGTCGAGCCTACCTCAAGGTACTAAAGTCATTAAGTCTCGTTGGGTTCATAAACGTAAAACTGAGCCGGATGGATCTTATAAGTATAAGAGCCGTCTGGTAATTAAAGGTTTTGCAGATTCGAATGAATACTTAATTTCCGAAATATTTGCGCCTGTCGCACGCCTTGGAGATGTCAGACTTTTTCTGTCAGTTGTAAATCGACTGGGTCTTCATCTCTATCAGTTGGACGTTGCCACCGCTTTTCTTCATGGACCTTTGGAGAAATCGGTATACATGAGTGTTCCTAAAGGTGTTGAAATCTCTCAGCAACTAAAGATGACTCATGTGTGCGCTCTCTAAAGATCACTGTATGGTTTGAAAGTGTCTCCAAATCTTTGGTACAAGAAATTCAGTGGCATCCTGCAGCAGCTAGGATTTGAGGCCTATCCCTTTCAGACTTGCATTTTTAAATGGCAGCAGGGAACGAAGTATGCGTTGCTTATCATTTATGTAGATCTCTTAGCTTCAAATGACAGCAACAAGGCCTGCGACGTAATTAAGGAACTTAAGAAAGAAATTCGAATCAAAAATTTGGGTACTCCTAAAAAGTTCTTGGGTTTTCGAAATAATAAGAAACGAATCTAGGAGGGAGCTATTCATTCACCGAAGAACTGCTATTGAGAGTTTATTTTCCAAATTTCTCCCACTTGACAGTGCTGTTAGTAAGATTCCTCTGAGTCCAACTACGTGCACACTCACTGGACAAATTAGCTCCACAGAGAACTCAGAGGCATCACCCTGTGTTCCCTATAGGGAAGTGATAGTGGTTCTTTGTTATATATCCAAAATTGGACTAGACCTGATATTTCCTTTGCCGTGAATTTCATGAGTCGGAAACAGGTTGGATATACTTTTTCAGATTGAAAATGGGTATTAAAAATTCTAAAGTACCTTAAAGGAACTATGAATTATGGAATTTCGTTTACTGGTAACACCAATGATCTTGTGGCACATTATGACTCATCATTGGGACTAAACAATCTAAACAGGAAATTCTCTACGGGATTTTCAGTCAAAATTCTTGGGGACTTAGTATCGTGGAAATCTAAGAAACAAAGCCACGACGCTCTTTCAACTTGTGAAGCCGAGTACATTGTTATGTCAGAGGCCTGCAAGGGACTAGTTAACGTTCGTAGCCTTTGCAACTTCTTGATTGGTCTTGACATTTATCCGAATTTAAAATGTGACTGTTCTCCGGCTACAGCAGTTGCAATGACTAACGATTCCAGAACACTGAAACATGTGGTAAAGCTGTGTATGCACTATGTGCATGAACTATATAAGAATAAAAGAGTAAACATAGAATGGGTTTCTACAAATGATCAACTCGCAGATTGTTTTACTAAAGCTTTGCCACATAACAAATCTGTGCAATTTAGAGAATCTTTGTTAACATGTCTCTAATCTGGTGTTCTGTTTCCCCAAAAAGCAGGTGATGACGAGCCTTGGAACTGAGAACGTCGAATCTCCGACTCTCCTCGTCTCATCTCCACGACATAAATGGAATCTCTGCTTCAGCCTCAGTTGAATTTCGCGCATTATTCAATTAGATAAATTCCATTTCTCAACATGTCATTAGCTTTTCAAATGTAAATTCCTTTCGCATCTCATTTGCATTTGCAGTTGTACAAATGTAAATTCACTTGCTTCAATCATTTTTGCTTTGTCGTAAATTCAAAGTCATGAAGATTAACTAGTGTTTGCGAATCCTTGACAAAGTTTGTTGATTTAATCTTCATTAGAGTCACATATTTACTTTCATAGATTGGATTTTTGTTTTAGAAAAATGCAATAATATCCGTTGTGATCATTGCCTGAAATATGAGCTCAGGCAAAAACAATTTTTACGGAATGTGTATATCATATGACTCACTGACTCTTGAGCATTTCTGAATAATTACGAGCATGACCCGTTTTGGGCATACTATTCGGAAATGGTTGAGGGTTCCCCTTCAGTGAGGCTTCACCCATTGAAGAGGAGGGAGTGCTGGAAATAAGAGGTCTTCAATGAGTGACTCTTACCCTGTGACGTCATATAGTTCATGTGGTCATGTACCGAGTACCCTTAACACATGGTGTATTGTTGCATTTTGGTAAAAAGCATATTGTATTTCGTTTCTGAATATTTTCTATTATGAAAATATTTATACAATATAATGTACCCATTCGCATAACATGTTCTTGCTATAAGCTTTGAAATTGTGTAACTTCAATCAGGATTAGCTTAAGCCGAATCATGTGGCTGGTAACATTGTACGCGATCTTCAGCTGTCAGCTGATTATCGCTTGGCTTCTAATTCATTCGTTTCTCACTTGGTTTCCAACCCTCTTGTGTGAATAGCTTGATCCGTGTCTTACAAACTGCTCTCTTTGATTTGCATTTCCAATCTTGTTTCGAGTCATTCAATATCTTATTGAATTAACTGTTATCAGTTTTAGAATCATATTCGAGTCATTCAATATTCATTGAATAAACTAATCAAATTCAAATCGCTGTTTTGTCTACATATTTTCGATTCCCCATCTCCAGACCTTCGTTTTAACGGTGAGTTCGTTTCATAATGTATGATGCATGATACTTATGGTTATTTGTGTTTGCACCTTATTTAAACTCAGGTCTTTTGGTTAAATTGGTGAATCTTAATATTCAGAGCATCACTCGTTGAAGCTTACAGCCGATAGGTTCATTATTGAAAATAATAAACCAAAATGGGAAAAAGCTAACTGTATCAACGGTTTTTAACGACGTAAAAAGCTACTTCCCTACCTTCCTGGCTGGCAGTTCTATTTGGTATCTTGGAAGTGTCCTTATCATATTTCCGTGCTAATGAAAAATAGCTTGTTACAGTATTGTGAGGAAAATTTTCTCCTAACTCCGGGTTAGCGTAGGTTGTTTTACTCACCATACCCCTAAGGGTCACGTGACTGCTACTCGGACTAGTCATGGCTACTTTTGTTGACTAGAAAGTGGATTAGATAAATAGATAATAAATAACAATGAGATAAAAACATTAAACAATGCAATAAAGAGAACACAGATGAAATAAATATTCAATAAATAATATACCTACCTAAATATCACAGTTATTTTACTTGTATCTACCACAAATATATCGCAGATGGTTACCTCACAAAAAATCACAGACTGGTTACTTCTCACAGTGCAACGTACAACTGGTATCAATATGGGTTGATCGCACCAATTACTTGGATCAATCACGCTCCAAAAAGATCCGGCTCGAAGGATCAAAAAATGGATTGATTCGATGATTATTAAATTATTAATGATTGAATTAAACTATTTAGATTTGACTAGATTTGCAATAAATAGCAAAAACGTGGACTGTATTTCAAAGGGAGTTGTACTATGATAGATAACCAGATACTAGATAATGTGACTTTTATTGAACAATAATGAGGTAACAAGGATATAAATCATGATGGTATTAATACCTTGAAACGTAAACCAACAAATTTTGAGGGGGCTTTAAAAAAAAATTTCTTGGTCGATTCCAAAGGTTCATTATTGAAAATAATAAACCAAAATGGGAAAAACCTAACTGAATCAACGGGTTTTAACGACTTTAAAAACTACTTCCCAACTTCCACGGCTGGCAGTTCTATTTGGTATCTTGGAAGTACCCTTATCATATTTCCGTGCTAATGAAAAATAGCTTGTTACAGTATTGTGAGGAAATAACTCCGGGTTAGCGTAGGTTGTTTCACTCACCAGTAACTATGGTGTGTGTGTGTGTGGGGGGGGGGGGGGGTTGTCACTGCATCGTGCATCCTTCTTCCATGTTGGTAGTTCATCAATCCAAAATCATAAATCCAAATGTAACCTTACCTACTCATGAAAATATTGGTCCCTCCAATAAAACGTTTCGATTTGTAGTACCAGTTTTTTGTTTGCTTTTTATTCATTTTTTTTTTCTTTGTTTTGATGATAGAACATCGAGCGGGAGATCAATACCAAGTTGGAGGAGTATAAAGTAGATGCAAAGGAAGTGGCCAAGATCTTCACTCACATCTCCGTGACTCGAAGGGAATGCGAGATCCAGGTGGACCAGTCGGAATTCTACGAGCGTAAAGAAATCAACAAGAAGAAACAGCAGATCCTCGACGGTATCGACTCGGAGGCGCTCCAGGACAAAATCATCAAGAAACTGAGAGAAGAGAAGAAAAGAAAGTTCAAAAAGAAACTTACCAAGAGGAAAAACGTCACCGAAGCGCCAGCCACTGAGTCGTGAATCGGTAGGTACTTTTGGCATCTACACTTTGTTGTTAAACAAACTTAACTTATAAATAGTTGCCAAAAATCAACAATTACCAATTATTGATCACTCGTCTGCAAAGAACACGGCTTTGCCTTTGTTACCACCAACCAACATGAAGAAATACATCGATCGCATTTCGGTCAGCTAAAATTTGAACGGAGATTAGGCCTTTTGCGATTCACACTCGTGTTTCTGATTTATCGTGAATCCAACCCTTAAATTCCCGTAGGGAGCGAACGGTTTGGCCTACAGAGCTCCGCGTAGTCTCAAAAAATTCTATAGAATCTTAAATTGAAGGAAAAACAATACCTTTATATCAAAATTTTTTGAGTTTTGGCGTTTTCAAAATTTCAAAATTCATTTTTGAACTCTTAGAAGTGAATTACATGAACCAAAATCTTCGGGGCACAACTAGACCCCAAATGGAGCCTACATACCAAATTTCATCAAAATCGGTCAATGCTAAGTGGGGAAAGTGCCGCGTACGCCGGACGGACGGCAAAATTTTTTTTCGATTTTTGGATTCTACGTACCTTGAAACGTAAACCAACAAATTTTGAGGGGGTGTTAAAATTTTTTTTCTTGGTCGATTCCAAAGGTTCATTATTGAAAGTAATAAACCAAAATGGCAAAAAAAAAAAAAAAAAAAAAAAACAGGACGATTCAGTTTTTTCTCCAATATCTTTACTTCAAATATGCGAAGAACGACGGAGTTCAATTACACGTAAATCACTCGTTCCCTGATTTTCTTGATGCTTGGAATGTTCGTGTTGTAGAGCCCTCCTTTCTCGACGACGTAGAGAGAACCAGGGGTTGCGTACTGGATCATGTACACTATAGCTTTAGCTACAACCTCTGGCCTGAAATGAAATCATAAAACTCTCGTTAACATATTAATTATTGTTATTATTTTTTTAATTCTTTGTCTACAAGGACATGAATGCGTCAATTAAAATATAAATTAATTGAATAGAAAAATAATAATATTATACTATATATTATATAGGTAATTGGAATGTAATAGTAGGTGTATATTATAAACAATGTTTTTAAAATGAGGAACTCGTGTGCTTTCTGTTACTTTTATAATGCAGCCCGCTCCATGTACATGAGAGGGATATGAAGATGAAATAATGAAAATACAAAAATAGTAAAATAAAAAACTTTTTAACAAAAAAACGGACCGACCTCAAAACTGATGATGGCATCCCACTAAAAAGGAAAAAATAATAACGACAACTTATTCAGTTAGGTTGGTAGGTAGGTACGCAGTGAAGTCGCCGCCGTGCCCATCTGCAGAAACAAACATACACAAGTAGATTCCACTTCCATCTGGTTAGTATTACAACATGGGTCGATAGTGCAATACAAAACAGGAATGAGAGTGGGTACCTATCATTGAGGTAATGCATGTGTTCCAAAACGATTAGGTAGTACGTCACTGCTGTCGTATGAAGGAGGATGAGAGAGTGACAATAAGTGTGAATCCCCGTACGAAATGTTGGGATTCGAACAAACCATCTCTTGATTAGATAGTATCTAATAGTTATTTATCTAATTATACATGATCAATCTTTGATTACATAATATCTAATTAATCTTATATTCCATGTATGGCATATTGAATGTAGAATTGTCTAGATCATGATGTGGGTTTGTGATATGAGTTCATACTCAAATGAACCAGTTAGTGTTACAACATGCGTCGATAGTGCAATACAAAACAGGATTAAGGGTAGGTAAGTAAGTAAACAACCTTCTCATGTTCAATTTTTATCCAACTGCCATTTTTGGTGACGCAGACGTCTTCAGCTGTTATCAAAGGAAATATTCTTACTGAGATTCACACTTATTGTCACTCTCTCATCCTCCTTCATACGACAGCAGTGACGTACTACCTAATCGTTTTGGAACACATGCATTACCTCAATGATAGGTACCCACTCTCATTCATGTTTTGTATTGCACTATCGACCCATGTTGTAATACTAACCAGATGGAAGTGGAATCTACTTGTGTATGTTTGTTTCTGCAGATGGGCACGGCGGCGACTTCACTGCGTACCTACCTACCAACCTAACTGAATAAGTTGTCGTTATTTTTTTTCTTTTTTAGTGGGATGCCATCATCAGTTTTGAGGTCGGTCCGTTTTTTTGTTAAAAAGTTTTTTATTTTACTATTTTTGTATTTTCATTATTTTTTATTTTTTACTTTTTAGTGGATTTTTAAATTTATTTTTAAAATTTAATTTTTTAAATCATTTGATTTAATCTTTAACTTATTAATTTTTCGACTTTAATTATTTTAATTTTACACAACTTACCTACTACCAAGTACTTTTGTTTAAGTTTTTAAATCATTCGTTTTAATTTTTAACTCATTAATTTTTTCAACTTTTATTATATAATTTTTTTTTAAATTTTACATAATTTACCTTCTACCAAGTACGTTTGTTTAAAGTCGGTATTCTTTGAGTTACCGACCGTTAACCTTTTTTCGACATTTTTCGCTATTTTTCTTTTTTAAATCTTTTACTTGTATTTTTTAATCACTAATGGTTTTTTTTAATGTGGAATTAATTATTACTTTTTGAGGTTTTTTTTATGAAGGTAGTAGGTAACATTATTGTTTAATTTTTACATTTTATTTTAGTACCTATACCTACAGTATTATTGTTTAAAGTAGTTATTAGTGAGTCCAAAAAATTGTTAAACATATTGTTTAGTAATGCATGCATTCCAGGGGACGTCCCATTGGATAAGCATTAAGTCAATTAGAACCTGTTGGTGAGCGAAAAAACACGCATTATTATTTCCCTTCCTCCTGCACCAAACTGTTTCACTCAACGTAAGTGACACGGGGGCGATGATGTCCGTAGAGGAGTATCTACACTCAAATCCGCGCAATCCCAGAAAATACCATCGAAATCAGATGGAAAATGTAGAAAGTATAGCTCTTACAGGGAATTCACGTTTGCGCATGCGCAGTGGCTATTATCAGTTCCTTGGCAATGCTTTTCATCGGGGACCATCTATATGCCAATTTTAATGAATTTTATTGAAATCGGATGGAAAATGTGGAAATGATGGCTGCTACAAGGAAATTATCGTTTGCACATGCGCAGTGGCTATTATCAGTTCCTTGGCAATGCTTTTCATCGGGGACCATCTATATGCCAATTTTAATGAATTTTATTGAAATCGGATGGAAAATGTGGAAATGATGGCTGCTACAAGGAAATTATCGTTTGCACATGCGCAGCGGCTATCAGTCCGGGGGCGATGATTTTCATAGGGGACCATCTACACGCCAACTCGTACAATCTCTGAAAATTTCATCGGAATCGGACTTGAACTTCATATTTTAGCCCGCTGCAACATGTTTTGGATGATGAGAAGGCTATGTGCTAGACCCACTTGGTAGTCTACCGAAATTTGATGGTTATCGGAAACCCCCTCATAAAGCATCTCATTTTTTGTGAAGCTTAGAATCGGACCTTAAATTTGAATGTACCTACACAAACATGTACAAAAATGTACAATGAGTCGGGAAACTCGTCTTTCAATGAAATGTTAAAGTTATTTTCAAAATTGAGTTCAATATCATTTTTTGAAATTAAAATTTTGCTTCATAATCAAGTTTATCTTGAAGAAATGAGCGTTTCACTCTTAATGGGGAGGATGGTCCCCAATGAATGAGAGGGTGGTCCCCCTTGAATTTGTTGAGGGGCGGCAGGCGTCCGAGAATATGCCGGAGGTGATGGGCGGGTGGGTGGTGGTGGTGGGGGGGGGACGAGGGGGTGGGTGGCTTCGACGAGTCGGGCGGGGGGAGAGGATGCGGAACAATCTTCCGAAAAAACACGTTTTTTGAACTATTTTCACAAAATTTCGACACTTTTAACAAAGCAAAATGAAATCTGATTAAAACGGAACCACTATGGATACTTGTAGAACACTTTTCGAAAAGAATCAGGCAGATTGGTGGCCGAATAAGAAACTGCTAGTGGTACAAACATACAGAAAAAAAAAAAAAAAAAAATCGTCGTCCCATGACACACCGAACTGTATACCTCCTTCCTTCGGCGCGGCTTCGCCGCGCATGAAGTCGGTCAAAAATGTGTGGACCCAGCCGGGCAGCCCGGCCGGACCCGGACACACCCACCTTGGCGGCTCCCAGGGTTTCCGGGGGGCTCCCGGGGAATAATATGTTATTGAACATTTTCTTCATTATATAAACATTATTTCTTTGTGGGTAGAGCTGTAACCGAACAGTAATAACCCAAAACCCTCTCCTCTACCTTCTTCATTTTTTCATTTTTTTTTTTTTTTTTACATAGGACATTTTATTGCCCTAGGGTAACTATCCGAAAAAGTCGCGAAAGGGGGACGCGAAAGTGTGTTTTAAACACCTTTTCCAACACTCCGATCGTACGCCTTTTCCAACACTCCGGTTTTCGAAGCGCCGAGTTTGGAACCACGACGGTCCTCATTGATAGTGCAAACTCTTCCGATCCAGAGCCTGATTCCTTCCTGTTGCTGAGTCCACAATCCTTCTCGTTGCATGGTTCAGCATTCCTTCTCTATGTTGTTGTAAACATACCTTCTCTGTTGCCAAGTTCATTTTTCTGTCGAAGTTATGCCACCTACACGTTTATGCATGGTAAGAACCAACTTCGATTTAGCGAATTTTTATTTATGTAGTTGGCTGGTATCGTTTTTACCAAAAAGTAATCAAAGGATTTTGTAACCTAGGCTTTTAGTTGCAATGTGTACTTCGACGTTTTAGATGTTTTCGAATTCTAAATAATAACAATACCTTTGGGACATCAAGAGGCGAATGAAATGACGCGAAATTAGAAAAGCAGGCCCATAAAGAGCTAAATTAAATAACAGACAACAAATTCCTAGTAAAAGAAAACAGCAAACAAACAAAGCATGTTCCATGTTTCTTGAATTTTAGCCGAAGGCTCTAAGCAGTAAGTCCAGGGGGCTTGTACACATGTGAGGTTCGAAGGGCCGAGTTTTTTGTTTTTTTTTAAACAATTTTCTTGAATTTTTTAAGAAAACTGTATCGATATTCAATATTAAGAAATATCGAATCCAAATATCTAGTATCGGTACGAAAGTATCGATACCCATCCCTAAACTACAGTCGAACTTATGGTAGAACGTGAAAAAAAGACGTACCTATCTAAGTACTTAGAGAAAAAAAATTGACTTAGAAAACAGTACAACCACGTTAAAGAAGACTAGCCTTGCTGACACGTCTGGAATTTGGGTGGATGTATAATAGGTATCATCCAGCTGTCGGCGAGTTGTGGTTCGGAGGCTCAACAGTAAACAGCCATTTCTACAGTTCACCTACTTTTGAAAGTTTTCCATGAACTGCATATTTGCTGCTATCGACCAATCAGGTACGAGGGCTTTGTCTTGTTGGCAGGTCATCAGGTTGGTTTCCGTCGGTCCTGGACAGATTCCAATAACGCGAACGCCGGAGGCTTTGAAATGCACGTTGTCCTGCAATGTAGATTTTTACCAAATTTGTAGTTGAATGGAGGGATTCCGTATTATTGAGTATCAATTCCTTTGTGATCATTCAACAAAGAAAAACAATTTCATGATCGGGAACACAACTTCTGTCGTTGATGTTTGGTCGTTCAGAGTACTGTCAACCTGATCGTGA
Source organism: Apolygus lucorum (assembly GCA_009739505.2). Lineage (NCBI taxonomy): Eukaryota > Metazoa > Arthropoda > Insecta > Hemiptera > Miridae > Apolygus > Apolygus lucorum. The sequence continues at coordinate 41,046,329 of CM019169.2, forward strand.
AGATTGTGATACTAAGTAAGGTTGATGTAAGTCACTTCTAAGCGGTGAAACGGAAGGGCTGAAACTTCCAAAGGCACCCTCTCTCGAAAACTCTCGATATGAAGGTATTGTTTTATCAGAAATGTAAGATTGTACCATTGAGTTTTCGGAATCGAATGAGACTACCCATAGCTTTGTAGGACAAACTGTTCGCTCCCTACGAGAAGTTAGAAAAACGAGTATGAATCGCAAAAGAGGCGTGATCGCCCTTCAAATTTTAGTTAACCAAAATGCTTTCGCCGATCGTTTCTTTGGGATGTACTCGGTTTTGCTTCCTTAGCAACCAGTGATCAAATTTCTAAACGAAGGAATTCTTTATTTCTTCCAGTGGAGTGTGGAGCGTTTAATTCTTCCAAATAAACTTGATTGTGAAGGTAAAACATGGTTGGTAGGTGGTGACAATGACAAAGCTGAGTTCTTTGCTGGCACGTGATCAATATAGAAACAATAAACCTTTGTGTAATAATTTGCATCCTAGCTGTTTGCCTGACGAATATTATCACGCGACGCCCCTGTCCGTAATCCGTAATTGGATGCTATTGGCTTGAGCCAATTGAGGGTGCGGGACTGATCTTTGCGGATGTCGACTTTTGGAGCTGAGTGTATCGTTTTGAAAAAATTGGATATTTTACGCATTACGGATGAACTTCGACAAACTTCGTAACAAACTCTCGTAATTTGTTCTCAGAAAGTTTATTGACTCTGTCTCGTTTATTGACAAAACAACCAGAATCATTGTTTTGGTTAGGAAACAATTCTGCGCAGAACGTTCTGCGCCCTTCTGCGTAATCTTGTAATCATTCAGCCATGTGAACGCTCTTTTCTGTATTACGCACTTTCTGCATTACAGAACACCCCCGCTTCTCTTTTTGCGCATTACGCATTACGAACTTTACGCACCTATGTGAACCCAGCTTCAGGGTTAAGCTAAAAAGGTCTTCTCACGCTAGAAGGTCGCCGTTGGCGTCAAAATTCTCAGAATGAGATCTAGTTTAGAAATAACAATTGAATAGGTGGCTGGAGCAACGTTCAATTTTTAAAAAACTCTACTTTTCAGGAACGCTGTGATTAATGAAAATTTCCTTTTAATTGATTGATTAAACTAACTTACCTAAGTGAAGTTCAATCATAATTATTCCTAATGAACACTCTAATATGTACACATATGTAGTATTGACTCAATACACCCAATTTGCAGCGAATGAAAAGGATAAGGGCGAAAAAAGCGCCCTCATCCATCCTATCCTTCTTCCATCCATCTCTCCTCCATGCGTTCCCTGTAACCTTCCCCCGATCAGTTTAGGCTACTCATCTATGAAAAGATATTGGTAGGGGAGACGCTACCAGGGAAAGGTAAAAACCTGGGTGGGTTGTTGTACATATTAGAGTGTTCATTAGGAATAATTATGATTGAACTTCACTTAGGTAAGTTAGTTTAATCAATCAATTATTCCACATGGAACACTCTAATATGTACACATATGTAGCTTGAAAAGACCCATATAATAGGGAAGGTAGCGTAGAACAATGAATGACAAACTCCGGAGGGCAGTACCACCTCAGGAGAGTTGTACATTCTAGAGACGAGATGAATAATATGAACCCCTTGGAGAAGAGAGTAGAACAATTTTCAACTGTTGACAAGAGCTCTATTTCAATTAATGATTCTAAGTCCAAATTTGTTAAATATGGCATCAAAAACGCTCAGAAATTTTTTAAAGCATTAAGAAGAATAATTCGAACAATTCACCCAATTTCAAAAAATTGTTTCCATTAGGGTTTTATCCTGGAGAGGCCTATTGTAAAATCTAGCAAAGGTAGCTGACCTCGTTGACCAACCCACGTACTTGCAGATAGAATCCACCGATAGACCACCCCTCAAAGCTGCCGAGGAGGCTGCGTGTCTCGTTGAGTGAGGTCGAAAAATAGATGTGTCTATACCTGATTTCTTGAGGGTTGATGATACCCATCTTGAAAGGGTGGCATTTGAAGCGGTCTTATGAGGTCGGTTGTAAGTGACAAAAAGGTAGAAGTTATCTTCACTCCGTAAGGAGGTAGTGGCCAGAAGGTAGCGTTGTACTAACGACGCCACGCATAAGTGAGGACTCTGCTGAAAAAACGGAAGTTTTAGAAGAGGTTGAAGTTTATGTGGACCCGAGGTCTTTACAAAATCTGGTATTCTGACTTCCAGTCCCACACCCGATATCTCCCGAATTTGATCTATCCTAATCAGGGAAATAGTTTGAAGACGTTGGCCAGTTGCCAAGAGAAGAAGTGTGATCAGCTTTTCGGAGATACCCTTCAGGCTAGTAATATCTTTGTCTAGGAATGACAAAACAGTATGTGGGTCCCAGGTCTGGTCGTATCTTGGAGCCGGAGGTCGTAACTTATACACTCCCCTTAGGAACCTGGTGACTAATGGGTCAGAACCAATGGGATCCGCTGATAATAAGGCGATAGCCGACCTAAAGGAATTGATCGAGTTATACGATACCTGTGATGTATCAAGGACATGTTGAAGAAAGACAATGACAGTTGAAGAGGAAGGATTCCATGGATCTGCTCCGTTGTGTTGGCAGAAGGACCACCACTTCTTATAACAGGTCATGTATTGTGACATGGTTGCCTCAGAGAGCGAAGCTACTAAGGTGAAAACGGTATGTTCCGGTATGTCCCTCCTTCTGAACGCTTGGATGATAAAATCCCGACCATTAATTGCAGGGAACTCGCCAACGGGTGTGGTTCGGAGCTGAAAGGAGACGATACTAGGTTAGAGTCTGGACCAAGGATTATCAATCGAGAATCAAGTAAGGACATAAAGAGTGGATACCAAGGTTGAGTGTCCCATAGAGGAGCCACCACGATTCCTCTTGCCCCATCATCCCGAATTTTCCGCAAGGTTCTGAGTAACAGGGGAAAAGGAGGGAAAGCATAAAATTCTAGATCTGTCCATGAAATTGAGAACGCATCTATAGCGAACGCTCGAGAGTCTGGTACCCATGACACGTAGGTAGGACATTTGCTAGAGAATGATGATGCAAAAAGATCGATAGAGGGAACTCCCAACTGTTTTGTAATGTCTACGAAAAAATCCGAATTTAAGGACCACTCAGCTCCATCAGGGCACCTCCTGGAGGCCTCATCTGCCCTGAAATTATCTTTGGAAGGGATATAAGTAGCCCGAATAAAAATCTTTCTAGACTCACACCACTCCCACAGTTGTCTTGAAAAAGATAATAGGGAGTCTGAACGAACTGTACCTTGTCTGTTGACACACGCGATCGCTGTACTATTGTCTGACCTAACCAGAACATTGCATTTACTGAGTTTTGACGCAAAATGTTGAAGTCCTAAAAAGACAGCTTTAAGTTCCAAAACATTTATATGAAGTTTCTTCTCTTCATCAGACCACCACCCGTTTATGACGTCATTTCCAGACACTGCCCCCCAACCTGTCAGGGAACTGTCAGAATCGAATGAGAGGGAGAATGAGTCCTTCTGTAAATCATCAGCTAATTTGTCCATATTAGAGGACCACCATCTCAAATCAGGTAATATAGAATCAGGTATATGTATCTTGGTATTATAGTTAAAACAATTTGATCGCAGTAGGCGAGCTTTTTCCCTTTCGGCTTTTTTAATGTGAATCCAGCCATAAGGGGTCGCCGGGCACACGGAGACCAAGTTGCCTATCAGTCTTGCAAACTCCCTGATGGAACAAGATCTTTTATTGAGGAATTGATCAACTAACTGCTTGTTTTTCTTGGCCTTCCCAAGGGGTAAGGATATTTGCATTTCATCAGAGTTAAACACGAAACCCAAAAATGTGACTGATCGTGATGGAGTCAGGCAACATTTATTTCTATTTACTTGAAAACCCAGAGACGTGAGTAGCTCGATGAGTTTATCCGCGTGAAGTGCACAAACCTCACTGGACTGGTTCAAGATCAAAAAATCGTCCAGGTAGTTAATCAGGGTCACTCCCCTTGATCTTAAAAAGGCCAAAATTGGTTTCATCAGTTTAACAAAGGCATAAGGGGCGCTAGACAAACCAAAAGGGAGACATGTGAATTGGAACAGACTATCTTCCACCTGAAAGCGTAAAAATTTTCTGTGATCTTGTTTAATATTCACCGCGTAATAAGCGTCGGAAATATCTATTACAACCCCATAAGCTCCTTTAGAGACAAGCTGTCTTACTGTGCGTTGGTCCTCAAGTCGAAATGAGGGGGCTAATACAAAAGTATTCAATTTTTTGAGGTTTAGTATTAGGCGCTTATCTCCATTTGGTTTATCGACCAAGAAAATCGGGGATAGAAACTCACCCTTCGTGTGACAACACCTTTCGACCGCCCCGGACACCTCTAACTTAGCTACCAGTTCTTTTATAAGAATCAGGTCCCGAGATGGAACGGACCTACTCGAGGGAACAGGTTGGAAAGGTGTAGAGACGAATGGGATACTATACCCTTGGATCCAACTCAATATTGTACAATTGTTGGTGATTGAACACCAGGTACCATAAAAGTATTGTAAAGTAGCATGACGTTTAGTTAGCTCCCTTACCTCTATTGGTGGCGATTCTGGGGCCTGTTGTGTTGGTTGCTGCGGTAGCTGCGGTTGCCCTGGTGCGTCTTGTATCGAGGCGCCTGTTTCCGGGATTTGGCCGTGGAAAATGCTCCCCCTCCCTTCTTGACAGGAGCCGGCCGTTTCGAGTTTAAACGGTTGTTCAAGGTAGACGGTTGATAGATATGTGACGTGGAAGGCTTCGGAACCAAATCCTTAGCAAAGGAGGAGATGCCTTGCTGGTCCTTTATCAAGGTTCGCAGTTCGTCACCAAAAAGAAATTTCGACGGAAGGACCTTCCCCGCTACAGAACGTAGTGGCCCAGGTAGAACATCGCAGATCGCTTTTTTGCGATAACGGGATAGATCGCAGTGCAGAGCTACCAGAGATTTACCAACGTCCCAAAGGGGACTAAAAAGAGACTCATCGTCGACGGCTCTATTCATCAAGGTAGTAAGTGCGATTCCGGAGGCCGTAATTGCTGTCTCGACTTGTCGCTGAAAGATCACAAGAGAATCATCTCGTTTCTTGTGGAATGAGGACAACGATTCGGAGATCTCAGGGTTGAGCATTGGAGGCGAAATACCTTGTAAGTTAGAAGGTGTTGGGTATTTATCCCTCACTTCAGTATATTCGGCATAAGGGACACCTTCCTTGAGCCAAACCGCCCATCTATCAGTTATGCTGTCATGAAGAACCGGTGCCGTCGACTTTGCGGTGCATGGGTTGTCCCCCAGTATCTCTCTGATCTTCGGCGGAAGATGACCCTCGGAGATTCCTTCTGGGGCGAATCCTCTGAAGTCCGGAGACTCATCTTCACGAGTTGGGACTGCACTCGCCAGTTGCATTGCGGGATCGCATACGTGATTTATGGACCTGGGGACGTCGCCCCGTAAAACGTCAGGGGGTTTCCCCGCCTGAGTTTGATCACGATTTCTGGAAGGCGGACGTAAATCGACATCGTGATTATTGGACCTGGGGACGTCGCCCCGTAGAACGCCAGTGGGTTTCCCCGCATGGTGTTCATCACGATTTCTGGACGACGAACGTGAATCAAATGACGAGGAACTGTAGCTACGACGACGACGACGTGACCTACGAGAAAATTCTCTCATCATTTCTCGAATCAACGACGAGCTGGATACGCTGTGACCACGAAGACTCCGAGAACGAGATTGTGAATCTCGGGACCGACGATGCGAACGAGATCGTGAATCTCGGGACCGACGATGCGAACGAGATCGTGAATCTCGGGACCGACGATGCGAACGAGATCGTGAATCTCGGCGAACACCCGACGAACTCTGCTCCATGACGGACGAACCACGACGGACGTCGAAAAAAGGACGGAAAAGGATTTAAAATAATTATTTTACGAAAAAGTAAAAGAGCTTACGGACCACGTGCAATTTGAGGCGCAGCGAGAAAAAAGATGAGTAGCCTAACCTGATCGGGGGAAGGTTACAGGGAACGCATGGAGGAGAGATGGATGGAAGAAGGATAGGATGGATGAGGGCGCTTTTTTCGCCCTTATCCTTTTCATTCGCTGCAAATTGGGTGTATTGAGTCAATACTACATATGTGTACATATTAGAGTGTTCCATGTGGAATAATTTCAAATTCTCTCATCGCGCATACATTGAACGTTGTTCCACAAGATCTATGAAACGGTGTAGGTGGTTTTCTTTGCTAACTTTTACTTTCAGAATGCAATATAACCTTTTCATTGTTAATTTATTCATTTTTTATGTATAGGTAACTGAATATAAAGATGTCTGAAAGTGTGAATGAAACTGAACACAAACCTACGTAAAATTTTTATGTATATTCACTACTACAAGTATAATAATTTCTGTAGGTAGAAAAAGCAAAATAATTTTGATGAACTTCTTAGACACTTGGAATGTTGGAGTAAAATATGCGATGTTCAGGGCTTGTCAGGTGTTGCGCCATGTCCATAAATTCCTTTTTCTTTTCTCTAGAGATGGGTAGAGGAGCAGAGTAGGTTTTTGGGAGATCCGTATATGCAGTCACATTGTTGTTAGCCAAAAATACAGATGGTCTCAGTGTGTTATGGGATTCCCTCGAATAAAGTGAAACACGGTCATCTTCAGTCACTTTCATCCAAACAAACTTGGTGATCTGAACGTTCTTCTTGATTCTCTGTGGCTGAAGAGTTTCAATGTCCTTGAAGTCATCCTGACTCATCTCGCAGATAACAAATGGGCTGTTTATTTTGGCATTTGCAATGACATGCTTCCAGTCGGACGGTACCAGTGGTATAGCCTTTTTTTTAGCTCGCTCAATGAGTGCGAAATCTCTGTCACAGGGCAAAAAACTGTGCCCTGTGATGAGAAATGTCTGATGAATTTCAGTGTAATAGCAGTAAACAAAATCAAAAGGACTAATAATAATAAAGAGGAAGGTTATGCAGCAGTTCCCTTCACGCTAAGCGTCGTAACAACATGCAACGTTGCTCCACAACATGGAAACCGGATCGTCATGAAACCAGCTGTCTGCGCAGTGTATCGGACATTGTCGGAACTAATATTCTTACATATTCTGATCCTCCTTTTCACAATGAACGTTGTTCAACCAAAAACCGATTTTGCCTGAAAGTAACATTGAACGTTGCTCCAGCCACCTATTCAATTAACAGTTTTTCCGACCCATGCGCACACCCCATTTGTACTCGTCTCCTTTCCGTAGATACTGCAAAACATTCCGTGTAGTCGTTTTGGTTTATTATTTTCAATAATAAGCCTTTGGAATCGAGCAAGAAAAAAAAATTTTAACCCCCCTCAAAATTTGATGTTTTACGTTTCAAGGTACGTAGAATACGAAAATCGAATAAAAAAATTTCCGTCCGTCCGCCGTACGCGGCACTTTTCTTAGCAACACTGGACCGATTTGGTTCAAATTTGGTATATGGGCTCCATTTGGGGTCTAGTTGTGCCGCGAAGCTTTTGGTTGATGTAGGTCACTTCTAAGGGGTGAAAATTAAGGGTTGAAATTTTCAAGAGTGCCTTAGCTCGAAAACTCTCGAAATAAAGGTATCGTTTTTTCACCAATTTTAAATAGTATCGAATTTTTAAAAATTTTTGAGACCACCCGGAGCTTTGTAGGACAAACCTTTCGGTCCCTACGAGTACTTGAAGGTTTTCCTTCGATAAAACAGAATCATGAGTGTGAATCGCAAAAGAGGTCTAATCTCCATTCAAATTTTATCGGACTAAAATGCGATCGCTGTTCATTTCTTCGATTTGTTTACAGTTTTGCCTTCTGCGTAACCAGTAATCAAATTTCCGTATTAAGCTTTCTATTTTTCCAATCGAGTGTGAAGCGTTTAGTTCTTTCTAATAAACTTGATTGTGAAGGTATGAAGCCAGTATGGTGTGGTAGGTAGTACCTAGCTGGTAGGTAGAAAAAATTTGGTAGGTAAAAAAAATGTTGGTGGGTAAAAAACGCTGCAAATCATTGCTCAAAGGCTTCTTCACTCTTCAGATCACTGATCAGCTGAGTGAGCTCCGAAGCCATTTTCAATCCTATTGAATGGAAGTGCTCTTCCAGGCGTCTCCAGCATTCGAGGAGATCTTCTTCACTCCTCAGATCACTAATCAGCTGAGTGAGCTCCAAAGCCATTTTCAATCCTATTGAATGGAAGTGCTCTTCCAGGCGTCTCCAGCATTCGAGGAGATCTTCTTCACTCTTCAGATCACTGATCAGCTGAGTGAGCTCCAAAGCCATTTGCAATCCTATTGAATGGAAGTGCTCTTCCAGGCGTCTCCAGCATTCGAGGAGATCTTCTTCACTCCTCAGATCACTGATCAGCTGAGTGAGCTCCGAAGCCATTTTCAATCCTATTGAATGGAAGTGCTCTTCCAGGCGTCTCCAGCATTCGAGGAGATCTTCTTCACTCCTCAGATCACTAATCAGCTGAGTGAGCTCCAAAGCCATTTTCAATCCTATTGAATGGAAGTGCTCTTCCAGGCGTCTCCAGCATTCGAGGAGATCTTCTTCACTCTTCAGATCACTGATCAGCTGAGTGAGCTCCAAAGCCATTTTCAATCCTATTGAATGGAAGTGCTCTTCCAGGCGTCTCCAGCATTCGAGGAGATCTTCTTCACTCCTCAGATCACTGATCAGCTGAGTGAGCTCCGAAGCCATTTTCAATCCTATTGAATGGAAGTGCTCTTCCAGGCGTCTCCAGCATTCGAGGAGATCTTCTTCACTCTTCGGATCACTGATCAGCTGAGTGAGCTCCAAAGCCATTTTCAATCCTATTGAATGGAAGTGCTCTTCCAGGCGTCTCCAGCATTCGAGGAGATCTTCTTCACTCCTCAGATCACTGATCAGCTGAGTGAGCTCCGAAGCCATTTTCAATCCTATTGAACGCAGGAAGCTGAAATTTGAGAGGGAAGGTCAAGGGAGAATACAGATGGTGGTAGGTGCTATTGATGGAGAACCAGTGATCTATACAGAAGGATGATCTATACAGAAAATAATAAACCTTTGAGCAATGATTTGCAGCGTTTTTCCATCTAAATCCGAACAGAAAAACTTCGTAAAACGGCTGTCGAAGCTTCGTCAAAAGCTGCACTAAGGGCCAGTAAAGTGTGGTAGGAGCCAAACTTACCCAGAAAGTGTAACTTTATGAAAGTTCGGCTTCAGTAAAGTGCGGCTAAAGTGACACTTATTCTAAAGTTTGGATCGTGAATAGCGTTTTCTCTAAAGTACAGCTTGCAAGCTCCACTTAGTAAAAAGCCCCACTTAGTGCAGTTTGTGAATACGGCTGTTTGTCTTGGTCGAGCTTTTCCACTTCTTAAATATCCACTAACTTACTCCCAAACTCCTAGTGAGTCCTGCTATGGCGTGTTGCGTCGCTGAGAAGATGGGAAGGTACGGGGGGTCGGCGTCGATACCCAGCGTCGACGCCACGTTGACGATTACCGAATTTCCCGGAGTCCTTTTCTGCGACAGGTACTTCATACCCAGCAGCGACCCTCGAATTACAGCTTTCTGAAAACGGTTTAATGAAAGTAACTTGGCTTAGTGAAATTTGATTTGTATTGTCCCCATTAGGGTTTTAGTATGACCTAATTTGAAACCTTTCTTACTTGTCAATAAAATTCTATGGAATGAAAAGAAGAGAAAGACAAAGCGCAGAAAATCCATGTTTTTGCTTCTGAGTCTACCAAAGTAGCGGAAGATTCAATTTAACTTTACAAGGTTGAAAAAAAAAGTTCTCCAAGATCGAAATTTCCACTCGCGTTTTACGTTTCAGACCTTCCTTAACAATGGGGTATTTCGGTGGGTCGGAAATTCAGGTTTTTGACCTCAAATTTGGATTCAACACCCTTGAAAACCTATATACTCCAACTTTAAGCCCAATGGTACTATAACATGTGGTAGAAAAATCAATTAAACAGATCACACGTTTGAAAAAAAGGCGGGTCGCCATAAATGAACACACACACTACGCCGCGCGCGTTTGTGAGTAGTATTTTGTAGTATCCAAGAGGTCCTCCAAGGGTTTCATCTCTTCTCTGTTCATGGATACTTTTTCAAAGACAGTTGGCTAGCTACGTCACACCATTCAAATCTTCAACTTTCCTTGGCTTCTCTGATTTTTTAAAAACATTTTCTCGACGAACAGACCCGATTACCGTTATTCCTGAGCCATACTCTTTTGAAAAATTTTTTTTTTAAATTGACTGAAATACCCCTTTGTGGCTCCGTGTCTGTCTGCCTGTCATGAAATCCATGCGACAGCCATAACTTCTACATTTCTAACCCGATTTCGATGAAATTTTCGGGGATTACGCTACTTTGGGTGTAGATGGTCCCCTATGAAAATCATGGCCCCCGAATTGAAAGTATTTTGTACGCAAGCGCAAATGTGAAATCCTTGTAACAGCCACATCTACATTTTCCAACAATATTCAGAGATTGTGCGGGTTGACGTGTAGATGGTCCCCTATGAGGGTAGTGGAAGGCAGATTTTTTGGAAACAATTCCAAGCGCAGCATACTATGTATCGATCATCTATGCAATCGGGTTATGGATATGATGAAGCTATGTGCAACACCCACTTGGCAGACGTTTTTCTTTTCAATTAATTTTGTCAACGTCTTTCAGTTGAGGGCGGGTGACTGCCCTGAGCGCTGAGCAGGATAGGCAATAACCCGCAAGACCGAGCGGTCTTGAAGGTGGGGTAGACCTCCCGCGCCGTCACCAGTGCACCATTTTCCTAAATGAAATGTTCAAAATGCCCTAGCTCGAAAACTTTCAGTTTAAAAATATTGCGTTTTCTTCCATTTAAAATATTGAACAATTTTTATAATCGAACGAGACCACTCAGAGCTCTGTATACCGCACGGAGGCTTTACGTGTGACACACCTGCTCACTTCTATGTTACGTTTGACGCACTGATTTCTCCCAATAGTCGTGATTGTCAGCTGGTACACGAGTCATTCACTTCCGTTATTTTCAAGCATGGAACTTGCATTAGCCATCACCTAACTGGGCAAAAACGTGACGAAACCGTGGAACGAAAGTAGCGCTTATTTGATCTTCTACACAAGTGGTTCCGGGGTGAGTCCTAAGCAGAAGGAGTGGGGTTTTAGTTGGTAGGCCCAATGCATGGGGAGTCCAACACTGTTGGGGTGAACTTCCCCTTCGCTCTTAAAGAGTTTCCCCACTTCCGTAACAAAGAAACAAAAAAAAAAAGTGTGATTTGCAGAGTTTCATGTGTTCTTAGCCTAGCCGCCTAACTATCGCAAATTTTCGAGGACGCAATGAAATCGATTACACAATGCTATACGATGTCAAATCCGTCATTCCCTAATTCTGCCTCTTACCACGTTGATGTCGATCTCATCTTTCCAGTAGTTGTCGTCTAAGAAGCCGGCGTTGTTGACGAGGATGTCAATACCCCCGAATTTTCTCGTTATTTCTTCCAATGTCTCTGCAATGAATGCAAATTGTGATACTATTTGCCTTGAGACTTAACATTAGGTTATTTTCATTATTAAGAAGTTTACTAATTATCAGTATTTTTCCCAAACTGTTGGGGATTGTTCGTCAATTTTTATAAGCGCGAAACATTCGTAGCTCACGGGAAAATGATACGTGCGGCAAAACCAAGTTTTCTAGACCACTCTGTGAATTGACATCTGATGGTCTTCTTCGAGGGTTAGTTCAAAAGTGCTACGCTTGGAAATGTTTCCAAAAAATCTGCCAAGTGGGTGTGGCACATAGTTTTCTTGAATCCGAATGTATAGATGATCTGATTTGTTTATTTGTATAATACACGGGCATGCCCAGTAACATAGTATATATAAATTCTCAACCAGTTTAACTCATAATATAGAAAATAACAATAACTAATAATTCAACATGTATGGTATGAACAAACTCTGATATAAAAAATAAATACTGAAATCAACAAGTTAACATATACCTAATACTATTTCTCCCCTACGTAAAAAGAGTGATTTTAAACTGGATATGCTATGGAAAAAAAAGGATCATAATTATTGTCATCGTTACTTACTGAATTTATTGCTCTTTAGGCTCTATGGATCGGATCATTTGTTAGGTAGTTGGTTGGTGTGAAGGAGATATAAAATGGGGCGTTATTTCGAGTAGCATAGGTAGGGGCGTGAAAGTATGTTCTGTAGGAGCTGAGGGCAGTCTATTGTATTGCGGATGAGTTTTATGAGAAGAATAGCATCATTTGTGCGGCGGCGGGTCTCCAATGAGTCCACATACGTGCAACATGATGTCGCTGTCAAATTCGGGCCAAGGAGTTCCCATTTTGAATGAAATATACCTCAGAAACCTACGCTGGACTCGCTCAAGCCAATCAGCCGAGTTTTCATAATAAGGAGACCAAACAATACAGCCATACTCCAATATAGGGCGATCAAGGGCATTATAGAGCGTCACTAGCGCCCCAATATCCCTGAAACCGGAGGTGTGGCGCTTCAGAAAGGCTCGCATACCCCTCGAACATACATCATCAATATGGTCACGAAATGTCAATTTAGTGTCGAATATTACCCCCAAGTCTTTCATGGTTGAACTTCTGGTTAATCCACGGCCGTTAATGTTATAATTAGAGCTCGGAAAATATGCACGGAAATTTCCCGAAAATATGCACCGGAAACTGGAAAAATATGCAAAATATGCATTTGCCCTTAAAACTGCATACGACTTTGGAATGTCAGTATTTTAAGAAAGGATGTTCCATATTATTACATTTTTTTAGCCCTTTTTTCTCCTAGAAAAAAGTTATGAAGCATCAGGTAAAGTAAACTAAGCTATTCATATAATAAGCTAAAGCTATTCAAAAAATCAGTTATACATTTTTTATTTACTTTTATACATTTATACGAATTAGGTATAAAATGTCAAGATGAACTACATATTATATTGGTCAAAAATTACACGCTACAAATTATCAGGTGTAAAACAGTGTCTCCTTTCACTTAAAATTTCTTCCAATGCAGAAAACGATCTCTCTACATTGCAAGATACAATAGGCAAAAATTGGAGTGGAAATCTCTTTTGGAGAGTAGGGAGAGTCCCATGAGCTGTCTTCTCCTTCGAGTATTTTCGCGATTTGAACCACTAAAGACCACCCTGGATTTTTCGATAGGACCCCCTCCAGTTTATCCTCGACGGCTTTTCCAGTTGTTCCATGCCAGTGGGAGCTTTTTTCGAGCAGGTCGGAAACAGCACCTACGGCAGAGCAGAGATCCATCCCCCTGGTCTCTAGGTGGTTATCAAATGGGGTATGGTATTAAAGTTGGCAATTATAAAGGCCAAACGATGGGCGATCTGCCTGTCCTCCAGAGCGTCCATGGTTTTTCGAATAGCCAGTGCAGAAGATGGGTCGAAACCGCAAATCCAAAATACGCAAAAAACTGGTAAAATATGCTGCAAAATATGCAAAAATCCCCAAAATGACCAAAAAATGCAAAAAATCCCCAAAATGACCGAAATATGCAAAAATATGCAATTTTAATTTCAATTTAAACCACCTCATACCCTTCAGAAACCTTCAAAACGTTCAAATACAAAGATATAAGTACCGTATAATAAAAGATATGCAAAATATGCAAATTCCGAGCTTTAGTTATAATTGCAGATGGTGGGCGTTTTGGACCTCGAATAAGTGATTGTGGCGCATTTAGCGAGATGTAAATGTAAATTATTAATGGAACACCAACCGTACATTGAATCGAGAGCCGACTGAAGAATGAGCGAATCCCGATGAGTGCGAATGACGCTAAACAATTTCAGGTCATCAGCAAACAAAGAAAATTTCACTCCATTCGGAAATACAGAAGTAATGTCATCAACAAAAATCAAAAACGTCTGCCAAGTGGGTGTGGCACATAGCTTCATCGTATCCATAACCCGATTGTATTGATGATCCGATGCATAGTAGTTAATCTCAGAACATCAACACAAGATAATCTGTAACATCCTTGAAAATTTCATTGAAATCGGATGGAAAATGTAGAAGTTATGGCCGTTACAAGGAAATTCACGTTTGCGCATGCGCAGTGGCTACTATCAGTCCGAAGGTGGTGACTTTCATAGGGGACCATCTACAACTTAATCCGCATAATCTCTGAAAATTTCATCGAAATCGGGTAGAAAATGTGGAAGTTATGGCCGTTACAAGGAATTCACGTTTGCGCATGCGCAGCGGCTACTATCAGTCCGGGGGTGATGATCTTCATAGGGGACCATCTAAATACTAATCTGTAACATCCTTGAAAATTTCATTGGAATCGGATGGAAAATGTAGAAGTTATGGCTGTTACAAGGAAATTCACGTTTGCGCATGCGCAGTGGCTACTATCAGTCCGAAGGTAGTGATTTTCATAGGGGACCATTTACAACCTAATCTGCATAATCCCTGAAAATTTCATCGAAATCGGGTGAAAAATGTGGAAGTTATGGCCGTTAAAGGAATTCACGTTTGCGCATGCGCAGTCGCTTCTATCAGTCCGGGGATGATGATTTTCATAGGGGACCGTCTACACACCAACCCGCACAATCCCTGAAAATTTCACAGAAATCGGACAATAACTTCGTATAGTTATGCGCGTTACAAGGAATTCATGACAGACACACAGACAGACAGACAGACAGACACACAGACAGACAGACACGGAACCAAAATTGTTCAGAAAGGTCTAAAACGCAAAACGCGAGTGAAAATTTTGATTTTGGAGACCTTTTTTTTTTTCGTCCTTGAAAAGTGAAAACAAAGCTTCCGCTACCTTGGTAGACTCGGAAGCAAAACAGAGCGGCCCAATGTAAGAACCCTGTGGCACACCGGAAGTAACTGGGAGAAGAAAATCTTGATTTGATTCGCACGATTTGAGAAGGATTGGACAGGTAACTAGAAAACTAACGCAATAAATTACCAAAAAGCCCGAATGCCTCCAGCTTCCTGAGAAGTATTGAGTGTATCTGATGCATAGTAGATAATCTCAAAACATCAATCTCTAAGTACCTTCAACTACCCTCATAGGGGACCGTCTACCCGTCAGCCGGCACAATCCCTGAAAATTTCATCGAATTCGAGAGGAAAATGTAGAAGTTGCCGCTCTTAGCATGATTTTACGTTTGCGCATGCCCAGAGGCTACTATTGATCCGGGATGATGATTTTCTTAGGGGACCAACCCGCTCAATCCCTGAAAGTTTCATCGAAATCGGACAGTAACCAATAACTTTGTTCAGTTTTGCCCGTTGAAGGATTTCATTACTGACAGACTTTTTTTTTCAACCTTGAAAAGTGAAAACAATGCTTCCAGATTTTAAACAAATTGTATAAACATTTCAACATATATTTGGCAATTTTGTAATGAAAATGACGAAAAAACTTGTTTACCCTCGTGCAAAATTCCTTCATCCATGTTTCTCTACTGCCAAGGCCTTATACTTGAGCTCGCCGGGATAACACTCAATGCTTTTTACGACTATTTAATATGTGTACTTAAGGGGAGGTTTCAGTCGGTCGCCGTTCCTTCCTCGTTCCGGATTAGTATTTCTCTCAAGAACCGGCGCTCAAAGTTTAAAACTTGTGCCTAATTGCTTCCGAGTCTGCCAAGGTAGCGGAAAATGTGTTTTCACTTTTCAAGGATGAAAAAAAAAAGTTCTCCAAAATCAAAATTTCCACTCGCGTTTTACGTTTCAGACCTTCCTGAACAATGAGGAATTTCACCATGTCGGAATTTCCTATTTTTGACCCCAAAAACGGATTCAGTACCTCGAAAAAACCCCCTAAGACAAACTTTCAGCCCGAACTTCCTAATTTACGAATAAACAAAACAGTGTAGAAAATACGAATGTTTAAAAAAACCGGGAAAATGACGTCATGCTGGAATAGTTCATTTATGGCCGCTTGAAGCGCTGTGATCGAGAAATCTCTAGTCCCCAGATGCAAAATTTCACGAAACAGTAAAGTTCGAAATCGAAAAACTGAAGAAAAAAATAGAAAAAGCAAGATGGGGAAAATTAGGTTTCCCCTGTTTTTGTTTGATAACTTTTCTCTTAGAAAACACGATTTCGTCGTCCCAATGGGCAACACTGGGAGGAGATGGCGATCCGAACAGCCCAATCAGCGAGCGTTCCCGCTTCACGTCCATTTTCCCGGTTAGTTTTGAAATAAAAAATTTTGATTGTCTCCTAAAAATAACAGGAGACTTATTTTCCGAAATCAGCCCGATTTTCATCTATCCCACACCATTAACTATTCAGGAAAAATGCAAACAGAAATCGGTGAAATTCCTCATTTTGGTTCCGTGTCTGTCTGTCTGTCTGTGTGTCTGTCATGAAATCCTTGTAACGCGCATAACTATACGAAGTTATTGTCCGATTTCTATGAAATTTTCAGGGATTGTGCGGTGTGCGGGTTGGTGTGTAGATGGTCCCTATGAAAATCATCATCCCCGGACTGATAGAAGCGACTGCGCATGCGCAAACAGGAATTTCCTTTCAACGGCCATATTAACTTCTACATTTTTCATCCGATTTCAATGAAATTTTCTGGGATATTACAGATCAGTGTTTAGATGGTCCCCTATGAAAATCGTCATCCCCGACTGATAGTAGCCGATGAGCACGCTCCAACGTAAAATCCTTGTAACAGCCGTGCGTTTGTCGCCCTCCCGTGCGATGTCAGGATCTCAAATCCTATACAAGTTATACTAGGCCCTCATAGCTCAAACGCAGCGCTTCTGACTCCCATCCAGGAGTGCAGGGTTCGACTCCCAGCCTTACTGAGAAATTTTTTGATCCAATCACTACTCACTTACGTTTTTCATCCGAATTTGATAAAATTTTCTAGGATTGCCCAAATTAGCGTGTAGATGGTCCCCTATGAGGGTAGTGGAAGGTACTTAGAGATTGGTGTTTTGAGATTAACTACTATGCATCGGATCATCTATATAATTGGGTTATGGATACGAGGAACACCCACTTGGCAGACGTTTTTAAAGGATTTTCGAAAATCATGAGTGCATCAGTCTAGGAAATTGAAAAACCAAAAGATTGCCACTGAAATCATCAAAATCAAACAATTATTTCTGGCGAAAAGTGGGAAAAACTAACTGGATAAATGGGTTTTTTCTTTTTTTGCCGGCAATGAGGAATTTCACCATGTCGGAATTTCCTATTTTTGACCCCAGAATCGGATTCAGCGCCTCGTAAACCCCCTATGGCAAACTTTCAGCCCGAACTTCCTAATTTACGAATAAACAAAACAGTGTAGAAAATATGAGCGTTTAAAAAAACCGGGAGGATGACGTCAACCTGGAATAGTTCATTTACGGCCGCTTGAAGCGCTGAGATCGTGAAATCTTAAGTCCCCAGATGCAACATTTCACAAAACCAGTGAAGTTCAAAATCGAAAAAATAGAAAAAGCAAGATGGGGAAAATTAGGTTTCCCCTGTTTTTGTTTGATAACTTCCCTCTTAGATAACACGGTTTCGTCGTTTCATCAGGCAACACTGGGAGGAGACGGCGATCCGAACAGCCCAATCAGCGGGCGTTCCCGCTTCACGTTGAAGACGTCCGTTTTTCCAGTTATTTTTTGAAATCATAAATTTTGATTACCAGGAGACTTTTTTTCCGAAATCAACACGATTTTCACCGGTTCTTGAGAGAAATATTAACCCGGAACAAAGAGCGAACGGTTGCTGTTCTTTCCTTGTTCCGGGTCTGTGTTTCCCTAAATTGGAAGCGCTCTAACTGATTCCTGCGGCAATCTTTTAGTTTTTCAATTCCCTAGACAATTTTCAGATCCTTGAAAATTTCAAATTTAGGTACCTACAACTTTTGAAGTTTGAGCGCCTGCAATTTAGGGAAATACTGACCCGGAACGAGGAACGAACGGCAACCGACTGAGACCCCCTTAAGAAAGAACTAAAGTAGATTTCTACCTTCGAAGTCTTGGTGTTTCCGAACGTCCATTTGAATGAAGCAGGCTTTGTGTTTTCCGTGTTCTTTGTTGAGATTTTCCGCTGCTTTTCGTCCATCATCGCAGTGACAATCGGCGAGGATCACTCTCTTGAGTCAGAACAATATGAGTGAATTGTCATCTACCTACTTATTGATAATTTAAGCTTAGAACTAAAATCAATGACATGCCGTTTACCTATGACCCATTTGGCTTTTAGCTTCTTAATTGAATCACAATCTCCCCTGTTCAACATCAAGAGTAAACTAGACTACATATATAGCATTCGCACTTTGAATTAAACCTTTCGCGAATTGAATTAGACTTTTCGCGAATTGATTTA
Organism: Apolygus lucorum; assembly: GCA_009739505.2. Lineage (NCBI taxonomy): Eukaryota > Metazoa > Arthropoda > Insecta > Hemiptera > Miridae > Apolygus > Apolygus lucorum. Next base: position 41,064,763 of record CM019169.2, read on the forward strand.
AACTTTCCGCAAAATGAATTAAACTTGCCGCAAATTGAATTAGCCTTAGATACCCGAAAAGTACCTAACCACCACGGTCCCGATTGATAGTGCAAACTCTGCCGAACCAGAGCCTGATACCTTCCTGTTGATTGGTCCACAATCCTTATCGTTGCATGGTTCAGCATTCCTTCTCTGTGTTGTTTTTTCCGGACCTAATTGGACCAGTAGGAACGGAGGAAAACCTATTCCTTCTCTCATGCCTAGTTCATTATCTCAGTGCTTCCGTCTCCGTTGTTGGTAAAGTGTCCGATTTTTGTGCTTACAACTTTCAACATGTGCTTACAATTATACATTTTGTTGAAGTTGAAATTTTTTTTTACTACAGATTTGGCTAAGGTCGAATTCTTTTTGCGAAAATTCTAATCCATTTTGCGAAAAGTTTAATTCATTTTGCGAAAAGTTTAATTCATTTTGCGAAGAGTTTAATTCATTTTGCGAAAAGTTTAATTCATTTTGCGAAGAGTTTAATTCATTTTGCGAAAAGTTTAATTCATTTTGCGAAAAGTCTAATTCAATTCGCGAAAGGTTTAACTCAAAGTGCGAATACTATAGTTGATATCTGTAGAGATTGATTGTGTCCACATGGACGTTAAATGAATGCATTGTGGTTATTCAATTGGTGGTTCTTGTGTTTGATAGGTTCAGTTGGCTTCCCAGGACTAGCTTAAGAAATTAAGAGAGTTTAAAAAAAGTGTTTCCCGAATTCGGTTATTAAATTGAACTGAATTTACAAAGATAGGTATTACAACATCATTTATCGTGATTTCAATAATTTAGCTTGGTTGATGGTAGAGATGATCAGGAGTAGGGTTTGGAGCTGTTGGCTCCTAATAAGCTAGCTATGGATGGGTGGAATCTCTCTTCATCAAATAGATTGGTACCTTTCTATGTACGATAATTATCCACACAATTAGTTCCATTTTAGCGAATTTTCAAGGAAAATGAAGCTATTGCAATGGCCTCAAAATTTTTAGAATCGACTTTTTCGAAAAATTTTTACACTGAAACCGTTTTGGAACATTCTGAAACGATCCCTGAAGTTTTTCCAAAAATCATATGTGTGTGTGTGTGTGTGTGTGTCTGTGTGTCATTCTCACGGCACGATAACTTGAGTAGTTGTTTAGAAATTTTTTTCAGTTTTTGCCAAAATGTTCGTAACAACAAACCATAGGTCAATTTCGTTAACCAGTAATTTTGGACAATCCAAAAAAACTTTCAAAAAGAAATTGCAACACCATTGTTTCTTTTATTAACCATACCTTCAACTGAAAGATTTCTTTGAAAATTCGCTCACTAATTCATGCTGCATAAATGGACTTTTTTTTAAATCAAATTTTGTTCAATAATTCCGCAGAATGCCTGTTATTTTTCTGTTAGTATATTGTTTTGTTGATACAGCCCTTCCTACACGCAATGAAATGATCACTGCAATTAGCTCCTTAAAGAATGGCAAGGCACCAGGGCTGGATAATATCAATGCAGAACTCCTTAAGGTTGATCCCGAATCTGTTGCCGATGCATTGCTCCCCCTATTCCATAAGATCTGGGCTGAAGAACGACTGCCTCAGGAATGGCTGAAAGGGATTATAGTAAAATTTCCCAAGAAAGGTGATCTCACGGTTTGTGGGAACTGGCGGGGTATAACCCTGCTGTCTGTTGCCAGTAAGGTTCTTGCCCGTATCATCTTGAATAGAATGTCAGCCCCACTAGAGAGCAAAATCCGGCCTGAGCAACATGGTTTTCGCCCCAATAAGTCATGCACTGACCTAATCAATACGATTCGCATCATCATAGAGCAGTCTGCGGAATACGCAAGCCCTCTCTTCTTAGCCTTCATCGATTTTGTCAAGGCTTTCGATAAGGTGCAAAGGGGGAGACTCTGGTTGGCCCTAAAGGAGACAGGGGTACCTGATAAGATCATAAAGCTGATCCAGGCCATGTATGATGGGTATACCTGCATGGTGAGACATGAAGGTAAGCTAACGGATGAGATCCCCACCAACATAGGTGTTAGACAGGGATGTCTACTATCACCTCTCCTGTTTCTTCTCCTCTTGGAAAAGGTTATGAAACGTATGCACAGGGGAAGAAGAAGGGGAATACAGTGGGGACTCACCGCCAGGCTCGAAGACCTTGAGTATGCAGATGACGTGTGTCTTTTAGCCCACCGCTTCTCGGATGTCCAAGGTTTATTGAATGATATGGCAGCTGCTGCGAAAAATGAAGGCCTATTGATAAGCCAGTCGAAGTCCGTGGAAATGCGGTTAAATGCACCCAATGAACCACCTCTCATGTTAGGCCCTGAATCTGCTGGACATCCTGACCAGGTAGTTTACCTTGGAAGTGTTGTATCGAAGGATGGAGGAGCCGACCTTGACGTTCAAGCCAGAATAAATAAAGCTAGAGGTGCGTTTGCCCAGCTTCGCCCGATTTGGAGAGCCAGGAATATCCTGCTGAACACAAAGCTAAGAATCTTCAAGTCGAATGTACTCTCAGTACTTTTGTACGCCTGCGAAACCTGGAGAGGGACTGCTGCCATCTATAGAAAACTTCAGGTCTTTATAAACCGTTCTCTACGCACCATTCTCGGCGTTAGGTGGCCTAATGTAATATCAAATGAAGAACTGAGGAGCCAGACTGGAATGGAAAAGGCCGAACATTTGGTAAAGAAAAGAAAATGGCGCTGGCTAGGGCACACTCTACGGGGAAATGGAGTTGCGAAGGCTGCCCTCGAATGGAATCCCCAGGGAAAACGTCGTCGGGGAAGACCTCGAACTACATGGAGGAATACGGTGATGCGTGAGGCTGAGAGGAAGGGACATTCATGGAACAGTCTGAGGTCGTTGGCGAGGGATAGGTGTGGCTGGCGGGCATTAGTTGAGGCCCTATGCTCCCCAGCGGAGTAAAAGGAACATAGATAGATAGATAGATAGATATTGTTTTGTTATTGTTATTACTCCTACAAGATGGTCTTTCTACCCACGTGTCATTCAAAAAGATGACTTATTTTGTTGCGATCGTACTCAAATAGTGTTAGATCAGAACCCGAAAGTCCATGTAACATCTGTGTCAGAAAGGGGTTGTGTGCACCAGTCCTAATTTGGGCCACTGGCAGCTTCTTAATGGACGTATTTTTTCATTTTATTCAATAATTTATTACGGATCAGCCCAGTTTTTGGAAAATTTAAAGGAAATTAATAGAGAAAGAGGAGATTTCTTTTTTTATTGAATGGAAAAAGAGGAATGAAAATAATTAAAGTCTGGAGCCGATGATAAGAGACGATTCGCACTGCATCGAAGTCGACATAAAGGCTGATTTTTGCGTAGTTGGTTGGGAAAATGGGACGTTGAGCAATAAAGGCGAGCGGGTCCTAATGCAAGAGTGGTTGGCCGTGCTTTGATAAGATAGGCGAGCAATGGATCTGGTTGTTTAGTATTATAAATTACAAGATGAGATGAGCACCGCTATGAGGTCTTTCCAGAGTATCAAGGTAGCATCTGTAGTGACGATTCGATACTTTCTATATTTATTGATATCGATATTTTGTTTCGATATTTCCGATATTTGTATCGATATTTTTCTTGCGATATTATCGAATATCGAAAGGAAACTATTGATATCGATAGAAAAAAATTATCGGTTGTGATGGTTATATTCCTTCCCACTGTAATATATCAATTTCTCCTAATCAATAAATTTATGCAAAAACATATTCAATATCATTGAAATCGATATTCTTCTTTCGATAATTTCGAAATATATTCGATATCAGTGAAATCAGTATTTTTCTTTCGATATTCTATCAATATCACTAATATTGCTTAAAAAAAATAAATAAAATGAAAAAGATGCAAAAACATTCGATATCAGTGACAATGTCACATCGATATCATCGATATTCGTAAAAAAAAGACGCAAAAACATATTGGATATCAATGAAATCAGTATTTTTCTTTCAATATTCTATCGATATCACTGATATATTGATGGAAAAAAAGATTAAAAAAAAACTCAGTGACAATGTTACATCAATATTTTTGTTTCGATATTCTATCGATATTAGTGATATCGATACTTTTCTTCCGATATTTTATCTATATCGATACAGTCTTCCGATATTATTTCGATGTTAAATATCGCATCGAAAGGTATATCGAATTGTCACTAAGCATTTGGCGCAAAGAGACTCGAAGTCAATAGGGAGTATTTGCACGCTACTACCGGGGCTCGTGGAACCTCCACCGACAGCTCAGGTCCTTGGGGGGTCGTGACCTTGCCTGATGGCAATAGTGGGGGACAATCTCCTGAGAGTACACCTTTCTTAGCCCCCCCTCCTTTCAACTGGGTAGCTTCATCGATGGTTGAGCTAGTCTCCTAACAGTACCTGTAACTCTTTGGCTGCGAAAATTCTCTAATTTTTTAAGGAGGTACCTTCAACTTGAATGGAATGTAACCCAGAAATTTATTACGTTCCTGCTCCAGCCAGTACTTATGGATCTCATAGGAAGGAGACCAGATGGTCAAGGCCATTCTCCAATAACGGCAGAATGAGAGGCTTATGAAGGGTTACCAATGCTGAAATATTCATGAATTCTCTGGTATTTCTCTTAAAAAAGCCATAGCTCTACCCGCTAGTTTCTCAATATGTCCTGCAAAGTTCAGCTGCTTGTCACATATCACCCCCAGATCCACCAACTCTCAGTCCTATCGACGGAATAGTGGAAGATGAGTGGTGTGGTTTTCACATGATTCGTCATTGGAGAGCATTTTGCAGGGTTCAAAAACAGGTGGTTTAATAAGCACCAAACCTTTCAGACGGGCTATTGCATCTTGCAAAAACTCCCGATCCGATGAAGTCTTGACGTGACAGAAGAATTTGAGGTTGTCACCAAAGAGCTGTGCACTTTGAAAGTATGATGTGGAGGAGGATCTCAGGAGAATAGGAAACTGGGCCTAAGGTGAGGGGGGGGGGGTGGACCGAGTAGAGTGAAGGAAGGTTATCAGGGGGCCAAGGTTCTTCATGAGTTGTAGTGCCACATGGTACGGTACGAGTATGTATATTCAAGCGAGGCAATTCTCCATAATAGATTGTGAATTATGTTATCTACGATCCTAATATTGTCCAAAACCCCACCAAACACCTCCTACCTCCTCCATTTTTGATAATTTCTTGATTATATTTTAACTGATAACCAACTCATTCTTCAAACTCACGTAGATTTGGCTGCACAGAAGTTGTTGCGCTGTGGCGAATCCAATTCCAGTCGCCCCTCCGGTGATCACTGCCAACTTGCAATGTAAATCCATGTATTTGAACTTCGCACATGCGCCGCTGTAAGGAAACATTAATTTTGTTTGGGACGGTTCATAGTCTGTACAAATGAAAATAATGTTTGCCTGTACGATTGAGTTAACGTTACCTGTCGAGTGTTGTAAAATGTAAAGCAGTGTCAATCCGTGAGCCTCACAGTGGAAGTTAGCATCCACTCGATGCTCGCCCTAGCAGCTTCTCACGGTTTGCCCATTCCAAGTGCCACTGAATCTCTTTATTAGAGAGTTACAGCGACATTTGGAACTATCATTCTGTGAGAAATTGCTAGGGCGAGCATCGAGTGGTTGCTAACTTTCTGACGTGAGTCTCGCATCAATCCTATGTGAGCTCACCGTGAAAGTTAGCAACCACTCGATGCTCGCCCTAGCAGCTTCTAAAGGATTGCCCATCCCGAATGTCACTGAATCTCTCTATTAAACTGGCTGACAGCCATTGGTTGTCTCATAGGAATGACTCAAACATTTTATGAGCTACAAATTAATTTTCTGGTGGTTCATCAAAATGGTGGTTCAACTTCAACTGAATAGAGATCCATAAAATCTCACCATTCTGGTTTCGGTTGCTCACATTTATTGCAGCTATTCCTCAGTCCTGTGAAGGCACCCCACAGCCCTTTGTCTTTCGGAATTTTCGACGCACCACCAATCCACGTGGACAAAAGTCCTAAAGATCTCAACATTTTTTTAGAATTTTTTTACGAGATATAAAATCTTGATATTTTTAGGCTCTAATTGAAATCGGTATGGATACAGGAAAATTGTTTTACCAACGAAGGTTTCTTGGATTTAGGGTGATGATGACAAGATTGGAAACCCGTCTACTTATTAGAAGGCAACCAACTATTTATTATAATTCTAGTTGAGGCAAAAACAAATCTAGAAAAGAAAACCGTAATGCTGACTAGACGGTGTGAGTTTTGGCCCCACTCGTTGATGGCAGCTGAAAGTGTGCCACCGCAAGTGAGTTTGGGGAGCTTGGGGGTTACGCGTCGATGATGAGGTCACCAATGGTAAACTCCAAACTTCGCACGAGTTCAAAAGGGGGGGATGGGGGAGCAATGCAAATATCGAAACACTAAATCTACGTTAAGGTTAGGGTAGCGGAAGGTAATTACCTGTGGCGAACTCAGGAGGCTTGTGGCGACATTGAAGCTGAAATGTGATGGCCTGAAGGGCGAAATAGTTCAACAGAACACAGGTGTGTCTGTGCCTGAGGGGATTAAGTTGTTTCCTGAAGGGACTTGCAATATGAAACTGAGGTGTGGCGATGCACTTGCCTCGTACTAGTATTTCTGAACCAGGTATAACTCGAAAGATAACTACAAAGTAAAACAAATTGGCACTTTTATTCAATATAGGAACAATGTCTTTAGGCACACCAATCCGCTGAAGGCTGACTCAAAATAGTATGGCACAACAACAATGGATGTGAATAACCAACAATTTATACTGTTCATTCCAATATCCAGTTTGTGAGTTCAATTTACAATACAGTGTCAAAATCCAAGATTATTATCAATCATTTAGTGGAAAATTACTGTAAAAGTATGACTTTGCAACTTTGTGTCGAATTATGTTTATTAATGTTTTACTATTTGAAATGTTCACTCTTACTTCTACACACTCAATACTATTGGCCAATGTATTATCAGATAGTTTGTGCACTCACGTTCAGGGCCCTGAGGTATCCTTATGGTGATGTGGAGAAGATGGGGTCGTACGGTGTTGCAAAGATAGGGGGGGGGGGTCAGCTTGGTTCATGGGCACGGAGCTCTCAATGAATTTACTGTTCGAGGTTTGGAGACTCCAAGGGGGCTCTCCCCCTCCGCGCCACCGGTTGGTGTTGGTGGGGACGGCTTGTCTGGTGGGGGAAGCAGCCGGGGGAGGACGCTTGGGTTGGTGGGCAGCGTCTATTGTCTCGTCGGTGACGTCTCCTACGAGCTGAGCCAGGAAGGGAATTAATCGCTTAATTTAGCTCCATCGCTGGGAAGGGGTCTCCAGTGAGCGGGAGCTCACAGTGGTATCTGTAAAGGAAGTGGCAACTCCCGCTAGGCAGCGCGCCTAGCAGCCACCAGCACAGTGGTAAAAGTAGTTTCTCGTACGTCCAACAGAGTGCTCTATTTAAAATTACCTTGGAGAGATCACATCAACTTTTTTCGAGTGTCATTGATTATGTTCAAAATTAATTAATGATATCGAGGGTGAAATGGCAACATGAACAAATTCATTTTTGGGCCATATTGAGTTGAGAGTGTTTCTAGATTCAAAATTTTCGCCCCAAACCCTACACCAATTGGCTGCAAATACCAAAGGACAAGTACTGCACTTGCAGTACTTGAAGAAGTTCATCACTAATTTTTAAATTAAATTCCCCATTAATACCAAAGCAGAAGGCAAGTAGAGAGAAAGGGTGCCAAAGAAGAAGGAAAAATGTTGATTTTTCTCCAACTTCCACTCCTAGTTTTAAAGCCAATTTACTTCAGTTTGTTACACCTAGGTAGCGGAAGCATTGTTTTAACTTAAAGGGCGAAAGAATAAAAAAGTTTTACAAAATCTGAATTTTCTTAACAATTTTGGTTTTGTGTCTGTCCGCAAATCCTTAAAATGGGTGATACTGTACAAAGTTACTGTCCGATTTTGATGACAATTTCAGGGATTGTGTGTGTATAAATGCTTCCCTATGGAAATCATGGCCCCTAAATTGAAAGTATTTTGTGCGCATGCGCAAACGTTAAATCCTTGTAACAGCCAGAATTTCTGCATTTTCCATCCAATTTTTATTAAGTTTTCAGGCATCATGCGAATTTATGTGTAGATGGTCCTCTATGAAAATTATTGCAAGAGATTGTTGAAATTATGCAATGGTAAAGAATGTAAGTGTTCAGTTTGCATAGACGGGAACCAGCATCGGATGTGTGATTATTTCTTATAATAACATTACATCCCTCGTTACATTAAAAAAAAAAGAAATTGGTTTTTGGTGTCTCCTGAAAATTCAGGAAAAATGAGTTAGGTCATGTTGCCACTTCATCCTCGATATGTCTTCTGTATGATTGAGATAATGTCGAAAGGACCCCTTTTTCTATTACAAAAAGACCCAAAAAACCCTCAGTCTAACCAACAGAACCAATGTAAAAAGTTGGCACAAACTAAATCACACCTACAGCATTAGTTCATGTATCCTCCGCTAGGGATAGTGAAGCATTTCCCTTGAATCACCTGCATCGCATCATCTCAAGCTTTACCAAAATAGGTAACTGAGCTTATCTCATCTGATTCAAAGGAAAAACGCTTTATTACCCCTAGCGGAGGATACATGAACTAATGCTGTAGGGGTGGTTTAGACGCTCGTGGTAAAAACGTTGATGAGATGAGTTGATTGTTGTTGTTGCTGAGTTGTCTCCAAGGTAATTTTCTAATGCAGAGTTCCTCGTCACAGTGGAATTTTATTCCAGTGTGGTAATTTATTACACATTTATATTTTACAAGAAATTCATACGACAATAATTACGAATTTTCAAAACACACAATACAATGTACCAGATCTCAACAATCCACAGGTTGTTCCGGCCATATGACATCGACAGTATCGACTATACTGTAGTCACATTTTAACACTTCCCCTCAAGCTAAACGTTGCTGCTGCTGAACTCCCAAGCTTGAAGTCAGTGACAGATGTCTTGGCCCTGGTAGCGGTTTGGTAAAAATATCTGCTACCATGTCTTCTGTTGGTTTGAGGTCGATTCGTCCTTCAGCTACAGCTTGTCAAACAAAACGATGTCTAATGTCAATGTGTTTAGTACGTGGATGATGTACTGGGTTGTGAGCGAGTTCTCGAGCCCCACGATTGTCACAATACACCGTCACAGTTCCTTCTTCCTTCATCATTCTTAAATCGACTAGTAATCTTTTCATGCTGGTCGCCTCTCTTGCTGCTTCTGTTGCTGCCATGTACTCAGCCTCTGTGGTCGAGAGTGCTACCGTACGCTGTTTACGAGCCTCCCAACTAACTGCCCCTCCAGCAAGCAAGAACGTAAATCCTGTATATGACTTCCTGTCGTTCACTGACGACCCCCAATCAGCATCGACATACCCATGCAGGTCTCCCCCTGATTTTGTGTATGTCAGCTCATGGTTCAGAGTTCCCTTCAGATATATTAGCACTCGTTTTGCTGCTACAAAATGCTCCTTGCGATAACATGAATTGAATTGACTCAGCATGCTGACTGTATGTGCCAAATCAGGTCTTAATGCATAATTCATACGGAATTGTGCCATCCACGCTATTTGATCTGCATCAATTTCTGATGTAATTCGTGGTGTTGACTGCTTCGGCCCAGAACTATATCTGCTTCGATCATCATACATCGAGCTGCCTCAACCAGTGTCCTGTTTTTCCTTTCGCTTACCCCATTTTGCTGAGGTGTGTCAGGAACTGCCAATCTCCGGGTGATCCCCTCCTTTTCCAGAAATCGGTCAAATTCGTTGTTTTTGAATTCTAGTCCATTATCCATTTGTAAACACTTGCATAAGAGGTTATGGGCCCTGCACGCAGTGGAAGCGTGCTGGGCCCATAACCTCTTATGCAGAGTTCCTCGTCACAGTGGAATTATACACTTCGTGTGGTTATTTATAACACATTTATATTTTACAAAAGTCGTAACTATTGTCGTATGAATTTATTGTAAAATATAAATGTGTTATAAATAACCTCACGCAGTGTATAATTCCACTGTGACGAGGAACTCTGCATAAGAAATTTTAATTAGCACTCAATTGGACGTACGATAAACTACTTGCACTACCAGCGTGCCTAGTAGGAGTTGCCACTTCCTTTACAGATACCACTTAGTGTAATACTGTGACATAAAATGTCAACAACAAAATTATTTATAATCTCGTAATTTATTAAATTAGAAACATTTTGATGTCACGGCCTGGAGTCGAACCCAGGTTTCCCAGACGACGGTCAACTTTTCAAAATACGCTTTTGATTCACTTTAGTAGCTGGTGCTTAGATGCACCAAACAACACTATCCAAGGCAAGATTATTTACAAATTCCACGTTCACGTTCATCCACATTTCTAAAATAATCCACTTAGTTGACAGTTTCATTCGGAAATCACCAAATTTCAAATCTCACTTCACCGGTAGGCACTCAATGGGACAGAACAGATAAAATGTGCGACCCTTGGAAGATTTTGATGTCGGCCGGCGTCCTGGCGGGTTCGGCTTATCATTTCTGGAACAAATACATAAACGTGGAGAAGAAAATCGCCGAAGAGGTTCTTGTGGTGAAGGTGCCAGTTTGCACGAAAGAGACGTGTCCTTGCGTGGTGGACGACTGTAAGAAGGAACCGCCCAAAGAGAAAATCAAGGAAACAGACGAAGAAGTAAGATGGCGAAGTTTTCATCCACAAGGGAGAGGGATGTTCCAAGCTCATTTTAGGTGTTATAACAACTTTTTACCTCCAATAATCCTTCAAAAAATGTACCTACTTTTTTGTATGCTGGGTTTCCTTGAAAAGAAAAAAACTTCACGACTTTCTACTGTATTGAAGCTTCTTCTTTTTTGGTTTATCATTTTCAGTCATGAATCTTTGGAATCGACCAAGAAAAAATGTTTTAATCCTCCCCTCCCTTACAATTTGTTGGTATGGTCCGCCGTACGCAGCACTTTCCTTAGTTACTGGACCGATTGTGATGAAAGTAGGTATACAGGCTCCATTTGGGGTCTAGTTGTGCCCCGAAGCTTTCAGTTGCCTATGAGGAAGACTGGTGGGGGGGGGGGATACAAAACAATCTTCCAGAAGTCAACAAAAACCACGTTTTTTCAACTATTTTCTCGACTTTTTGACACTTTTAACTAAGCAAAATCACATCCAATTGAAACGGGACCACTATGGATACTGGTAGAACACGTTTCAAAAAGAATCAGGCAGATTGGTACCCGAATAAGAAAATGCAACGTGTCCAAACATACAAAAAAAGAAAACAAAAATCGTATCCCATGAAACCAAACTGAATACCTCCTTTGCGCGCCTTCGGCTCTGTTGAAGTCAGTCAAAAAATCCACCAAATATTCCTAAAACCTCTAATTTAGCACTAAAAATATTTATTATTTAAAAAAAATAATTTAAATATTTAAATGTTGTTTCAGTTGAGGAAGAGATGCGCAGACCACAGGGAAGAAGCGAAGAAGAAGAGGGCGGAGGATAGAGAGAAGTTGCATGAGTTGATAAAAGCTGCGCATGATAAAAATGAACAGGAGAGGATGAAGAGACTAGGATTAGATCCCGACAAGAAGAAAGGGGAAATGAAGGAACTGAGCCACGACAAGAAGGACACCAAAGGGGCACCGGCTAAGGAGAAGAAAGAGGATGCAAAAGAAAAAGCAGCTCCACCCAAAGAAAAGAAAGAAGACGCCAAAGGGAAAGCAGCTCCAGCCAAGGACAAGAAAGAGGACGCGAAAGAGAAAGCAGCTCCACCTAAAGAAAAGAAAGAAGACGCCAAAGGGAAAGCAGCTCCACCCAAAGAAAAGAAAGAAGACGCCAAAGGGAAAGCAGCTCCACTCAAGGACAAGAAAGACGAAAGTGATAAGAAGTGATAACATTGGAGACAAAGTATAAATTCTTACAATAATGTTGAGCCAATTAATAAAACATAATGGTGAATCAATACACAAAACTGTGTTATTTTTGTTACAATTCCTAATTAGTTGCACTGGCGAAACTATGATTTTAGGGATTGAGCCCTTAACCTTCAACTACACGCACCCTCCACTGGAACAATGGGGAATTCGCCTCACAATTTTTGACATTTTATGTCTTTACTATGGCACATAAATGAAAAATCGTCACGCGGGGATCGTTATGAGGGGAGCGTTACGCGGAAATTTCTGATGATTTTCACGTACAACCAATCGTTCCTAGGGAAAACTAACTTCCTCATTTTCCACCCCACAAAAATCGTTCACCACTCATTGGAAAGCTCTCAATTTATTAAACATAAGACATAAAATGTCTCTCGTGGTTGCGTACTTGTACGAAAGCTGTATCCACCGTTTGTGTTTTTTATTTCTCTTCCCTACTAGTTTTGTTAAAATTTGAGAATTTAATTTTTTTTCTTTCGAAAGAGGGTTTACTGATATGGAAGAAAAAATGGTGTGCTGCTCGAAAATGCATCCAAAAAATGGTGTGCTGCTCGAAAATGCATCCAAAAAATTTAGAGAATTTAAGGAAGATGGAAATTTTAAATGTACCGGGAGTTTTGTGCCGTATTGAGTTTATTCTTACGACAGCAGCGCTACCTCTTATAGCACACGAAACCACTAGCTCACGTGATTGAACACAAAAGTGCGCCGCGAACTTGCAGAAACAACCCAGACACGACAGTGACGAAAAGAAGCAATTTTACTCACTCTTTTTGGTTTATTATTTTCAACAATGAACCTTTGGAATCGACCAAGAAAAAAATTTTACCCCCCCTCAAAATTTTTTGGTTTACGTTTCAAGGTAAGTACGTAAAATCCGAAAATCAAATAAAAAATCTTCTTACCACTGAGACTGGCTGAATCCTGTAAGCAAGACGAAAGAAACCACAGAATTGGCTTTCTATTAGGAAGCAATTGCACAATAGTTTCAATTGATTAGGGATTCGAAATGCCCTCGACTACTCTTCTTCAGTTCTAGAGGCATAAAAATCAGGAGGGAATAACAAAAATTTTCTCTCATACAAGAAGGTAAAGAATATCTCTGTGTTGATGAAATATTCCCCTTTTTTTACCCCTTCGATTTTTTTTCTTTCTTTTTTGAATAGGTATTCAAAATTTTTATATTCTTGTTGAGTGTTGTGGAGGGAGTAGAATTGGATGACGGGGTAGGATCTTCTGGAGAGGGGGAGATTCCAAATACGTCATCCAGATTTTGAAAGACGATTTCAGCTTCAGCAGGTGTTTGTTTCAGTTCAGCTTCAAGTGGTTTCTGTTCAAATTGTCAACGATTACTCCTTCATCTTCATCACCAGAATCCTCATCCGACATGTCGTTCTCGACTGGGGGAGTAATATACAGTGAATTCTCATACATATTATCTTAGTCGGCGAATAATATAATTATAGCATTTTGAACTGAAATTCCAGGGCCCAAAAGCTGATAAAAAGCTCTGACAAAATGAAAAATCGAGTCATAGCAGTTGGGTCAGGGCACTGCCCAGCGTTGCATATATGCAACACAATATTTCAGACACCACTGGGAACAATAGGAATGACAAAAACCAAATGACCAGTTGTGATAGTGAAAACACAAACGGTGGATACAGCTTTCGTACAAGTACGCAACCACGAGAGACATTTTATGTCTTATGTTTAATAAATTGAGAGCTTTCCAATGAGTGGTGAACGATTTTTGTGGGGTGGAAAATGAGGAAGTTAGTTTTCCCTAGGAACGATTGGTTGTACGTGAAAATCATCGGAAATTTCCGCGTGACGATTTTTCATTTATGTGCCATAGTAAAGACATAAAATGTCGAAAATTTCCGTCCGTCCGCCGTACACGGCACTTTTTTAGCAACACTGGTCGAAATAAAGGTATCGTTTTTCATCTATTTAAAATAGTATAGAATTTTTAAACATTTTTGAGACCACCCAGAGCTCTGTAGGACAAACCGTTCGCTCCCTACGAGTACTAGGTAGCGTAGTAGGTTTTCGTTCGATAAAACAGAATCACGAGTGTGAATCACAAAAGAGGCCTAATCTCCGTTGAAATTGTAACTAACCAAAATGTGATCGCTGTTCGTTTCTTCGAGTTGTATTCAGTTTTGCTTCCTTAGCAACCAGTAATCCAAATAAACTTGATTGTGAAGGTGTAAAGGCAGTATGGTGTGGCAGTGTGGTAGATAGTAGGTACCCATGAATGGTAGGTAAAATTTAAAAAAACGCTGCAAATTATTTCACAAAGGTTTATTATTTTCAGAAAGAGACGTTTTTGACAATAATTGAAATTATTTCAACCCCTAACTTTGGAATCCAAATGGAAATTAAAGGTTGAAATTTTCAAAAATGCCCTAGTAGGTAGGTAGTAGGTACCTACGGTTACATCGTTGCCATCAAGCCCGACCAGTCTTGCATTATCCTGGATGTCCAAGTTGTCAATGGCAGCATGGATGGACATGGAGCAGACTTGGAGGGCTAAGATATATTTTTAATAATAAACCTTTAGAATCGACCAAGAAATTTTTTTTAAAAAATTTGTTTTTCGTTTTAAGGTGCGTAGAATCCAAAAATCGAATAAAAATTTGGCCGTACGCGGCACTTTCGTCACCGACAGACCCCGGCCCATTGAACGATTTTGACAAAATTTTGGTATAAGGGCTCATTTGGGGTCTGGTTGTGCCCTGAAGCTTTTGGTTGATGTAGGTCACTCCTAAGGGTTGAAATGTTGAAAACGCCCTAACTCAAAAAATTTTGATATAAAGATTTTTTTCCATCAATTCAAGACGGTATTGAATTTTTAGAGACCACGCTGAGCCCTGTAGGACAAACCGTTCGCTTGTATGAATCGCAAAAGAGGCCTAATCTCCGTTCAAATTTTAACTGCCCGAAATTCGATTGATGTTTTTTTCTTCATATTGGTTGGCAAACAACAACAGAATGGCAAAGCCGTGTTCTTTGCAGACGAGTGATCTACATAGAAAAATAATAAACCTTATTTTTAATTGTTGAGTGTATTTTAAGGGAGTTATGACCGTTTAAATGGTGTAAGGTCGAAAACACGAAAACAATCTAAAAAGTAAAAAAAAGTCGGATTTTAAGGGGGTCAAAAGAAAATTGCTTAGAGACATTTTTTGTTGCTAATTAGTTGTAGAAACTATTCTCGAAGTGTGGTGGTCAACTTATGGGACACCCTGTACCTATATTTTGTTTCTAAGAAACATCAAAATTGTAACATTTTGCGGATGGTATTTAATTTGGCTGAATTCCATGATTTGGCACGGGAGTGGAACTCGTGCAAGTTGGCGAAGGGCACAAACCAGGATAGAAGAACGGCTCGACGAGGATGATGTTGTACATCACGGAAGTCAAGACGATGAAGAAGATGAAAGTGAAGGAGAAGAGGAGAATCCTGGGCCAGGGGCTGCTTCTCAGGTAGGCGACTGAGCTGCGAGGTCGCGGGCGACGGACGCGCCCTGTCCTGCTGAACGAGCAGCGCTGAGGCGAGCAGAACGAGCAGTTTCGGCGCGGGATGTGGTCGCAGGGGTAGGCCGGGGGGTACGGAGGGGCGTACACAGCTGATATGTACGAGTCTTGGATCACGATCTGCCTGGGAAAACGACATTTAAATTATAAAGCCTGACAAAAAAAGTTTCTTTGCTCTTTTTCTCTACCATTCTTTTATAAATACAGAATTTCAAACCCCAATTTTTATTGATAATTTCGATTTATTATGGTCAATAATGAACCTTTGGAAATGAGCAACAAGAACCCTGTCAACGATAAATGGTCTCCGTTTCAAGGTATTACAGTCCAGAAAACTGATAACATCGCCTGGCAGATCGGTGAGAAGTGAAAATTTCCCACTTGAAATACAACATTGCCGAATTGGTTTGTGTAAGAGCTCAAAATTATTAAAGAAAACCCAAATATTCTGACCGAGACTTATGAACCTCAAACATAACGACAAAATCGTGACCAAGATAACCCTAGCGTTGAGACTATACTATTCATGTCCAAAATGTAGAACTATTTGGATAGCTCGGGAGAAAAGTCAATTTCAGAGACTTGTTTTCGCCTTCCATTGATAGGAAAAGTCAATAAAGATGGTCGAAATCGACGAAACTGGTTGATTTACTCGAGACTTCATTTCGGATTACATTGACTCAATTGAGTCAAAAGCCTTGTAGAATTGACTCAATCCCACAAAAATAATGAATAAACATGATAAAAGATCAATTTAAAAAACGCTGCAAATTATTACACAAAGGTTTTTTTTTTAAATTTTTCTATACAGGGTGCCTACACTCAAGATGGGCATAACTTCGGGGATCAATTCTACAAGGTATTTCTGAGAAAAAATGCCTCAATTTTTTCTTAACCCACTCAAAATGCCTTTTTTGGTTTATTATTTTCAATAATGAACCTTTGGAATCGACCAAGAAAAAAAAATTTTTAACACCCCCTCAAAATTTGATGGTTTACGTTTCAAGGTACGTAGAATCCAAAAATCGAATAAAAATTTGGCCGTCCGTACGCGGCACTTTCCCCACTTAGCATTGACCGATTTTGATGAAATTTGGTATGTAGGCTCCATTTGGGGTCTAGTTGTGCCCCGAAGCTTTTGGTTGATGAAGGTCACTTCTAAGGGTTCCAAAATCAATTTTGAAATTTTGAAAACGCCCTAACTCAAAAAATTTTGATATAAAGGTATTGTTTTTCCTTCAATTTAAGATTCTATAGAATTTTTAGAATTTTTTGAGACCACGCGGAGCTCTGTAGGACAAACCGTTCGCTCCCTACGAAAATTTAAGTGTTTATTTTGAAATATATATATATGTAAATCAAAACACGAGTGTGAATCGCAAAAGAGGCCTAATCTCCGTTCAAATTAGAGCTGATCGAAATGTAATCGATAGTTGGTGATTTTGATTTTTTTAAAAATTTTTTTGATTTTTTTTTATTGTTTTGGTTTATTATTTTCAATAATAAGCCTTTGGAATCGAGCAAGAAAAAAAATTTTTTAACCCCCCCTCAAAATTTGATGTTTTACGTTTCAAGGTACGTAGAATACGAAAATCGAATAAAAAAATTTCCGTCCGTCCGCCGTACGCCGTCCGCCGTACGCCGTCCGCCGTACGCCGTCCGCCGTACGCCGTCCGCCGTACGCCGTCCGCCGTACGCGGCACTTTTCTTAGCAACACTGGACCGATTTGGTTCAAATTTGGTATATGGGCTCCATTTGGGGTCTAGTTGTGCCGCGAAGCTTTTGGTTGATGTAGGTCACTTCTAAGGGGTGAAAATTAAGGGTTGAAATTTTCAAGAGTGCCCTAGCTCGAAAACTCTCGAAATAAAGGTATCGTTTTTTCACCAATTTTAAATAGTACAGAATTTTTAAAAATTTTTGAGACCACCCGGAGCTCTGTAGGACAAACCGTTCGGTCCCTACGAGTATTTGAAGGTTTTCCTTCGATAAAACAGAATCATGAGTGTGAATCGCAAAAGAGGTCTAATCTCCATTCAAATTTTATCGGACTAAAATGCGATCGCTGTTCATTTCTTCGATTTGTATACAGTTTTGCCTTCTGCGTAACCAGTAATCAAATTTCCATATCAAGCTTTCTATTTTTCGAATCGAGTGTGAAGCGTTTAGTTCTTTCTAATGCACTTGATTGTGAAGGTGTGAAGCCATTATAGTGTGGTAGGTAGTACCTACCAATAGTTGGTAGGTAAAAAAAAGTTGGTAGGTAAAACAATGTTTGTAGGTAAAAAACGCTGCAAATCATTGCTCACTGATCAGATCACTGATCAGCTGAGTGAGCTCCGAAGCCATTTTCAATCCTATTGAATGTAGGTGCTCTTCCAGGCGTCTCCAGCATTCGAGGATATCTTCTTCACTCCTCACATCACTGATCAGCTGAGTGAGCTCCAAAGCCATTTTCAATCCTATTGAATGGAGGTGCTCTTCCAGGCGTCTCCAGCATTCGAGGAGATCTTCTTCAATCCTCACATCACTGATCAGCTGAGTGAGCTCCAAAGCCATTTTCAATCCTATTGAATGGAAGTGCTCTTCCAGGCGTCTCCAGCATTCGAGGAGATCTTCTTTACTCTTCAGATCACTGATCAGCTGAGTGAGCTCCGAAGCCATTTTCAATCCTATTGAACGCAGGAGCTGAAATTTGAGAGGGAAGGTCAAGGGAGAATACAGATGGTGGTAGGTGCTATTGATCTATACAGAAGGATGATCTATACACAAAATAATAAACCTTTGAGCAATGATTTATTTTTTTTCTTCATATTGGATGGTTGGTGATTTTGTAGACGAGTGATCTATATATAAATAATAAACCATTGTGTAATAATTTGCAGCGTTTTCACTTCGAAGTTTTTTTTCGCGTTTTCGACGTTACGTCATTAAAACTGTCATAACGCCTGTTATTTATCAAGTAAATTAAAATTTAAGGATATCGTTGGAAAGAGCGTTAAATTTCCTAACTACCTAGTGTAAAACAAAAATCTTTTAGCAATAAACCATTTCTAAAAAATCAAGTCAAAAAGCAAACTTTTTTTTTTCGAAATTTGATTTTTTCTTATCGAAGTTTTCACTTTGAACGCCTGCCCATTTCGATGGGCGCTCTTCGGAAAAATCATGCTCAGATTGTCAGATTTCCAACGGTGTATCAATTTTTGTTTTTAAAGTTCAAATTGGAAGAGTAAATCAAGTTTGAATGCAAGAAAATCGAGTGTTTTACGCGGTGTATGGTCCCCCTCGATCTCAAGATGACTTGACGAGTTTGGTATCATTTTCTATGTAATGTTTCACGCTGAATCCGATGGCGATACTTCCGAATAATTTTGAGTGCTAGAAAGTAGATTTTTCGAGGAAAACCTTCTTTTTTTGTACATAGAATACGCATTATTCATCAATATGGTAGTGAGCATAAAGAAAAAACAAAGAAAAGAAATGAAAGAAAAAAAAGCGAAAAAAGAAATGATGAAAGATGCGTGAGAAATGATGCGTATTTTATGTACGAAAAACTAAGGTTTTCTTAGAAAAATCCACTTTTTAGCAGTCGGAATCATTTGCAAGTATCGCTATTGGATTCAGTGTTGGAAATCGCTATTGGATTACAAAGGAAATGATACCAAACTCGTCTAGTTTCAAATTACAACACCACAAAGAGGCACCCCACGCAGAGACATAGACCAGGTTAAAGGTTGGAATTTGGCAAAACTTGATAGAGAAAAAATGGTACAGGTTTTACTAGATGGAGATAAACAAATGGCTGCAAATGATCATAGGCAACAACCAAGTACCACATCTCAGACTCCAGGCATGTCTGTTTTAAGTGCTCTGGATGCTGAGGTAACTGTGAATAAAACAATGAAGATTCTGACCAGAGCCTGCAATGCATCTATGCCCAAAAAAGTCCTACAAACAGGAAGGCCTCCAGTTTACTGGTGGAATGAAAATATTGCAAGGCTCAGGAGGATATGTAACCAACTGAGGCGCAGAGCGCAGAGAACAAGGAGGCAAGAAAATTGGTCGACAATACACACAGAATTTGCAGAAGCTAGGAAGAAACTCCGTCATGAAATAAATAAAAGCAAAGCGGATTGCTGGCAAAAAATCATCGACGAAATAAATGTAGACACATGGGGTCGCGGCTACAAGATAGTGACAGGAAAACTCCAGGCACAAAACCGTTCGAGCCTTATGGATGAGGAGGTCATGGAGTCCATCGTAAATGGCCTCTTCCCAACCCATCCTCCCAGAGATATAGATTATAGAAGTGTAAGAAGAACAGACACACCCCTATTTACAGTGGACGAACTAAAAAAAGCAATTGGAGCATTAAAGAACAAAAAAGCGCCTGGACCTGATGGCATACCGTCAGAGGTACTCAAAATAGCCACGGAAGCCTGCCCACAGCTGCTCCTGAGGATGTATAATGCATGCCTTGGTGCTGGGGTCTTTAGCAAGCGATGGAAGGCTGCTCGCCTGGTCCTCTTAGATAAGGGTAAAGGGGACCCAAGCCTGCCGTCATCCTGGAGACCATTGTGTATGCTGGACACAGCTGGAAAGGGCTATGAGAAACTACTTCTGCTCCGGCTACTGCCTGCAATAGAGCAAGCGGGAGATCTATCCCCCAGACAGTATGGTTTAATGAAGGGTCGTTCAACTGTCCATGCACTGACAGATGTGGTGACTGCAGTAAGAAGATCACAGGAAGGCAGCCGGTACAACAGAAACCTTGCACTCCTGGTGACCCTTGATGTGAAAAATGCCTTTAACTCTGCAAGATGGTCGGATATGTTAAAAGCCCTTAGCATTGATTTCAGGGTTCCACCTTATCTACTGAATGTTATGGACAGCTACCTTAAGAACAGAACACTAACATATGAGACTGCTCAAGGGGTACGAACGAAGGATATCACATCAGGGGCTGCTCAGGGATCTGTACTAGGTCCTCAACTGTGGAATGCATCATACGACGGGGTCCTAAGATTGGAAATGCCTGAGGACTGTTTCCTTGTTGGATATGCTGATGATGTGGCAGCAGTAGTACTCGCAAGGACAATGGATTCAGCCCAAGCCAAGTTGGAGCAGATCATGACACGAGTAACGGAGTGGATGGAAGAACATAGTCTGGCACTAGCTACATCAAAAACAGAGGTAGTCATCTTCACCCGTAAGTGCATACCTACCATCATCCCAATGCGGATCGGAAACACTGAAATAACAACTAAACCAGCAGCCAGATATCTAGGAGTCATGTTGGACACAAAAATCACTTTTGGTGAACATTTAAAAAGGACTGCAGACAGGGCTGCACAAAAATCGGCAGCTCTTTGTCACCTTATGAGAAACATAAATGGCCCTAGACCATGCAAGAGACGCTTGATGATGACAGTGGTGGAGTCAATTCTCTTGTATGGAGCGGAGGTGTGGGCGGATGCACTGAGCGTGGCGTATCTCCGACAGAGACTGGTAGCTGTACAGCGAAGAGGAGCTCTACGAATCGCCTGTGCATACCGAACAGTGTCAGAACCCGCTATCTTTGTGCTTACCAGTGTCATACCGATCCAGCTGATGGCCTCAGAGAGAAAAAGAATTTTCGACAGAAGGAATGAAGGAGACAGGTCCCGCATAGCCAAGGAAGAAAGAGATTGCACGATGGTAAGCTGGCAAGAGATATGGACAAGAGAATATAGAGGACGGTGGACCGCACGGCTAGTGCCAAACATCCAGAAATGGACGGACAGGAAGCATGGGGAATTGAACTTTTTCCTCACACAATTCTTCACAGGACATGGACTGTTTTATGCCTATCTACATAAAATGGGAAAGGTAACTGTCCCAACATGTCCGCACTGTCAGAAGAGAGAAGATGATGATGCGCTGCACACCTTTTTCAAATGCACCAAATGGGCGGCTGAAAGAAGCCAGCTGCTGGCAGAGCTGGGATTAACTCCCCAAATTCCAACACCAGAAGCTGTCGTCAGCAAGATGCTGGAAGGTGAGAGGAGCTGGAGTCTTGTGGCAGCGTACGCAGAGAGTATCCTGACAAGGAAGACATTGTTAGAACGAGAGAGACAGAGAAGGGAACACCTGGTCCGTCCCGCCATCCAGAACTGATGAAGTGCCCCAGGACTCAGCCTGAAGTAATGTGTTAAACAGTTCCAGGCTGATCATCCAACGTGGGAGAAAAGGAGGTGTTTTTTTAGTGGGTTTGAATCCCACATAACCTTGAAGTCGCGGATCCTTCAGGGTATCTTACGAGATCCAACTCCACCTGTGGATCTTAAAGATTTTCTCACCTACCTGCCGGAAAAAAAAAAAAAAAAAAAAAAAACTCGTCTAGTCATCTTGAGATTAAGGGGGACCATAAACCGCTCAAAACACTCGATTTTCTTGTAAAACACACGTTTTTTGGAACTACCTTCCATTGATAGGAAAAGTCAATAAAGATTGTCGAAATCGACGAAACTGGTTGATTTACTCGAGACTTAATTTCGGATTATATTGAAAGAAAAAGTCAAAATTTCGACCTCTTCCTTGAATTTTTCAGTCAAATTCGAAGCTTGTTTTCATCTTCGATTGACTGACTGAAACTCGATAAAGAAGTCAAGATCTTCGAAAACAGTTGGTTTACACGAGAGACAAGGCATCTTCGAAGGTTTGTTTGAACCTTTGATTGTGTGAAAAACTCGATAAGTAGGTCGAAATCTTCGAAAACAGTTGGTTTACACGAGAGACAAGACATCTTCGAAGGCTAGTTTGAACGTTCAATTGTCTGAAAAACTCGGGCTTTGAGGTTCAAACTAGCCTTCGAAGATGTCTTGTCTCTCGTGTAAACCAACTGTTTTCGAAGATTTCGACCTACTTCTCGAGTTTTTCACACAATCGAAGGTTCAAACTAGTCTTCGAAGATTTTTGTCAAAAGACTGTTTTCATACGACGTTCGGTCAAACGAACGACGTTCGGTCGGTCGGACGACTTGGATTTAAGCAAACCTGCTTGTTTTAAGTTGAGTTTACAAGTTTGACGAAAGTCGTTTGACTAAAAGTCTTTGACTAAACGTCGAATTGACAAAGTGTCGTTTGACCGAACGTCGTATGACAACAGTCTTTTGACAAATGTCTTTAAAACTCTTCGGAAACAAGCTTTTTAGCTTAAAACTAGCCTTCGAAGATGTTTTGTCTCTCGTGTAAACCAACTGTTTTCGAAGATTTCGATCTTCTTTCTCCAGTTTTTCAGACAATTGAAGGTTCAATCTAGTCTTCGAAGATGTATGTTCCAAATTTCATAATTATGTGGGTGTCTTATTAGTTGTATTAGTTTTTAGTTTTAAGATTCATGTACCTAGGGTTAAATTCTAAGATTTGTGGTTCAAATAGTGTAAGATTCTAACAGATTTAAGTTTCAAAGATTTTAGTACCGTTAAGTTTCTTGAATGCCCATTTGTGGACTTTTATTCTTATGGGCATTTATGTTCATTCATTCTTGTACTATTCCTACCTTGGAGACTTCAAGGCTTCTTCGTAGCTCGGCGGCACCATACTCTGAGGGACGTCCCTGCTGTTGTTGTTCGTATCTGAGCTGGTCGACACACCGCTGAGATTGTGAACTCTTGGAAGCGTTTCAACGTCGAGTAGCTGACGGCTCCCGATGGCTCCACCGCCTCCTTGATCTTCCATCCTTTAAGAAAATTCAATTAAAATTAAAACTAATGAAATGATTTTCCCTTCGAAGCAAATGAATTCCCGTAGGGAAAACTCAATTTTCACGATCGTAATGGTAGTTTTCAGTATTTCAGAGACAGGTTGGTTGGCAAATTCGAATCTTGAAGCCGAAGTGTTGACATTGGTAAACCGATATTGTCTTGGAAATTTCAACTTCTTTTCTAAACCACATTAAACTTTTTCTAAATCAAATGAATCCTTCGCCAAAATTAGCCCAATGAAAATGTTTGCGAATTGCAGACGTTGAAAAAAAATGCTGAAGTTTTAAGCAGCAGAACGTGAAGAATTTACGATATCTTTGGAGGCTGATGAGTATTCCTTCCTGATGCCATTTCTCACTAATCTTCGCCACCTACTGCATCTTCCTTGAAAATTTACAAGAATTTTAATTGAATTTCCAAGATGATGTTCTGATGTTGTGGAAACAAGATAGCTATGTTGTGGAAAAGATTAATTTGGTTAGGAAAAAGTTCAATTTGGTTTAGAAAAAGTTTAATTTGGTTGGGAAAAAATTTAATTGAACTTGGAAATGCTATACAAAATGATCGAAAACTGTTCATCCCCTGCGATGTTTCACCTACTTTTATCTTCGATTGCTCTGACAAAATACATCATCGGTTGCCCCCACGAAACTGTGACTATTATTTGAGGTTGTGCAACTTCTGTAGAAATCATTTTCAAAATAAGTTTAGTTTTTTGTGTTCTGATGTATTCCAAAATATGCGAGGACCTGTTTTCGGATGATTTCAGTTGCCATATTAGCAATTTTTGGTTTATTATTTTCAATAATGAACCTTTGGAATCGACCGAGAATAAAAAAATTGTTTAACACCCCCTCAAAATTGGTTGGTTTACGTTTCAAGGTACGTAGAATCCAAAAATCGAATAAAAATTTGGCCTCCGTCCGCCGTACGCGGCACTTTCCCCACTTAGCATTGACCGATTTTGATGAAATTTGGTAAGTAAGCTCCATTTGGGGTCTAGTTGTGCCCCGAAGATTTTTGTTGATGTAGGTCACTTCTAAGGGTTGAAAAATTAGGGCTGGAAATTTCAAAACGCCCTTTTAATATAAAGGTATTGAATATGAAAATATGAATATAAAAAATTGATATTTGATAATATAGAAATATGAAAATTACAAAACGGCTTTTAATATGAAGGTATTTTTTTCGTTGAATTTTTTCTAATCGAATGAGACCCAAGTCTCTGTATGACTAACCGTTCGTTCCCCATGAAAACTTAAGGTGGTCTCAGTCGTCGTTCGTTCCTAGTTCCTGGTTAGTAATTTCCTAAATTACCGGCGCTAAAACTTCAAAAGTTGTACCTAAATTTGAAATTTTCAAGGATTTTCGTAATTCATTAGTGCAGCAGTCTAGGGAATTGAAAAACTAAAAAATTATTTCATAATTTCATTCCGAACGTGTTATTTAGGTACCTACCAACCTGCTTAGAAAACAGCAGAAACCTACCTAGTCTGAAAAATAGTTAGGGTGATAGGCACCTCCAAGTTTTTTTAAACCAATTTTCCTATGATTTGACACTCGAATATTTGTTCATTTATATTTTTCAATACAGAATGAGTTGCTCACATTGTTTATAAATGTTATTCGCCTAAATCCATTACCATTCAATGAAAAAACGTCTGCCAAGTGAGTGTGGCACATAGCTTCCTCGTATCCATAACCCGACTATATAGATGATCCGATGCATAGTAGTTAATCTCAAAACACCAATCTTTAAGCACCTTTCACTACCCTCATAGGGGACCATCTACACGCTAATCTGGTCAATCCTAGAAAATTTCATCAAATTCGGATGAAAAATGTAAATGTTATGGCTGTTACAAAGACTTTACGTATGCGCATGCGCAGAGGCTTCTGTAAATTTTAAGGCCTTGATTTTCATAGGGGACCATCTAGATACTAATCTGTAACATCCCTGAAAATTTCATTGAAATCGGATGGAAAATGTAGAAGTTACGGCCGTTACAAGGAATTCACGTTTGCGCATGCGCATTCGCTTCTATCAGTCCGGGGATGATGATTTTCATAGGGGACCGTCTATACTCCAACCCGCACAATCCCTGAAAATTTCATAGAAATCGGACAATAACTTCGTATAGTTATGCGCGTTACAAGGAATTCATGACAGACAGACACACAGACAGACAGACAGACACACAGACACGGAACCAAAATTGTTCAGAAAGGTCTAAAACACAAAACGCGAGTGAAAATTTTGATTTTGGAGAACTTTTTTTTTTCGTCCTTGAAAAGTTAAAACAAGGCTTCCGCTACCTTGTTAGACTCGGAAGCAAAATGCGAGGAAAAAGGAGGTTTCCTACGTGGGAGTAAAAATTACTCAATGTTTCCATTGAAAGCCTTGAGAGGCATGTTTCCTTTCTAGGGTTAAATTGATGGAAAAACAATGCCTTTATATCGAAATTTCTTGAGTTAGGGCGTTATCAAAATTTCAACCCTTATTTTTCAACCATTAGAAGTTACTGACATCAATCAAAACTAGACCCCGAATTGAGCCCAAATACCAAATTTCATCAAAATCGGTCAATGCTAAGTAGCCAAAAATGCCTTAAAAATTTTTTATTCGATTATTGGATTCTACGTACCTTGACAATTGAACCAACAAATTAAGAGGGGGAATAAAAAATTTTTATTTCTTGGTCGATTTCATAGATTTATTATCTAATAATATAAAACGTCTAATAATATAAAACGCCAACCGTACGTACGTAGGTACGTATGCACGGAGGGGTTGGAGGGGTCGTGGGAGTGGGGAGAGTTGGTGGCTGGAGGGGTTGGGGGCGGGAGGAGTCGGAGGCGAGAGGAGTCGGAGGCGAGAGGAGTCGGAGGCGAGAGGAGTCGGAGACGGGCGGTGTCGGAGGCGAGAGGAGTCGGAGACGGGCGGTGTCGGAGGCGAGAGGAGTCGGAGGGATCGTCTTTGCCTGCTTTTAGTAGGCTTTTCAGCTAGTTGAAAATAATAAACCAAAAATGGACTTGAGCGAATGACTGCGTTTTTACGTGTTCTTTGTGTGTGAAACAAAGTTTTATGTGTTGATTCTGTTCCAAAATTCATTTTTCTACTTGGGAATCGAAGAAGATTTAATTCAATGTGAAAAATGTTTAAATGAAAATGAAAAAGGTTCAATTTAAAGGTAAAATAATATATAAATGAATATAAAAAGTATTCATGTGGTTATTTATTACAATGTAAGTTTCTAATTGTTATTTATATATTTTATTTTTTTTACAATTTTTATTTCAATTATGAATATATTTTTGATAAATTGTGACGCCGGCGATCACGAGGATCGCGATGACGATGAGAGTGCAGATAATTGTGCAGAGCGGGCGGCG
This sequence comes from Apolygus lucorum, assembly GCA_009739505.2. NCBI lineage: Eukaryota > Metazoa > Arthropoda > Insecta > Hemiptera > Miridae > Apolygus > Apolygus lucorum. The sequence continues at coordinate 41,091,467 of CM019169.2, forward strand.
TCGGCGGGCCTTCGGCGGGGCGTAGGGGTGGGCGGCGACGACGGAGGGGTAGCGCGGAGGCGGCGCCCGCGCCTCGGGCGGGTGGTGGAAGTGAGGGGGCGCCCCCGGGTAAACGGGCGTCGGAGGCGCCCAGGGACCCGACGACGGCATCTGAGGAACCCAGGGCGTCGACGCCGGCAAATGCGGCGTCGGCGTCACGTCGACGCTGAGAGTCGCGAGGCTTCCGCGGACCATCGGCTCGTAGAACTGCGGGGGCGGCGACGGAGGTGAGTGGGGCAGGTTGTACCCCGAGATGCCTGCGATGAACACCTGTCTGGGAGGATGCGCCACGTCGTCATCCGCCGGAGCTGAAGCGGCCATCTTGAAAGAATACAACCCTATGTTAGTCACTGGTGCTTTTACCAACGTCCAGTTACATCTGATTGATTTGTCTGCTGTTTCAAATCCCACAAAAATCATGAATGAACATGATAATAAAAGATCAATTTATAAAACGCTCCAAATTATTACACAAAGGTTTTCTCATTTTTCTATACAGGGTGTCTGCACTCAAGATGGGCATAACTTCGGGGACAATTCTGCCGTAAGAAGGAAGAGCGACTCAACTCGAAAATGGTCAAAAATGGGGTTTTTACGTATCCCCTCTAATTTCCCCCCTACCTATCCGATGAACGAGTCAAAATTTCGAAATTCACCCCGAAGGGGTTGAAATCGTTAGGGGTGTAATTTGGAAATTGCCTAATTTTAAGCAAAAACGTCTCAACTCCATGCTTTTGGTTTATTATTTTCAATAATGAACCTTTGGAATCGACCAAGAAAAAAAAAATTTTAACACCCCCTCAAAATTTGATGGTTTACGTTTCAAGGTACGTAGAATCCAAAAATCGAATAAAAATTTGGCCGTCCGTCCGCCGTCCGCGGCACTTTTGCCACTTAGCATCGACCGATTTTGATGAAATTTGGTATGTAGGCTCCATTTGGGGTCAAGTTGTGCCCCGAAGCTTTTGGTTGATGTAGGTCACTTCTAAGGGTTCCAAAATCAATTTTGAAATTTTGAAAACGCCCTAACTCAAAAAAATTTGATGTAAAGGTATTGTTTTTCCTTCAATTTTGGATTCTATAGAATTTTTAGATTTTTTGAGACCAGGCGGAGCTCTGTAGGACAAACCGTTCGCTCCCTAAAAAAATTTAAGGGTTTATGTTGAAATATATATATATATAAATCGAAACACGAGTGTGAATCGCAAAAGAGGCCTAATCTCCGTTCAAATTAGAGCTGTCCGAAATGCGATCGATGGTTGGTGATTTTGATTTTTTTTCTTTGATTTTTTTTTATTTTTTATTTATTTTTCTTTTCATATTGGATGGTTGGTGATTTTGTAGACGAGTGATCTATATAGAAAAATAATAAACCATTGTGTAATAATTTGCAGCGTTTTTAGGAAAAACATCTCAACTCGCTGAAAATGCCGTTGAGTTGTTTTTCCTCCACATTGTTGGCTTCAAGATTGGGTTGAGACTTCTCGTATGGTTGTCGATATTTGACTCAAATGACACGAAAAGATTGAAGGTACGTGTGTAAAGTAGAGGTGTGTCGGTCAGGAGTGAACGTATTGAAAAGACCTTATCTTCAAAATGACCTTGTCAGAACTGAACGGGTTATCAAAATGAACACGGTCATTCGTTCATCAACCCACCAATCGAGTTTTCAGGTTAAATTACGAGAACAACGGCAGTTGTTTATGCAGTATATTTATATACATGCATGTTTGTACATGGATCATTAATGTGTGCAAATGACAAGGAAGTATCAACAGAAAGAAGTAGATGGAAGTGGTTTTCTAAGCAAAACCTTCCATCATCCAAGTGAAGAATTATGTTCGAATGAACTGAGGACTAAAAAGACAAAACACACTCAAAGACTGATTCGTAAGATTCGAATCTATCCTTCATTTGTTTTTGTCTTTTAGCTCATTCGATTCATTCAAATCGCCTACTCATTGTAACTTATTCCGGCTCTTTCAGTTTTTCGACTCAGCGTTCTTTCGAGTCACGACCTGGATCCCAACGTTTCGACTCGATCGGTTTACAGACGATCGGTGTTTGTCTTGTGAGTGAACGGGTGAACGGATTCAAAATACCTGGTCTCTGTAATGAGTGATCGTTTGGGATTCGAATCCGCCAAATGACCTTGTCTTTAGGGATGGCTACGATATATCGATATATTTAATATACCGATATATTACGTTTGATATATCGATATAGAGAACCGATATTATCGGTCAATATCGATATATTTACCGATATATCGCGACATGTTTTCAAGTAATAAATTTTTTTTTTAAGTAAAAATTAAATATTGAAATGAATGGACGAGAAGGGACGCCTGTACTTGTAAAAACATCAAGTAATTTTATTCCAAATTTTGTAGGTTCCTACGTGATGGGTTGATTTCAGACTGTTAACTTCAGCTCAGACAATGTCTGAGCTATCATGTCATGATAGTGTACATGAATGTTTTACACCTACAGTGGCTCATCACACAGTAGTTTTAATCGTCCAGATTAAAACTACTTACTATACGAAGTGAAGTAGGTTTTCATAACAATTATTTTCAATCTTGAGGGATCATGCTTGTCTACTGTATACACCCCTGTCAATTCATAAATGAATTTAACATTGCAATGACATTCTCGAACTTTTTTCCAGTTTCTAAAAAATGAATTTCGATCATTCATACTCAGTAACGTTTGATAGTAGGTAATACTTATTTCACCAGGTTTTTTCAAATATATCTTCCAAAATGTCGAGCATATCGATAATATTTCTTCCAAAATGATGTTAGTAACTTTTCAATTCACCTACCTACGTACTTCTTCAAGTTTTTCCAAGTAGATACTCCGATATGTCCATAAATTATTTTTATATTGTTTTAAAACGATTAAATTCACCTACCTACCTACTTTACACGTTTTTAAAAGTAGATCTTCCGATATATCAAAATATCGATATATCGAAATATCGATATATTTTCTCCGATATATCGAAGGTATCGATATCTCATTGACGATATATCGAAGGTATCGATATCTCATTGACGATATATCATTTGATCGATATATCGATACATTTCATTCGATGTGCCATCCCTACTTGTCTTACACACCTCTAGTGTAAAGAGGAATAATTGTACCAGTCGATTGAGTTGAACAACATAATATGTATGAACAACATATTATGAGGTCTGAAAAAAAATGGGGTCACGGGAGTGATCTGGAGTGAATTTATGGCGAGTTTTCCAGAAAAACTTCGAAGCTGATTTCTGGGATTTCGAAAATTTTGAGTTGAGTCGATCTTCCTTCATACGGCAGAATTCTACAAGTTATTGCTGACAAAAACTGTCTCCTAGCAATTTTTTCTCAACCCAATCAAAATGCCTTTTTTTTCACTTCGAAGTTTTTTTTTCTTGTTTTCGACCTTATGTCATTAAAACTGTCATAACGCCTGTTATCTACCAAGTAAATTAAAATTTAAGGATATCGTTGGAAAGAGCGTTAAATTTCCTAACTACCTAGTGTAAAACCAAAATCTTTTAGCAATAAACCATTTCCAAAAAATCGAGTCAAAAAGCAAACTTCAAATTTTTTTCGAAATTTGATTTTTTCTTATCGATGTTTTCACTTTGAACGTCTGCTCATTTCGATGGGCGCTCTTCAGAAAAAACATGCTCCGATTGTCAGCTTTCCAACGGTCTGTCAATTTTTGTTTTTAAAGTTCAAATTGGAAGAGTAAATCAAGTTTGAATGCAAGAAAACGTGAGTTTTACTAGAAAATTCAGTGTACTACACGGTGTAAAGGTCTCCCTCGATCTCAAGATGGCTTGACGATTTTGGTATCTTTTCCTAAGTAATGTTTTACTCTGAATCCAATGGCGATACTTCCAAATAATTTTGAGTGCTAGAAAGTGGATTTTTCGAGGAAAACCTTCTTTTTTTGAACATAAAATACGCATTATTCATCAATATGGTAGTGAGCATAAAGAAACACATTTTTACTCAATAAAAACATCAAATTTCAAGCTGATTGATGTTTTTATTGACTAGAAAGGTGTTACTTTACGCTCACTACCATATCTAGAAATTATGCGTATTTTATGTACGAAAATCGAAGATTTTCTTCGACAAATCCACTTTTCCCACAGCCTACTTTTTTCCAGCTGTCAGAATCATTCGGAAATATCATCATTGGATTCAGCGTGAAAAACTACATAGGAAATGATACCAAACTCGTCAAGTCATCTTGAGATCGAGGGGGACCATAAACGGCTAAAAACACTCGATTTTCTTGTAAAACACACGTTTTTTGGCATTCAAACTTGATTTACTCTTTCAATTTGAATTTTAAAAAGAAAAATTGATAGACCGTTGAAAAGCTGACAATTTGAGCATGTTTTCTCCGAAGAGCGCTCATCGAAATGGGCAGGGATTTACAGTGAAAACTTTGGTCAAAGAAAGTCAAGTTTCGAAAAATTTGTAAAGTTGGCTTTTTGACTTGATTTTTTGAAACTATTTTATTGCTGAAATATTTTTATTTTGCGCTAGGTAGCTTGGGAATTTAACGCTCTTTCTAACGGTGTAGTCAGAATCGAATTTTCAGGAGAAATAAGGGAGTTATGACCATATCAGTGCCGTGAGGTCGAAAAAGCGAAACAAAAACTTTAAAGTGAAAAAAATTTTGAGTGGGTTAAAAGAATATTGCTAAGAGACATTTTTTGTAGAATCGAACCCTGAAGTTATGCCCATCTTAAGTGTAGACACCCAAAAAAAGAAAAAAAAAGTGCCCATATACAAAATTTCATCAAATTTTCCAAACAAGTGGAAAAAGTTTTATTCGATTTTCGGATTCTACGTACTAGAAATTTTGAGGTGGAGTTGAAAACAAATTTCTAGCTCGATTTCAATGTTCATTATTGAAAATAATAAACCAAAAGAGAGCGGGTTTAAACCGTTCGCAGAGATACTTCGCATTTGTTGGTTTTACACACTGTAGAATGTTAGTTACACCCAGAAACCATGAATTGTGATTCCAATGAATTCTTGAACTTTATAAAATTTGTCTTCCAAACATCGTAAACGATGATGGTATAATCGTCTAGTTAAATTGGCGCTGATTTATGAGTAATTACAGTTGAAAAGTCTCTAATGGAGGATGCGCCTTGATTTTTTTAGATTTTTAATCGAAAGTACACTAGATCCTGAGAATTTTGGCACCAACCGCGACCTTCTAGCGTGAGTAGATCTGTTTCTATGATTTTTCAAAGTTTCGACCATTTATGACGTCACGCGCCCCTCTCGCCTGGACGGGACCCCCCAGCCCACTGTGACGTCATAAACGGTCGAAACTTTGAAAATTCATAGGAAAAGATTTACACACGCTAGAAGGTCGTGGTTGGTACCAAAATTCTAAGAATGAGGTCTACCTTAGATTAAAAATAACAATAAACAGTTTTTCCTACGCAGGCGCACACCCTATTAAAAGCAATTCTAAAAAAAGTCTCTAAAGTGCGAGTCGTAATGATCAAAAAGTTGTAACATATATCGGTATACCGATACTGTATCTCTGAAATCATTGGTCGGTGATATTCTGCACTGTAGTTTGTATTATTATGTATCTAACATGGAATGTATTCTTTCAAGAAGGTTGCTTCTGACAGAATTCATAAAATGTTCGCCAGCACCACTTTCATTGTCTCGTATAAATAATCATTGGCGAAGGAGATTTGTAAGACATTATAGCATTAAAATATCATTAAATTAAGGCTCGTATACAAATGTGTTGATAATTCTTAACATTTTACTATAAATCGAGGTTCTACACGAGTTTGAAGTTTCCCATGATAATTCGTCGATCGTCAGATGAAAAACCTTCAATTCAATTTGAAAATTATTCTGAATTGAGTAGGTGAGAGATCTGAGCTGCCAATTCTAACCAATCTGTGAGTCGACGACCTGTTGAGATTACATTTCAACTACCATCCGATAAGAGTTATTCCTCCAACGAAATCAAAACAGTGAAGAGTTCGCAATCGCGATTTGAAGAAAATTTCCACTGAATGGGGAAAAACGTACCTTGTATTCGAAACAAAGAATATTCAGGGTGGGGCAGAAATAACTGACACGTTAAAAGTGCTATAAAGAACAAACCAATGTACGGAGAAAAAAACCTGCTTTATTCCCTAAAAATACATTGAAAATAATTTTATTTCAGGTAGTCCAGGGGCGTCCGGTTTGAATTTGATCCTTAGGCAAACAGCTTGGCCAATCTTTGAAGAATAAACAATAATGAAAAACGCAGCAAATTATTACACATAGGTTTAATATTTTTCTTTATAGAAAACAGCTTGCCATGTCCAAGTCCTGCCAACCATGTTTTCGCTTCTTAATCGAGTTTATTTGGATGAAAAATTAAACGCTTCACATTAATTCCTCCATTAAGAAATTTGATTAGTGGTTGCTAAGGAAGCGTAACCCAATTTAAATTTTTTCTTGAAAATGGTGGTGAGATAATGTGGATGGATACTTCATGTCTTGCCATGCGGGGGTTAGTATCCATGGCTCATCTTCCAAATTTCTCTGCTTTCAAGGTCACGAAACACCTCCTCCATTGTTTGTCTTGGCTGATGCTGTGGTAGGGGTTCGTATCCAAGCCAAAATACGTACTTATTTCACTATCCTAATTCATCTAACTTCCTTGGTAATCATGAAATAGTCCCTAACTTTTATAAAAATTGTTCAACATCGGCTAAATATCAATTGCGAAAAATGGGAATATAGGAGAATCTCAACAAAACTTAATTTAGTAATTTCGCATATTTTTAGGCAAACAGTGTTTGCTATGTTTGCCTGGAGCAGACTCTGAGTGAGTCCCCTATGAATTACCTACACATCGGACAAACAGCAGCATGTGCTCACGCTCAAACGCGATTTTACTTAAGCTACAATAAATTTAACAACGTCTGATGGTCTCCATTTTCCCTAAATTTGGAAGACAAGTTTCGGCTCCTAGGATTCGCATTGATTTCAACATGACCCTATTGTTATAGTAGCCACATGGGAAAAACGTCTACCAAGTGGGTGTGGCACATAGCTTCCTCGTATCCATAACCCGATTATATAGATGATCCGATGCATAGTAGTTAATCTCAAAACACCAATCTTTAAGTACCTTCCAGTACCCTCATAGGGGACCATCTACACGCTAATCTGTACAATCCTAGAAAATTTCATCAAATTGGGATGAAAAATGTAAATGTTATGGCTGTTACATGGATTTTACGTTTGCGCATGCGCAGAGGCTTCTGTAAATTTTAGGGCCTTGATTTTCATTGGGGACCATCCACAATCTAATCCGCGTAATCCCTGAAAATTTCATCGAAATCGGGTAGAAAATGTGGAAGTTATGGCCGTTACAAGGAATTCACGTTTGCGCATGCGCAGTCGCTTCTATCAGTCCGGGGATGATGATTTTCATAGGGGACCGTCTACACACCCATCCGCACAATCCCTGAAAATTTCATAGAAATCGGACAATAACTTCGTATAGTTATGCGCGTTACAAGGAATTCTTGACAGACACACAGACAGACAGACATACAGACAGACACGGAACCAAAATTTTGATTTTGGAGAACTTTTTTTTTCGTCCTTGAAAAGTGAAAACAAAGTTTCCGCTACCTTGGTAGACTCGGAAGCAAAATTATCTTCAAAATAAAAATTTCCATTCGCGTTTTACGTTTCACACCTTCCTGATCAATTTTGGTTCCGTGTTTCGTGGGAGTAAATTCCTAAGTAAGCACACATAAGTTGACCATCGTGTTCTTATCAGATGCCAAAGTATCACCTTTTCCTTGGTCAGGAGAACTACCTTCCTTGATCTACAAATTTCCTCTTATTCCTCCTCAATCCTCCTCGTTTGAAATAGCAGGACGTCTAATCTAGAAGTAGATAGCAATTTTATATACTCCACCCCTTAATTTACTACCTACAATACCATTGTACGAATCTTACTTGAAATGCAGAAGTTGAACGTCTACCTGACGGCAAGTTTTGATGCAGTAGTCACGAAATACGGCCACATACTAATCTCAACCTCTCGTTGTATCTGTCGCCGATCGCTTTGATTAGATAAAAGGAACAGGAGACCAATTAATTCTCTGCCGTGTAAATTTCAGGTAAACTGCGTCTATACCGTCAGGCAACTGGGAAGAAAATATTAATTCCCTGGATGACGTCTGAACGGTGATAAGATCATAATTAATTATAAGATATAATTGATTAATATATTAACATAATGCTAATAATACATTAATAATAATATATATGATATATATAATAGCAATTTCCATTTGAATTCACCCTTTTCCCAATTGAATTAAACCTTTTCCCAACACAATGAAACCTTTTTTCCGAAATAATTGAACTTCTCAAAAGAGTGGGATGTAATATAAAGTAAATAAACGACGTAACAACCAGTGAGCATGAAGTAGACGCCACTGGTGAATCCCTTCCGAGTGACATCACTGATACCGTATCACTTGGAAGGGATCCCTTCGTAGGCACGCGTCGTCTATTCCTTGACCCAACGTCGTTTATTTATTTTATATTACATCCCATTCTTTTGAGAAGATCAATTATTTTGGAAAAAGGTTTAATTATTTTGGAAAAAAGTTTAATTGTATTGGGAAAAGGTTTAATTCTACAACTAATTTCCGACAAAAAGTGCCTCTTGACAGTTTTTGGTATCCCCATGCAAAATGCCTTTCTTTTTCACATTTTCACATCACCCCCGGACTGATAGTAGCCGGTGCGCCTGCGCAAACGTGAGTTCCTTGTAACAGCCATAACATCCAAATTTTCAATCCGATTTCAATTACATTTTCAGGGATTATGCGGATGAGGTTGTAGACGAACCCCTATGAAAATCAAGGACTTCAAATTGACAATAGCCTCTGCGCATGCGCAAAGGTAAAAAAAAATCCTTGTAACAGCCATAACACTTACATTTTTCATCCGAATTTGATGAAGTTTTCTAGGATAGTTCAGATTTTTGTGTAGATGGTCCTCTATGAAAATCATCTCCTCCAGACTAATAGTAGTTGCTGCGCATGCGCAAACGTGAAATCCTAATAACAGCCATTACTTCTACGTTTTCCATCCGATTTCGATGAAATTTTCAGAGATTGCGCGGGCTGGCGTGTAGATGGTCCCCTATGAGGGTAGTGGAAGGTACTTAGAGATTGTTGTTTTGAGATTAACTACTATGCATCGGATCACCTATACAATCGGGTTATGAATACGAGGAAGCTATGTGCCACACCCTTTCTTTTATTTTTCATTAGTTTCACACTATAAAGCCATAAACTATTGTAATTCATACATTACCTATTAAGTACTTTAACATTGATGAAAAGTTTCATAAATTATTATTGATTCCTACAAAAATGTATATAAGAGAAAATACTCTTCAGCACTATTATTCCGTGATTGAAGGTAGTTCGTGTTAAATGGTAAAGAAACTTGTTGTACTAATTTTGGTTTATTAAGTTCAATAATGAAGCTTTGGAATTGACCGAGAAAAAATGTGCTAAACCCCCCTCATAATTTGTTGGTTTACGTTTACGTAGATACCTAGTATCCAAAAATCGAATGCAAATTTTGCCGTATATGGGTTCCATTTGGGGTCTAGTTGTGCCCCGAAGCTTTTGGTTGATGTAGGTCGCTTCTAAGGGTTGAAATTTAGAAAACGCCCTAGCTCAAAAAAGTTTGATATAAAGGTATTGTTTTTCCATCAAATCAAGATAGTTTTGAATTTTTAGAGACCACGCGGAGCCCTGTAGGACAAACCGTTCGCCCCCTACGAGAACTTTAAGGGTTGGACTTATATTACTATAAATCAGAAACACGAGTGTGAATCGCAGAAGAGGCCTAATCTCCGTTCACATTTTAGACCAAAATGCGATCGATGTTTTTCTTCATGTTGGATGGTTGGTGGCTTTGTAGACGAGTGATCTATATAGAAAAATAATAAACCATTGTGTAGTAATTTGCAGCGTTTTGTACGTAGGACCAGTAAATTAGTAGTAGTAGGTAAGTAAGCTAAACTTACCCGGAGAGTTGAACTTAACAAAAGTTCAGCTTCTGTAAAGTGCAGCTCAAGTGACACCTCTTCCAAAGTTTGGTTCGTGAACAGCGTTTCCTCTCAAGTACAGCTCCAAGTGAAGCTTTCATGCTTCAATATTATTTAAAATTTCCACTTAGAGCAGTCTGTGAATACGGCCTTGAATTTGTTAGAAAAGAAAAGCAGAAGAATACATCGATAGCATTTGGAGGAGATGCGTGTAAAGAAGGGATGCGCCTAAAGAAGGAATGGACGTACAGAAGGAATGCTTGGATTCTTTCATTACAGAACATTAACCCCTGGTGTTGGTTAATGGTAAAAATGGCAAAGCCGTGTTCTTTGTAGACGAGTGATCTATATAGAAAAATAATAAACGATTGTGTAACAATTTGCAGCGTTTTTTGAACAGGATCTCTCGGTGAGTACCGTAAAAATGTGATCTAGATCTTCTTCTAGGTGTGAACAAGAGGTACAATTTGTGGTACTCGGCTGACCAATTCGATGTAAATATTTTTTGCATAGGTAGTGGTCACTCCTCACCCTCATCCTGTTCTTATAATAAGTGAGTGAAGCTTCTACCCAGTCGCTACAGACACAGTAAACGATGTATCCGAAGGATCCTGGCGGCCTGATAGGATCTCTAACGAGGACTTTCCTATCTGACCAGCTTCCTACCTATCTTGAAATTAGGAAAGGGAAATGGATAGTACACACCTTACGAGGCCTGACGGTACAATAGAAAAAGATCCCCTTAACTGGAATTCCCAGGGATAAAGAAAGATTGATTGATCTATATAGAAATTTATTTACGTACAAACTCAACTACAACAACAACAACAGTAACAACATAACGATAAGATATCGATGGTGATTTTTTTAAATTATAAAAGTTCCTGGTCAGGTTAAAGGCTGCAGAAGGTGCCAAGGATTCCCTTCCTTCAAGCAGCCTTCCTCAATGCCCTCCGATGTTAAACTCTAAGGATAGATATCATGGTTACGATCACATGTTTTGTTCCACATAAGTTGGAAATCAGGTTAGATACACCATCAGGCACTGTAAATACTGGAGAAAAAAAATTCATAATGAATATATGCAGGCACGTCCATGTATGTGATTTTGTATTTATTTTTCAATCTTTTCCATTTTCATCGGGAGACCCCCTTCAACGGCCAATAAGACAGAACGCGGTTTAAACACAATCTTATCTTTCTTGGTGGATCCCGGGAGGAATCGGAAGGTGTGGAGAAGCCTCGCCATCGCAAGTTTGATCTCTACCAGCGCGAATCGCTTCCCTGCAACAATCAAGTTGTAAAATGCTGCGAATTATTACTCAATGGATAATGATTAATTTACCGTAAGATCACCTACTAGCTACCTACTCGCAATAACATCCGAGAGATTCGTAAAACCTTCATTACGAAATTTGGTTCTCGGTTGCAAAGGATGCAGGACTGAGTAACTCCATTCAAAGAAACGAACAAACATCGCATTTGATCAGATGAAATTTGAACGGACATTAGGCCAATTCTCGCCAGTGATTCACACTCGTGTTTCTGATTTGTCCAACCCTTTATTTCTCATAGAGAGTAAACTATTTGTCCTACAATAATGGCTTTTGATTCTAAAAATTCAATTCTATTTTAAATTGGTGAAAAAACAACACATTTATATCGAGAATTTTAAACGCCGTTTTGAAATTTTCAACCCTTATTTTTCACCCTTTTGAAGTGACTGACATAAACCAAAAACTTTGGGGCACATCTAGACCCCAAAAGGAGCCAATATACCAAATTTCATCAAAATCGATCAGTGGGAACTAAGGAAAGTGCCGCGTACGGCGGTCGGTCGTATTTTTGGTTTATTATTTTCAAAAATGAACCTTTCGAATCGACAAAGAAAGAAAATTTTAACCCCCACCTCAAAATTTGTTGGTTCAAGGTACGTAGAGTCCGAAAATCGAATAAAAATTTCCTTAGTTCCCATGAACCGATTTTGATGAAATTTGGTATATGGGCTCCATTTGGGGTCTAGTTTTGATTGATGCAGTCACTTCTGAAAAATAAGTCACGGTTGAATAATAAGGGTTGAAATTTCAAAAACGACTTGGTCGAAAAAATTGTGATATAAAGGTTTTGTTTTTCCATCAATTTAAGATGGTGTTCGGTCCGGAAAATGATAAATTTATAGTGGACTGTGATTTTGAAATAGAAAGACCGATTCTACGTTTATTAAGAGAAGGAGAAAAGCTACTTTATTAATGTTGATTTGAAATATAAGAAAGAGAAACTCCTTGAGCTATAAAGGAAATATTGATGAAGTAGAGGAATATAGTGAGGGGTTCACCTGCGTGCTTCGTGCTTCTGTTCTTCTGGCAGGAAGGTAGACCGCGAGATAACCACTCTTGTTCGCGAAATTTGAATTGCCGAGACTTAGCAAAAACGTGGGGGGGGGGGGGGAATGGAGGGAGGAGTTCACAATAGGAAAGGTGTGAGCCAGGTCGGTGCACGTAATCCTTCCATAAACTGGTGGGGTCCTTCCATAAACAAGATTATAGAGTCCAAACAGATAGTATTGGATTTTTAGAACCGAATGAGGTCACCAGGAGCTCTGTAGGACCAACCGTTCGCTCCCTACGAGAACTTAAGGGTTGGGCTTACGATAAATCAGAAACACGAGTGTGAATCGCAAAAGAGGCCTAATCTCCATTTAAATTTTAGTTGACAAAAATGCGATCGCTGTTCGTTTCCTTGAGTTGTGCTCAGTTATGCTTCCTTAGCAACCAGTAATCAAATTTCCTCGTGAAGGCACCCACAACTCCCAGTTTCTTCGAACTGAGTGTGAAGTGTTTATTTCTTTAAAATAAACTTGATTATGAAGGAGGTGTGTGGTAGGTAGATAGTATCTATGGTAGGCAGGTGGTGACAATGGCAAAGCCGTATTCTTTGCAGACGAGTGATCTATATAGAAAAATAAACCTTTGTGTAATAATTTGCAGCTTTTTAAATTCTAGGTGACTTGTAAACATCCAAATTTTGAGGGGAGTTACAATTTTTTTCTTTCTCGATTCCAAAGGTTCATTTGTGAAAATAATAAACCAAATCGTAATTTTTAATTATACCTAACACATTTTAGGAGTAACAGATAATTTATCGACACTCGGCAAGGAAAAGGTCCAATATGCCAGAATACAAAAGGTTGGAAAATCACGATTTTCTGTGGCAGCTTTCCCAAGAGAACTCAACCAATCAAACCGAGAGTTTTGATTTTTTGGCTTTAGTTTGATCCAATTGGTTTAATGTTATTCCCAATAATAAAAATTACCATTTCCTAGAGAGTCTGACGCACATCAAATGCCGTTGGTTTTTTTGAGTTTTTTTTTTCAAATACACGCTTTATTTTCTATTGTTCAACGTAATTCCTTATTCCTCTTAGAAAATATCGGAAAATGATTAAAAAAATCACGTGCAAATTTTGACCATCATGGCGTATTATGCCGTGAGAAGTAGAATTAGCGTGAGAGAAAATTTTGAAAAAATCAGGTTTGAAATCCAAACGGCTCAGAAGAATGTTCCGTCATTTGATGTGGAGGAAAAACAGGTCATCCAAGAGCGTGTAGAGGGAAAAGTGTGGCTTATAACAAGCCTTGGCCATGTTATTCGTCAATTTGATTATTGAGTAAAACCCACTCATCTACAGCAATGATAAGAGGGAGGAGGTGAAGTTGGTGGGCTTCCTTTAAACGGTCCTACGGCAGCGTCCACTCACTGTAAATGAGGGGTTTCTTTTAGACTGATTTGAAATAAGTTCGCAGGTACTCAGTTGCAACTTTGCCTATTTAATTCTTCCTGAAAGTATTTTATTTTGAAGACATTTGGATTTATTCTGTATGCATTTTATCATTTCGGAATACCTACGATCTCAGTGTATTTGCCAAGTTTGTGTGCGAACTCTTGTGAAAAACATTATTTTAACACAACAAACTATCTATCTATCATCTATAGCTGAGCTGTTCCTCCTCCAAATCGACCAGTCCTCAAGCTGAGCCGTTTTCTTTTTCAGTCCCAAACTGTTCTTCCTTCACAGTATTGGTATTTTTCCCTACCGAGCGTCGATATACTGGTAATCATAATAAACATAAATCTTACCGATACAAATTCTAGGGCCGTCGCCAAAGGGTGAATAAGCTCCTCTGGTAATTGGCTGCTCGAATCTTTCAGGTTTGAATTTTTCCGGTTCAGGGAAATATTTTGGGTCGTGGTGCAAACTGTAGACTGGGATGTTGATAGCAGTTCCTTTTGGAATTGTCGTCCCATCGGGGAATGTGTACTCTTTGGTGCAGACTCGCACCATGAAAGGCAGTGGAGGGAAGAGCCTCAGAGTTTCTTTGAAACAAAAATACAGAATTACAGCTTTGAATTGAATCATACAAATTACCTTTATAGGGTTTCTGACATTGTTTTCACAATGCAATCGACCTCACACTCGTACCATTTCACAACAGGTAAATGGAAAAAACCTACTTTATGAACTAATGGTCGTTTCTCAAGTACACAAATATCTATATATCTATCTTTTTATTGTAAGAATGAGACCAACCACAGGTTATTATCGTAGGTTAAAATCTACCAAAAAAAAAAAAACTAGGTAAATACGAGACATTTATAGCCTCAAGGAAGCGGAGCAATAAGTAGCCATGAGAGAAATCATCGTAACGAATTCTGATTTTCTGATTGGAAAACAGCTGATGACGCCATGAAATGGCACCACAGTTTTTTTTAGTATTTACTGTTGGATATAGGATAATTCGCGCAATTTTGACTTGAAACTGCCAATATTTTTAAAATTATGGCCTAATAGATTAGTCTCATTCTATTCACGAGGAACCATGACCTGGAGAACTGTGCGTAAATAAATGGTTATTGAGTAGAATGATGATCAATTAAAGAGGTAAATTATGTTAATTTTTCACTTCGGTTTTACCTCTTCAGAACTCCTACGGCACTTTTACCTCATCACATTAATACCTAGGTAGTTATTACCTGCAATGTTAAAATAATTTGATGCTCCCCTGATGATAATGATCTGGGAAAGCACTTAACTAATAAACAACATTCTAGCCAATGCTCACTACGTACCATCAATACAGTTGCTCAAATACGTCAATTCTCTCAGCATGTCGTAGGTGAAATCTCCATGTTTAGCTAACAATCTGTTCACCTCTTCGCGGGCTTTGTCTTGACAGTCTTGGTTTTGTGACAGCAAATAAGTCAAGTGATAAATAGTTGAGGAAGTCGTTTCAAAACCGGCTACCAGGAAGCCGAATACTTGAGCTCCCAATAGACCGTCGTCCAATTCTGAAAAGTATGAAAATAATGTTCAATTCAATACGTCCATTTGCATAAAAAAACATCGCAAGGAGTTGCGCCAACATTATTATGAATTAGCAAATATAGTAGTTCACAGGGTACATACAAATGATGAAGAAAAAACTTCATCAAAATGAGAAAAAATTCAATTTTCAAAAGTGGGGAAAAAACGCTGCAAATCATTGCCCAAAGGTTTATTATTTTCTGTATAAATCACCCTTCTGTATAGATCACTGGTTCTCCATCAATAGCACCTACCACCATCTGTATTCTCCCTTGACCTTCCTTCTCAAATTTCAGCTTCCTGCGTTCAATAGAATTGAAAATCGCTTCGGAGCTCACTCAGCTGATCAGTGATCTGAAGAGTGAAGAAGATCTTCTCGAATGCTGGAGACGCCTGGAAGAGCACTGATCAGCTGAGTGAGCTCCGAAGCCATTTTCAATCTTATTGAACGCAGGAAGCTGAAATTTGAGAGGGAAGGTCAAGGGAGAATACAGATGGTGGTAGGTGCTATTGATGGAGAACCAGTGATCTATACAGAAGGGTGATCTATACAGAAAATAATTAACCTTTGGGCAATGATTTGCAGCGTTTTTTACCTACCAACTTTTTTTTACCTACCAACTATTGGTAGGTAAAAAAACCATACTGCTTCACAGCTTCACAATCAAGTTTATTAGAAAGAACTAAACGCTTCACACTCGATTCGAAAAATAGAAAGCTTCATATGGAAATTTGATTACGGTTACGCAGAAGGCAAAACTGTATACAAATCGAAGAAATGAACAGCGATCGCATTTTAGTCAGAGAAAATTTGAACGGAGTTTAGACCTCTTTTGCGATTCACACTCATGATTCTGTTTTATCGAAGGAAAACCTTCAAGTACTCGTAGGGACCGAACGGTTTGTCCTACAGAGCTCCGGGTGGTTTCAAAATTTTTTAAAAATTCAATACTATTTAAAATTGGTGAAAAAACGATACCTTTATTTCGAGAGCTTTCGAGCTAAGGAACTCTTGAAAATTTCAACCCTTAATTTTCACCCCTTAGAAGTGAATGAGATCAACCAAAAGCTTCGCGGCACAACTAGACCCCAAATGGAGCCCATATACCAAACTTGAACCAAATCGGTCCAGTGTTGCTAAGAAAAGTGCCGCGTACGGCGTACGGAGGACGGACGGAAATTTTCTTATTTGATTTTTGGATTCTACGTACCTTGAAACGTAAAACATCAAATTTTGAGGGCTGTTAAACTTTTTTTTTTTCTTGCTCGATTCCAAAGGCTTATTATTGAAAATAATAAACCAAAATGGAGGCCAAAAGCACGTTTTTAAAGCAAACATTAAATTTTCATAGGCATATCTCAGGGGTTTTCAACATGTTTACGGGCATATTGATCCAAGCCCTGGCTATTACATTCCAGCGTTTGGTTCTGGAATTAGGAGGGAACAGCTGTCCTGGCTTCGCAATACACGAAGATGGACCGGAATACACGATTTAGCTGCTCGCAAGAGGGATACCACAGAAAGAACTCTTTCCGTGATTCTAGTAGTAGAGGATTGATTGCCTAGTCAGTGATTGATCTACGTCTACGACGTTCAGTGAACAAGAGGGAGAGGGACATCCCCTGGACTGCCTGCATTATTAAACAGTGTTCTTTGGTACATTTTGTGATGAATCTATTAAACCATTTCCATTTCCTCATACCTATCACTTCTTTTTCAGCCGAGTCGGTCATTTGAAACCTCGATTCCTGGTGGTCTTCTTCGTCCTTTTCGTGCTCTTCCACCTCCACACTTCCTTTCTCCTTCAGCTGCAGAAGTAGTTGCATAAAGTCATTTCTCGAGTAGCCAGTTGTCAACCTGTGGTGGAAGCTTTGTTTCACTATATTCATCACGAAGTCCTCAGTTTCTTTGGGGCGTTGCTTCAACTGCAAAATGAAGCGATACTTTGGTTTTAGTTGGCCATCACTTGACTTTCCTCACTTTTTAACATATTTACTTGTTACAGACTAATATACTTAAAACAGTTTATGAACAGAGAACTAAAATTACGTCACTTTTAGAACCAACTATTTAGATGTACAATCATCTATTTTCCAAAAACCATTACCTGTGCCTCTCTAATTGAAACAAAATCTTGCACAAATGAGTTCCGTCAAACAGTTTTTGAACAGGTGCTGCCACCTGTAGTCTCAGAATCTCACTGATACCTGGTGCCATTAAGCCTTAAACTCTTCTCAGTACCTATATTTTGATCAGCAACTATGTAGATCGACCCAAAAAATTACAGTACGTCAAACGGATTGGGAAAGGTGTCTACTGAATGATAAAATCCTTCTTCGCCGAGCTTTCGGTCAATATATTACCTTCTTCATCTCCATACCTTGGCATCTCCATCAACCCCTTTCAAAATGACTCTTGGCATGCTCACTGAGTAAACCATCCTTCGAGCCCTGAAGAAGGTAATATACAGGGTGAGTGCTGTGTTTTAAGTATGTTATGACGAGATGTAAATTGTAAGGCTTTTGTAAGATTGAATTCGTAGAATATTATATTTTCAACTGTAAACATTTGAAACATGAATAGCAACGTTTGCGCATGGTAATAATAACTAATGTTTTGGATATAACAATCTCCCCCACTTTTTCTTCAACAACAAACATAATCGTCCAAATAACGCGGTGGTCTTCTGTCTCTCTGTGAACGTCGTGTCGTGTTGTTGTTGAGATACTGTTCTTGATGTTCATGTTCCTGATCTTCTTCCATGTTGTCGCGATGTAGCTCCCTCTCCCCCACTTGTGGTCTTGTGTTTGCTTCTTCGACTTGTGGAGAATATGAAAGGAGATCTAATTGAGTATGTTGTTCAGAAATTGTTGAATGTTGTTGCGTTGTATGTACTTGGTTGTCGTTGAATCTGACTTGTTTCTTCTTTGATTGTGATTTTATCAATTGATTAATGTGTCGTTTCAGTGATCTTCCTTCGTCTAATTCGATTATGTAGTGTAATTTTCCTAATTTCTTTTTTACTGTTCCAAATTTCCATGTTGGCTTATTGTTAATGAAAAATTTGGATTGTACCCTGTCTCCTTCCTCAAGGTTCCTTGTTCTAGGCTGCATTGGTTGCGTCGATTTCTCTTCCTGGACAGGACGCATTGCATCTAATTTTATCCTGATTTGTCTGTTCAGATACATTTCGGCAGGAGATAGTCCATTTGCTAATGGTGTAGCTCTGTAACGTAGTAGAATAGTTTGAATTTTGTTGTGTATTAATGTAATTTCTTGTTCCATAGCTTTCAGTCGGTTCTTGAGTATTTGTACGTTTCTTTCCGCTAATCCGTTAGTAGCTGGATGTCCTGGTGCTATGTGCTTTTGTTTTACTGTATTAAAATCCTCTCTGTTTATGTTGTTGTCTATGTCGTTCAAATTGATTTTTAGTCTTCTGACCCAGACTCGGCCCAATAGAGGTGTATATCCTTTTGGAATTGTGATATACCTACATGTAGTTATTGTTAGTTTTGATCCATGGTTACCAACCTGAAATCTGGTAGCCAAGGCTAAACAATAAAAGATTCATTCCAGTTTCCACATCCCACTCGAGTTGTCTTATGATTTATATTTTACACAATTATATAACATAACATGGCGCTGCGGACAGGATTGTTGGAACACTCTGAAGAAGAGTTAGACGTCGAGTCGATACGACTGGGTACTGGTACTGTGCACATTGATCACGTTTCTGGCCCCTCAGTTTCAGCCCCATACGTGGTTCCTATACATCTGAATACATACAACGTCAGTTTTCAGGTAGATACAGGTGCTGATGCGACATGCGTTCCGCCTTCCATTTTGAACGTCGTTAGAATTTCTCCCATGTCTTTGGTCCCTTACCTCGGCAGAATAAGTCATGCTGGAAGTGGCTCGCTTACCTGCTTGGGTACGTTTGCTGCTGAACTTTCCTACGGATTTTCAACCATTCAAGAACAAATTTTCGTCATAAAAGAATTGGCTACTCCTCTTTTGGGTAGATCGTCTATAGAAGGGCTCAAGCTTCTATCAATCAACAGACGCACCTCGAATGTTCTGGAAGCAAAGGCCAAAGACTGTTACACCTGTGCCAAGTATCGCCCCAGCCATTCAGATCCTACGAAGCCAACATACTTTCCTCAGCTACCATGGTCCACAGTGGGGATTGACTTTCTGAAGGCAAAAGGGGAGTTGTTTCTTATACTGCAAGACTACTTTTCTCAGTTCCTCGAAATTCAGCTAGTCAAGAACAACCAAGCTTCTACCATAGTAAAAGTACTTAAACAGATTTTTGCCAGACATGGGGTACCGCACAAGGTACGAAGTGACAACGGTCCACCGTTTAACAGCCGCGTGTTTGTTGATTTCGCCAAGGAGTATGAGTTTGAAATTTTAGCAAGTAGTCCCACGTATGCTCGATCGAATGATCTTGCAAAGTCCGCCGTGAAGACGGCTAAGCTGTTGATTATGAAGTGTACGGATTGGGCTGAGGGTCTCCTGCGCTACAACGCTACCCTCACTTGAGAATGGATATTCCCCATCGGAACTTCTAATGGGACGTAAGCTCCGAACCTCGGTACCAGCGTTGCAGAACTCTTTGAGGCCCACTCTTGTGGGCGAAGCAGCTCTGAAGTACAAGGAGTTGACGCAGAGGGAGAAGGCAAAGAAGAACTACGACAGAAGACATGGATCATTCTTGGAACGTCCACCATTGGAACCCGGTCAGCATGTATGGATCACCAACATGAAGATGAAGGGTCGCGTTTTTAGGGAACTAGACCAGCCTCGTTCCCATCTAGTTGAAACGGAGAGAGGTGGAAGGATCCAGAGAAACCGTTTTCACTGTGTCCCTTTCAAGCCTTAGGGCCCAGGATCTGGCTGAAGAAGGGGAGATGTGATATACCTACATGTAGTTATTGTTAGTTTTGATCCATGGTTACCAACCTGAAATCTGGTAGCCAAGGCTAAACAATAAAAGATTCATTCCAGTTTCCACATCCCACTCGAGTTGTCTTATGATTTATATTTTACACAATTATATAACATAACAGGAATGATGTACATTTCTTCATCCGATGTATTTGTTCCATATTGAATTTTCACGTGTACCTTTCCCAATGGTAAGAAAACATTTTCTGTATATGATCGAAACGCAACTTTTGTTGGGAGAATCGGATTCCTAATGTTTAATTTGTCGAAATGGTCTTTTGGAATTAACGTATAACCAGCTCCTGTGTCAACTTCAAAGTTTTGTGGAACATCTTCAATTTTTACGGTAGTGTAGTATTTTTTTGAGTCTGCAGTTGTTTGGTTCGAATTGATTTGATCGTATATGTCAACGATTTTGTGGATCCCAATATCTTCGTAGTGGTTTATTTGATTAGTCCTCAATTTGGTGTTATTTAATTTTGTTCGAGATTTGATACATACTTTTTCTACATGTCCATTTAGCTTACATGATGAGCATTTCAGTTTCGTCTGGTCTATTCGACAATTTTTCGACAAGTGATTGTCGACCACATCTCAAACAAATGTTATTTATTCCAAGCTTCTCTAAATCGATTCGTGATTTAGATCGGTTGTTATAAAAATTTAGTGTTTGTTGATTGATTTTGATGTGAAGACGTGTCGTTATTTTCCCGTGATTTGTATTCTCGCCTGGAAATTCGATGTATTTCGTCAGTGATATTTATATTTGCAGATGTTTTTGATAGTTCTATGCTGTCTAATTTTGAAGCTTTTGTCGCCAAAAGTAGAGGAACGTTCGTACGGAGCACAGAGTAACGGAGACAAGTTAACAGAGAAGAAAGCCAACGTTAAAATGGTGGGCAAGCATTTTGAGGCTGCCTCAGTTGCGCTATCTACTTTCAGCTAGGATTGAGGAACTACTACGGAAGTGGCGGGGAGGGGGAGGCCACACTCTTCATACCGCTTCTTTTCAAATCCTTTTGAATGACCAGAAATTGATCTTTTCGTTTCATCATCATTTAGATATGCAAAAATTACTTAGTAAATTCAATCGAGGCGAAAGATATTTTCCAAGTTGCCCTTACAATTGTTGTTGTCCCTATCGCCAGTTGTTCAAATGTTGAATCGACAACTGCCACTCATAGAAACGTTTGAAACCCAGTGTATTATTGAAAATCGCTCGATTTTTTCGTACATATCGCGAATATAACTAAATGTTATCAAATTAATTACTTAGATACGGCCGGTAACGCACCAAGGAGAAAAATATGTGATAAATAAGGTGACTTGTTGTGGTGAGGTTGGGAACAAGTGATCATGAACGCTATCTGTTTCTTTCCGCTATAACTACGTCCTGGAGCTCCACCAATCAGAACGCTTCTCGGGCTCCCGCATTTAGCTTTCAGCCCAGTGGTACGGAGGTGGGGCTGGTCTCATTTGGAAGGAGAGTTTTTCCAGTTTAGTTCCCCTCTAGGCCAGTTACCGCCTTGCATTGAACACGGGAGCAGCGTGCTTTCGCGACAGAAGCTTACTTTTCGAATGGCCACTCGATCGTGGCAACGCAGCGGGCGTTCCGCACTCACTTTAATCTTCCCGGTACTGCACCTGTTCCCGGCCGCCAATCGATTATTTCGTGGATAACTTCGTTCAGGGAAAGAGGAGATGTGACGTCGAACAACAGTTCAACGGCCAGTCAGATCGCCCGAAAACATCGATACAGTGAGGGTTTCTTTTTTGCGTTCTCCTCGTCGCTCTGATTCCTCCACCTAGCTATGGTTGAGGAATTTTTTCTGCCCCAACTCGAAGAAATGGACCTTGGTGATGTTTATTTCCAGCAAGATGGTGCAACAGCGCACACGGCGCGAACAGTGATGGCAGTTTTGCGTGAGAACTTCGAGGGTCGACTCATCTCGCAGTGGAGGAGATCTGGGACCTAGGGCAGGTGCCCCCCGTGGCGACTGCCCTCCCGGCAAACTGCCCTCCTGCGGGAGGGTAGTTTCAACCCGAAACACAAATGTGCGCCCCGTGAAAGTGCATTCCCGGCAAACTGCCCTCCGAGGAGGCCAGTTTTTACTGTACGTCAGGAGAAACTGCCCTCCTGCTCACATCACGTATTAGCAGGGCCCTCTCATCGAATCGGTCCTTACAAATGGACCTCCGTGGCAAGTGCCCTCCTTGGCAGCTGCCCTCCCGGTAAACTGGCCTCCTAGCCCTTACAAACACGACTAGATATTTTACCTGCAGAACACGAAACATAATGTTGGCATTACAACAAGCTAATGTAGATTACACGGGCATTGCTTGCCTACTGTAGTATAAAATACAAAGAATGTTCGCCGGAAATCATAGGCTTTATTTGCCAGAATCGAACTGAATGAAATTGTAAAATTCAAGATAGGAATCGTAGCAACTTTGCAACAACAAGAACATGTGTGTTAAACTAATACTACATTCACCCCCTCCCTTAGAACGGAACATAATCAGCCAGGTATCCGGGAGGTTTCCGAGTTCTGGTACTTCTTCGGATAGGGACCTCGTCAGACGTTCCTGGACTGGAAACGGGTTGAATGGGGGAGGGTGAGGCAGGGGATAAAAGTGGTGTTGGAGTTGGCGAAGCTGGTAACGAGTTGGTAGAACCTCCAATGCTGTCGTTGGTGTCCTCATTCCCAGCGCAGGGGTCATCAGTTTCATTGAAGGGTTCATCCGCCTGAGTACATTCCGCTACTCCAAGAGGTGCGAGATGTCTGGAGGAAACTGTGGTCTCCCGTCCATTAGGGTACTGAATCCGAGCATAATCATGCCCCCCATCCAAAAGTGTGACCTCCTCAACTAATGGGTCAAATTTCGAACGGCGGTCGAACTTCCTCAGTAAGACTTGACCGGGGGTCATGAGCCAAGACGGGGTGGAGCATCCATTTCTAGAACGACGAGGGTGGTTGAATATCCGTTCATGGGGAGTGCAGTTCGTCGACGTGCAGAGCATAGATCGAATGGCGTGCAGCGCGTCTTGTAGAACCGTTTCCCAATGACTGATAGGCAATTTATTCTCCTTGATGGCAAGTTCTATTGTTTTCCACAATGTCCCGTTCAGCCGTTCGATCTGTCCGTTGCCCTGAGGATTATACGGTGTGGTTCGGCTGGTGGCAGTTCCATACTCTGCCAAGAATGTTCTCAAATTTTGCGACATGAATGATGAACCGCGGTCGGTGTGAATATATGCTGGTGCGCCAAAGATAGAGAAAAGCTGTTGTAGGCACTTTTTAACAGTTTCTGAGCTGACATCCCGACATGCAAATGCGAATGGGAATCTCGAGTATTCGTCGATGATTGTTAGGAGAAAGCGATTCCCAGAGCTTGAGGGTAGGGGCCCTTTAAAATCCATGTTCAGCCTTTCAAAGGGAGCGGTTGCTTTGATGAGTGTGCCTTTATTCTTGAAAAACTGTGGTTTCACTTCGGAGCAGACTCTACATGATGAAGTGATTTTGCGAATGTCTTCCATTGAATATGGTAAGTTCTTGCTTCGAACCCAATGATTCATTCTAATTACTCCAGGATGGCTTAGTGAGCAGTGGAGATTGGTAAGATGTTCGAGATCGTTTGATATGTGGCATACTCTTGAGAGGGCGTCAGCTGCACAGTTCTGAACTCCAGGTCTATATATTATGTCATATGAGTAGCATGAGAGTTCCATTCTCCAGCGCACAATCTTCTCGTTCTTGATTTTCCCAGAATGTTTCAAGTCGAACATAAACGATACCGAACGTTGGTCGGTAACTAGAGTAAAATGCCTTCCCAGTAAGAAGTGTCTCCAATAACGGATGGCCTCAACTATAGCGTAAGCTTCCTTCTCAATCGATGAGTGACGCCTTTCTGAGCTTGACAGAGTCCTAGAGAAGAATGCAACAGGCCTGTCAGATTGAGTGAGCGTGGCTGCAATCGAAGTGTTGGAAGCGTCAGTTTCTACGCAGAAAGGAACATCATTATCAATGTCGATGTGAGCGAGAGAAGAATCTGCTACCGACTTCTTGAGATCTTCAAAAGTCTTCAATGAGTCTTCGGAGAGAGGAAATGAGCTGTTTACCAGGGGCTTGATTCGCTCAGAAAATTTTGGTATGAATTTTGAGTAATGGGAAAACATCCCAAGGGCTCTTTTCAGAGAAGCCAGATCAGTTGGTGGTGGGTACTCGAGTAAAGGTTTGAGCCGATTGGGACCAGGACGTATTGTGTGGTTGTGGATAGCATGCCCAAGAATGTTTATGGATCGAATTGAATATGAACTTTTCGCGTCATTTATAGTGAGATTGTACTTCGAAGCAGCAGCCATGAATCGTTCTAGGTTCCTATCATGTTCCTTCTCATTCTTACCACAGATTGTCAAATCGTCTAGGTAAGCGAATGTATCTTTCAAACCTTCTTCTCTTATAATTCGATCAATGACTCTCTGGAACCCAGCCACTCCATTTGTAACTCCGAAAGGGATACGAGTAAATTGGAAAAGTTTCCCACAAGCTTCAAAAGCTGTGTATGGCCGATCCTTCTCGGGAATGGGTACTTGGTGATACGCGCTTCGAAGGTCGATTGTACTGAACACGGAATAGCCTGCAACTTTGTTGACTATATCACTAATTTTCGGAAGTGGGTAGGCATCAAGCTGAGTAAAACGGTTGATCGTGCGTGAATAGTCAATACACATTCTGCGCTTGTGATTCCCTCCACCAGCGACCAGAACCTGGGCTCGCCAAGGAGAAATGCTATCCTCGATAATGTTGTCATCGATTAATTTCTGGATTTCGATTTCTATGAATTGAGCATCCTCTTTGGAATGTGCACGGGGCTTAACAGCAATAGGTCTGCAGTCACTGGTGAGGTTCGAGAAAAGCTGTGCAGGTGCTACTTCAGCAACTGCAACGCATACTTGTAATGGAGCCTTTGGACCACCAAAATCGAATAAGACAGTAGAATGCTGCTGAAGCAAATTTCGGCCAACAATCATTTCAAAGCACAGGTCAGGCATGACAGAAAGCTCGGCTTCTGGATAGGAGTGTCCAAGCATCGTGATGTCGGCCTTACATGTCCCTACGATGTCTGCATGCTGACTTTTTGACGCTAAGCCTACCTTTCCAAAAGTTGGACGAATTTCCAAACTTAAATTTTTGGCTATTCTCTCATTTATGATGCTGATGTCACTTCCTGAGTCGATCATACCACAGATCTTTTGTCCATCTATTAGAATATTGGCCTTGACTTTGGATACTCCGGAAGAACATATAGGGAGTGTGACAGCAGCTGCCATAGAGGTCTTACTACTTCCTAGTGTTTTGGCAGTTTTGGGTGAACGACATACACTCATCCAGTGCCCTACTTTGTCACAGTTATGGCATTTGTCTTTCAAAGCTGGACATGATGAGCGGGGATGTTTCGTTCTACCACAGAAATAACACAATGGTTTCGTTCGTAACGCATTAACATGAGGCAATTCGTCAGAAACTGGGGCCTGAGATACATCCAGGGCTTTAGTAGGAGTCAAGACAGCGTTCACTGTAGGGGTGGGTTCATTGTAGCTTTGAGCATGAATTACTGCTAGTTCTAGGGAGCGTGCCTGCGAGTGTGCTTCATCCAACGTTAAGGTCTTATTCTCTAGCAATCTTTGACGAATGGATTGGTTGAGTAATCCACGAATGAACGAGTCGCGAACGCACTCATCCCGGTACATCTCGGCCGTAACCGCTCTGAATTGGCAATCCCTACTCATTAATTTGAGAGAATCCATGTATCTATCAACAGACTCATTTGGTTGTTGAGCTCGAATCGAAAGTAAATGTCTCGCAACTATCTCGTTCGGTGGTTTCTCGAATGTATTTTTAAGAATCTGTATTGCATCGTTGAATGTTTGCGATTGACTCACGTACTCGAAGATTTCTGTGGAGACGAAGTTGATCAGAATGCGTAACTTCTCTTCCTCGGTGACCTGCATGGTGCGCAGATAGTTCCGGAACCGTTGATGCCAGTGCCGCCATAGTCCAGGAGATGATGGAGAATCTGGTTTGAGATCCAGCACGGGAGGACGTAAAACGCGTTCCATTGAATGGAATAACGATTCTGGCAAATAAATTGTAGTATAAAATACAAAGAATGTTCGCCGGAAATCATAGGCTTTATTTGCCAGAATCGAACTGAATGAAATTGTAAAATTCAAGATAGGAATCGTAGCAACTTTGCAACAACAAGAACATGTGTGTTAAACTAATACTACACCTACATTTACTTATAATTTACTTATTTTTACGGAGCTTTCCTCGTTTGGTAAACTTGTCCTTTGATACCATGTCCCGCACTACCATGTCCTTTGATACCGGTGATAATTGAAAAACGGTGATATTTTTCAAAGAAATTGGTGTCTCGGAGTCTCGGTGCGCGCCCGCCCCCTTTCAGCCCCCCTCCCGCTGTCCAACCCCGTCAGCGGGCGAGCTCCGAGACGCGTTTTTGAGACCACGCGGAGCTTTGTAGGACAAACCGTTCGCTCCCTACGAAAATTTTAGGGTTTAAATTGAAATATATATAAGTTAAGTATGTAATTAATGCTGAGTGCTCCTTATTATTGCAGAACCTAGGAAAAACCCCGCTTAGGGCTCTGCGAGCCCCGCGGAGGCAAGAGATTGTACGGGCAGTCTTGACTCGCCCTTGCTGTAGTGTAGTTCGTTCGTCTAAGTTCTCTCTTTGTAAATATTTGTATCTTTGGAAAATTAAAGTTGTTTTTTAAAAACTCGTTTCCTCAATCGTGATACTAGTTTTTAAAAAACAACTTTAATCTTCCAAAGATACAAATATTTACAATTATATATTATATAAATCGAAACACGAGTGTGAATCGCAAAAGAAGCCTAATCTCCGTTCAAATTAGAGCTGACCGAAATGCGATCGATGGTTGGTGATATGGATTTTTTTTTATTTTTTAATATTTTTTTTTATCTATTTATTTATTTTTTTTTTTTTTGATTTTTTTTTATATTGGATGGTTGGTGATTTTGTAGATGAGTGATCTATACTTGTAGAAAAAATAATAAACCATTGTGTAATAATTTGCAGCGTTTTGGTTTATTGTTTTCAATAATGAACCTTTGGAATCGACCAAGAAAAAAAAATTTTTAACACCCCCTCCAAATTTGATGGTTTACGTTTCAAGATACGTAGAAAATTTGGCCGTCCGTCCGCCGTACGCGGCACTTTTGCCACTTAGCATTGACCGATTTTGATGAAATTTGGTATGTAGGCTCCTTTATGGGGTCTAGTTGTGCCCCGAAGATTTGGGTTGATGTAGGTCACTTCTAAGGGTTCCAAAATCAATTTTGAAATTTTGAAAACGCCCTAACTCAAAAAATTTTGACATAAAGGTAACGTTTTTCCTTCAATTTAGGATTCTATAGAATTTTTTGAGACCACCCGGAGCTCTGTAGGACAAACCGTTCGCTGACTACGAGAGTTTAAAGTTTGGACGTACGATAAATCAGAAACACGAGTGTGAATCGCAAAAGAGGCCTAATCTCCGTTCAAGTGTTAGCTGACCGAAATGCGTTCGATGTTTTTCTACATGTTGGATGGTTGGTGGCTTTGCAGACGAGTGATCTATGTAGAAAAATAAAAATAATAAACCATTGTGTAATAATTTGCAGCGTTTATGCATCGGATCAGACACACCCATCAGTGTAATGGATACGAAGAAGCTATGTGCCACACCCATTTGGCCGACTTTTTTTCCTGATCCCAAACCGAGTGAGTTTCCGCCCCATGATCCCAACCATGCCACTGCTCTCTTGAACGTCGCCATTATCACTAGATGATAAAAGACTACTATACCTCACTATCATTCGTCCTATATATGGCAATATGGTTGTTCAGTTTGGGGCCTGGCAAGCAAAACTCAGATCAAACGGGTCCAGACTCAGCAAAACCGTGTGCTTCGCATTATCACCGACGCTCCTTGTTCGTGAGAAATCATGTGATACACCGCGATGTTGAAGTACCTGAGGTTGAGAACGTTATAAGGTCTACAATGACACGAAAGCAGGATTCCTTCCGATCTCACCAATCTACAGTGTTAGATACACTGCTCTCCTAATGGGACAGAACGAGACTCCCCCGACGTCTTATAGAAAACGGACCGCCGATCTAGTCGAAACCTAGTCATTCATAAATTTATTCGTGTCATTGTTCGTGTCTAGTACTGATATTTCCAGTCTTTCGTCAAATTCGTGTCATTGTTCGAGTCTACTGTTATTACTATATAGTCATTCATCAATTCGTGCCATTGTTCGTTTTTGTTAATGTTATTACTTAAAATTAATTTATCAACTTTACGTTCTTATAATGTATGTTAACGAGCTCCACTAAAAGTTACGAGGGACTGTCACTGGACAGATACCCTCTTTCATGTTCCACTGTACTAAGTACAAAAAATTACATCTTAAAATTACCACAACATAAAAGTATTTTGTAATATACAAAAAGTTGAATGAAATATTTAAAAAAAAAATGATCCCAATCCCGGATCCCTTATTACGTTGCGCTAATTAAAAATATTTAAAACCCACATAGGTTAGTTAATTCCTTAATTATAAGTAAATGTAGGCAAGCAATGCCCGTGTAATGTACATTAGCTTGTTGTGATGCCAACATTATGTTTCGTGTTCTGCAGGTAAAATATCTAGTCGTGTTTGTAAGGGCTATAGGAGGCCAGTTTACCGGGAGGGCAGTTGCCAAGGAGGGCACTTGCCACGGAGGTCGATTTGTAAGGACCGATTCGATGAGAGGGCCCTGCTAATATGTGGTGTGAGCAGGAGGGCAGTTTGCCGGGAATGCACTTTCACGGGGCGCACATTTGTGTTTCGGGTTGAAACTACTCTCCCGCGGGAGGGCAGTTTGCCGGGAGGGCAGTCGCCACGGGGGGCACCTGCCCTAGGTCCATTTGAGGGATACAATCTTTAAAACCATGTGAAACAAATATGGAAGACCTTGTTTACATAATAAAATTTGAATTACGTTGATATCTTGGATACTTTTTTTAAAATTGACCTTTCAAATCAGCAAGGTTCGTTGGCTCACCCTGTATTAACCGAAAGCTCGGCGAAGAAGGATTTTATCATTCAGTAGACCCCAATCTTTGACGTGCTATATTTTGATATTAAGTATGGGGGGTGTTGTCGACTATATAGAGTGATGGGGCTGTGTGAATTGTTGAGCTTCGGTCGACGAACTTTAGGCGTTTTTCCCCCAACGTTTCGGCTCTTTATTTAGCCATTATCAAGGACTACAAAAGAAAATACAACCTAAGGCGCTAAGTGGTACTTTAGACAAAACATAGATAATAGATAAACAGTAGATCAATAGTTAATATAAAAAATGTTGTTGTTTACTTAGCCTAGATATAGGCTAAATAAAGAGTCGAAATGTTGGGGGGAAACACCTAAAATTCATTGACCGAACCTCAGCAAACTACACATCCTCATCACTCTATATTTTGATACATAGGTATACTTACATATCTATATTTTGACATATTCTACATTAGTTGTGATTCCTCGTTAATATAAACAACAAACTTTTTGCTTCCAATTTTACCAAGTTAGCGGGAGCATTCTTTTCCCTTTTTAAGGTAAAATAAAAAATGTATTACAAAATAAAAATTTTCCGCTTGCGTTTTAATTTTTATACCTTCTTGAACAATTTTGGTTTCGTGTCTGTCACGTAATGGGAAAAACTGTAGGAAGTCCGATTTCGCTGGAAATTTCAAGTATTGTGCGGTTTGACATGTAGATGGTCCCCTATGATAATAATCGTCACCAGAGAGTTAGTAGCCGCTGCGCATGTTCAGACGTAAAACCCTTGTAGCAGCCAGAATTCCTGGATTTTCCACCCAATTTTTATGAAACGTTCAGGAATTATGCGAGTAGGTGTGAAGGGTAGAGCGAAGATGTCTAATGGATGAAACACCTCGTATTTATGACAATTTATGATCCTTAACACCAATACAGAATCTCTTGATGGTGTTCATTTTCCAATCATCATCCCAGTTAAAGAAAAAACATGGCAGAATACCACACATCTTCCGAGCGGAGTAGAGCCCCCAACTATCTTACAAATTTGAGCGAAATCCGCCAATTTCACTTTAGACCAACTAAATTAGACTTAAATAGAACATTACCCTTAGTAGGTTGAACAACCATGGAGCTATCAGTCTCGTCAATGCTTTGATCATCGTTACTGTTGAGGGCGTGAAAAGAGTTTTGGAGAACAAAACGAATTCGCTGTTTGGATTCCCAATCGATTTACTCTCAATACCAAAAGCACACGAACCTGAACAAAAAGGAAAGTACAGTTTCAATTTTTTTAAATGCCATCTTCACTAATTATTATTAATTATAAATCTCATAATTTACAGGTACAAGAACAATAAAGATATGTTGACTTCATTCTTGTGTCAGCTAAATTGGCTTTGTCTTCCCTTGCCACGTGACAGGTACTCAAATAAAATAGATCAGTTGTATGATAATCTCGTACTTATAACTTCTATTGTGAATCCCACAGAATTCTCCTTCATGTCGATGTCTTTCCCGAAAGGAACAGTTTTCTCCAAATGCGCTATGAAAGTGTCCACGCATTTCTTCATTTCTGCGTACATGAATTTCAGCTTTCCTGACGTAAATATGGGCGATAATTTGGCTCTCATGAATCTGGAGAAAAATATCAGCTGTACACATACAAAATTACAGCATACGAAGAGCAAGTTGTAAATTATGACACAACGACAGAGGATATGAGTGTGGTGTTCTTCAATTATTCATATGAATATCGAAAGCATTCATTGAATACGTGCAGTTGTTATCATTAGAGGGACAATAATTGAATTCGACGTTTATTTTAAACTCAAGTGTTTGTCATTCAGTACTTTGAGTGTTTGTTTCGATACAACTGAAGATTCTGATTTAGGTCAGGTCATTCTTTCAGCCAAATTTCTTTGTTTTCTTGGGATGTCGACTATAGTGTACAGTCGACAATAACAACTTCATGTTTTCAATTATTCAACGGTGAATAATTTTTTGACATTAGTGCACAAATTGGTTGATAAACACGAAAATGTGAGGTTGTCCAAAGAAATCCATAGTTTTAGGGTGTTTCAAGAAGCCGCGACTGGAAGAATAATGAATTCACGAATGAAAAACTTGTTTCACAGAACATATAATGAAGAAAATATAATTAAGGTGCAATAACATGTAAACAACAATGGGCTTAAGGGTCAGTGAAAGTAGTACTTATACAGTGACATTTCAAACAATGATTACAGTGGCGATGACGCAATACCCATTGATAGTAAAGTAAAGGTAATTTACCTGACGTTTACTTTAAAAGTAAACAAGCATTTCAGGTTGGATTTCGTCCGACTGCCATTCCTGACGTCGCGGACGTCATCAGCCGACTTCCGAAGGCAAGATCAGAATTTGTTCTGATGGTTTCGCTCGAGAATTCCCATTGCCTCACCGCCCTGGGTTGGGACTAGGGAGACGGCGAGCCCCGGACGCACGAAAACACGCCATGGTGACGAGACTCGAACCCATAACACCCCGCAGAAGCCGGTCCGAGAATCGCCACCCAAAGAAAGCGCGCCGCACCAGGTTGAATTCGCTGTTGAGCTCACACCTCCAGAGGTTTGCTGTCACCCAAACCTGTAAGCTCTACGCTGTAAGATAGGACTGCCATGGCTACCATTCTAGCTGAAGCCACCCATCAAGTACTTCGCGTAGGGCTGTGGACTCCCAAATGGTTGGACTCCAAAACATTGAATAGGTAGACTCAACCAAACTAGAATCGTGATCATGGCTAGCCACTGCGCATGCGCCAAAGTTAAATTCTTAAGGAGCATAAATTCGACAATTTCCATTCAATTTTGGTGGTGTGCTGTGTAGTTGAGACTCTAAAAGGTCACCTGATCATCAAATTTGAAGAGTAGTGGTAGGTACTTAGAGAATGCAGTTTTTATTATCTTCTATTATCTTCGATGCATTTCTTTCTCGTATCTAATCTTCTTATGGATACGAGGAAGCTATGTGTCACACCCACTCGGAAGAAGACCCTCCATGTTTCCCCCTTCAAAATCTGAGGTTCCAAAGCTACTTTAGAGTACATTTTCGAGCAAAACATGAACGTACCTCCACTTGGCTCCGTTCAATAAGAAAAGGTGGCCATCCAGAGGATTGCGTTTCGAATTTGCTATTACCCCTCGATCGACGAAATGCCCGAAATCGGTGGTGTAGACTCTATGTACCAGTTCTGGGTCTCTGATCATGATTGTTGGTTTGACTGCGTTATAGAATCCTCCCATTTTGTGAGGCTCCAATTGGTAATATAGTTTCGTCAACGTAGACACTGTAGCAGAAAAACATTTCCATTTAGACAGCATGAGCGAGTTTTTGAAAAAAAAAAAAACTATGCACTAAGTAGGTATACTTAATAGGTAGTTAAGTAGGCGCTAGTATATTTCATTACATTTTTGATAATTGTATTCAATTGACCCCATTTGGACCATAGTGTCACCAGTGTCACCAAAAACATCTTAGGAATTCCATAGCTGACCCAAGGTGTCACCAGATTAAAGAGTTAAATTTCAATTCAAACAATAATGGATAGAGCTGAATTTTTTTAAACCATTTTTTTTAAGTTATAAAGAAGTCAAAAAATGATGTTATGAATATTTTTTTATTGATTTATTTGGAAATGTTTCGTAATTTTGAGACCTCTAATAGCCCACAAAAAATTCTGCTGTTCATTTAATTAATAATTCCAATTTGAATTTGGTTTCCGGTGACATTTTGGAACAGCTGTGGAGTTCCTGAGATGTTTTCGGTCATACTAGTGATACCATGGTCCAATTGAGGTTAATGTTACATTCTAAGGTATATTAAAATTGCCGAAAACTGCTACGCACAATAATGGTGAATTTTATTTAGCAATCCTTTCATCATTTAATAATTAACAGGACTTTTATATTACGTCACGATGGGGTTTGCGAGCGTCACATCACGATATAAATTAACATTCATAAACATTTTTAGTGGAAAAAAATGTCGTAAAATTGATTGTTAATAAATGATCCGAGTGTAAATCCGTCAGTATTTTTTTTTTCTTTTTTTACAACAGACTGACTAGTAAGGAAATGATGCTTGAAATCGCTACAGTTAGCAACCATCAATCCGGAAGTGCTGAAGTTTATAAGGGACTGTTTACAGTTCAACTAACAAAATCCTTGGTAAATTCTTAAAAATCAAATTATTTGAACAGTTTCAAACATTACAAGGATTTTAAGACCCAACTGATAGACAAAAATCAAAACTGTTTTATCTTGGACGCAAAACCAACAACAAAATTTCTCATTTAGGTTTAAAAACCCTACAAATTATTACACAATGGTTTATTATTTTGCTGCATTGATTACCTGTCTGCACAGAACTCGGCTTTTCCATTAATGCTACCTACTAGCAATGAAATTGCTATGCGAGAGTTGTCGTGGGTGCTTTCATTACGAAATTTGGTTCTTGGTTGCTGAGGAAGCCTGTAAGACTGAGAGACATGAAACGAAACATTATGCAAAGAAACGAACAATCATCGCGCATCCAAAGCCTTTCCCTACTCATCAAAATTTGATTTTCACAATCATGCTGCTAGTGGTCGATGAGATCAAACAGCAACACGAATGTGGTAGAGGGGAAGCATAATTATTTAGCAATTAATTTTTTTTTTAATTTTCCGGTCAAGGAAGCTTTGTACCTGTGTAGCAGAAACATTGTGATCCATCAACATCGAAATTTCCACTCGCGCTTTCACTTTAGAGCTTCCTGTCAAATTTTGATTCTACCTCTGGAAAAAGATGTGCTGTCTGTCGAGAAGAACAACAAGAAAATATTGAACGACTTTGATGCAATTTTCAGGATGTCTCTGGAGTTTCCAAGAGTTCTCCTCTGCTAGACTGAGGAGAACGTAAATTCCTTGTACTATTTTTCCGCTCCAGTTACAAAAGTGTTCAAATTCTTCCTCAGGTGAAGGCTCTGAATCGATTGTTCGTAAATTTCATTTCATTCGGACCAGTAGGAGCCAAGGCGTCGAGAAAATGCTAATATTTATTCTTATTATATTCTTGAACCATCAGATTCCACACGAGACTTTTTCCACCGCTAAATAAAAGACAATGATTGATGATTAAGATCCCCTCTCAGAAGTGATTAGATAAGCGAAATCATAAATAACACTTCCAAGTAAATAGCGGAGGAGTGATTTATTCTTGTAAATACTCAACCTAAAATGGACGATGACTTTCGATTATTCGAGATGAGTACTCTGCAAAACCATTTAAAAGCAGTCACTTTGCAGAACTGAAAAAATCTCTT
The DNA here is from genome assembly GCA_009739505.2 of Apolygus lucorum. NCBI lineage: Eukaryota > Metazoa > Arthropoda > Insecta > Hemiptera > Miridae > Apolygus > Apolygus lucorum. The sequence continues at coordinate 41,126,436 of CM019169.2, forward strand.
ATATCTTGACGGTTTAATCCAGAATTTTTCAGCAAAATTTTTGGGAATATTATCTAATAACGGTTGTAGTAGTGTCAGGTAAACGACCAAGTTGTAGGTTTGCTATTTAGAAACAACGCGATTAACAATTCTTTCTGATTTATGCTGATATTGCAGAATATTTTGCTCTCCTCAGAATTCCCTTCCTGGCTAAATTGCCAAAAAATTCATCAGAAGCTGTTCTTGAACCAACTTCCAACCTCCTGATGGAGCGAAATCGTTCGATCCGTGCAAAATAAAACATCAAGTCCCCCAGCCACAGCATACGACGTAAATATCTTTTGAAAATTTCGAAAAATAAGTTACATTACTTATAAACAAGTTATAGTATTTCTATTTCCAGATAATGAAAGGTGTAATGGCAGGATTCCATGGCTTATTAGACTCCTACGAACTCACATCGAATAATTATTCGCGAGCAAGGTTACAGAAAAACATATCGTTGTTCGAGGCCCAGCATAGCACATCTGACATTTTGACGAAATCGAGTTAAGAACGGTTTCTTATTCAAAATTTCACGCCCGAGCGATTGGCGCTAACAGTTTTTCGATCTGGCCGCTCGTAGCGCTAGTATTTGCGATTTAGTTAGTATAGCATATCTAAAACCACCCAACAGCAAGGCACATCTGCACAGAAAACATGGAAAAATCGTATATGCCAGGAAGCGAGGTAATTTTGTTGAGTTTATTGCAATGATTTGAAGTATCTAGCGGTTTTTTCCTTTTAATAATGCTTAATAAAGATTCAATCTTGATTTATAACAAAAAGAAAATCATAAATCATCGGCATTAGTTAAGAAAATAAGATAAATAAGTTTGAACTACAAATGTGCTATGCTGCTAGGGTGAAGCTATGTTAGATGTGCATTGCTGTTTTGTGTTTTATTTCGAACAAAACTCATTTTCGTGAACAAAATCGGTGCCTCTGTAGGAAGAAAGAAGAAACGAAGTTCTAGCAGAGTTCCTGTGTGGCAGAACTTAGGCCTACCAAAGTACCCAAAAATAATTGTTAATGTTATCTCATTGAAGAAAATCTGCGTAATCATTTTCCAAAACTAAGAAGTAATAAGTAAGATGTGAAGTGAATTTATTCCTTTTATTCAACTGAAAAGCCTATTCTGATGGATTTTTATAATTATCTATTAAGTAAATGAAATACTAGTCATTGTCTCATTACTGTGAAAATCTTCTCAATCCATGTTCATTGACTGGAATATCTACAAATATATGTCTTTTTGGGTTCTGAAATTTTACTGAAGTTTTAAAAAATACATTTGAAGTTAATAATATTCAACTGGTTAACCCTAGTTGGACCATAGTGTCACTAGCGTCACCGAAAACATCTCAGGAACTCCACAGATATCTCTAAATGTCACCGGAGTAACCAAAATTAAATTACAACTTTAAATGTAATGGACAGCAGAATTTTTTGTCTCAAAATAGAGTCATGAAATCAATTTCCAAGGAAATCGATGAAAAAATTTTCAAAATTTTTATCATAACATCAATTTTTGATTTCCATTAACTAACAGAAAATGTTTCGAAAAATTCAGCTCTGTCCATTAATTTTTAAATTGCAATTAATATCTAGTTAATCTGGTGACACCTTGGGAAAGCTGTGGGATTCCCAAGATGTTTTCAGTGACACTAGTGACACCATGGTCCAAAAAGGAGTAATGATATTTAACTTCAACTATTTTTTTAAATTTCAGCAGAATTTTAAAACCCGAAACGACTTACATATTTGTAGACATTCCAGTCAATGAACATAAATTGACAAGATTTTCATATTAATGAGACAATGACTAGTATTTCATTTAGTAATTAATTATCAAAACCCACCATCAGAGTAGGCTTTTCAGTTGAATAACAGGAATAAAATCACTTCACATCTGACTTATAGTAACACATGTTCGCTTTCCAGTAGAGAAATATGATTTGACAAGAAGGTCAGAGGAATATAACAATAAATTCAGTTTACTTTGGTAACTCCTCATCTCAATTTTGTAATAGGTTTGTTCCAGCGCCTCTCAGTTCATGAACTTTCTTACACCTAACCTGCGCACAACCCGCGCGCATGTTGAGTTCATGAACTGATGCGTTCCAGCGGCGCCGAGTTCGAGAACTTGCAAACATAAACCGCGTTCCAGCGCTTCCAGTTCATGAACTTTTTACACCTGGGTTCATGAACTTTCTGCACTCATCGAAGGCAGGGTTGTGAACTCGAACTGAAGGGTAACCTGTGCCGTTCACGTGAAACCTAGGTACTAATTTTTCATTTGTTGACCAGTTTTCACGCTAATCACTTGGCTCCATTCTCAAACTTTCTTTTCGTTGTGCTGAGCCCCTCTTTCTCGAAGAGCGAGTCGTCTTTAGGAATGAAGTGTTTTTCGAATGAAGTGTAAATTTTTGGAAATTACTTATGTTCTAACAAGTAGTCTCTAGGAATGAAGTGTTTTTCGAATGAAGTGTAGATTTTTGGAATTTACTTATGTTCTAACAGAAGCCATTTTCGATCGACTCTTTCTTTTTTCACAAATACACGATTATTCCATTATCACTACAGTGAGCTTTGTCTATTTATTTGGAGAGTGTGTCAAGGAAGTTCACATCATCCCTCTCTTCTGCAAACTATTTACCGTAAAATGGGGTGATTGATTACTCATGTGACATGGGCAAAAGTTGATTTGTTGACTACAATAGTGGGTTGCTGCGTTTGAATTGAAAGCTTTTTCGAGAAAATTGAAGCTTTTTACAAGAAAATTGAATGTTTTACGCCGAGTCCGGTCACCTGTCGATCTCAATATGACTTCACGATTTCGGTATCATTTCTTCAGTAGTTTTTCACGCTGAACTCAATGGCGATACTTCCGAATAATTCTGACTGCTAGAAAGTGAATTTTTGAAGAAATAGTGGAAGCTGATCAATGAAATGAACCTCCGAACTCCAGGTATGAACTCTGCAATGTTTTTTCTACTGAAACAATGTTGTTTGAGTCCCATAAGATTGCATTTTAACGTAACACAAATAAGATGATGTTGCTATTGAGTAGAAAGGTGTTACTTTATGCTCAGTACCTTATCTACGAATAATGCGTATTTTTTTAACGAAAAATGAAGGATTTCATCGAAATAACCACTATTTTGCAGTCAAGAAGTATCACCATTGGATTCAGCATGAAATTACATGTAATTCCTATGCATAGGAAATTAATGATACCAAAAACTTGTCAATTCATCTTGAGATCGAGGGTGACCATGATAAACCACGTATAACACTTGATTTTTTTAGTAAAACGCACGTTTTTTTGGCACTAAAACTTGATTTAGGTACCTACTCTTCCAATATGAATTTTAAAAAGAAAAATTGATAGACCATTGGAAAACTGACAATTTGAGCATGTTTTTTCGAAGAGCGCCCATCGAAATAGGCAGGGATTCAGAGTAAAAACTTGTGGTTTGCTTTTTGACTTGATTTTTTCAAACATGTTTTATTGCTAAAATATTTTGGTTTCGCACTTGTTAGCTTGGAAATGTAACGCTCTTTTCAACAATATCCTCAAACTTGAGTTTACTTGGTAAATATCAGGAGTTACAACAGTTTTAATGTAATAAGTCAGTAAACACGAAAAAATTCTTTAAATTGAGAAAACTTGAAAAAACAAGGGGTTGAAACAAAATAGCTAGGAGACATTGTTTGTTAAAAATTGCGAAGAATCGTTCAATCTTAAACTTAAAAAATCCTAAAAAATCTTAAACTTAAAAAATCCCGCTAAAGATTGAGATGAGAGGAGGTTATTCAAGGTTTGTTGAAAGCCGAGTTGCGCGCTCCCTGCCGAATTTCATGTTAACTACTAAAAACGTTCCAGCGCACAGGTTCCTGAACCTAAAAAGTGGAACAAACCTATTAAGTAGAAACCCCACAATAAACAATTCATGTTTTATCATTCTGCACTTCGTCCCATGAAATACGTGCATTGCTAAACAATATATTTGTTATTGTGAAGCGTCCAATCTGTATAATAATTATACAGATTGGACATTATACACTCATGTGATGTGCCTTTCTTATTTCCTATGAATTATTCATAGGAAATAAGAAAGGCACATCACATGAGTGCCATAAGAAAATATACACTCCTAGTAACGCAGGTAAACTGTAGTGAAATATGTTACCCCTCTGCGATATAGCAAAAATGTTCGACAGCACAGCACATCTAGGGGACGAAATCAGGGCAGCATAGCACATCTACGCTAATTTCGAAGGTAGTTCGTTGACAACCAAATTTATTGTAAAATCATGTCGAGCGACCCCAATTAGGCTAGTTTGAACACAGAAAATAGAGAAAACACGATTACTTTACTCGCAAAACAGTTTTTTGGCTCTCCTGAAAAGTTTGCAAAAGTTAGATGTGCCACGCTGGGCCTCAAACGACGATATTGTTAGTAATGCACTCATTCCCAGTAGTTAAGCGATAAAACACGCATTTTTATTCGCAACTGCACACAACTGTTTCACTCAATTTAATTTAGTTAGGTAGTATTTCGAGTAAGAAACAGTGAAAAAACAACAACAGCCTCGAATTAGAACGGCATTTTAAAATCTGTGATCTACGAAACAGTACATGCGAACTCCCCCTCCCTCCCACCAACATCGATGGTGCCAGTCTGGCACCAAAGCGGTAATACGTCGTAACGTTGAACTTTCATGTTAGTTTTAATAGGTAGTAAGAAAAATATCACATCCGTAATCAAGATGAAACACCCCAAACCCCACGAAATACGTGGTTCTTTAGGACGACCCACAGTAAGACTTGGGCGTCCTTATGCGTTTGATATGAGTAAAAGTCACAAAACAAAACAGCAAACAACACTCAACAGAAAAAAACAGCACTCTAATCCGTTTTAGACCATTAGAAAAAAAACCAAAGGTGTATGTCTGTGTGTGTTTGTGTGACAAAATCTTGTGTCATCTGCATATGCCTTAGTTCTCAACCGATTTTCCTGGTTCTTTTTTTTGTTCAGTCGCCGGAATTTCGAATTTTGTATTTTAAGGGGAGGAAGAGGGGGGGAGGGGTTTAATGCTTAAAAACCGTGAGTTTTCGGGCATAATCTAGTAAATTCTTCCGAGGCCTCAATTTCCAACAGATTTGCGTGTTTCTTTTTTTATTCGACTCAGAAATTTTCCGAATTGGATACTATTTAACCAGAGTATCAAAATGAGCATGGGAAGGGGGCGAGTGGGGGGATAGTATTCACAAAATACCCAATTTTTCAATAGTTCTGTTCCTTTATAGCTTACTAATTGTACCCAAGCTTTGAAATAGAGGAAAAATTCTCATCATACCTCTGGATTTTCATTAATTATTCCCTGTACCACCATGAAACTAACAGTGGTGCCACCATGGTGCTAGGGCACCATAAACCTCATATTTCGTTGGTGTTTTCGTGTTTCACCATGAATACTGGTGTGAACTTCGTCGGACTGCCCACCAAAACTAACAATAAAAGTTCTACGTTATGACGTATTATCGCTTTGGTGCCAGACTGGCACCATTGGTGGGGAAGGGGGGGGGGGAACTCGAATTGTCATGTTGGGAATCTTAGATCATGGATTTTAAAATGCTCTTCAAATTCGAAGCTCCCAAGCCGCTAAAAATGTTATGGTGGATAATGCCGAAGGGGGGGGGGGAGACTATTATTTCTTGCCTAAAATACCAAATAAATTAGATCGAATGAAACATTTGTATCGCTTAGCAACTGGTTTGACCTAATATCCAATGGGTCGTCCCCTGGAATGCATGCATTACTTAATAATAGGTTTGTGTCCTGACACCATGTTGGCGCCACTGACTTGTTCCATGATGGTAGAAAGAATACTACATAGAAATCGAGAGGTATTTTGATAATGTAGTTTCAATGTCAAAGCTTGAGTACAATTAGTGAGCTATAAAGGAACCGAAATGTTGGAAAATTGTATCTTTTCTGCATACTCCGCTTATTGATACTTTGCTACTTTTGATATTCTGGTGAAATAATCTGGAACTCGGAAGTTATCTGAGTCGAACAAAGCAAGAATCTCGCAAATCGGTGGGAAGTTGATATGAGGCCTGGGCAGAGTACACAAGATATTCTCTTACCTATAGTTTTTTCGCGGATTCAGAATGGTCTAAAACAGATTAGTACGGGATTATTTATTTCTGTTGAACGTTGTCCTCCTTCTCCCCAGATTAATCACATAAGGACACCCAAGTCTTGCTGTGGGACGTCCTGAAACACCGAAAGAATCTGGATTGCAATATTTCTGAAGACTCTGAATGGCTTTAAATTTAGATGCTTTAATCCTGATAAGACCTGACAAAATTAGAAACAGTCGTGAAATGTATTGAAAATTGGTTATGACAGAAAAGCTTCTAGAATATTCTATGAAAGGCTAGTTACTAGCGGTAAACATCAGAACTTGACGTCGTAGTAAACATGATCCACAAACACTAAACCAGTTTTTGAGGTTTGGTTCCTCTCACCTTCAGAACTTTGTCTCAATTTTGACTATGTAAGAATCCAAATAAACTCTCCATAACGAGTAAACAGGTTCAAAATCGTGTTGCTGTTAGTTATGATGGAAAACCAGCAACATGCACGTGAAAATCAAATTTCAGTTGGAAAATCTATCTTGTGATTGGTACTGCTCAATAATGTGATACACAAGCTTAGTTAAACCAACTAATTTTAATTGTTCATGTTTTTCTATTTGCGGAGCTGTTCACCCAGATGGCTGACTTGCTAAAAATTGTACGAAGAATGACTGACAAGTTAATAATTAGAGTAAATTTTTAGGTTTGCCACCACCTTCTGTTCCTACCAATGTTTAAAGATCCTCCATGATGAAGTTCACTGACCCTGACCACTCGCGTTCATAACAGTTATCTACCATAAAAGTTAACTTCCTTTAATGTTTTCCTTACTTGAAGTTTAGAAGGCTGACTTTATGTTCAAAAAATTGCTAAAAATTGCACGAAGAATGACTGAAAAATTAATAATTAGAGTAAATTTTTAGGTTTGCCACCACCTTCTGTTCCTACCAATGTTTAAAGATCCTCCATGATGAAGTTCACTGACCCTGACCACTCGCGTTCATAACAAAAGTTAACTTCCTTTAATGTTTTCCTTACTTGAAGTTTAGAAGGCTGACTTTATGTTCAAAAAATTGCAAAAATTGCACGAAGAATGACTGAAAAATTAATAATTAGAGTCGATTTTTAGGTTTGCCACCACCGTCTGTTCCTACCACTGTTTAAAGATCCTCCATGATGAAGTTTACTGACCCTAACGACTGGCGTTAATGACAGTTATCTACCATAAAAGTTAACTTCCTTTAATGTTTTCCTTACTAAGAGTTAGCAGAGCACAATACTTGCAGAATTGCTTAATAGCTGTTTTGATATTAGTGTAAGTTCCTATACAAGTATTTCTTTAGAGATGGGTTCTAAGAAGTGCCTACTCACCGGGGTGTTCTCGCATAAGCAATCCCTTGACGTCGCTTCCAAATGGCCATATGGGTTTGATGTAAGGAAGACCTAAATTATCGAAAAAGTTCGATAATTTTATGGATTTGTAAACGACGTAAGCTACGACGATGGAGACGGCTAGGACAGCCAGTTCCATTAACGTCACCATGGTGCCCTGAAGATTCGAAGTGGACTGAAATGAGCGACCAAAGTGAGATCAGTGGAAGAGGGGAGAACGACCCTGAGTGGGGCTGAACATCCCCACTCGAGTTCCCACTGTTCAAGCAATTATCATCTTTCTTACCTGTTTGTATTTGCCAAATATTAACAATAAGAGGAAGTTGGTTCGTCAAAGTCCACGGAGAAGTTGGTAGGCACCCATGGGCGATGCGCCATTGGACAGACGTCACACTCTGGTCCAACATACACTGACAGAACATCTGGCAAGTTGGTGTGGCACATAGCTTCCTCGTATCCATAACCTGAATATAAAAATTCCTTGTTTTTCCAAAATTTTCAATTTTAAGTTACATTTAATAATTTAATAATTAAATTAATTTATCGTAAACATTTTTAAGAGCAGGAATTGTTCTTCATTGAAGTTGTCCGGACCAGGCCCCAATGTAAAACATATTGTTTAGTAATGCATGCATTCCAGGGGACGTCCCATAGGATAAGCATTAGATCAGTTTAACCAGTTGGTAAGCGATAAAACTGTTTCACTCGATGTAATTTGGTTTATTACTTTAGGCAAGAAATAGTGACCCCCCCTCCCCCTCACCATTATCTACCAAAACATTTCTAGCGGCGTGGGAGCCTCGAATCTGAAGAGCATTTTAAAATCCATGATCTACGATACCCAACATGCGAATTCGAGTTCACCCCCCCCCCCCCCTCCCCTCCACCACCAATGGTGCCAGTCTGGCACCAAAGCGGAAATACGTCGTAACATTGAACTTTCATCTATTAGTTTTAGTAGGCGGTCCGTCGAGGTTCACATCCGTATTCAAGGTGAAACACAAAAAAAAAACACAAAAAAAAACAAAAAAACACGAAATATGCGGTTTATGGTCTCCTGGCACCACGGTGGCACCACTATTAGTTCCATGGTGGTACAGAGAATAATTCATGAAAATCCGGAGGTATAATGAGAATTTTTCCTCAATTTCAAAGGTTGGGTAGTACTACAATTAGAAAGCAGTAAAGGAACCGAAATATTGAAAAATCGGATATTTTGTGAATATTATCCCCCCACTTGCCCCCTCCCCTTGCGAATTTTGGTACTCGGGTGAAATTATGTACAACTCGGAAGTTATTTCAGTCAAACAAAAAAGAAACACACAAATCGGTTGGAAGTTGAGGCCTGGACAGATTTTACAAGATTACGCCCGCAAACGCACGTTTTTTAAGCAATAACCCCCCCTTTCCCCCCTTAAAAGGCAAAATTCAAAATTCCGGCGCCGTAGTGCACAACTAGATAGTTTTTCGCGTCGATGAAAAAAAGAACCACAAAAATCGGTTGAGAACTAAGGCCTGGGCAGAGTACACAAGATTATGCCCAAAACGCACGTTTTTCGAGCATTAACCCCCCCTTTCCCCCCCTTAAAAGGCAAAATTCGAAATTCCGGCGACGTAGTGCACAACTAGATAGTTTTCCGCGTCGAACAAAAAAAGAACCAGGAAAATCGGTTGAGTACTAAGGCCTGTGCAGACGACACAAGATTTTGTCACACACACACACACACACACACACACACACACACACACACACACACACACATACACACACAGGCGTACACCTATGGTTTTTTCGCGGATTTGGATTCAGAATGTTCTAAAACGGATTACTGTGTGGTTATTTTTTTTTTCTGTTGAGTGTTGTCCAACTTCACCCCAGATCGATCGCATAAGGACGCCCAAGTCTTACTGTGGGACGTCCTAAAAACTAGTCCAATTATAATTTTGGATAACGGTTCAATTTTCAACACCTCCAAAAACAAATAACTTTTCAAAAATGAAATATAAACAAAACAATTTAACTGCTTATGGCAACTACAATTTTGGCTTCCTTTTGAACTACCTCATTCTGGAGTTCTGGTCTTTCTCGAAGCAATGGCCAGGCTTCAGGTATCTGCTTCAACCATGAGGGGCCATTCCACCATTGTTCAAACTGAATGAGCTCTGTTGGTTTTGGATCGCGATGCACAATCCGCTGGGTTGTCTTTTGTTGAAACGTGGAACCAACAGTGTGCAGGAATATTAGTTGTAATATCAGCTACTCTATTCCCCACAAAGACTTTCCACGTTGGAGCGGGATCAGCTGTGATCCATGACAATGCGACAGTTGACTCTGAGAATGCTAGTACGCGATTTTGATCAGCAGAAGGGAACATGTGGACAGCTTTTCTCATTATTTGTCCGAGAAGCTGAGCAGCACATAGCTCAAGACAAGGGAGAGTGAGAGGTTTTATGGGAGCAAGTCGAGATTTTGACGACACTAGCCTGACAGTAGTAAATGGTGGTTGTTCCGAAGTACGATGGTTAACTGAAACGGTATATACAACAGCAGCGTATGCTTTCTCTGATGCGTCTGCGAAACCTACCAGTACAGGTTCGACTTTGACGAGGGTATATAACGAGGAATCTGCAAACATTTGAGAATGGGCAGTTCAGAAGCAAGCTCGGACCAGTCATTTATTACCCCAGATGGCAACTCCTCGTCCCAACCATAGGAATTTTGGCAGACCTTCCTGAATATCAATCGAGCGTAAACTGTGATTGGAACTAACCATCCCAGCGGATCGAAAACTTTGGCTATCTGGCTGGCTAGCTCACGCTTGGTTCGAATTTGGAGTACTGGTGACGGTTGGTAATGAAAGGAGTCAGATACAGGGTTCCAACATAAACCCAACATTTTGAGGACAGATTCGTCGTCTTCATCCATAAGAATGCTGGTGGATGCTGGCAAGAGGTGTTCCTGAGGAATATTTTCTAATAGGCGAGGATCATTGGAAGCCCACTTGCGAAGTTCAAATTTTGCAAGGGACAATAGATCAATCAGCTCGTTTCGAATTTGGACGGATTTTTTAATAGTGTTGCTGCCACCATTTATGTCGTCAACGTACGTTCTGTTTTGTGTTCATTGGCTAGTTCGAGAAGTACTCTACCCGCTAGGAAAGGTGCTGATGTGGTTCCGTAAGTCACGGTGGACAAGCGAAAATCCTGAACAGGTGCATTGGTATCAGATCGCCAAAGTATGCGTAAAAGATCACGATCTTCATCACAATGCTTGATTTGACGAAACATTTGCTTGATGTCAGCCATGAAGACATACTTGTCATTACGAAAACGAGTTACCACCTCATCTATATCAAGTTGAAGTCTTGGACCCGGCAGAAGAATGTCGTTCAATGATAAGCCAGTGCAAGTACTTTGTGATGCATTGAAAACTACTCTTATCTTCTCAGGAGGATCGTCGGTGCGATGAACTGAGTGATGAGGAAGATAATACACAATTTGACCCAGTGCGGGTGGAGGACAAGATTCCATATGATCAAGTTTCATGTCTTCTGTCATAAATGCTTCGTATGCACTTCTTTGTTGAGCGTTTTTCTTCAGTCGAGATTCTAGTTGATGCAAACGTCGGAGAGCGAGGGGTCTAGATATTCCTAAGAGATTTGGATTCTTTCTGAAAGGAAGAGCCACTTGAAAACGACCATCATCCTCACGGATACAGTGTTTGCGGAATAACTCTTCTGCCCTAAGTTCGTCAGGGGTCCAAGGTTGAACATCAGCTACTGATTCTAACTGAAACATTCTCTCCAATAACTTGGCATATTGGGGTTCTTGGTTGGAGGATGTAGAACATGATAGGGATGAAGTGCATCTGTCTTTCTTAGAGAGATTAACGGTTTCACAAACTTTGGGCAAATTAATAATGGTAGGTTGCGGCCAAGCTATAGGAGAAGTCAGCGAACGAGATATAATTGAATTTATGGAACATGAACTGGTAGGAGTAGTGAGTGACCTTATCGCAAGATGATGGTTTATCGATACATCTACATGTAGGCTGACGGAACCTGTAACGAAAGCCCAAACCTGAAGTACACTGAGGAAGAGGATCTATTTTAGGCTGGTGATGATTGGACGAAAGAGGATTCCCAGCAGACTCGATGGAGCCAGGACAAACAATTTCGGTCGAGGAAGAGACGCTGGTGGAAAGATTGTTATCACTGAGTGCTAGAGCATCCTTCACATAAATTTCATGGTTTTGCGAATAACTTCTAGAATTGTTATTTTCTCTTGTTGATGGATGAAATGTGACACGTTTGTTATGATTGCTGTATGAGCCAGAAATCAACCATCCAAAAGTAGTTTTTCGTGCATTAGGAGCTAGATCCAAGTTTTTCAAATGTTCCCAGTTGGAGTGAGGAAGCTTGGAGGATGGGATATCCAAGGTAGTTTTGTTAATTACTTTGAATAATATAATTAAATCTGAAAGACCCCCTCTCTGTTTTACAAACGCTACAGTGGTACCTAAGATTTTAATGTGATTTTCCCCTCCTATACCCGATAGTGATAAGGTGTTTGAGGGGTGAACTGAGAATCCTAATTTGACGGCAAGTTGTTTAGAAATAAGGTTAACTTCGGACCCTGTGTCCAAAATAGCTCTACCCTGGTGATAAATCTTTGAATTTTGACTTATATTAACTATAGCTGTCGGAATTATGGACATTTTATCCCTGACTTTTAGAATAGATGGAATACTCTTAATCATTTTTCTTTGTGTCATTCCAAGATTTTCCTCACCAGGCAGATCTAAACATCATTTCTTATAATCTAAAGTTGGGTGAGTTGAGTTAGAGTACTGTAAAGGAGTGTTATAGTGGTGAGTATGCTTGGTCAAATCGTGACAAGGTTCGCCACCCCAAGAGTCGGTCCCAGGAGGGTCAGGTGCAAGTATAGGGTCATGTTTTGTCAGCCTTTGAGATACACGTTTTGAATCCTGTACTTCCTCGTCGTCAGTTTCTGAAAGTTGAACTTGAGTTGGTAGAGAGTGTCCGGCAATTGTTCGTATTTTGGAACTTCTTTGGATTTTTCCTGAAGATGTAAGACGGGGAGATGCAGGAGGAGACCGCGAAGCTGTTGTAAAGTTCTCTACTCCAGGTTCTAGATGCACATAGCGGTGATGACGCTCCTTGCAATAAGAGCAGACTCTTTCGGATGGACAATCTTTCACTTGATGTTTGGAAGAGAAGCAGTTTTTGCATAAACCCTTTGACTCAATGAAGGATAGCCTTGCAGCGTTTGAAATGTCAAGAAATTTCTTGCAGAAGTATAAAAGATGAGAGTCATTACAAAAGAAACAGGAAGGCTGAATAGTTTGCTGAGTAAGGAAGGGCTGATCCAAAGTAGTGAAGGTTCGAGGTTTCGTTGTTCTCATAGGAGTACTTTTGGTGAGTTCTGGACTGTTGCGAATATTCATAGTCTGCGGTGGTTTAATGTGAAGTAATTCCACCTGGTTTCGTACAAAATGTACCTATTAGTTGGTCATGGGATGGGAGAGTAGACTGTCTAGAAATAACTTTCATGAAAAACGAATCCTGAAGTTCTGATGGTAATTTGGAATTTAAGTGATCAAAGTAAATGAAACTAGCCAGATTCTGAGCGGGAAGATTGGAAATGGCTGCTGTCAGATTCTCGGCATCTACTAAGAACTCTTCAAGTCCTCGGAGATTTTTGGTTGTGACTGCTTTCATGTTACGCCAACGACCCAATAGTACCGAAGCTACTTTATAAGTTCCAGCGTAGTTTTTGTCCAGTACAGATCGTGCACGTTCGTAATCTCGAGGAGAGGTTCCTAAACCTCTCAATAAACTCAGAGGAACACCTGAAAGTTTGCTCCGAAGGGCCGATAACTTCTGAGAGTCAGGAATGAGACGCAGATGAGCAGCTTCTTCAAATGCTAAAATGAACTCAGGATAAAGCATCACATCACCTGCAAAGATGGGGACACTATCCATCAATAGTGTATGCAATTTTAACTCCTGTATTCCCAGTCTAACAGGATCAGATTCATGTGTCGAGTGAGACCGAGGTGAATTATGTTCGGGTGCTGAGTGTTTGGTTCGTACTGAAGTTCGAACGTAAGTCTCAAAGGCGTCACACATTGAATACATTGCTGTGGTCAGTTGGTCCTGTTTTGAGTCGCGGTTCTCATCATCCTCAATTTGAATGAGATATGTGTCAGCCTCGGAATAGCGATCTAGATTAGCATTGTAACGCCTAACAACATTTCAGCAACATATCCAGAGGCATTCGACTTCGAATCAAAATTAGAAAACCTTGATCGTGCGTTTTCGAGATCCTTGAGGATGATATTCAATTTTCGACGGGCAACTACACAATCAGATGATTTTACATCCCGCTCGTCGTCAGTGTTATAAGTGTGTACGTCTTTAGTTTGATCATCATCATTATGTCGAGGAAAAATAATTGGAACGTTCTCACCCAATTTTCCGGTGTTCATCATTGTCACTCTCCTTGTAACAGGCCGACGAGGCTGGAAGGGGTTCAGGCCACTTGAATCCACGAAAGATTCCTCTTCTGATGACGAACTCATTTGTTAAGATAAAATTTCGATAGGTAGTCTTTTTGGTATTCACATATCCCGGGTTTCGGCACCAATGTTTTCCACTAGGGAAGGTCAAGGATAAAGTTCATATATAACACTGATAGAAATATTTTATTTTTGACACTTTCTACGAGAACAGAACAGAAGCTAACACAAGAATGCCGTCTAAAGACATGGCCGAAGAACAAAATATAGTCCATCACACTCAGCTGATTAAAATAAAAACAAAAGAGACGCGTGTGGCCAATATTGGCTGGAGGAGCCCCACCGTACTCACCCGCCTAGAAGCGACAAGTGAGGCAGCTCCCGGTCACGACCAAACATAGACCTCTGTTGAATTTTGAATTTACTTATTTGAAATTGTAACTAATATAACTGCTGAAGGTTATATGGGCACTAGGGTACCGTCCTTTAATCCTAGCCATCGTACTCTCCTTCTGCATCCGCGAAGTCTCATCGACCTTTGATTGATTAGTGTATTTAACCACCAGGGAGAGTTAGGACCTTAAGGCCCTCTCTTCCACCCTCCCTGGCGACAAAAACAAGTAATATATCCTCAGACAATCGTTGATAAACATCAATATAACTTAACTAACTAACTAACTGAATGGCGCTACAGCCCAGGGTGGGCCTTTGCTTCCTCTAGGACATCTTTCCAGCTTGAACGATCGTAATCTCCCCAAATTCACGAATTTGATAACGGCAAAATCATCGTACAGCTGATAGAGCTCTTCATTGTGGCGCCGCCTCCACTGTCCATGTTTGAACACAGGGCCCAGTATTCTCCGAAGGATTTTTCTCTCAAAAATTCTAAGGACATTCTCAGATTGCTTTGTCAGGACCCAAGTTTCTGAAGCATATGTCAGGACGGGGCGAAGCAGCGCCTTATACGAGGTAAGTTTAACTCTCCTGGAGAGTACTCGGTATTTCAGGAGCGGCAATAGTCCAAAATAGCATCGATTAGCAGCTAGTGTTCTTGATTTTATTTCGATCGTACAATCATTATTTTCGTGTCAACCAAGATATTTAATAACTTATGTTATGAAACTCCTCCAGTTTTATGTTGTCAAGTTCGTTGTTGATTTATCCACATGTTTTGGCCAATACTATTTTTCAAAAATATAAATGTTTTGAACACCGCAAAGTGCGAGAAATATCATTCTTTCTTAGTAGGAAAAAGGTATTTATTTGACAGTAGATAGGAGTTAAAAGTGATACAAGAGACACAGAGAGAGTCAATCAGTAGAAACATCAAGTTTATACCCAATTCTCCATCATTTTCAACAAGTGAAGTGGTACCACCTGGTGAGACAACTATGGATGAGACGGATATGCAAGGGAAGCTCGCTTGGCGAGCTGAGTTAGTCACAGCAATCAACGAACTTTCAGAAAAAATCGACAATGAATTTGCCAAAACGCCAATTTCTGTGGCCCGAATAAAGTTTTTCTTCGCGCCCCTCGATATTCTTGTGCAGCAAATGTTAGAAGTGGACACCGCCATAAGCTCACTCTCAACTGATTTTCAAAGAACACCTGAAAAAGGAGCAAAGCAACGCATAGAGGCGGAATGGGGTATTTCGATGGGTCGGAAATTCAGGTTTTTGACCTCAAATTTGGATTCAGCACCCTTGAAAACCTATATACACCAACTATTAGCCCAATGATACTATAACATGTGGTAGAAAAATTAATTAAAGAGATTACACGTTTGAAAAAAGCGGGCCGCTATAAATGCACACACACTAGGCAAGGACTACGCCGCGGACAGCCCCGCGCGCGTGTGTGAGTAGAATGTTGTAGTATCCAAGAGGGGTTTCTGTGCATGGATACTTTTTCAAAGACAGTTGGCTAGCTACGTCACGATTGGCTAGCTACGTCACACCATTCAAATCTTCAACTTTCCTTAGCTTCTCTGATTTTTTAAAAACATTTTCTCGACGAACAGACCCGATTACCGTTATTCCTGAGCCATACTCTTTTGAAAAAAAAAATAAAAAAATTGACCGAAATACCCCATTGTGCCTCAGTTCTTACCGAGGAGCAAAGATGTATCTGGAGGATTCAACCCTGGAGCCAGTAGCCGCTTCACAAGTACAGGTTGTATGTCAAGATAAACGAGGTAAGCTAAATTATCCAAAATTACAAACACCAAAATTTGACGGTAACGTAAAGAATTGGATAGTTTTTTGGGCTCAGTTCAAGCGTTTAGATACCGACAAAGATTTGACGCTTACAGAAAAATTCATATACCTTCGTGAGGCAATGGTCTCTGGTACTCCAGCGGCGGAGTTAGTTAATAGCTATGTTCCCTCTGATGCAAGTTATGGTAGGGCTGTAGAACATCTCAAGTCTAGGTTCGGGCGAGAAGGTCTTTTGATCGAGACATACATGCGAGAGTTACTAGCTCTTGTGCTCAAAAATCACAGCGGGCAGGGGTTGAACTTGAGAGAGCTGTACGACCAGCTTCGGATGCAGTTAGAGGCACTAGATTCATTGGGTATGTCAATGGAAAAATAGGCTGCCATGCTGAAACCTCTAGTTGAGTCGGCCTTGCCTGACGATGTTTTGAAGGCGTGGGAGCGTCGAGAGCCAAGAACTACTGAGAGTAGTACACACAGCGAGGAATGGGAATTGATGTTATTTCTACAGAGAGAAGTGGAAATGGAAGAGCATCGAAAATTGACGAGAGAAACGTTTGTAGTAGCAGGCCCAGCAATAGCAGCAGCTTTGCATTCTGGGTCTAAAGATTGTCAGTTCGATGAGGTGGGAAATGTCAGTTCAGGCAAATCTACACCTGTTTCTGCCAGAAGAGAAGGGTCTCGTAAGGACACAACACGCTGCATATTTTGTGATAAGACGTATCACCGATCACCGGAATGTTGTCGCGCTAGGAGCTGGAATTTGGCGCAACGAAAGGAATTTTTGAGAACTAAGAAAGCTTGTTTTACGTGTTTACGCGTGGGGAGTCATATCGCAGCAGAATGCAGAGCAATAGTAAAATGCCTAATATGTGGCGCAAGGCATTACACCCTGTTGTGTTCTAAGCTTGATCAGGATTTTGTTAATTCAAAATCAACTCCAACTCAATCGGCTACCTCAATAAGTCAAGAATCCAATAGTAACCAAGAATGTTCAATGAGTGGAGAGAATACAGTCACATGTCACATGTTGTCCAGTGAGGCTGGTCCTACTTTATTGCAGACTTTAAGAGCACGAATTTGTACAGCAAATTCTCAAAACATTGTCAGAATATTGTTGGATTCAGGGTCACAGAGGAGCTATATAACCAATACGTTGGTAGCAAAACTAAATTTGCCTATTTTGGGGCATGAAAATCTGAGTCATAGCTTATTTGGTGGAACTGAAACAAGACAGAAGGCACATAAGAGGTATAATATTATTTTGCAGGGTCTCACGAATATGTCTAAATTTTGCTTCTCGGCGTTGGATGAAGATAAAATTTGCAATTATGTCCCCAGACTTACCGATGAACAAATCATAAAACGCCTAGAAAAGTTAAACATATTTCTGTCCGATGTAGGTCCAAATCCACCTCAGGTAGATATATTGCTGGGAGCCGACGTAATAGGAAATTTGGTAACAGGTGTCTCAGTAAATCTCGGAAATGGCATAGTAGCAACAGAAACTGTCTTGGGTTGGGCAGTAATGGGATCTACCTACCACTTTGACTTACAGGACATGTGGCGCCTTGAGACCCTAGGAATAACGGATGGAGAGGAACACAGTAAAAGAAAAGTTCAAAAAGAGGAAGCTGCGAAGATTCTGAAAGTCAACCGTAACCAAGAGGGCAGGTATGGCTTTTGGATTATGGTAAAATGTTTCTAGAGTGGCTAGATATGAGTATTTACAAGAGGGTACCAGAAGAGGAAGATGAACACGAGAGGTTCTACCACCCACGTACAGCTGTCATCAAAGAATCAAGTCAAACGACAAATATTGGACCTGTGTTTGATGCGTCTGCCGGGGAATATTATAGCGTTTCATTGAATTCAGGTTTAGAAAAAGGCCCCAACCTGACCGAAGAAATACTCAAGTTGCTATTTGATTTTCGTAGGTGTCCTACATCAGACTTCGCTTAAACATTTTTACAAATTAGTATTGTGCCAGGTGATAGGAAATATTTTAAGTTCCTTTGGTGGCAGGATAATGTGAGTAGGGAAAAGATGATAGAATACTGGCATAAGAGAGTTGTGTTTGGTGTGACGTCCAGCCTATTTCTTTTGAATGCCACGATTGAATACCATCTGGCAAAGGCACCAGATGAATATGAAGAGATGGCACAAAGGCTGCTGAACTTTTTTCAAATGGACAATGTAGTCACCAGTGTGAACAGCAAGGAAGAACTGGAACAAGCATTGGTGCATTCGTATTATAGTCCCTTAGGCATGATTTCGTCATATGGTACCTTACCCAGACAAGTTGTACAAGAAACCTGGGCAACAAGGGGTAGCTGGGACGGCAAGTTACCGCCTCCATTGACAAAAAAGGTTCTTTCGTGGCTGAAAGGGGCTGAGTTGATTCCAGAATGTAAGATGTTCAGGAGGTTAGTTCTGAGGAACTTGGCAAGAGCAGGTATCAGTCTACATATTTTTTGTGATGCCAGTAAATATGCATATGCGGCTTGTGTTTTGATAAGAGAAATTCTCCCGGGGAGAAAAAGAATTTGTTTGGCCCAAGCAAAGGCTCGAGTGGCTCCAAGGAGGCCAGAAAGGTCTATCCCTCGACTAGAATTTATGGATGCTCTCATTATTGTTTGGTTATGTATGAACATACAGCAACATTTGCACATCACACATGTTCCAAGTTTTTTTCTGGAATGACTCCAGGATAGTGCTGAATTGGATTCAGGGTACCGAGGACTGGTCCGTGTTGCTAAGGAATCGCTGTGCTGAGATTAGGAGGGTAACTGAGTCTGAGGAGTGGCCCATGGGCCTAGGGCTCGAAATGCGACCTGGCGAAGATGGGCACAGTCGAATGGCAAGAAAAAGGGTGAGGGGACTCTATCCTTTTGAAGTGGATCAAGAAAAGGACGAAGATTCACACTCAGGACAAGAGCAAGGAACCACGGAGGACCTCACCAAAGTTGGAATGGCAGGGAAGTTAAGATGCCTTGAAGGTGGGAGCCCTGAATTTTTTGTTGGGGGCGGAGTGTTATGAAACTCCTCCAGTTTTATGTTGTCAAGTTCGTTGTTGATTTATCCACATGTTTTGGCCAATACTATTTTTCAAAAATATAAATGTTTTGAACACCGCAAAGTGCGAGAAATATCATTTTTTCTTAGTAGGAAAAAGGTATTTATTTGACAGTAGATAGGAGTTAAAAGTGATACAAGAGACACAGAGAGAGTCAATCAGTAGAAACATCAAGTTTATACCCTAATCTCCATCATTTTCAACAACTTATGTGTATTCAAATAAGTTAAAATAATAATTCATAATTTTCAAAATAAAAATCTCTTTTAGTCGTGGTTATTATTTTTTTTTACACTATTTTACAATTTATTACATTCACAATAATAACATTTTAATATCATCTTATCTTCTTATCAATAGAATTAATAGTTTTTTGTCTGGTTGAAACATGTCCACCATCTCGTTGTAAATTTTGGTGCCTTGAACGAGAATTGAACGATTAAATGTTGTTGTTCTGCGTATGGGAATTTGCATGGTCCTTTTAGCGTTTCTGGTTTCTCTACTATGTAGGTACTTCAGACATGAAGGTGAATTTTAATATTGTGAACACTAGTACGGCGATCTGCAATTTATTTCAATCCGTTATTTTCAGCCATCCAGGTGCTTTGAAGTGCGGGGTTACGTACTCATCAAATTTTAGTCGTAGAACGAAACTCACAACAGCTTTCTGCAGGCGATCAATGTCATCACTCTTCAAGTCACAGATGGCATAGTCAAAAAAAGGGAGAACAAGAGGTTCTTAGTTGGTATACACCTTTGAAGACCTGGTAGAGAAGACTTATTGGTAACTTTTAAGTCCCAGGAAAGAGTGTTATGGACAACGAGTCCTAGGTTCTCACTTTCTCGTACATACTTTAATTCAGACAAATCGTACAATATTTTAGAAGTCTGGGGAATATCTACCTTGTTTAATATTTTCGTATACCCAAAATACTTTCGCCTTAGTATTGTTAATCATACAATGATCAACACGCTGATGCAGTGACACATCATACAATGATCAACCTTTAGCTTACTTAGATCTTCAATCATAAGGTCTATGGTCGAAGTTGGCTATCGCACGACCGGTAGAGTTGAAGATACTTGGTGCCTTCAGAGAATATTGAAGGTAATGTTTTGATGTAAATTATGAACATTAGTGCCGTTCGTACTTCGTAGGTACGGAGTGGTACGTGGAGATTATGAACGTGAGAGGGAGATCAGGACTTCCCAGCTCAACATCTCTCCAGGTGGAAAAGGAGTTATTAGGACCTTTGACACATTGCATTTGCACATTGCAAAGAGTGAGATATCATGAGAAACGTGGCGGAGATTTATAACTAAACAATTAGGCAGCACTGACAAAACTTGCCGTGAAGCTAGAAGAATCGCAGCAGAAAGAACGGAATGGGAAGCGCTTATGCCGCTAGATGCCTGGGGATGGTTGGCACACACTGTGAGAGTTTAAAAGTATAATTTTAATCTTGATAAAATTCACAACTCGATCGGCTACACAAATATAGACAAATGTATAGTCTTTTTTTGAGAAATTATGAAAGTTCCTGGTCAGGTTATAGGCTGCAGAAGGTGCCAAGGAGCAATTGGCCTTCCTCAATGCCCTCCGATGTTGAACTCTAAGGATAGATATCATGGTTACGATGTCGTGTCGTACATGTTTTGTTCCACATAAGTTGGAAATCAGGTTAGATACCCCATCAAGCACTGTAAATACTGAAAAAAAAAATCATAATGGATATATGCACGCACGTCCATGTATGTGATTTTGACATTTTCATGTCTTTCATATGGCACATAAAATAAAAAGCATTGTGAAAACGCTTGCATACGAGTCTGCAACACATTGAAACATTTTCATGCCAAACTGTAAAGTACCTACCTACCTAACAACTTCACTTCTGATGGTCATAATCATCATTGTGGCGACTTGGGACAAATATCGTTGCAACAAATATCGTTGCATCAAATTTCGTGACGATTTTTTTTTTATGTGCCATATGAAAGACATGAAAATGTCAAAAAAAATCGTCACGAAATTTGATGCAACGAAATTTGTTGCAACGATATTTGTTGCGACGAAATTTGTCCCAAGTCGCCACAATGATGATTATGACCATCAGAAGTGAAGTTGTTAGGTACTTTACAGGTACCTAACAACTTGATGTGTTGGGAGGGGAGGGGGGGGGGGGGGCATGAAAATGTTTCAATGTGTTGCAGACTCGTATGCATTTGATTTATTCTTAAATCTTTTCCATTTTCATCGGGAGACCCCCTTCAACGGCCAATAAGAAGGAACGCGGTTTAAACACAATCTTATCTTTCTTGGTGGATCCTGGGAGGAATCGGAAGGTGTGGAGAAGCCTCGCCATCGCAAGTTTGATCTCCACCAGCGCGAATCGCTTCCCTGCAACAATCAAGCCAATTGTCAAGTTTGTGTGCAAACTCTTGTGAGAAACATTATTTTAACACAACAAACCATCTATATATCTATTTTCTATAGCTGAGCTGTTCCTCCTCCAAATCGACCAGTCCTCAAGCTGAGCCGTTATTTTTTTCAGTCCCAAGCTGTTCTTCCTTCACCATATTGGTCCTTTTCCCTGCCAAGCGTAGATATACTGGTAATCATAATAAACATAAATCTTACCGATACAAATTCTAGGGCCGTCGCCAAAGGGTGAATAAGCTCCTCTGGTAATTGGCTGCTCGAATCTTTCAGGTTTGAATTTTTCCGGTTCAGGGAAATATTTTGGGTCGTGGTGCAAACTGTAGACTGGGATGTTGATAGCAGTTCCTTTTGGAATCGTCGTCCCATCGGGGAATGTGTACTCTTTGGTGCAGACTCGGAACATGAAAGGCACTGGAGGGAAGAGCCTCAGAGTTTCTTTGAAACAAAAATACAGAATTACAGCTTTGAATTGAATCATACAAATTACCTTTATAGGGTTTCTGACATTGTTTTCACAATGCAATCTACCTCACACTCGTACCATTTCAGAACAGGTAAATGGAAAAAAAACCTACTTTATGAACTAATGGTTGTTTCTCAAGTACAAAAATATCTAAATATCTATCTGTTTATTGTAAGAATGAGACCAACCACAGGTTACTATCATAGGTTAACATCTACCAAAAAATTCAACTAAATTCGAGAGATTTATAGCCTCAAGGAAGCGGAGCAATAAGTAGCCATGAGAGAAATCATCGTAACGAATTTTGATCTTCTCATTGGAAAACAGCTGATGCTCCATGAAATGGCACCACAGTTTTTTTTAGTATTTACTGTTGGATAAAGGATAATTTGCGCGATTTTAACTTGAAACTGCCAATATTTTTAAAATTACGGTCCAATAGATCTGGGGTTGGTCTCATTCTATTCAGAAGGAACCATGACCTGGAGGACTGTGTGCAAATAAATGGTTATTGAGTAGAATGATGATCAATTAAAGAGGTAAATTATGTTAATTTTTCACTTCGGTTTTACCTCTTCAGAACTCCTACGGCACTTTCACCTCATCACACCATTATTAATACCTAGGTAGTTATTACCTTCGAGGTTAAAATAATTTGATGCTCCCCTGATGATAATGATCTGGGAAA
Source organism: Apolygus lucorum (assembly GCA_009739505.2). Taxonomy (NCBI): domain Eukaryota; kingdom Metazoa; phylum Arthropoda; class Insecta; order Hemiptera; family Miridae; genus Apolygus; species Apolygus lucorum. Next base: position 41,149,424 of record CM019169.2, read on the forward strand.
GAACTTAACTAATAACAACATTGCAGCCAATGCTCACTACGTACCATCAATACAGTTGCTCAAATACGTCAATTCTCTCAGCATGTCGTAGGTGAAATCTCCATGTTTAGCTAACAATCTGTTCACCTCTTCGCGAGCTTTGTCTTGACAGTCTTGATTTTGTGACAACAAATAAGTCAAGTGATAAATAGTTGAGGAAGTCGTTTCAAAACCGGCTACCAGGAAGACGAATACTTGAGCTCCCAATAGGCCGTCGTCCAATTCTGAAAAGTATGAAAATAATATTCAATTCAATACGTTCATTTGCATCAAAAAACGTCGCAAGGAGTTGCGCCAACATTATTATGAATTAGTAAATATAGTAGTTCACAGGATACATACAAATGATGAAGAAAAAACTTCATCAAAATAAGAAAAAATCAGTTTTCAAAAGCGGGGGAAAAATAAGAAATATAACGACGATCTCAATTGTATTGAAATAATTAATATTTTTGTACCTCTATAGATTTACTGTTTGTTTGATTCGTTCTATTCATTCAATGAGGATGCTATCAGCCTCAAGGAATGGACTATACAGGGTGTAACCCTAACTGGTCTGCCATACGAATCAATTCTACAACCAATTTGCAACAAATAATGTCTCTTAGAACTTTTTTTAAAGAGGCTTCGTTTCTGAGTTTAACTTTAATTTTTTCGTGATTTTGACATTAAGTCATTAAACTGGTCGTAACTCCTTTAATTTGCTGTGATAATTACAATTTGAGGATACCGTTGGAAAGAACATAAAATTTCCTATCGGATAGATGCCTTACCCATTTTTTTGAGTCGATTTAATCATTTGGGCAACTAGCTCAAGTGTGAAAGCACTGGAGGAGTGCATGAACACCACCCTCGCAAAACTTAGTACTTGGGCAAAAAGAAATGAGATGCTCGTTAACCTGTCAAAAACAGAGTATCAGCTCTTCACTATGTCAACCAGGGCCCACGCCATCGATCTGCAGTATGGGGGCACCAGCCTGAGAAGGACGCATGAGGCTACCTATTTGGGTATAAAGATGGACTGCAGGTTATCCTGGTCCAAGCACACCAATGCGATAGCAGAAAAGGCAACCAAACGTATTTCGCTCCTTCGAAGGTTGGCTGGGACAAAGTGGGGAGCAAATCAGGATGTGTTGTCATTGGCCTATAAGAGCTACGTAAGGCCAACAATGGAGTACGGCATCGAGCTCTCGGTGACTTCGTCCGATACGACCAACCAAAAGCTCGAACTTGTCCAGAATAATGCCCTGAGAATCATTTCTGGAGGAGCTTGCTCAACACCGATTGCCGCTATGCAGCTGCAAACTGGTATAGAGCCCATGGCAGTCCGAAGAGATCAACTTGCCCTGGCCCTGAGTGAAAGGCTGAAAAGGCATGAAGACCCGTACTGGAAGAATTACTCGCCCAGCCATCAGCGACTTATAACTCAGGGGTCCTTTGCAAGGAAAGTGGAAACGATAGCCATAGACAACGAAATTGATGTGCCACTCAGACAGCCGTTCCTCGAACATGGGAGCACCCATCCACTACAAACCGCGGCATTTTATGTGGACCTTCTTGAGCCAGTCCTCAAAGAAGAAACCCCAGCAAACCTGCTAAAAGCGCTCACCCTGGAAGCCCTAGCTTTTCGTTTCCCCCAGCCCCAGTGGCTTTATATATACACCGATGGGTCGGCTAGAGGTGCGAACTCTCATGCAGGGGCCGGAGTGTACAGCAGCTGTTTCGAAAAGTGTGGCCCGGTGGGAAGAGTGGCGACAAACTTCGACGGCGAGATCGCAGGCATCCTCATGGCCTTGGAGGAATTGCTGGTTCGGGATGAACCATTTGCTGTAATTTTGGTTGATTCCATGGCTGCCATTTTAGCCGTGACGTCCAACAGCGCAACCGATTCCTGCAGGGTCATGGAATGTAGGAAAAGCGTTGCAGCGATCCTTGGTCGAGGAAGGGAGCTGGCTTTCCAATGGGTGCCGTCCCATGTTGGTATTGAGGGGAACGAGAGGGCGGATGCTCTGGCTCGGTTGGGGGCAGCAATGGAGCAACCTGAATTCGCCATCCCATATGGAGGGTCAAAACGGATCATCAAGGCTGCCATGAGAACTAGGACTGCCAATGCTATACAGGAGAAAGCGGAGGGACGACGGTGGGCTGTCCTTCTGGAACCTGAGAACAGGATACCCATCTCTGCACCACGTCACGTAGCAGTAGCATGTTTCCGGCTTGCAACGGGTCATGACTACTTGCAAAAGCATCTACACCGAATCGGTCTGGCAAGAGACCCATTTTGCCCCCTGTGCCAGTCAGGGGAGGAAATGAACACGAACCATTTGGACACATGTTCTGCCCTGCAGAACACAAGAATGATATCTACACCGGACGACGAAACCCGCTGGCATCGTAAGGCGGGACTTTATTGGGCTGCAAGAACGCTTATGGCTGAATTGCCAAATAGTGTGACATAGTAAAAAAAAAAAAAATTTTTTGAGTCAAGGTTTAAGACATGAAAGAGAATTTTACGTAATTTGGAAAACCTTGAATTGTTTCAATCGCAAATTAAACTACCCATCAAGAGATTTTCACCAATTTCTTGTGGAGGAAGATCAATGTGGTTTTCAACAAAAACATCCTCATAATCTCAGCTTTCCGGTATAATTAAAACCTCCGAATCCTCTCTTCAAAACGTCGATTTCGTTGAAAAAAATCTCTTTTTTCCGCGATTAAACACGAATTTTTCCCTTAAGTTCCATTGTAAAACATTTTTTGATTATACCGTCAGAAAGCTGAGATTTTAAGATGTTTTTGCTGAAAACCGCATCTATTTTCCTCTACAGCAAATGGGTGAAAATCTCTTGAGAATTTCGTCAAAAAACTCGAAAATTGCGTAGTTTTAAGTTTGGACTACATGCAAGGGTTTATCTCATCTGATGGTCGATTTAATGCTCTTTTTAACGTTGTAATCAGATTTGAAATTGCATGAAAAATAAGGGAGCTATTGCCATTTTAGTGAAACATGGTCAAACATAAGAAAAAAATCGTTATAAGTGAAATAACTCAAAAGCGAAGCATTTTTAAAAACATATTGTTTAGTAATGCATGCATTCCAGGGGACGTCCCATTGGATAAGCATTAGATCAGTTTAACCAGTTGTTAAGTGATAAAACTGTTTCACTCGATGTAATTTATTTATTACTTTAGGCAAGAAATACTGACCCCCCCCCCCCCACCATTATCCACCTTAACATTTCTAGTGGCATGGGAGCCTCGAATCTGAAGAGCATTTTAAAATCCATGATCTACTCCCAACATGCGAATTCGAGTTCACCCCCCCCCCCCCCCACCTACTCCCCAACACCAACAATGGTGCCAGTCTGGCACCAAAGCGGAAGTACGTCGTAACATTGAACTTTCATGTGTTAGTTTTGGTAGGCAGTCCGTCGAAGTTCCGTATTCAAGGTGAAACACAAAAAAAAAAATAACACGAAATAAGCGGTTTATGGCACCATGTCCTGGCACCACTATAAGTTCCATGGTGGTACAGAGAATTATTCATGAAAATCCGGAGGTATAATGAGAATTTTTCCTCAATTTCAAAGCTTGGGTACAATTAATAAGCAGTAAAGGAACAGAAATGTTGAAAAATCGGATATTTTGTGAATATTATCCCCCCACTCACCCCCTCTCCTTGCGAGTTTTGGTACTCTGGTGAAACCATGTACAACTCGGAAGTTATTTGAGTCAAACAAAAAAAGAAACGCAAATCGGTTGGAAATTGAGGCCTGGGCAGAGTTTACAAGATTATGCCCAAAAACGCACGTTTTTCGAGCATTAACCCCCCCTTTCCACCCCTTAAAAGGCAAAATTCGAAATTCCGGCGACGTAGTGCACAACTAGATAGTTTTCCGCGACGAACAAAAAAAGAACCAGGAAAATCGGTTGAGAACTAAGGCCTGTGCAGAGTACACAAGATTTTGTTACACACACACACACACCTACACACACACCTACACACACACCTACACACACACACAGACATACACCTATGGTTTTTTTCGCGGATTTGGATTCAGAATGGTCTCAAACGGATTACTGTGTGGTTATTTTTTTTTCTGTTGAGTGTTGTCCAACTTCACCCCAGATCGATCGCATAAGGACGCCCAAGTCTTACTGTGGGACGTCCTAAAAATGTTCCGCGGGACACTCTTTGATGCAAATTACTTTTAGAATCGACCCTTGAAGTTTGGCCGTATCTTTCTTGGAAACCCTTTATAGGATCAAGAGCTAGGTATTCCGAAAAATCGGAAAGTAGGCTACCTGGGTCACAACTTGACAAGGGATGGCTATTACTAGGGTATCGCCAATATGGTACATTTGCCATATTGGCGATAAGCCCAAGCTACAAATATCAGAAATACACCTTTTTGAAGCGAATTTGGTGTTCCAAATTTAAATTCATATTTCGGCACTTTCCTTTTTAAGCGAATATTTGGGGTGTTTTGGCAAAAGTCTATTTTTTGAATTTTTTAGAAGAAATCTGTGTATTTTCTGAATTACCCTCTCAGAATTCCTTTACTTCATACTTCTCAAGCAAGGAATGTCAAGTAAGGTCGGGGAACCCCATGGGGAACCTTCACGTGTCAATTAACCCATTTCAAGCGGGGGTAGAAATAACAGAGTAATGAGGGGAGGAGGATGAACTATTTACAGGATGGCGGCTGAAATAAGGCATAATTTGCTCTCCAATCGAGAGCAAAAACGCTCCAAATTTTATGAATTTAACATTTTATAGGATTTGAGAGGTCTCAGTTTTTCAAATCGATATGCTTTATCCATTTCATTGTTGAAAATCCGAAAAAAAATCTATTTATTGACCGGAATCCGTTTCGACTTATGGCCCAGGATCGAATTTGAACCACCATAATCACGCTTTCGGCCAAGAGGCCTCTTTCAAAAAATCCCCCAAATCTCATTAAGCTCCCGAATGTCGAAGGCAATTTTTTTTGAAGAGTATAGGAACTGCATGAACGAGAAAAAATTCTTCTACGAAGATTTGCCACTATTTCAATATTCAAAAAAATCATTATTATGACGATGCAAAGATGCATCAGTGGCCGGAAATGGGTTAATAGAGTTTCAGGACTAGTGGTCATGAAGGCAGGAGTTGACCTGGTGGCGGGGTAATTGGGTTACCTGAACTGGTCGGTAATCCAGTGGCGGCTACTGCCCCGAAACTCAGGGGGTGCACAGAGATCAGTAGAGGCTATCAAGAAGGGACAGAATAGGTGCTTTTCTCAGCCAAATAGAAATTTCAACGATATGCAAATGGGATAAATCTTGGTAACTTTCTCATCATAAAATTGCAAAAAATACCAAATACGTACAATAGACACTAAAAATGTTCTCTAGTGGTAAACAGAAATTCTGAAATACTTAATCATCAAAGGTCTAAACCCAAGAAATGCGTCCATCTTATTGCAATAGATGAAATCTATATTTGCCCTGCAAGAACCATCGTGGAGGTGAAAGCAACTCTTGCCAGGGAGGGAAAGGAAAAAGGATAGGATAGGAGAGGTTTATGGGGAAAGAGAGGTTAGTCATCATAAAGGGGAATATAAAAAGCAAAAAATATAAAAAAAAAATTAAAAAAATGTATCGATGTGTATGTATGAATAGGTGTCAACCTCAGGAACAGAAATAACACTAATCAGGTGTCTACCCAAGGAACAAAAATATTACTAATCAGGTGTCTACCCCAGGAACAAAAATATCACTAATCAGGTGTCTACCCCAGGAACAAAGATATCACAGTTTGGGTAAAACCCCAGGAACAAAAATATCACAATTTGGGTGTCAACTTCAGGAACCAAAATATCACTAATTGGGTGTCTACCCCAGGAATAAAGATATTCATCCGTCACAAAACTATATCAAGGATCAAGAATAAAATGGTAAATTCAATGAATTGTTTTGTAAATAAAATCAGCACGCCTATCCTTCTTACTTGCAAAAATATCGATAACTTTCTCATTAAAATCTTGCACGGATCTCACCAAATCTCATTTCGGTTAGTACAGCAAAGTAGACAAGCAAAGCAAAATAATTTGTTAGTCACTTCACACCCACAAAGCCAATCTACCTTCTTATAATATTCGACGTTAAACTTACGATACGAATCTGCACGATTTTTTAATTTCAACGTCTGTTGGAGTCCAGGTAGAGACGGCAAGGGGCGGCCAGTTTCTCGGATATCGCACTTTTCCACGACCGATAAACGCGAATAGTTTACTTTAATGTAATGAACCGAATTATCCATCGTACCTACAACACTCCTAGATAATCAAAATACTTAGAACAAAACGGTGGACCGAAAACGAAAAACCCTTATCAGTTTTGTTTACTTCTAATTCCAACACGATAAGGAAACCCGGGTTCCTGAGCTATCAAGGGGAGAGGGGGGTGCGCATTTTTCCCATGCTGCTCCCCAAGGTCACATTTCATGCTCTCTGGTTGGCAAATCTTACGTGCCCACCTCCCCTGCCCACACGTCACCCCCCTGGCGTTCGGAGCAGCCGGCCGATGTTGCTCAAACCGCCGCTGATTGGTCGAGTTCCCCCCCTCGGTTTTCGCGCGTAGATTCAACTAGCACAGTACCTATGATCGAGTCTTATGTCATTAGCCAACTTACTTTTCAAACGAAGAGGAACGAACTTTGAATTTTTTTTTTTTTTAAATTGGCTGGGGGTGCACATGCGCCTATGCTCCTATCAGTAGCCTCCCCTGCGGTAATCCCTATAAAATCCCAGGTCAGTATTAAACCTGAACTGGGTAACTTGAACTTTATCGTTAGAAGGGCAGACAGAACAGTTCTGTTACTATAGTACAGAATAGTTACTATAGTAATGGTCGGCGGGCGGTGGTAGGGGAATGCTTTAATACCTACGTTGGGGTCTTCTGCTGAACTGCATTGTGTGATCGTGACGGTGGATAGGTGACAGTGAAAATACAGTCAAAATAAAGTGTATACGTAATATGAGTGAGTTACCTATGTTTCTTCCCTCTTCTCATACTTTCTATATTTTTGTTGAGTCGGTGATGTAATTGCGCTTTGAAAAATGGAGGCCAAAAGCAAGTTTTTAAAGCATACATTAAATTTTCAAGGGCATATCTCAGGGGTTTTCAACATGTTTACGGGCATATCTCAGGGGTTTTCAACATGTTTACGGGCATATCGGGGTGGTTTTCAGGGCATATTTGGGGATTTTATTGAGCATATCGATCCAAGCCCTAGCTATTACATTCCAGCGTTTGGTTCTGGAATTGGGAGGGAACAGCTGTCCTGGCTTCGCAATACACGAAGATGGACCGGAATACACGGTTTTGCTGCTCGCAAGAGGGATACCATCGAAAGAACTCTTTCCGTGATTCTAGTAGTAGAGGATTGACTGCCTAGTCAGTGATTGATCTACGTCTACGACGCTCAGTGAAGAAGAGGGAAAGGCACATCCCCTGAACTGCCTGCATTATTAAACAGTGTTCTTTGGTACATTTTGTGATGAATCTATTAAACCATTTCCATTTCCTCATACCTATCACTTCCTTTTCAGCCGAGTCGGTCATTTGAAACCTCGATTCCTGGTGGTCTTCTTCGTCCTTTTCGTGCTCTTCCACCTCGACACTTCCTTTCTCCTTCAGCTGCAGAAGTAGTTGCATAAAGTCATTTCTCGAGTAGCCAGTTGTCAACCTGTGGTGGAAGCTTTGTTTCACTATGTTGATCACGAAGTCCTCAGTTTCTTTGGGGAGTTGCTTCAACTGCAAAATGAAGCGATACTTTGGTTTTAGTTGGCCACCACTTGACTTTCCTCACTTTTTAACATATTTACTTGTTACGGACTAATATATTTAAAACAGTTTATGAACAGAAAACTAAAATTACGTCACTTTCAGAACCAACTATGTAGATGTATAATCATCTACTTTCCAAAACCCATTACCTGTGCCTCTCTAATTGAAACTTATAAATGAGTTCCATCAAAGTTTTTGAACAGGTGCTGACACCACTAGGTGCTGCCATCTCTAATCTCAGAATCTAACTGAAACCTGGTGCCATTAAGCCTCAAACTCTTCTCAGTACCTATATTTTGATCTATGTAGATCGACCCAAAAAATTACAGTACGTCAAACGGATTGGGAAAGGGGTCTACTGAATGATAAAATCCTTCTTCGCCGAGCTTTCGGTTAATATAAATAAATCCAAAAAAATTCAATAAATAAATCAATAAATCGAAAAAAAATTAAATTAAATTTAAAAAACTTAAATTTTAAATAAAAAAAATTGGATTACATTTTTTTATTGCTTTTTTTTAATTTTATCATTTCAATAAATTTAATCCTTAATAATTATGGTGGCATCTCCACCAACCCCTTTCAAAATGACTTTTGGTATGCTCACTGAGTAAACCATCCTTCGAGCCCTGAAGAAGATAATATATTAACCGAAAGCTCGGCAAAGAAGGATTTTATCATTCAGTAGACCCCATTCCCAATCTGTTTGACGTCCTATATTTTGATATTAAGTATGGGGGGTGTTGTCGACTATATAGAGCACAGAGTACTGGAGACAAGTTATTGATTGATATAGAGTGATGTTGTTATTGGTGATATAGAGAGTGAGTTGTTATTGGTTGATATAGAGTGATGGGGCTGTGTGAATTGTTGAGCTTCGGTCGATGAACTTTAGGCGTTTTTTCCCCAACGTTTCGGCTCTTTATTTAGCCATTATCAAGGACTGCAAAAGAAAATACAACATAGATAGCTAAGCTAGGTGGTACTTTAGACACAACATAGATAATAGATAAACAGTAGATCAATAGTTAATTTCAAAAATGTTGTTGTTTTTATTTAGCCTTTATCAAGGCAAGAGTCGAAATGTTGGGGAAAAACACCTTAAATTCATTGACCGAACTTCAGCAATCTACACATCCTCATCACTATATATTTTGATACATACTAGGTATATTTACATATCTATATTTTGACATATTCTACATTAGTTGTGATTCCTCGTTAATATAAACAAAAAACTTTTTGCTTCCAATTTTACCAAGTTAGCGGGAGCATTGTTTCCCCTTTTTAAGGTAAAATGAAAAATTTATTACAAAATCAAAATTTTCCACTTGCCGTTTACTTTTTATACCTTCTTGAACAATTTTGTTTCGTGTCTGTCACGTTACGGGAAAAACTGTAAGAAGTCCGATTTCGCTGGAAATTTCAAGTATTGTGCTTGACATGTAGATGGTCCCCTATGAAAATAATCGCCCCCAGGGGGTTAGTAGCCGCTGCGCATGTTCAGACGTAAAAACCTTGCAGCAGCCAGAACTCCTGGATTTTCCACCCGATTTTGATGAAACGTTCAGGAATTATGCGAGTAGGTGTGAAGGGTAGAGCAAAGATGTCTAATGGATGAAACACCTCGTATTTATGACAATTTATGATCCTTAACACCGATACAGAATCTCTTGGTGGTGTCAATTTTCCTATCATCATCCCAGTTAAAAAACATGGCAGAATACCACACATCTTCCGAGCGGAGTAGAGCCCCCAACTATCTTACAAATTTGAGCGAAATCCGCCAATTTCACTTTAGAATAACTAAATTAGACTTAAATATAACATTACCCTCAGGAGGTTGAACAACCATGGAGCTATCAGTCTCGTCACTCCTTTGATCATCATTACTGTTGAGGGCGTGAAAAGTTTTTTGGAGTACAAAACGAATTCGCTGTTTGGATTCCCAATCGATTTACTCTCAATACCAAAAGCACACGAACCTGAACAAAAAGGAAAGTTCAGTTTCAATTTTTTTTAAATGCCATCTTCACTAATTATTATTAATTATAAATCTCATAATTTACAGGAACAAGAACAATAAAGATATGTTGACTTCATTCTTGTGTCAGCTAAATTGGCTTTGTCTTCCCTTGCCACGTGACAGGTACTCAAATAAAATAGATCAGTTGTATGATAATCTCGTACTTATAACTTCTATTGTGAATCCCACAGAATTCTCCTTCATGTCGATGTCTTTCCCGAAAGGAACAGTTTTCTCCAAATGCGCTATGAAAGTGTCCACGCATTTCTTCATTTCTGCGTACATGAATTTCAGCTTTCCTGACGTAAATATGGGCGATAATTTGGCTCTCATGAATCTGGAGAAAAATATCAGCTGTACACATACAAAATTACAGCATACGAAGAGCAAGTTGTAAATTATGACACAACGACAGGGGACGTGAGTGTAGTGTTCTTCAATTATTCATTTGAATATCGGTAGTATCCATTGAATACGTGCAGTTGTTATCATTAGAGGGACAATAATTGAATTCGACGTTTATTTTAAACTCAAGTGTTTGTCATTCAGTACTTTGAGTGTTTGTTTCGATAAAACTGAAGATTCTGATTTTGGCCATGTCATTCTTTGAGGCAACTTTCTTTGTTTTCTTGGAATGTCGATTATAGTGTACAGTCGGCAACACATTATTCAACGGTGAATAATTTTTTGACATTAGTGCACAAATTGGTTGATAAACACGAAAATGTGAGGTTGTCCAAAGAAATCCATCGTTTTAGGGTGTTTCAAGAAGCCGCGACTGGAAGAATAATGAATTCACGAATGAATAACTTGTTCCATAGAATATACAGGGTGTCACCCTTTCGGGCGCACCACTGGGCAGGGTTCAATTCTACTACTAATTAGCAACAAAAAATGTCTCATTTTTGTTATAAAAAAATTTTTCTGGGTTATTAATGACTCGCACTCCTTCCACTTTGTTGACATACCTAATTTTTGCCCTCTGTCTTGAAAATATCGTCTCGATCATTTGAGGAAAGCTTTATCTTCTCGATAGATAACAAGTTGGGAGTCGAGGACTCAGTTGTTGTACCCTGTTTGCTTGATGGGCTTGAAAAGTACTATTTGTTTGTCGATGAGATCGGAAAGTGTTACCATTCGATTCAGCGTCAAAAGTACGTAAAATTTCATGTAAAATGATTTATTAAGTTGGAAAGCATTTCTGGTGAAAAACGCCGATTTACACCCGAAAATGAACGTTTCCTGCCCTGAAAACTTCATTTTCTAACTGAATAAGTGTTGTTTCAAAAAAATGACTATACCGTTAGAAAGCTGGGATTCACATGCAACTTTTAGGCTTACAGCATCGAAATTTCCGTTCACGACGTTTCGAGAATCAAACTTTGAAAAAAGTGAAAATTTTCGAAACTTTACCAATTTTTTACTTTTGGCTTATTTTACACCCATTCGTTTCATTGGAAATTTTCTAAAACCCCGTCAGGGAGATAAGAAATTTGACGCTCTTTCCAATGATATAATCAAATTTTAATTTATTTCATCAATTGAGGGAGTTATAGCCTATTTTAGTGATGTAAGGTAGAAAAAATGAAAAAAAAAATCTTGAAAGTGAAATAACTCGAAAACGAAGCCTCTAAAAAAAATTGCTAAGAGACAGTTTTTGTTGCAAATTAGTAGTAGAATCGAACCCTGCCCGGTGGTGTGCCCGAAAGGGTGACACCCTGTATAATGAAGAAAAGGTGCAATAACATACAGTATACAACAATGGGCTTAAGGGTCAGTGAAAGTCGTACTTATACAGTGACATTTCAAACAATGATTACAGTGGTGATGACGCAATACTCATTGATAGTAAAGTAAACAACCATTTCAGGTTAGATTTCGTCCGACTGCCATTCCTGGAGTCGCGGACGTCATCAGCCGTCTTCCAAAGGGAAGATCAGAATTTGTTCTGATGCTCTCGCTCAAGGATTCCCATTGCCTCACCGACCTGGGTTGGGACTAGGGAGACGGCGAGCCCCGGACGCACGAAAACACGCCACGGTGACGAGACTCGAACCCATAACACCCCGCAGAAGCCGGTCCGAGAATCGCCACCCAAAGAAAGCGCGCCGCAGCAACCACCGTACTAATAAATAGGAAGCCACCACACCATACCACTTCACCAGGTTGAATTCGCTGATGAGCTCACACCTCCAGAGGTTTGCTGTCACCGCAATGTGTCCAGCCACAAATCTGTAAGCTCTACGCTGTAAGATAGGACTGCCATGGCTAGCTGAAGCCACCCACCAAGTACGTCGCGTAGGGCTGTGGATTCCCAAATGATTGGACTCCAAAACATTGAATAGGTAGACTCAACCAAACCTAGTATCGTGATCGGGTCATGGCTAGCAGAGAAGGGCGAATTCTTATTCATAAATATGATTATGAATACAAATCAATCTGCGATTTCATGATTATGAATACGGATACAGGTATGAATATGAATATGAATCATATTCAACACTTCAACAATCGTCTTCACACTTTGAATATGATTTTCCTCCGTATTTTATCTATGATTTCCCTAAAAATCGAATTTTTTTACGATTTTTCCTGAAAATCATACTTTTTTAAAATGATTTTCTCCCGAACAATGGACATATTTATGACCTAACTTTGTCAAAACCATCTATCAAAATTCGAAACGCTCGCCAATTCTTATAGGATGTTTCACGCAGAATCGAATGAGACCAACCCCAGGTCGCCACGACCAACCGTATAGAAACTACGACGTAATTTCTACTAATTTTTTTTTTAATAATGATTTTTGCTGAAAGTTTTTGTTTTACTACAACTTTCACCGAACGTTCTTGACGCTAAAAACATGATTACAAAAAATTCAGTAGATACCTACTCAGTATTTGTGTGTATTCGTATTCATAATCATGAAATCGCAGATGTGATTTGTATTCATAATCGTATTAAATACATTCATAAATTTCGTATTCATAAATTTTATAAATACTAGTCATCTCTGATGGCTAGCCACTGCGCATGCGCCAAAGTGAAATTCTTAATGCGCGTAAATTCGACAATTTCACCTGACAATGTCACCTGATCATCAAATTAGAAGAGTAGTGGTAGGTACTTAGAGAATGCAGTTTTTATTATCTTCTATTATCTTCAATGCATTTCTTTCTCGTATCTATTCTTCTTATGGATACGAGGAAGGTATTTGTCACACCCATTCAGAATAAGACCCTCCATGTTTCTGTTGAATAATAATTTCAACCAAACATTTTCATAACTTTTCCAATTCTATTTCCAATCTTTCCAAACTTTTGGAAATTCCAATCTTTTCCTAACTTTTCCAATTCTATTTCCAATCTTTCCAATCTTTTTTAACTTTGGATTTCCAATTTCCAAACTTTTTCTCTCGTGAATAAGTTAATGTAATTATTTCACTTAAAATAAAATAAAACCTTTAACAGGTTATGGGCCCAGTGAAGTCTGTATTCGTTAGTAAAAAGTGAGTGGTGAAAACCGATTGATGAAAAAGTTATAGTGCTTTTGCCGCGAAAGTTTTTTGTTTACATCCTGCTTCTAACCTCAAGGTTAGCGTTGAAATAATATGAAAACATGTCTCCAAACGGCAATAAAACTTCAAATGACGACATTTCTCACATTGATAAATTGTGTGGCATGGCCGATTTCCCAATTTGGAAGTTTCATGTCAACAGTTTCCCCCTTCAAAATCTTAGGTTCCAAAGCTACTTTAGAGTACATTTTAGAGCAAAACATGAACGTACCTCCACTTGGCTCCGTTCAATAAGAAAAGGTGGGCTTCCAGAGGATTGCGTTTCGGATCTGTTGTTACCCCTCGATCGACGAAATGCCCGAAATCGGTGGTGTAGACTCTATGTACCAGTTCTGGGTCTCTGATCATGATTGTTGGTTTGACTGCGTTATAGAATCCTCCCATTTTATGAGGCTCCAATTGGTAATACAGTTTCGTCAACGTAGACGCTGTAGCAGAAAAACATTTCCATTTAGAAAAAACTAGAAAAACTAAGTAGGTATACTTAATAGGTAGGTAATTAAGTAGGTGCTAGTATATTTCATTACATTTTCGATAATTGTATTCAATTTAACCCCAATTGGACCATAGTGTCACTAGTGTCACCAAAAACGTCTTGGGAATTCCATAGCTGACCCAAGGTGTCACCAGATTAACTAGAGTTAAATTGCAATTTAAACAATAATGGATAGAGCTGAATTTTTTAAACCATTTTTTGTAAGTTATGAAGAAGTCAAGAAATGATGTTATGAACATTTTTTATTGATTTATTTGGAAATGTTTTGTAATTTTGAGACCTCTAATAGCCCACAAATTCTGCTGTTCATGTAATTAAAAATTGCGATTTGATTTTGGTTTCCGGTGACATTTTGGAACAGCTGTGGAGTTCCTAAGATGTTTTCGGTGATACTAGTGATACCATTGTCCAATTAAGGTTAATGTTACATTCTAAGGTACCAGTACCTGCTACATTATATTTAAATTACCAAAAAAAAAATGCTACGCACAATAATGGTGAATTTTATTTGGCAATCCTTTCATCATTTAATAATTAACAGGACTTTTATATTTTTTTTCGTCACGTCACGATGGGGTTTGCGAGCGTCACATCACGATATAAATTAACATTCAAAAATCTTTTTTGTGGAAAAAAAAATGTCGTAAAATTGATTGTTAATAAATGATCCGAGTGTAAAACCGTCAGTAATTTTTTTTTTTTCAACAGACTGACTATTAAGGAAATGATGCTTGAAATCGCTACAGTTAGCAACCATCAATCAGGAAGTGCTGAAGTTTATCAGGGACTGTTTACAGTTCAACCAACAAAATCCTTGGTAAATTCTTAAAAATCAAATTATTTGAACAGTTTCAAACATTACAAGGATTTTAAGACCCAACTGACAGACAAAAATCAAAACTGTTGTATCTAGGACGAAAAACCAACAACAAAATTTCTCATTTAGGTTTAAAAACCCTACAAATTATTACACAATGGTTTATTATTTTGCTGCATTGATCACCCGTCTGCATAGAACTCGGCTTTTCCATTAATGCTACCTACTAGCAATGAAATCGCTATGCGAGAGTTATCGTGGGGGCCTTCATTACGAAATTTGGTTCTTGGTTGCTGAGGAAGCCTAACTGAGAGACATGAAACGAAACATTACGCAAAGAAACGAACAATCATCGCGCATCCAAAGCCGCTACTCATCAAAATTTGATTTTCACAATCATGCTGCTAGTAGTCGATGTGATCAAACAGCAACACGAATGTGGTAGAGGGGAAACATAATTATTTAGCAATTAATTTTTTTAAATTTTCCGGTCAAGGAAGCTTTGTATTTGTGCAGCAGAAACATTGTAGTCCATCAAAACCGAAATTTCCACTCGCGCTTTCGCTTTAGAGCTTCCTGTCAAATTTTGATTCTACCTCTGGAAAAAGATGTGGTGTCTGTCGAGAAGAACAACTAAAAGAAAATATTGAACGACTTTGATGCAATTTTCAGGATGTCTCTGGAGTTTCCAAGAGTTCTCCTCTGCTAGACTGAGGTGAACGTAAATTCCTTGTACTATTTTTCCGCTCCAGTTACAAAATTGCTCAAAGTCTTCCTCGGATGAATGTTCTGAATCGATTGTCCGTAAATTTCATTTCATTCGGACCAGCAGGAGCCAAGGCGTCGAGAAAATGCTAATATATATTCTTATTATATTCTTGAACAATCAGATTCCATACAAGACTTTTTCCACCTCAAAATAAAAGACAACGATTGCTGATTAAGATCCCCTCTCTGACTCCACAATAGATCTTGTTGGTCGCAGTGGAAGGAGTTTGTATACCAGCTCATTTAAGACCTCCTACTCTAACAAAAAAAAAAAAAGATCCCCTCTCAGAAGTGATTAGATAAGCGAAATCAGAAATAGCACTTCCAAGTAAATAGCGAAGGAGTCATTTATTCTTGTAAACAATGAACGTAAAATGGACGATGACTTTCGATTATTCGAGATGAGTAATCTGCAAAACCATTTAAAAACAGTCACTTTGCAGAACTGAGAAAATCTCTTATATATTGATGGTTCAATCCAGAATTTTTCAGCAAAATTTTTGATAATATTATCTAATAACTAAAATTTGATAATATTATCTAATAATAATAATATTATCTAATAAATTATCTAATATTATCTAATAAAATCTAAAATATCTAATTTGAAAATATATCTAATTAAATAATATTATCTAATAACTAATAATGTAGTGGTGTCAGGTCAACGACCAAGTTGTAGGTTTCTTAGGTTTAGAAACAACACGATTAACAATTCTTTCTGATTTATGCTGATATTGCAGAATATTTTGCTCTCCTCAGAATTCCCTTCCTGGCTAAAGTGCCAAGAAATTCATCAGCAGCTGTTCTTGAACCAACTTCCAACCTCCTGATGGAGCGAAATCGTTCGATCCGTGCAAAATAAAACATCAAGTCCCCCAGCCACAGCATACGACGTAAATATCTTTTGAAAATTTCGAAAAATAAGTTACATTACTTAGAAACAAGTTATAGCATTTCTATTTCCAGATAAAGGTATAGTGGCAGGATTCCATGGCTTATTAGACTCCTACGAACTCACATCGAATAATTATTCGCGAGCAAGGTTACAGAAAAACATATTGTTAGTAATGCACGCATTCCCAGTAGTTAAGCGATAAAACACGCATTTTTATTCGCAACTGCACACAACTGTCACTCAATTTAATTTAGTTAGGTAGTATTTCGAGTAGGAAACAGTGAACAAACAACAAACAGCCTCGAATTAGAACGGCATTTTAAAATCTGTGATCTACGAAACAGTACATGCGAACTCCCCCCCCCCCCCCCTTCTCACAACGATGGAGCCAGTCTGTCGTAACGTTGAACTTTCATGTTAGTTTTAATAGGTAGTAAGAAAAAGATCACATCCGTAATCAAGATGAAACACCCCAAACCCCACGAAATACGTGGAAAAAAATACGTGGTTCTTTAGGACGTCCCACAGTGAGCCTTGGGCGTCCTTATGCGATTGATCTGAGTAAATTTTGCAAAACAAAACAACAAACAACACTCAACTGAAAAAAATAACCACACTCTAATCCGTTTTAGACCATTAGAAAGAAAACCATAGGTCTGTGTGTGTGTGTGTGTGTGTGTGTGACAAAATCTTGTGTAATATGCACAGGCCTTAGTTTTCAACCTATTTTCCTGGTTCATTTTTTGTTCGACGCGAAAAACTAGTTGTGCACTGCGTCGTCGGAATTTCGAATTTTACCTTTTAAGGGTGGGAGAGGGGGGAGGGATTAATGCTTAAAAAACGTGAATTTTCGGACATAATCTAGTAAATTCTGCCAAGGCCTCAATTTCCAACAGATTTGCGTATTTCTTTTTTATTCGACTCAGAAATTTTCCGAATTGGATACTATTTCATCAGAATATCCAAATTAGCATGGGAAGGGGGCGAGTGGGGGGATAATGTTCACAAAATATAAAAATTTTCAATAGTTCTGTTCCTTTATTGCTTACTAATTGTACCCAAGCTTTGAAATTGAGGAAAAATTCTCATCTCTCTCAAAATTCTCTCTAGGTTTGTGTCCTGACACCATGTTGGCGCCACTGACTTGTTCCATGATGTTAGAAAAAATAATACATGGAAATCGAGCGGTATTTTGATAATATAGTTTCCATTTCAAAGCTTGGGTACAATTAGTAAGCTATAAATGAACCGAAATGTTGAAAAATTGTATCTTTTCTGCATACTCCGCTTATTGATACTTTGCTACTTTTGATATTCTGGTGAAATAATCTGGAACTCGGAAGTTATCTGAGTCGAACAAAGCAAGAATCTCGCAAATCGGTGGGAAGTTGAGGCCTGGGCAGAGTACACAAGATATTATCTTACCTATAGTTTTTTCGCGGATTCAGAATGGTCTAAAACGGATTAGTACGGGATTATTTATTTCTGTTGAACGTTGTCCTCCTTCTCCCCAGATTAATCACATAAGGACGCCCAAGTCTTGCTGTGGGACGTCCTGAAACACCGAAAGAATCTGTATTGCAATATTTCTGAAGACTCAGAATGGCTTTAAATTTAGAAGCTTTAATCCTGATAAGACCTGACAAAATTATAAATAGTAGTGAAATGTATTGAAAATTGGTTATGACAGAAAAGCTTCTAAAACATTCTATGAAAGGCTAGTTACTAGCGGTTTTTTGACATTTTCATGTCTTTCATATGGCACATAAAAAAAAAATCGTCACGAAATTTGATGCAACGAAATTTGTTGCAACGAAATTTGATGCGACGAAATTTGTCCCAAGTCGCCACAATGATGATTATGACCATCAGAAGTGAAGTTGTTAGGTACTTTACAGGTAGGTACTTTACAGTTAGGGGGGGGAGGGGGGGGCTTGAAAATGTTTCAATGTGTTGCAGACTCGTATGCAAGCGTCCACACCATACTGCTTCACACCTTTTCTTATAAACTTGATTGTGAAGGTGTGAAGCAGTATGGTGTGGTAGGTAGTACCTAGCTGGTAGGTAAAAAAAAATTTGATTATACTATTGGAAAGCTGAGATTTTTGCGCAGTTTTTGGTAATGAGGTACGAGAAAAACTGTGGAGAAAAAAAAACCCTAATTACATCAGGAAAAAATAGGAAATTTTGCCAATTTGAAAAAATTACTCTACGACTTGATATTTCACCCATCTAGACCCCGAAAATAGTTTTTTGTTGCCACTAGAAAGATGGTAAATTTTTTGCCTTTTCCAACGGTGTCCTTTTTCTTACCATCAGAAATTGACGTCATCGTAAACATAAACTACAAACACTTAATTCAGTTTTTGAGGTTTGGTTCCTCTCACCTTCAGAACTTTGTCTGAATTTGGACTATGTAAAAATCCAAATAAACTCTCCATAACGAGTAAACAGGTTTACAATCGTGTTGCTGTTAGTTATGATGGAAAACCAGCAACATGCTCGTGAAAATCAAATTTCAGTTGGGAAATTTATCTTGTGATTGGTACTGCTCAATAATGTGATACACAAGCTTAGTTAGACCCACTAATTTTAATTTTTCATGTTTTTCTATTTGAGGAGCTGTTCACCCAGGTGGCTGACTTGCTGAAATTTGCACGAAATCACTGGCAAATTGATAATTAGTGTCAATTTTCAGGTTTGCCACCAGCTTCTGTTCCTACCAATGTTTAAAGATCCTCCATGATGAAGTTCACTGACCCTAACGACTAACGTTCATGAAAGTTATCTAACATAAAAGTTAACTTCCTTTAATGTTTTCCTGACTAAAATTTTAGAAGGCTGACTTTTTGTTTAAAAAATTTCTAAAATTGCACGAAGAATGACTGACAAATTAATAATTAGAGTCGATTTTTAGGTTTGCCACCACCTTCTGTTCCTACCAATGTTTAAAGATCCTCCATGATGAAGTTCACTGACCCTGACCACTCGTGTTTATAACAGTTATCTACCATAAAAGTTAACTTCCTTTAATGTTTTCCTGACTAGAAGTTTAGAAGGCTGACTTTTTGTTTAAAAAATTGCTAGAAATTGCACGATGAATGACTTACAAATTAATAATTAGTACCGATTTCTATGTTTGCCACAACCTTCTGTTCCTACCAATGTTTAAAGATCCTCCATGATGAAGTTCACTGACCCTGACCACTCGCGTACATGACATTTATCTTCCATAAAAGTTAGCAGAGCACAATACTTGAAGAATTGCTTAATAGCAGTTTTGATATTAGTGTAAGTTCCTATACAAGTATTTCTTTAGAGATGGATTCTAAGAAGTGCCTACTCACCGGGGTGTTCTCGCATAAGCAATCCCTTGACGTCGCTTCCAAATGGCCATATGGGTTTGATGTAAGGAAGACCTAAGTTATCGAAAAAGTTCGATAATTTGATGAATTTATAAACGACGTAAGCTACGACGATGGAGACGGCTAGGACAGCCAGTTCGATTAACGTCGCCATGGTGCCCTGAAGGTTCGAAGTGGACTGAAATGAGCGACCAAAGTGAGATCAGTGGAAGAGGGGAGAACGACCCTGAGTGGGGCTGAACATCCCCACTCGAGTTCCCACTGTTCAAGCAATTATGATCTTTCTTACCTGTATGTATTTGCCAAATATTAACAATAAGAGGAAGTTGGTTCGTCAAAGTCCACGGAGAAGTTGGTAAGCACCCATGGGCGATGCGCCATTGGACAGAAGTCACACTCTGGTCCAATATACACTGACAGAACATCTGACAAGTTGGTGTGGCACATAGCTTCCTCGTATCCATAACCTAATATAAAAATTCCTTGTTTTTCCAAAATTTTCAATTTTAAGTTAAATTTCATAATTTAATTATTAAATTAATTTATCGTAAAAAATTTTAAGAGCAGGCATTGTTCTTCATTAAAGTTGTCCGGACCGGGCACCAATGTAAAAAACTAGTCCAATTATAATTTTGGATAACGGTTCAATTTTCAACACGTCCAAAAACAAATAACTTTTCAAAAATGAAATATAAACAAAACAATTCAACAACAATAATCTTGCAGTAACCGCTAAGGTATCACTAGTTTCTACTAAACATTAAAATTATTGTTAGGTTGATAAAAACATGACTGCGTACCTAAATATCACGATGAGTATGAATGGTGTATCCCCATTCCCAATTGAGGCTTTCACTTCGTATCTGACTCATATTCGGTCGCTCAGTGAAAACATCAAAATGTCCATTCCTGATTGCTTTTTGAGCCACTTTGGTTCCGAGTCTTTTCAATCCTTCTCCGGGCGTAACTACCTGAAATCATAGACAGGCTCTGATTGCATTTTCAAGGATTATACGAGTTTACCTCAATACCCTCTATTAATTTCATCATCATCGGACAAATAGAAATCTGTGTCGAGGGAGTGTTCTTGACGTCCTCATCAACCTTTGAGTTGCCCGAGAAGTAACAAAGTACCGCCTGATGACGGGTTTGAGACTTGAACTGTTATGCTTCCGAGTCTACTGCAGCGGAAGCATTGTTTCACTTTTCAAGGTTAGATAGATTGATATTCGTTTATTGGCTCCATTTTGTACAATTTTTACAGGAAGAGAAATGTGTAAAGAGATGCGATTTGCTCAGATTTCTTATCCGACTTTTTAACAAAATTCTTCCAGGCACATAGCTTCCTCGTATCCATAACCCGATTGTATAGATAATCCGATGCATAGTAGTCAACCTCAAAACACCAATCTGGATTGCAATATTTCTGAAGACTCTGAATGGCTTTAAATTTAGATGCTTTAATCCTGATAAGACCTGACAAAATTATAAATAGTCGTGAAATGTATTGAAAATTGGTTATGACAGAAAAGCTTCTAAAACAGTCTATGAAAGGCAAGTTACTAGCGGTTTTTTTCTTACCATCAGAAATTGACGTCATCGTAAACATAAACTACAAACACTAAACCAGTTTTTGTGGTTTGGTTTCTCTCACCTTCAGAACTTTAGTATAGATGATCTCCAATTACCTTGCACTACTCACATAGGGGACTCCACACTTCAACACGCAGAATCACTGAATATTGCTGAAAAAATGTATAAGTTATGGCTGTTACAAGGATTTCACGTTTGCGGATGATGACAAAATACTTACAATTTGGGGGCGATGATTTTTATAGGGGACAATCTCCACCCCAATTCGCATAATTCTTGAAAGTTTCGTCGAAATCAGATGGGAAATGTAGAAGTTACGGCTGTTACAAGGAGTTCATGACAGACAGAACTAAAATTGTTCAGGAAATTTTGATTTTGGAGAACATTTTTTGGTTTATTATTTTCAATAATAGGCCTTTAGAATTGAGCAAAAAAAAATTTTAACCCCCCTTAAAACTTTGTTTTATGTTTCAAGGTACGTAAAATCTGAAAATTGAACGACCGGTTTGGTTCAAATTTGGTATGAAGGCTCCTTTTGGGGTCTAGTTGTGCCGCGAAGCTTTTGATTGATGTAGGTCACTTCTAAGGAGTGAAAATTAAGGGTTGAAATTTTCAAGAGTGCCTTAGCTCGTTGTTTTCGTCACGTCACAATGGGGTTTGCGAGCATCACATCACGATATAAATTAACATTTAAAAACATTTTTACTGGAAAAAACGCTGCAAATCATTGCTCAAAGGTTTATTATTTTCTGTATGGATCACCCTTCTATGGAGATCACTGGTTTTCCATCAATAACTCCTAATTGAGTAAAACGCATGTTTTTTTCTTTTCGATCTTCTCTAAGACGAAAAAGGAATCATGTTGAACAACATGAAATCAAAGCGGATATTTGAGAAAAAACTCAAAAAACCAACGGCATTTGATGTGCATCACACTGACTGGGAGAAGGAATCCTCCACCTACCTATTGGATCAAACTAAACCGAAGGATCGCCGTAGCCAGAAAAATGAGAGTAACTTGAAAACTCTCGGTTTGATTGGTAGAGCTCTCTTGAAAAAGCTGCCTCAGAAAATCGAGATAGAAAAGTAGAATCCAAAAATCCAATTAATAACCCCCCTGTACGCCGTAAGCGGCACTTTCCTTAGTTTTCACACACCGATTTTGATAAAATTTGACATATTGGCTCCTTTTGGGGTCTAAATGTGCCGCAAAGCTTTTAGTTGATTTCAGTGGAACACGCGGATTTCTGTAGGACCAACTGTTCGCTCCCCATGAGGTCTTAAGGATTGGAAACACGAGTGTGAACCACGGAGGAGAATTGGCCTAATATACGTTCAAATTTCAGCTAATTACAAGCGATGGTTGTTCGTTTATTTGGTTCATTATTTTTAATAATGAACCTTTGGAATCGACCAAGATTTGAATGGAGTTTCCAGTTGTACTCAGTTACAAGTGCATCCTTTGTAACCGAGAACTACATTTCATAATGATGGTTTGGCGAACCCCTCAGATAGCGATGTTATTGCTAGTAGATGGTAGGTAATCTTACGGTAAATTAATCATTATCCATTGTGTAGCGATTCTCAGCATTTTACAACTTTAATGTTGCAGGGAAGCGATTCACGCTGATAGAGATCAAACTTGCAATGGCGATGCTTCTTAAAACCTTCCGATTCCTCCCAGGATCCACCAAGAAAGATAAGATTGTGTTTAAACCGCGTTCTTTATTTTTAGCCGCTGAAGGGGTTCTCCCGATGAAAATGGAAAAGATTTAAGAATTTAAAAAAAACATCAGATATATTGACCTGTGTGCATAATATTCATTATGAATACATTAATTATTTTTCAGTATTTACAGTGTTTATTGAGACCTGATTTCCAACTTATGTGGAACAAAACCTGTACGACGTGTGATCGTAACCATGAAACAATATCTATGCTTAGAGTTCAACATCGGAGGGCATTGAGGAAGGCCAATTGCAGCTAGGAGGAAGGGAATCCTTGCCACCTTCTGCAGCTTATAACATGACCAGGAACTTTTATAATTTCTCAAAAAAAGATCAAGGAAATCTGTGTTGCTGATCGAGTTGTAAATCTTATCAAAATTAAAATTATACTTTTATAGCCTCACAATATGGACCAGCTACCCCTTCTAAATGCCAAACGACTTCCTAAGTTTTAAGTGATCGTCGAAGGGGGGTGAATGACGCTGAATCTTTGCTCACAAACAGAGAAATGCGACTGACTCCGGGGGAATTCGCTCAAGACAAAATTGCTTTCCTCCACTCTCTAGACTGTTATTCCTATTGCATGAATTTACGGTTCGCTTAGCAGCATCGAGTTGGTGCAGAGCAGTAGACGTCTACATTCCAATCAACGGTAATCAACTTCTATGAATATTACTGAAATGACTTGGTACAATCCAGATCATAGAATAATATATTTTACAAGTGTTATGAAACTACACCTGTTGGTTACGTTTAACAACCATAATCTATTCCGTAGTTGACTCCATTACATCACCTTCCCCCTTCCTCATTTGGTCAGCATGTACTCTCTGTTCTTGACCATCGACGATCACTATGTAGGAGAGTGGACCAGTCTTAATTTTGACAGCTGCTTTCCGAAATCCTGATTCCTCTTTCCTTCTTTTCACCCACACGATCTCCCTCTGATTCGTTCCTTCAAAGAATTTCCGAAATTGCACTTTCCAGCTAGTGCTCTCAGGTCGTTCACGAAATGTCTGACTTGCTCGTCCACTCCTCTCTTCCTCATCCAACTCTTTCAGTTGTAATACTGCGAACTTCTTCGTAAAATTGTCCAATAGTTGCCAGTAACTCCGCATAAGTACATTCACGTACATTGCGGGGCCGATAATGATAGAGGAGCATTCTAAATGTTTTTGGTCCCACTTTCCGAAGAAGTGCATCTCTACGATCGTTATCCTCTATGATATCAGCGGCTTCCAGTTCCAGTTCAAAATATGGTAAATAATATTCCCATTTTTCAAGATCTGGGTCAAATGGACGTACTTTTAAATTTACTTGTTTGTTTTGTCGCCTCTCCTGTAGTTGGTCTTCCATCTCCTCCTCCTTCATCGTTCGAGGCATATTTTCCGTGGATTCTCGATTTCCGTCGCCAGTTGAAATGACTTGGTACAATCCAGATCATAGAATAATATATTTTATAAGTGTTATGAAACTACACCTGTTGGTTACGTTTAACAACCATAAACTATTCTGTAGTTGACTCCATTACAATTACGAGTTGTAAGAGGAACAGTGCCTTGGGACGTCGCCTGCCACTCGTACAACTCGTAATGGCAAGTGAATTTAACTTTAAATTCGCTCAGTTTATCAGTTGGATACAGATCGGCTCATCATCGTTGTCATTTCCAACTAATAAACTGCGTTTTGGATGATTTAAGAAAATATTGAAAATAATAGTTTTCAGAAACCTCTGCCAAGTGGACGTGGCACATATTTTCCTCGTTCTCACAACCGGGTTGCATAGATAATCCGATGCATTGCTAATCTCAAAACAAAAGTAAGGTCGCCATTCGGTTCGTCACGTCAATTTGCATCGCGTAGTGGTGTTACCTCAGTATTCCCATATAACGGTCATAAGACATGCGGTGACAGCGTCGATAGGGAGTAGGACTGCACTAGCGACCAGATAAGCAATAATTATTTTTCTCGCTCATTGAGATGGATTTATTCGGAAATTCTTGTTTAAATCGATTCTCAGTATGTTCAAGTACGTTTCCAGTAAAAAACGCTGCAAATTATTACACAATGGTATATTATTTTTTATTTTTCTACATAGATCACTCGTCTGCAAAGCCACCAACCATCCAACATGAAGAAAAACATCGATCGCATTTCGGTCAGCTTTAATTTGAACGGAGATTAGGCCTCTTTTGCGATTCACGCTCGTGTTTCTGATTTATCGTACGTCCAAACTTTTAATTCTCGTAGTGAGCGAACGGTTTGTCTAAAAAAAATTTTGTCTATAAAAATTCTATAAAATCTTAAATTGAAGGAAAAACAATACCTTTATATCAAAATTTTTTGAGTTAGGGCGTTTTCAAAATTTCAAAATTGATTTTGGAACCCTTAGAAGTGACCTACATCAACCAAAATCTTCGGGGCACAACTAGACCCCAAATGGAGCCTACATACCAAATTTCATCAAAATCGGTCAATGCTAAGTGGCAAAAGTGCCGCGTACGGCGTACGGCGGACGGACGGCCAAATTTTGGTTTATTATTTTCAATAATGAACCTTTGGAATCGACCAAGAAAAAAAAATTTAACACCCCTCAAAATTTGATGATTTACGTTTCAAGGTAAGTACGTAGAATCCAAAAATCGAATAAAAATTTGGCCGTCCGTCCGCCGTCCCCCATACGCCGTACGCCGTCCGCGGCACTTTTTTTGCGCCACTTAGCATTGACCGATTTTGATGAAATTTGGTATGTAGGCTCCATTTGAGGTCTAGTTGTGCCCCGAAGCTTTTGGTTGATGTAGGTCACTTCTAAGGGTTCCAAAATCAATTTTGAAATTTTGAAAACGCCCTAACTCAAAAAATTTCGATATAAAGGTATTGTTTTTCCTTCAATTTAAGATTCTATAGAATTTTTAGAATTTTTTTAGGCCACGCGGAGCTCTGTAGGACTAACCGTTCGCTCCCTACGAAAATTTAAGGGTTTATATTGAAATATATATATAAATCAAAACACGAGTGTGAATCGCAAAAGAGGCCTAATCTCCGTTCAAATTGGAGCTGACCGAAATGCGATCGATGGTTGGTGATTTTTATTTATTTTTTTTTTAAATTATTATTATTATTTATTTATTTTTTTTTTCTTCTCTTCATATTGGATGGTTGGTGATTTTGTAGACGAGTGATCAATAAAGAAAAATAATAAACCATTGTGTAATAATTTGCAGCGTTTTATTCGATTTTTGGATTCTACTTACCTTGGAACGTAAACCATCAAATTTTGAGGGGGTGTTAAAAAAATTTTTCTTGGTCGATTCCAAAGGTTCAATATTGAAAATAATAAACCAAAATCAAAATTTGTATAATCTTTTGGGTTCCGTGCCCCCCAACCAAGAATCAGATTTCGTAATGCAGGCACCCACAACTAGCTGGAAGTACTTTCTCTCAAAATACACTGATGGATAACCTCGCTATAATTATGGTTGGTAGGTAGGTGCTATTGAAAGAAAAGCAGTGTTCTTCGCAGGTGAGTGACCTTTACTGAAAAATAATACACCGCAGTCAGGCGACGAGTGGAATTACGCGCACAACTTCTTTTGCATTTTGTCTTCCTCACTGAAATGGGCTTGGAGGATGGAAGGTTCCCGACGTCAAAACCAATGTTTACCCACGCGTTGCCCAACTTTTCTTCTTCTACGTGAGTTTGATCATTGTTAGACTCTGTCCAGTGGGACTTCTTTTAATTGCCATCCACTCTACACATACCAGCCAACAAATAACCAACATTCGTTGATGAAAAATGTTGACGAATAACTGGCAACCGAGCTGCTTTCAAAGATAATTGGTGAATGAGTGGGACCACAAGTGGTTCTGATGTACTGACTCAGGGTCATCCTCCCCACTTCCGATATCGGCCTCCCGAATAGCCAAACCTTCCAGTTCGACATCTTCAGGGCACCATGACGTTCATTGAACTGACTGTCCTGGGTGTCTCCCTCATCGCAGCTTATATCGTTTATAAATTAACGAAATTAGCAAACTTCTTCGATAATTTGGGAATTCCGTACGTCAAACCCATATGGCCATTTGGAAGCGACGTCAAGGGATTGCTTATGCGAGAACATACCAGTGAGTACTTCATCAAAAACATATATAAATCAATACATTTGAAAGTAAATTTGCTCTAGAGAATTTTAAACTAAAATCTAAGTGTTAACAAGGCTTTCTTTTGGTTATAAAGCTTTGATCCAAGTATTATTCTGTCTCCGGAAAGCTTTGCTGTTATTAGTGCTAAATAGAGGAAGGTACAGGAAATGAGTTTCCCGTCCATTGTTGGTAAACATCAAAGGATGATACAGCTTTGCTAGAAGTAACACTGCTGCACTATTTATGAAAGGCATATTTCTGTATCATGAGCCATTTTTTGGCCATTTAAAATTTCTCTAGCTGTTATTGCTCGACGGTATTGGATGAAATCATTAAGCTAGTTCATAGTAGCAATTTTCCAAACCCTTCCATTGGCTCATGATTGAACCACATCTTAGGTTCCTTGAGCAACAGATATTCCTAGAGTCCATCTGCACAATATTTTTCAAGAATGAAATGAAAATAGAGCATTTTGGTTTTAACTTGAGTAGAACCTAAGTTTCAAAAAACTAATTTAAAAAAATATCCCTCAAAGCAATGTAGCGGAATCTGAAATCCGAAATTTGTTCTTGTTTCCAATCTTACAACACAAAAACGGCCACAAACAAAGCCAACAAACAAGCTGATGGGAACATTTTCTTAATTTCGCAATGTCGTCGTTTATGGCCGTACGGCTTGGAAATGTGTCAATAATTGCTGAGTATTTTTTGACAGGTTCTTTCATGATCTCAGGTATGATCGAATTTTAAATACCGACTTGAGTGAAATCCACATATACATCGTGTTTGCTTCCAATTTTATCTTTCCAGAAGTGAAAAATAATTCGTTTTCAAAATATTTGTATTTCATGTTTTATCGTTTCATGCATGAAAATCCCATAATTTTAGTTGTACCGAGTCTGCCCTTCCGCAGACCTCGCAAAACCTGGTTACGGTTGAGCCTGTTTTTAATCACTGTACGACTTCAAGAAGTTATTAAAGATTAAAGTAAAGTAAACAACCGTCTCACGTAGAATTTTCGACTACCATTCCTGTGTATCAAGAAGTCTGCGGGTTGGGCTGTTTATGCTCTAGATAAATGCCCTGTGAATTTCAACACTCTGATCTCTCTGGTGAACGACCTCTTGAGCGATTGCAAAATCCCTCTTTTATAACCTGTCTCTGCCAGTTAGTATTTTTTTTTTTTTTTTTTTTCATATTTTAATTCAACAGTCAATGCGGATTACAACTGTTATTTACAAGATCATAATATCATATTACCCCCAAAATTATTTTTCCTCCCTTTGTAAGGAGCTTCCTTTATTAAGGATGAAAAATCCATTCGTGCAGATCAAAAAAAATGTGGGTAATCTAAAATCAAAATTTTTTCTTCATTTTGCGTTTCATACCTTTTTTAACAACTTCGGTTCCGAACTGATGGTCGGTGTTCTTATTCCGGATTAATTTATATGAAGTTACCGTCCAATTTGAATGAAATTGTTAAGATTTGTGCCGTTTAACCTCGTAGGGAGTCTCCACATTTCATCGACATTGGACCAATAGAGGCATCTGGGCAAGTTTAAACATGATTTTCCTAAACATCGGTTTTTTACAATTAATTGCCCGATTTTGTTCACATTTTGAAGGGTAGTTTGCGGGTTGTTTCCAAGATAATTGATGTCACCGAGGTTCGATTATTATGATCAACGATATACTTGAAAGAGGGCAAATCATCAACATAGTCGGGAACGTCTTCTAAATCCTGTTGTTCAAGTAGGAAAACTATGAAAAATTGTGAAAATCGTGACTCATGTTTGGGAAATTATCATTAATACTGTTTTAAAATGCCATAATACATTATTGTTGTTGTGACATCCGCCTAGAGAATGATTCTTCCTGATAAAATACAAGTGCGTAGTTTGCCGAATCCTCCCTCAGGTGTTCATCACGTGAGCATCAGGTATTCTAACGATACCTTTTTGAAAGGTAGTAGCCCCCAACCTCCTTTTAAGGAGTATAATTTAAGAACTTGGCAAACCACCACTCTCACTCTAGTTCTGAAAATTTGTGCTTTTATTTCGATCTTTCACATATTCGACTTCATCCCATAATTTCCGATCGCCGAGGGGATCACCCTAATTAGCTCAGCACCGGCAATTAACGGTTTCGAGCCGCGTCAAATCACCTTTTAACCCTTCACCTCAGTCGCTGTCGGGCGAAGAATCTCCCATCAACCTACCTCCCTTCTCATTCCTGAGTATTTTCTTTAAAAAGACAAAAAAAATTTTTTGAACGCAAGTAAGGATGGCGAGTCACCACAATTTTTACACTAACGAATTTTTATTCAGTGTTAGGAAGCAATTCTGCTTATCCAATGTGGTAGGAATTAAATTGTTCATTACAATGAATTGAACTTGCAATTACACAATCGTCTGGCCGGTGAGATCTCCTTTAGTTTCCCTCTTGTCCGCTATCTCTACCTACTTGACAAACAGAAGACAGAAAGTCTCAATTGGCGACTGAACTAGTGAAGAAACAATGATTTTAGAGTGGTCCGAGGAAGTACATTACGGCCACTACTATTTTAAATTCATTTGTTGATGACACGGCAGTACTCTGTGAAGGAGACACGAGAAAGTGTTTTCAGCAGCGCAAATCAAATTATCAAGCAAGTATAGGAAAATGGTTTTACAGAAATTATCTCACAATGAACAAGGAGGAAACAAGTCACTTATTGATGAAAAACACTTAGAAATCACACTACACTATTTTTAATTAGCTCACAGATGGTCCTGCGACTCGATGGAAAGAGTAGCAAGACATAAGTACCTGGAGCTAGTTATGGATGAAGAGCTCAAGTGGAAGCCCCATATAGACATTACACACCATAAGATTAGGAAATGTATAAAAATATTCTACAACGTGAGACACACGCTCTCGAAGTAAACAATAAAACTTAAATATTATACCATGTTGCTATACCACTAGAATAAAAAATTGTCTGTCACAGCCTCTACGGTGTCGAAAATGTATTACGAATTGGAGCCGCACAAAATTGGCGGATACTACTTAGCAGTCAGACCAACAATCATGATCAGGGACCCAGAACTGGTACATAAAGTCTACGCCACCGATTTCGGGCACTTCGTCGATCGAGGGATTCCGTCGAATCCGAAACGTGACCCTCTGGAAGGCCACCTTTTCCTCTTGAACGGAGCCAAGTGGAGGTACGTTGTTGAAACTATCGCTTGAGGGTGTCAGTTCATAGATTTTGGACAAAATGAAACTAATAGAAAATTGCCACATCTAACTCCTACTATACTACTACTATTTGGCTAATTGAAAATAATGACCAAATTGACAATAAATTCAGAAAACGCCTATATTATGGTAATTTGTATAATTCTTGGGGTTAGAGGATTTCAATAACTTCACCCAAATTGTTAATGTCCAAGGGATACCTAACAGGATCTGAACTGTCAACCAGCTTATCTGGTTTTATTTCGATCATTACCAGTTCTTTCAAATGAACTTTAAAAAAATACATCGCACTAGGACAATGTAAAGGGAAATTCGCTTTATCGATCAGGCTGCAATTCTATAACGTCTGCGAAAGCCTGAATACCAAACTGCAGCGCTCTAGGTGTGACAATCAGGGGAGAAGTTGATTCGCTCATGAAGCTCATCTGTCTTGCTCCACATCGCTATCGGAGTTTCAAGTGGCTGTTTAATTATTGAAAATACACAGAGGACATAAAAATATGTTGTATCGCTCTTTCTGCGATTCTCGGCGGTTCGAGGGTGATTGAGTAACAGATAAACAGACACCTAATCGGAATTACGTTTTAGGAATAGTAAGAGACTATGGTATATTTGTAAATAGTATAATCTCGTGTAATAAGTGAAATGTTGGCAGTAGCAACTACGAAGCTATGGTTGTTTTTCATAAAATTCGAAGCTTCCCATATAAAATTGTGGGTTCTCCAAATTTCAACTTTTTTCAAATCGTACCCAAATTAAAAATTTCAATCTTTTTTTTTGTGCAAGTTTTCCAAATACAAAGTGTTTCTAATAACCTGTCAATTTGATGAACAAAAGAATTTTGAGAAAAACATGTAATCTGGAAAAATGGCGGCACCTATATGAGTATGTAATAATAATAATCAACTAATTAGCTAACTCGTGAATTGGCCTCTGATGACAGTTTCAGTCTCCTTCAACGAGTAAATTCGATGACTTTCCACGTTTCAAGGGATTTTGGTTTATTACGAGTATTTTCAATAATGAACATTTGTAATCGAGCCATGAAAAATTCGAGGTCTGGTTGTGCCTCTTAGCTTTGTTTGTTGTCAGTCTCATCTAAGAGGTAAAAAGTGGGGGAAAACATTTTCAAAACGCCCTAGCTTTCGAAATACAAGAAATGTTTTTCGTTCATTTCTGTTTGACCAAACGTCCGCTTAAAGATGACAATTAGTTACCTACCTACTTAGTGAATGTTACATGAGAAAAGAGACCTTGAAAGACCAAATCGAGCATAAAGGCGCTATGACCAACCATCTTCCACATTTTAATTTTTTTTTAATTTCAGAAAAACTTAAATTCAACAAAACTATTATTGACTTTCTTGACGATTATAGCTTTAAAACTTCTTGAAGAAGTTAAAGAGTTTAGCGTAATAAGCCGTTATTTAAGGAATTGTGTCCTGGTGAAAATTTCTTTTGCGTTTATCTCAAAACTCGGTTGTTGGACAATTTTCGCCTTTGAGCTTTAAGGTATCGAAATTACCCCTAGTGCTTAGACTGTGGTCCCTAGCCCTAGATGTGGTCATCCCTATGACCCCCCCCCACTTATCTCTAATCCTTAACATATAATTGATGGGTGAACTTTACAGGAAAAATAAATAAACCGTTGTGTAATAATTTACAGTGTTTTTCTTCTAGATTCATGAGAGCCAAATTATCGCCCATATTTACGTCAGGAAAGCTGAAATTCATGTACGCAGAAATGAAGAAATGCGTGGACACTTTCATAGCGCATTTGGAGAAAACTGTTCCTTTCGGTAAAGACATCGACATGAAAGAAGATTCTGTGGGATTCACAGTAGAAGTTATAAGTAAGAGATGCATTATATTATTTATTAGATCCTGTTCGGAGGATATTCCAATCCTCGTTTTTCGTCGACTCCAAGATCATTTTTCTGTACAAATGAATAGTTTCTTTCAATTTTTGACTCAATCCAACCAATTGATTTGGATACAATCTTAAGAATAACGCTCAGAGGTTCAGATTAGGTTAAACAAAGGGTTGATTGTATACTTTCAACGACTCGTGCTAGGAGCCACACCCCTCAAGGATGACTACTCTCTCATATGGCTAATATTTCGGTTTTTTCAACCATTGCTCTGAAGATTTTTTTGAAAATTCGTTCATTAACTCATGCAGCATAAATTAACTTTTTGTAAATCTGTTTTTCAGGTTCGTGTGCGTTCGGTATTGAGATTAATTCGATTGGGAATCCAAACAGCGAATTCGTTGTGTACGCTAATAAGGTTTTCAATGCGACGACAACAACGATTCTGAAATTAATAACCCGAATGATTAGTCCATGGTTGTTCGACCTGCTAAGGGTAATGTACGATTCCTTTCTTTTCTCGGCCACTTTTGAATTCATTTCAATACGTTGGTGGAAGGTATATGAAGGTTTTCTATTCGTTCAGGAAGTAGAAAAATCATATTCCATCCAACAGATTCCAAGCGTCCGTTGCCCATCGTGAGGAGGCTTTACCACCCACATCACTTGGAAGTTTTCAAGTACCTACCGTATAACTAGGTTTGTGTTTTGCAGTTGAAACAATCACCTCAAGAAATTGAAGACTTCGTGATGAAGGTAGTGAAAGACAGCTTCCATCACAGGCTGACAACTGGCTACTCGAGAAACGACATCATTCAGTTACTTCTGCAGCTGAAGGAGAAAGGAAGTGTCGAAGTAGAAGAACATGAAAAGGACGAAGATGATCACCAGGAAACTATGTATCAAATGAGCCACTCAATTGAAAAGGAAGTCGTAGGTAAGAAGGGGAAAAATGCAATAATATACAATATTGTTCAATCATTTTCTTTGTCTTAATCTACATTGATTTTGCAAGTTTATTTTCAAATTTGGTATATTTTGCATCCCCAAAACCGCTGTGCTACTGACGTAATGCGCTGAAAACCATGAAAGGCTCGCACTTTTTTCAGTTTTGGTTTATTATTTTCAATAATAAGCCTTTGGAATCGAGCAAGAAAAAAAAAATTTTAACCCCCCCTCAAAATTTGATGTTTTACGTTTCAAGGTACGTAGAATCCGAAAATCGAATAAAAAAATTTCCGTCCGTCCGCCGTACGCCGTACGCGGCACTTTTCTTAGCAACACTGGACCGATTTGGTTCAAATTTTGTATATGGGCTCCATTTGGGGTCTAGTTGTGCCGCGAAGCTTTTGGTTGATGTAGGTCACTTCTAAGGGGTGAAAATTAAGGGTTGAAATTTTCAAGAGTGCCCTAGCTCGAAAACTCTCGAAATAAAGGTATCGTTTTTCCACCAATTTTAAATAGTACAGAATTTTTAAAAAATTTTGAGACCACCCGGAGCTCTGTAGGACAAACCGTTCGGTCCCTACGAGTATTTGAAGGTTTTCCTTCGATAAAACAGAATCATGAGTGTGAATCGCAAAAGAGGTCTAATCGCCGTTCAAATTTTATCTGACTAAAATGCGATCGCTGTTCATTTCTTCGATTTGTATACAGTTTTGCCTTCTGCGTAACCAGTAATCAAATTTCCATATCAAGCTTTCTATTTTTCGAATCGAGTGTGAAGCGTTTAGTTCTTTCTAATAAACTTGATTGTGAAGGTGTGAAGCCATTATAGTGTGGTAGGTAGTACCTACCAATAGGTAGGTGTGGTAGGTAAAAAAAATTGGTAGGTAAAACAATGTTTGTAGGTAAAAAACGCTGCAAATCATTGCTCACTGATCAGATCACTGATCAGCTGAGTGAGCTCCGAAGCCATTTTCAATGCTATTGAATGGAAGTGCTCTTCCAGGCGTCTCCAGCATTCGAGGAGATCTTCTTCATTCTTCTGATCACTGATCAGCTGAGTGAGCTCCAAAGCCATTTTCAATCCTATTGAATGGAGGTGCTCTTCCAGGCGTCTCCAGCATTCGAGGAGATCTTCTTCACTCCTCACATCACTGATCAGCTGAGTGAGCTCGAAAGCCATTTTCAATCCTATTGAATGGAAGTGCTCTTCCAGGCGTCTCCAGCATTCGAGGAGATCTTCTTCACTCTTCTGATCACTGATCAGCTGAGTGAGCTCCGAAGCCATTTTCAATCCTATTGAACGCAGGAGCTGAAATTTGAGAGGGAAGGTCAAGGGAGAATACAGATGGTGGTAGGTGCTATTGATGGAGAACCAGTGATCTATACAGAAGGATGATCTATACAGAAAATAATAAACCTTTGAGCAATGATTTGCAGCGTTTTAACTATAATTTCTAAACTATGATAATTTCAAAAATTCAAGCCAAGTAGCTTTTTAAAGCAGGTTAAATTAGCTACAGTTTGAGACCAATTAGAGCTCTGTAGGTTGAATAATAATGGAGAATGCAATGCAAAAATAGCTCATTTTTTCCAAAAAGTAGAGATTTTGTGTTAAGACCGCAAAACTACTCATTTTAGAAAGAAGTAAAGAGAGAGGAATTTGAAGAAAATGTAATATAAACTTAAACAAAAATAATAATGAAATGCAAATTTAACCTTCTTTTAAAATTGCTTGGCATGAATTATTGAAATTACCATAGTTTAGAAGTTGAATAAAATATCAAAGTTAGAGAATGAAGAAAGTGCGAAAATTTCATGGTTTTTAGCACGCTACGTCAATAGCGCAGGGGTTTCGGGCTTGCAAATTTAGGGATAAAATCATCTACGACCAGCACCATTTCAATTTTTGGCCTTTTTTAAATAAGCTGACTGGGCTAGTAGACAATTATAGTAATCATGTTAATTATTGGACTGATATTATCCGATTTCGTTATCGTTGTTACCAACATGTTATTTTGTGATTCTAGTCGAAATGAAAAAGTTCCAATACTTAAAGTTTGGAAGAATTCGGCTGACATTTTTGCTTTCGAGTCTACGGAAGCATTGTTTTTCCTCTTCAAGATTGAAAAAAATGTCCCCCAAAATCGAAATTTCGAGTTTGTTAACCAGAAATTTTGGGCAGCCCTAAGGTTAACAAATTTCAAAAATAGTACAACATCCGTTTTGGAACATTCTAAAATAACCCCCATAATAACAAATTTATATATAAATATCTATAATACCATTAACCATACCACATTTCATTGAAAATTCGCTCATCAATTCATGCTGCATTAATGGACTGTTTTTGAAAACGCGGTGTGGAAGAACAGGCAAGAATGAACTGATCTATCAGACTTGATTTTCCAAAGATGACGATTTTAGTGCAGACGCCAGACATCTCTTCGTACTGCATGGCTGATCATTTTTATCTTCATTTATATTAATTACGCTATTCTTTCAGAATTGGACGACGGTTTATTGGGAGCTCAAGTATTCGTCTTCCTGGTAGCCGGTTTTGAAACGACATCCTCAACTATTTATCACATGACTTATTTGTTGTCACAAAATCAAGACTGTCAAGACAAAGCTCGCGAAGAGGTCAACAGATTGTTAGCTAAACATGGAGATTTCACTTACGAAATGCTGAGAGAATTGACTTATTTGAGCCACTGTATGGACGGTACGTAATGGACATTTAACCCTTAATAGCCCAAGAGAAAAAAAATTCTCCCTCGCCAATTTCTTGTTCATATTTTGTTACATTTTAGTGCCTAGTAGACGTAAAAATTTCTGATCCATACAGGGCCCGTAATCTTGAAAAACAAAACGGTACCTTTTTGGATGCCGTGAGCATGTGGGGGTCAATGACGTCCCTTGATTGATTCCAAAAAGACACCCTGAGATACGGTGGCTTCACCTTATAGCAAGAAACATTGTAACATTCTCTTTCGAATTTATTTTCGTTTGCTCTTTTCGTTCTTGCTATCCGAGTCCTCCCCTTCAGAACCGATGCTCATATTGTGAACCAAGGAGGCAGTGCACTTTCCTCTGCTCCTTATTACTCTAATCTTCATTTAGAATCAGAAAAAGGAAAGAAAGTCAGTTATAGGGTGAGAAAAATCAATGAAAGTGAGCATAAGCCCCATCATGGATCTGATGGCTCTACTGGGAACCCCCTTGCTCACGGTATCCGAAAAGATACCATCACAAAAACCAACTTTTATCCACTTAGCAACTAATAATATGTTGAAATTACAGTTTCTACTTGATCTTGTTACTTTTTACACAAGATTCTTCAAGTAATATCACTCAAAACTGTGAAAAACTTGTCTAAAATAATGTATGAAACTGACCTTCGGAGTGTTGATGTCAATTTTGAGCCGCCTTGTAACTTATAATTGTCATATCAACGTTGTTGTTGTTTTGACACTTCTTCTTCTTCTTTTCTATTCTAGAGATGTCAGAGTAGCCATTGGGGCATTGGGTAGCAAGTAGGGGTGAAAACCACTTTGTGCCGTCGAGAAAACGTTCTAAATTTGGTCTTCCGTGGGCTAATAAGGGTTAACAAAATGTTGTAATTAGTCATGTTCCCAGATCACTATCATCGGGAGGTCAAATTATTTTAACCTTGGAGGCAATTGCTACCTATTATAGGTACCTGATACCTATAATAGGTATTAATAATGTGATATAAAGTAAAAGAAACGTAGAATTTTTGAAAATGTGAAACACAAATTGAGAGTTTCAAGGAATATCCACATTTACTTCCACACTTTTAACGATAACGGAGCCCCCTGTGACCTTCTAGTTCGGCAGTTATCTGCAAACCACCGAATTGAATAATTGATCCATTAAATTTTGATTACAAGTTATAATTAATTACCGTAGAGGTTGGCCTCATTTGGATTGAGCGTTCAATTTTTAGAACCATTTTACGTTTAGTTATAAAAAAAGTATAGCGTAGGGCGCAATTTAGAGTCCCTCCCTCTTCAGGGCTGAGGGTGGCCTCAGGAAGGGTTCCCGTCCCTTCACCCTATTCTGAGTGGTTATATTTCCTATTCAGCATCGAATTATTTAGATAAATCAAGACAGTTCTAGTTGTGTACGCCTGCTGGTGTCATATTTTCGTCAAAGTGGAAGAGAAAACAGAAAGGGCGCAGTTTTTGTTTCCGACTCCACCATTGTTCTCCAAAATCAAAATTTCCACTCGCAATTTACTTTTTAGGCATTCCTGAACAATTTTGGTTCCGTGCCTGTCTGTCTGTCATGAAATCCTTGTAACGGGCAAAACTATACGAAGTTATAGTCCGATTTCGATGGAATTTTCAGGGTTTGTTCAATTGGGGTGTTGATGGTCCCCTATGAAAATCATTGCTCCCGAATCGAAAATAGCCTCTGCGCTTGCGCAAACGTGCCATAACTTCTTCATTCTCCACCCGATTTTGATGACATTTTCAGGGATTGTACGGGTTGCCGTGTAAATGGACCCCTATGAGGATAGTGCAAAGTACTTAGAGATTATTGATTTGAGATTTGCTACTTTGCATCGGATCTTCAATACATCCAAGTTATGGATACGAGAAAGCTATGTGCCACACCCACTTGACAGACTTTTAAAACAAAATGCGTTCTTTCTGTTTTCTCTTCCACATTGACCTTCAGGAAATTTCTTGACTTCAAAGTGCTCAAACCCGCCTCCGAACAAGTGTCCCGGGTTTAGTTTCCAAACCCGCCACAACGTAGTCTTCCGATCACATTTTCTCTAAATGCGAATTTGAAATCTATAAACGCCATTCTGTAGGTTTTGATAGTTCATGTTTGGTTAATAGTGTTTTGAATTTTGATAGCCATTTTGGTTTATTCTTTCAACAATGATGAACCTTTGGATCGACCCAGAGAAAAATGTACTTCCCCCTCCCTTCTAAATTTTGTTGGTTTACGTTCCAAGGTCTATTTCCTGCCACAATTGATTTAAAAAAAACCTTAATTTCCCACTTATAAAAAAATTGTTTTTGCGAATTTTTTAATTAAATTTAGATATATTTTGAAAAATTTAAAGAATATTTGAACAGAAGATACCTCGAAGGCCCTATCACAGTCTCTCAGCTTAAGAATGATCTTTCCAAGGGTCAAACTAGTGCTATCTGCATCAGCAGAATCTGTCTATAAGCCCAATCTTGTTGGAGTAGAAGAAGAAAACTTGGAAAAATCTTTGGTGGGATGTCAATTTATTTCTCATAAAGCACAGAACCAAAGAATGAGGTGGAAAAGGTTCACTTCAT
Organism: Apolygus lucorum; assembly: GCA_009739505.2. Lineage (NCBI taxonomy): Eukaryota > Metazoa > Arthropoda > Insecta > Hemiptera > Miridae > Apolygus > Apolygus lucorum. The sequence goes on from CM019169.2 coordinate 41,188,091, forward strand.
AGAGGAATCTATGCTGCTTAGACAGTGGCGTCATCTCTGACGAGGAAATTCTACTAATAGCCTACAAGATAAGAAATGAGGGTAGAAGGTACCTTGAAGGCACTACTAAAGTCTGTAAAATCGAGAATTATTTAGTTTTTATAATAACGTTTTCTTACTCAATCGATATCACCTCAACGGCTATCCGTTTTGTTTTAAAAGTGCATAAACTATTGCAGGTAAAAATCGGACTTCCTAAAAGATACCTCAGGATAGACGTAGCTAAATTGTTTTGTGTAGTTTGAAAATCGTGATTGTCGTATGAATATTTTGTAAAATATAAATATCGTGAAAATCAACCACACGAAGTGTATAATTCCACTGTGACGAAAAGCTCTGCATAAGAACGTGCTTGTAATTTCGAAAACTTCAGGAGGGTTCTATGTCTGATGAAGCGTGTCAAAAACACTGTCTTTTGAAATTGGCATTTTTTTTTTTTTTTTTATTTTTTTTTAGAAACTCTGAGGCTTTTTCCTCCAGTGCCTTTCATGTTCCGAGTCTGCACCAAAGAGTACACATTCCCCGATGGGACGACAATTCCAAAAGGAACTGCTATCAACATCCCAGTCTACTGTTTGCACCACGACCCAAAATATTTCCCTGAACCGGAAAAATTCAAACCTGAAAGATTCGAGCAGCCAATTACCAGAGGAGCTTATTCACCCTTTGGCGACGGCCCTAGAATTTGTATCGGTAAGTTTAACTTTGATTGCGATTTTCGAATCAAATTCTTTCAAGGTTTTCCTGTTAAAACGAAGGTTATGTTGGGAAAGTTTGTGAATGTATTCTTAGATAGGTAAGTAACTACTAACCTGAATAGATTTTGTACACGCAGAGGTTTGTTTTTGTAAAAACTCGAGAAACTACAAGATAGTCGTAACAGTTGTAACATTCAGAACCAATTCGCTGCATTTGAGATTGACGAGGTCCCGCAAGCAGAAGTTATGGATGTGTATTCTTAACTATGTTAATTCCTTCTTTGTGCATTCATATCTGCGTGTGACATCTTCAAACAAGTTGAATTGTATAATAAGTGGGTGTGCCATCAAACGAAAATGGAGGGGAAAAACTCATGAATCATGTACTTAAAATGTTTTCATAAATAAGGGATTCCATTCAGACAGTTTGACAGCTTACTGTCCCAACAAATTTATTTTTAAATCATCACATGGGAGAAACTCGGGTAAAACAACTTCTTGGGGCAGGAAATGAACACACCAGCGAATGTGGGATTTCGGTGTGTTGAAGTTGATTGTAATGTCGAAGGAGGTTGAAGGAAAGCCTTCCTGGTTAAGTTTAAGTGATTTAAGTTAAGTAAGTTTAAGTTAAGTAAAGTAAAGTTAAGTTAAGTTAAGTAACTTAAGTTTAGGTTAAGTGGTTTAAGTTTAAGTTTAACTTTAAGTGGTTAAGTTTTAGTGGAGAAGGAGTTTTGTTGGCAACCAAGTGACAGCCAGCCAGTCAATTCCATTTATTTTGACGAGGCATTTGGCGGGATTGATAAACTGATAATTTTCCTTATCACCTGTAGGTAATATTTTAGGGGCTTTTTGTGAGGGAGCCGAATTTTGATTTTTTTCAAGGCCATTTCATTAACCCATCAGTTCCCAATGGAACCTACCGGTGCTGCTCTCGATTTGCCTGTATCATAACTCCAAATAATCTGTATCATTTTGAGTAGCAACTCAACTTGTTGACCCAAACAGGATTTTCCTGACATTGGAAAAATGTATGCACAATACAGAGAATAATTCAGATTTGTATCAAGGCATAATGGGTGTAACTAGTGTTTATGTAAACAGGAAAACTTTTTATGTAAACAGGAACACATTAGTGCGATATAATGACGGGCCTCAACTGTTAGAGTTTAGAGTGAAATGGTTTGAAAACAACTTCTCCCTAAATGATAACTTCCATAAGACATCGATCATCATGTTTTGTACACTAATCTACTACCAATGACGAAATTCTCGAAGATAAGGCACTTGAATTTCATAGAACCTAAAAGAAGGACTCCAAATCCATTGTGCGCTTGAGTTCCACACTAAAATAGGAACAATTTCCATGATTTCTGTTAGTTTTTTAGAATTTATTCTCTTCTTTTGTATAGTTTCAATGAATTAACTCATTGAGTAATATACCAATGTTCTTTCTTCTTTCACTATACACAGTAGTTGTTTCAAGGCACCTCCAGACGTCTGTCATCCTATTGTCATATGATACATGAAATTTTCATTTTTTTCATATGACAATCCAAGATAGATAACTATTAAAAAACAAAAAAAAAACAGAACTACTGGGAAAAGTTCGAGAAAAATTGCTCTAGCTAGCCAGAGGAACTGACGGGTTAAGAAAAAAGCCTGCGCATAGCCTATTGTTACTACTGTACCAAGGAGCACAGTTTATTGACGAATCCTAGATAGTGTCTCCGTGTTTCATCTTTACAATCAGAGACAAATCAAATTGAAAACCATGCAGCAGCAACAAAGCATCTCCGAAATTTTCGTTTTGGTTGATTATTTTCAATAATGAACCTTCCCTCAAAATTTGATGGTTTACGTTTCAAGGTATGTAGAATTCAAAGATCGAATAAAAATTTTCCGTCCGTACCCAGTTTCCAAGGATCGATTTTGATGAAATTTGGTATATGGGTTCCACTTGGGGTCTAGTTGTGCCCCGAAGCTTTCGGCTGATTTCTGTCATTTCTAAGGGGTAAAAAAGGTAGTTGAAATTTTCAAAATGTCTTGCTGGGCTCGTAGTTGCTGCAGTGTCTTTAATTCTAGAATACCTACCCTCTTTGGTACGCCTGTCATAATATGACATATAATATGACAGGTAGGTCGCATATTATGCGACCTACATGGGCTACAAAGGGGCCGTATGCGACCTACATTTCTGGACGGGACCTACACTTCCTACATCTGACAAAAACGCTGCAAATTATTACACAATGGTTTATTATTTTTTATGTTTCTATATATATCACTCGTCTGCAAAGCCACCAACCATCCAACATGAAGAAAAACATCGATCGCATTTCGGTCAGCTTTAATTTGAACGGAGATTAGGCCTCTTTTGCGATTCACACTCGTGTTTCTGATTTATCGTACGTCCAAACTTCAAATTCTCGTAGTGAGCGAACGGTTTGCCCTACAGAGCTCCGGGTGGTCTCAAAAAATTCTTAAAATTCTATAGAATCTTAAATTGAAGGAAAAAAATACCTTTATATCAAAATTTTTTGAGTTTGGGCGTTTTCAAAATTTCAAATTTGATTTTGGAACCCTTAGAAGTGATCTACATCAACCAAAATCTTCGGGGCACAACTAGACCCCAAATGGAGCCTACATACCAAATTTCATCAAAATCGGTCAATGCTAAGTGGCAAAAGTGCCGCGTACGGCGGACGGCGGACGGACGGCCAAATTTTTATTCGATTTTTGGATTCTACGTATCTTGAAACGTAAACCATCAAATTTTGAGGGGGTGTTAAAAAAAAAATTTAATTTTTTTTAAATTTTAATAATCAATAAACCAAAATTGGAAAAAAAATAGAAAATTAGAAAAGAAAATAACTCTAACAAAGCTCCGGCCCCCATTTGCTTGATATTGCACTTGACCTTTATATGCACCATAAGTCTCCATAAGTATTCGATCGTTTGCGTATTTGCACCGTTCCGGGGGTTTAGCCGTCAGGCGTCAGCCTTCTCGTGTTCCCTTCTTTCCGTCCCAAAAGTTTAGTGTCGTGTTTTGATCGTTTTGGTTTATTATTTTCAATAATGAACCTTTGGAATCGACCAAGAAAAAAAATTTTTAACACCCCCTCAAAATTTGATGGTTTACGTTTCAAGGTACGTAGAATCCAAAAATCGAATAAAAATTTGGCCGTCCATCCGCCGTCCGCCGTACGCGGCACTTTTGCCACTTAGCATTGACCGATGAAATTTGGTATGTAGGCTCCATTTGGGGTCTAGTTGTGCCCCGAAGATTTTGGTTGATGTAGGTCACTTCTAAGGGTTCCAAAATCAATTTTGAAATTTTGAAAACGCCCTAACTCAAAAAATTTTAATATAAAGGTATTATTTTTCCTTCAATTTAGGATTCTATAGAATTTTTAGAATTTTTCGAGACCACCCAGAGCTCTGTAGGACAAACCGTTCGCTCACTACGAGATTTTAAAGTTTGGACGTACGATAAATCAGAAACACGAGTGTGAATCGCAAAAGAGGCCTAATCTCCGTTCAAATTATTGCTGACCGAAATGCGATCGATGTTTTTCTTCATGTTGGATGGTTGGTGGCTTTGCAGACGAGTGATCTATATAGAAAAATAAAAAATAATAAACCATTGTGTAATAATTTGCAGCGTTTTTTTTTTTTATAGTGAATGGTTGTTTTATATTGAATGGATCTTTACATAAACATAATCTTCAATGATGAAGTGTGTGTAGAATTTTTGAAACAAAAGGGGGTTCTGTCTAGTCAACCAGAAAATGTGATAAAATGAAGGATGGAATGCAGTGAGGGAGCACTGCAATAGAGTTACACGAAAAAGAGAGAGTCATGATCTCGTTTGTATTAATCTTCGTTCTCCTATCTTATCCAGCAGGTTAAGATGAGGATTCTTTGTAAACACTACATTAAATGTAGTGTAACAAATTTTGTTATTCGTAGTGCGCATACAGCCCCTTCAACATCACCGTAGGTCGCATACCCCCTCTAACAGATACTTACGAACTTTTCCAACCTACATACAAAACACTGTCGGATCAATTTAGGAAAAAACTCAATTTTCAAATAGAAAACCTTTTAAAGAGAAAAAGAAAAGTATTGAAATCGAAAGAAATCCTGTTTTCTCGATAAGCTAAATGATGGCTGAATGCGACTTTCTACATATTTTCGACGAATTTCCCAAAGTCAAGAACTTTCCTATACTGCTCCTACTACAAGTAACAAGAATTTTAATTATGTTTACCTATTTTTGGGCGATTATTTAACTAGAGGAAAATAACTGAGTCGATAAATTTGCTCCCTCTCTAAACCTACTTGTAATTCATTAAGTTTAATGAAAAATGTCCATTCCAACTTGAATGTTGCAGGAAAGCGATTCGCGCTGGTGGAGATCAAACTTGCGATGGCGAGGCTTCTCCACACCTTCCGATTCCTCCCAGGATCCACCAAGAAAGATAAGATTGTGTTTAAACCGCGTTCTTTCTTATTGAGCGTTGAAGGGGGTCTCCCGATGAAAATGGAAAAGATTGTAAAATAAAAATGTTCAGCGTATTATTCAGGTATTTTCACTGTACTTCCAGTATTTCCGAGTATCTAGTAATTTAGTACAGAGTAGGGGAAAGTCTTCACCTCCGGTCGGTTTTTGTAAAATTTAAATGTTGGTACCTACCAAAAAAAATTTCAGAAGAACTTGTGCATTTTTTCTCAACACTCACTAATGATAAAAATTTCAAAAACCTCAATACACAGGCATAGCTGCAATTTGAGAAAAATTCGAAAATTGGCCAGAGGAGCAACCAGGGCTTGTACCTTCGGCCTCTCAACCATACATCAACCATACGTCGAAAAAATGAACATAATATTAAAACATAAAATATAATTTTATTGAAGAATAATGAACAAAACAATAGGTACCTTACTAATTGTTGGTATCTTATCAATACCAGACCCATTTCAATTTAACTATAATTCTTGAAATCTGGACATTTTCAGATAAAACAAATATTTTTTTTGTTTATTACAGTCCATAAGCAAAATTTAACTTAGTTTTAATCTACATAATATTGCATTATTAAAATCACAGATCCATTTTCAATCCCTGCGATGTCTTCATTTAGGTAGTTTCCTCTGAGGCATCTGACAAAGGAAATAAAGAATAGCCACATCAAGCACAAGCTCATTTCATCAAATTATGGCTGAAAACTTGAAATGGTAGACACAAGTATCTATGAGACCTCCTTTTCAGGTGACCTGAGGTACAACCATAAGCCCATTTTCATTTATAGCATTTCCAAGTCAAATTCAAGATTTTCCAAACTAAATTCAAGATTTTTCAAACCAAATTCAAGATTTTACATCCGAATTACACATTTTTAGAGAGTTGACAAGTCAATTTCAGTGTGAACATAACTCCTAGTGTTCCTATCGATGATCATCGTCCGCAAAACTCTGCCTACCTGTCCTAATTTAATGTTCTGTAATGAAGGAATCCAAGCATTCCTTCTGTATGTCCATTCTTTCTTTAGGCGCATCCCTTCTTTACGCGCATCTCCTCCAAATGCAATCGATGTATTCTTCTGCTTTTCTTTTCTAACGAATTCAAGGCCGTTTTCACAGACTGCTCTAAGTGGAAATTTTTAATAATATTGAAGCATGAAAGCTCCACTTAGAGCTGTACTTGAGAGGAAACGCTATTCACGAACCAAACTTTGGAAGAAGTGTCATTTGAGCTGCACTTTACAGAAGCTGAACTTTTGTCAAGTTCAACTCTCCGGGTAAGTTTAGCTTACTTTACTAATACTACTACTTTACTGGTCCTTCGTACACAATTTACTTTCCAGGGTTTAGAAAATCTTAATTTGGGAATATCTTGAATTTGACTAGGAAATAATGCTAATAACTGCCAAATCTTACTTCAGCACCACCGCAAAACGAAAATAGCTAATCTGCATTCAGCAATGCTATAACTAGCAATGGGAGGACTTCTAAACCTGTAATATCTCAGGCTAACGTTTAAGAGATAAATATTGATAATGTAAAAGATATTTCAGTTGATATTATGTAAACAATATAAATATTATAGGGTACCTATGATATATTAATTTAATTAATTTGTTAAAAATAAATTAGGATAACTTGATAAATATGTGATTATGTATGAAATAATTTAAATTTTAAATACCTACTTATTTTTGATTCATAATTATATAACCTAGATAAAGATTTAATTCTAAGAAATCATTTATATTATTTTGATTATGATTCCTTAGCATTCAGTAATCGAAATTCCCATATCGACCTCCCTATTTTTCGAATCGAGTGTGAAGCGTTTAGTTCTACCTAATAAACTTGATTGTGAAGGTGTGAAGCAGTATGGTGTGGTAAGTAGTAGGTACCTATGAATGGTAGGTAATAAAAATGCTGCAAATTATTTCACAAAGCTTTATTATTTTCCTGTGTTAGGTATTTGTCAGCAAAGATTACAGCTTTTTACGTTGAAATGACTCGAAATGTCGAGCTAGACAGTTGAAATCAACGTTTTCAGTTGGTTCTCTCGAGAGGCAGGTCCACTTGGAAAGCTCATTTTGCTTCCGAGTCTACCGAGGTAGCGGAAGCTTTGTTTTCACTTTTCAAGGACGAAAAAAAAAGTTCTCCAAAATCAAAATTTTCGCTCGCGTTTTGCGTTTTAGAACTTTCTGAACAATTTTGGTTCCGTGTCTGTCTGTCATGAATTCCTTGTAACGCGCATAACTATACGAAGTTATTGTCCGATTTCTATGAAATTTTCAGGGATTGTGCGGGTTGGTGTGTAGACGGTCCCCTATGAAAATCACTACCTTCGGACTGACAGTAGCCACTGAGCATGCGCAAACGTGAATTTCCTTGTAACGGCCATAACTTCCATATTTTCTACCCGATTTCGTTGCAATTTTCAGTGATTATGCAGATTAGGTTGTAATCGGTCTCCTATGAAAATCATCACCCCCGGACTGATAGTAGCCGCTGCGCATGCGCAAACGTGAGTTCCTCGTAACAGTCACAACTTCCACATTTTGTACCCGATTTCGATGACATTTTTAGGGATTACGCGGATTAGGTTGTAGATGGTCCCCAATGAAAATCAAGGCCTTAAAATTTACAGAAGCCTCTGCGCATGCGCATACGTAAAATTCTTGTAACAGCCATAACATTTACATTTTTCATCCGAATTTGATGAAATTTTCTAGGATTGACCAGATTAGCGTGTAGATGGTCCCCTATGAGGGTAGTGAAAGGTACTTAAAGATTGGTGTTTTGAGATTAACTACTAGGCATCGGATCATCTATATAATCGGGTTATGGATACGAGGAAGCTATGTGCCACACCCACTTGGCAGACTTTTTCGTTGAAATGACTCAAAATTTCGAGCTAGACAGTTGAAATCAACGTTTCGAGTGGGTTCTCTCGAGAGGCAGGTCCACTTCAAAAGATCATTTTTTCGTTGAAATGACTCAAAATGTCGAGCTAGACAGTTGAAATCAACGTTTTGAAGTTTACTTCCTTTTTGGAGCCACACAGGAGGCGGAATTTCCACTCAACATAGCACTGTTTGAACTCCGATACTGGAATTGCCTTCAGCTGATCAGTAACTGCCATATCTTTTTCGGTGTCTATTAACATAAATATTCAATTTAAAAAAGTATTTACATTCATACATTTATTCTTATAACTCACCTCGTTATTATCAATGCCAACCCCTCATTACCATCATAGATTGAGCGGAATGGGGCATAACGTGTAGCCTGCCTTCATAAAAATGTAAGTCCAGACGAGGCCCAAATTTATAGGGGACCATCTAGGGTTTCACCAGCACAACCCTGGAAACTTAACAGAAATCGGTTGGGCACCCTTCATAAAAATTAATATCTCAAAACACTTAAAAATAGGTTGGATATTGTTCCTACATAGGTTCCTGTCTACAAACAAATTAAAATTTTGATTTTGGGAAATGATTTATAAATTAGGTATAATTAAATATGTATTTGGTAAGTATATTTATGAATTATTTATAGGTTGTAATTCATAAATAATTAATGAGTGAAATGAGCCTATTCATGAGTGAAAACAAGCATGAGGAGGGAATTTTGAATTCGCTATTAATAGTTAGACCTTTCAGTATGTGATTTATTGATTGATTAATAGTATTATTACCCAACGTGGCAAATTTACTGGGGTACCTGCCTGATTACCTCCCCTAACCCCCACTCAACTCCTGTTCCACACCTAGCAGAGTCAGGGGTGCCAACCGAGTCAGCGTTAAGTCCGTATGTAAGTAGGCTCGAAAAACGTCAGCGTGAAATCGAATTTTCCCCGTCGGGATATCAACGTGTTTATAAAACTTCCTCTATACATATTTTTTTCCTTTCACACTTTGGAACGCACAGGAACAGTACTGGAGAAAATTATGAGCGTTTCCTCGAATACCTACCGTCTAACAAAGACTTACGGACTATAGTAAGGTGTAAACCAGATTTTTAGATGAAAACACATTAATTATGCTTCCTCAGTAAAATTGTTATACACTGGGACACAATACGGAGTCGACCCTTTGCGGCGAGAATCCTAGCTGCGCCCGGACTCCCTAGATGCCAAACGCGATAGTCAATTGCGTTGCGGGTTTAGTATTTGCTGCGATTTTGTCTGTGAATTCCACCCAGAATGGAAAACAAATATTCGAAACATACCTACCTATTATAGTAGAAAGGCCATATAGCCAGAGGGGAGATGGACCCCCTCCCCTCCCCTTCCCACCCCGAAAAGAAGTCAAGGAAGCGAAAAGGAGGGGAAAGTTACTGAAAGTTTTAAAATCCAGTTTTGACAAATTAATAGTAATATTATGAATGAATAATTAATTCAATAATTAATTCGAAAATCGAATTAAAGTTTCAAATTGTTTCATGAGTCTCACCTGTAGGTTTCTTGATAAATTGTAGGCAGAACTTCTTTCACTTGATAAATTGTAGGCAGAACCAAAATAGATATTGAAGAAACCATCAATTTGCTTAACTGCTACAATATTATTATTTATTTTTATTATCTTGTTTTATTATTTATTTATTTATGTTTATATATTTTTTTTATTTTTTACATTTTATTATCGTATTATTATCAAGTAAACTTATTTAATTCAGCAGTTTGGAATCAAAGAGGAGGTAGCTTATCTTTAGTAACAACAAAAATAGTAAAATTTCTTTATGATTAAGATATTAATCGTATTAAAATCACCATCATGTTGAGATCGATTAATAGGTAATGTACCTTCCAAAAAGAGGACTCAAATCGACTGCATTTTTACGGTATTAAAAAATGAGTTTGTACGTAGGAACCTTTAAAAATAAATTTCAGTGAAAAAAAATCGTAAAAGACTATCTATCCAAAATTTTAGAGACTATTGGGATAGTAACTTTTTTTTTGAGAACTCGCTAAAATATTTTAAAATTTTTCAAAATTTGAATTTTTTTAATTGACGCAATAAATTTGAATTTTCGCCTTTTTTGTTGAAAAAGTCTTCTGTGAATTTTCTTATTGGTGAAGTGCTATACAGGTTTCCCGGAACCAATCAACAATGCTTCAATCAGGAATCAATTCTACCACAAATTTGCAAAAACTTTTCCCTCTTCATCAACTTCCCTCCAACAATTTTTTTTTTTTAATCCCACATATAAAGGCAACTTCATTAGCTTTAAAAATTGTGATAAAAAACGCTCAATTTTCGCTGAAAATTCTCTTTTATCGCATTCAAACATCATATCTATCCACAAATTTTATAGTAAACCTAAAAAAATTTAGACCATTAAAAAGCTGACAATTTGAGCAGGTTTTTTTCCTGAAGAGGGCCCAACAAAATGGCCAGTGATTCATAGTAAAAACGTCAATAACAGAAGTCAAATTTCGAAAAAATTTAAACTTTGCTTTCTGACTTGATTTTTTTAAATGTTTTATTTGTAAACGATTTTGGTTTTGCACAACTTAGCATGGAAATCGACATTGTTCTTTCTAACGATATCATCAGATTTGAATTTACTTGGTAAATAATATAGAGTTAAGCCAGTGGTAATTACGTAAGATCGAAAACACGAAAAAATGTTAAGATTGTAAAACTTGGAAAACATTAACTTGATTAAATTTAAGTTGCTAGGAGACATTTTTTGTTGGAAATACCTCAGAGAATCTAATTCTGAAGTTTTGATGAAATTCAGTGTAGCCACCATGTACTGTGCTTATTATGCACTATTTTGCAGTATTTTTTGAATTTCGGGACTACAAAATTTCGAAAAAGGAGTCTTACAACTTAGTAGGTATTTAGATTTCATTGGCAGCGCATTCTCGGGCTTCGGAAACCCGTTAAGAAGCAGTACCCATCAATTCAATTCAATTCAATAATAATTTATTTCCAATAACACACAATAATAAGCAAACATGTAAAATTTAGGAAATTACCCATCCACTGTAAAGCAAACTGCTTTGTGTTGCGGATGGGGAGTGTCATTTCGATCGCACCTACTACGCATCGTCGTTTACTAGAAATTCACAATATTGAGTAATTATATAATATCTACATGTTTCATAAATTAATGATAATTTGTACAAATTCGGTATAATTAATCGTTGTAGGACTGTTATGCTTTTATAAAGTATTTGTTAAGTTTTAAAGAAATTAAAAATTTATATTTATGGTATACGTTTGTTATCGATATATTGCGCTACTTAACACTCGCTATGGTACATGATAAATACTAGTCAGATAAGAGGAACATTGGACATGACCAGTCTCTATCAGCCAAGTAAATATACACTTCTTGTATTTTTCTCTCGTATAGTTAGAAGGGCATCTAAGTACTATTGGGACATTTCTCAATACTATAGGGATTTTGTATGAAATCGTTCTCTTTGAGGATTCTAAATTTATTCGAGGAGCAGGAATTACAGCTTGTGTGTTCAGTCTCACCGAGTACGGGATATCTCTAGCACAGTTAAACCATGCTTCATGTTTATGATAAAACATCAGTATGCATTTTATATTATAAAATGCATACTGATGTTTTATATGATAAAAGATGATCTTCTCTCTTGACCAGTTATATATTATATAACTGGTCAAGAGAGAAGATCATCTCCTCCAAGTTCCTTGAGAGTCTGGCCCAAAACATTACTTTGAACCACTTCCGACCATGCCTGGAGATTCCAATCAGATTGCTCGATTTTTAAAAATTTTTCGCACCTGTACCTACCAGTCTACCTCAGATCTACCACATTCGCAATACCGGTTGGCACCACTGGCGCCCCTGCAACTACTCCCACTCTCTGACCCGCATTGCTTCAAAAAAATGGGCGTCGCGCCTGCGCAGAACCTTCCGAACCCACCGAGGCCCCTTCGATTCATTTTCCGACCCCACCGGATCAGTCCCTCTCTGCCATTTCTCTACTGTCAGGCCGGTTCAAGAAAGGTGAGTTTTCTCCTTGTTTCCCAAAGCCCAAATTTCAATTTCGAATGGATATTTCGTAATTCAGACCACCGTTCTTCACATTGCCTTAGGTTTGAGTTTCTCTTTTACCTGTGTTCTCTGGATTTCTTGCCTTGTAAAATTGACTCTTGTCCGTCCCTTTCCCAGATCCATCAGAACTGGTCGAAACAACTTTGGTCCGAAGCCTATTTTTCACTAACTCCGGACTCCTTATACGGCAGAGACTACCAAAGGGACTAAAATGTACGGCAACGTGTATAACGGAGGACAAAATATGTAAGTAAATCCTTCATTTTCAATCGTAGCGTAAAATTTCCGTTCTGCCGTTCTATTGATCGCTCCCTTTCAAACCAGCCATCTTGTTTCTCCCCAGCGATCCATTCGCCTTTATTTCCCCGGTATTTTGCCAAGTTTTCGTCGAGTTTTCTCTATAGAATCTTCGCTAAATGTGCATGAGATGAACCATAGTCTAGTCTTACGAAATAGTCATTGTTTATATCCATCGTCCCCCCAATCCTTCAGCTCCTACGGTGATTTTTCGGTAGAAATCTGAAACGTGCTCAGCCAAACGGGATGTCCTCATTTTTTTGCTTGCCCCCCCGAAGTTCCACGTCTACCTTTCTCACCGAGGTCATTCTTGTGAAAATTCAATTATGCAATAGATTCGTCTCGTTACATCGCGAACTAGGTATCAGGTCTTATCCAACAGAATAGGTCACCTCCCCTGGTAAAATCTCATTTCTCTCTACTTTCAGACTTCTATTTTCGTAATTAGAAATGAGTGCAAAAACCTTTCGTTCTCCTATAAAAGTTGTAATCGTAATATTTTGTACTCAGGTAGGATTTTTGTTGTAAGTAGATTATCCATCTCCATCAAATCGTCGAAATTTCTATTTTGATAAATTCTGGCGCTCTTCCTCGAGCCTTAGCTACTCTCTTCCTTCACCCATCGTCAAGAAAAGTGTTCCTAACGAGTTACCTACCCGGTAGGTACGTGAGTTACATGAGCGAATCTCCAACTGTTTTGACACGCAAAAATAATTAGAGACCTCGGACGAATTTTCCGGAAATTAAGCACATCTAGTTTCTCGAAGTACTCAACTGATCTGCTAAAGTAATAAAACCGCGCAATGACTTTGTAGTCATTGTCGGAATTTGCTGGTTATCGGAACCCCTCTCATGAGGCATCTCATATTTGTGAAGCTTTAGAATCGGACCTTCAATCAATCAGTAAAGAAACTCGTCTTTCAATTAATTTTGAAATTTCAATTTTTTCAAATTTGAAATGTTGAAGTTAATTTCAAAATTGAGTTCAATATCATTTTTTGAAATTAAATTTTTGCTTCACAATCAAGTTTATCTTGAAGAAATAAGCGCTCCAATAGGGAGGATGGTCCCCAATGAATGAGAGGGTGGTGCCCTATCCCCCTTTTACTACCCCTTATACCTTATAGTACCTATCCCCCCCCCCTTATAAGTCAAACTTGATGGGTCATTTAGCTGTGTATACCTATATACCTATTTTTCGTTACTGAGCCTTCTACAATAACTACGGGCTCCAATTTGGTCCCAAAATTTACTGCAACTTTTTCCTCGCATGTATTAGGTACGTGGAACAAGTGATTTGGAGAATATTTTGTTCGAAATGAGACGGTACGCCAAAATGTTCACTATTTGGGGGTAATTATCTAACTTTGCAACCTCTCAAAACTGTTGGAAATTAGGTTGTGTTTTAGAGAGGGTATCAGGTAAGTTTTTCGTGAGACAGTTCCTTCAGTGTGTTTTTAGCCAAAAAAATCTCGAAAAATTTGAAACGATTTTCGGCAGGCTAGAGGTAAAGCGGGATTTTTTTGAGGGTTGCAAATCTAAATTTACACGATCTAGCAACATTTTGAAAACAAAAAGTTTTTTAAAATAATGGTGATGGTTTAATGCACACTAAAATTGACGATATCTTGTGAAATGGACCTGACTTGGAAAACTTGTCATTTTCGGGTCCCCTCCTCGCCCTTCATCCCATACGTTTTTCATCTTACGGTCGCCGTTCGTTTTTAGTATTTTGTGAAATTGTAAGCGCAAAAACGTAAAAGTTTTACCTAAACTTGAAATTTTCAAGGATTTTAGAAATGCATTAGTGCACGGACCTAGGGAATTGAAAAACTGAAATATTGCCGCCAGAATCATCAAAATCGAACAATAATTGCCAAAGAAAAACGCTGCAAATTATTACACAATGGTTTATTATTTTTCTATATAGATCACTCGTCTGCAAAGCCACCAACCATCCAACATGAAGAAAAACATCGATCGTATTTCTGTCAGCTTTAATTTGAACGGAGATTAGGCTTCTTTTGCGATTCACACTCGTGTTTCTGATTTATCGTACGTCCAAACTTTAAAATCTCGTAGTGAGCGAACGGTTTGTCCTACAGAGCTCCGGGTGGTCTCAAAAAATTCTAAAATTTCTATAGAATCTTAAATTGAAGGAAAAACAATACCTTTATATCAAAATTTTTTGAGTTAAGGCGTTTTCAAAATTTTAAAATTGATTTTGGAACCCCTAGAAGTGACCTACATCAACCAAAATCTTCGGGGCACAACTAGACCCCAAATGGAGCCTACATACCAAATTTCATCAAAATCGGTCAATGCTAAGTGGCAAAAGTGCCGCGTACGGCGGACGGACGGCCAAATTTTTATTCGATTTTGGTTTATTATTTTCAATAAGCAAGAAAAAAAAAATTTTAACCCCCCCTCAAAATTTGATGTTTTACGTTTCAAGGTACGTAGAATCCGAAAATCGAATAAAAAAATTTCCGTCCGTCCGCCGTACGCCGTCCGCCGTACGCGGCACTTTTCTTAGCAACACTGGACCGATTTGGTTCAAATTTGGTATATGGGCTCCATTTGGGGTCTAGTTGTGCCGCGAAGCTTTTGGTTGATGTAGGTCACTTCTAAGGGGTGAAAATTAAGGGTTGAAATTTTCAAGAGTGTCCTAGCTCGGAAACTCTCGAAATAAAGGTATCGTTTTTCACCAATTTTAAATAGTACAGAATTTTTAAAAATTTTTGAGACCACCCGGAGCTCTGTAGGACAAACCGTTCGGTCCCTACGAGTATTTGAAGGTTTTCCTTCGATAAAACAGAATCATGAGTGTGAATCGCAAAAGAGGTCTAATCGCCGTTCAAATTTTATCTGACTAAAATGCGATCGCTGTTCATTTCTTCGATTTGTATACAGTTTTGCCTTCTGCGTAACCAGTAATCAAATTTCCATATCAAGCTTTCTATTTTTCGAATCGAGTGTGAAGCGTTTAGTTCTTTCTAATAAACTTGATTGTGAAGGTGTGAAGCCATTATAGTGTGGTAGGTAGTACCTACCAATAGGTAGGTGTGGTAGGTAAAAAAAATTGGTAGGTAAAACAATGTTTGTAGGTAAAAAACGCTGCAAATCATTGCTCACTGATCAGATCACTGATCAGCTGAGTGAGCTCCGAAGCCATTTTCAATGCTATTGAATGGAAGTGCTCTTCCAGGCGTCTCCAGCATTCGAGGAGATCTTCTTCACTCCTCACATCACTGATCAGCTGAGTGAGCTCCGAAGCCATTTTCAATCCTATTGAATGGAGGTGCTCTTCCAGGCGTCTCCAGCATTCGAGGAGATCTTCTTCACTCCTCACATCACTGATCAGCTGAGTGAGCTCGAAAGCCATTTTCAATCCTATTGAATGGATGAGCTCTTCCAAGCGTCTCCAGCATTCGAGGAGATCTTCTTCACTCTTCTGTTCACTGATCAGCTGAGTGAGCTCCGAAGCCATTTTCAATCCTATTGAACTCAGGAGCTGAAATTTGAGAGGGAAGGTCAAGGGAGAATACAGATGGTGGTAGGTGCTATTGATGGAGAACCAGTGATCTATACAGAAGAGTGATCTATACAGAAAATAATAAACCTTTGAGCAATGATTTGCAGCGTTTTTGATTCTACGTACCTTGAAACGTAAACCATCAAATTTTGAGGGGGTCTTAAAAAAAAAAATTCTTGGTTGATTCGAAAGGTTCATTATTGAAAATAATAAACCAAAATAGGATGAGCCTGTGTTAGAGGGTAGGGAAAGACCGAGATGATTCAAACTGCGACATCTACCTACCAGTAGTCGCCCGCATAGCGAGTTTTGGTTTATTATTTTCAATTATGAACCTTTGGAATCGACCAAGAAAAAATGTATTATGTAATGTATTACAGCTAATTAACCCTAATTGGACCATGATGTCACTAGTGTCACCGAAATCATCTTAGAAATGTCACAGCTGTCCCAAGTGTAAAACCTCGAAAACGCCATTTTCACCCGTTGTTTGGCTCATCACCCATACGTGTAGGGCGATTAGTTGCTAGGGCTAAATTTCTGCAGATCTGAACTCTATCCCAGTCGATTCTGAGTCAAAAAATACTTGGAAAATGTCACCCCACGCATATTTAAGAAAAAACCTCTTTTTTGGCCGGTTATTTGCCCATAACTTCTATACGAATGAAGCGATCGGAATAGTTCGACGTTAGGACCAACTAGACCTAGGGACGGCACGATACTCCAAAGTATCGATACTCCTTTCGATACGATATTTCTCAGGAAGTATCGATACCCGATATATTTTCGATACCGATATCATAAAATATCGATACTTCGATAATATCGGCTCAAAGTATCGATACCACTGATATTTCAAATTAACCCACCGATGATTTTTCACTCTAAATAAAAACCCTATTAATTAAGAAAAGGCAATATATTTTTTAAACAATAATGTAAAATGTGATAAAAGTCAATGGCAATTAATAAAAATGTAACAAAAGCCAATAATTTAAAATTTGATGAAAATGAAAAATCATTTCATTTTTATGTTAATTCCAATTCTTATTTGCAAGAAATCTCTGTTCAATGAAATGATGTTTTTCTTCCACTGGAAATCGAAAGGATCAAGTATTAAGGATCAAGAAATTCAGTTACAATACAAATCATACTATTTATTATTTTAAAAAAACCGTTCGCACGTGACTGATGTCGCCATCACGATTAATATTTTCGTGCCTCCCTCTTCTTGTAAGTTCGGGAAAACGGGTTTAAAATCCTTCCAAACTGACATAGGATATTGATACTATTTTGAGGCTATCGTGCCGATATATCATTTCAATTGATACTATTCTGAGCCTGATACTATTATGGTATTATTTCCTAGTTCTTATTCGGTATTTTTTCAACAATTTACTTTGGCAACATTTTCGATAATATTGTCTGAAAATTATCGATACCTCCGATGTTTTAGGCAAAAGTATCGATACCAATATATCGGTTTGAGTTATGCATCAAAAGTATCGATACAAATATCGGTATCGATACCAAAAAAGTATCGATACTCCGATATATCGGTGATATCGTGCCGTCCCTAACTAGACCCCAAATGGAGTCTATGTGCGAAAGAAGGGGTTTTTTTAGGCCGATTCTAAGACCTTTTATGGCCCGAACGGCGGACGGACATTGCAGATTTGGATTCTACGCACCTTGAAACGTAAAGTGACAAAGTTTGAGGGGGGGTTATAAAAATTTTTTGCGATACGATCACATAGGCTTATTATTAGAAATAATAAACCAAAATGGGAAAAACTACTGAATTAACGGGTTTTCCCATGTTTTTTCCATATTTCTCTGGCAATTATCGTTCGATCTTGATAATTCCAGGGGCAATCTTTCAGTTTTTCAATTCCGAAGGGCCATGCACCAATGCATTTCTAAAATCCTTGAAAATTTCTAGTTTAGGTACATTTTATGGGGAAAACATGACTGAATTAACGGGTTTTCCAATTTTTCTCTGGCTATTGTTCGATTTTGATGATTCCAGCGGCAATATTTCACTTTTTCAATCCCCTAGAGCCGTGCACTAATAAATTTCTAAAATCCATTAAAATTTCATATTTAGGTGTTTTTTGCGCCTTTGATTTCATGAAATACTAACCCGGAACGAGGAACGAACGGCGACCGACCCCCTTAAACAATGCCGTGTGAATTTAAAGGAGTTTTTTTCAAATTTCGTATTCAACGTAATTTTTTACGATGGTTCTTCAAAATTTCTTGACATTGATCAAAATTTTTAAAATGTGGCTGCTGGCTCCTCTTCTTGTTTTGCCGTCGATCTCAAGTTGCGCCACGTTCTGAATTTGGTACCTTCTTACATACTCAGCGTCGATTCCTACAATCACCGTGAGAACATCTCAGTGGTTCTTCCCACCTCCAGTTTGCGTAATACGAATGTATCGGGAATATTTGAATTATTCCCAACTACCTAGCAGAGCACTTCTCGGCAGTTTATACTCAACAGTCGACTGTTCTTGGAGCCAAAGGTTCGTTTAGGCCCCACTCTCTCCGTCACGGGGTTTCTCCTGGCGAAATGAGGCTTTTTTCCAGACACCCAAAATCTTTTCATCGCTTCTCTCAACAAAGGAGCCGTTCGTTTCGTAACGGAGTGCCTCGTCGAGGAGTACGATGAGGTTGTCGGTCCTTCCTCCTCACTTTCTCATTAGGAAGGTATATTTCGTCGAAATTATTGTGAAAAAAACTTGAACCTTTTATTGTCGAAATTATTGTTCAATTATTACCTATTGAAAGACCATCATCGATGATTTTAGTTACGAGAGGCGTCGTGTCATGACTCAAAATCCTAGCTCTAAGATAACTTTTTCCTTACTTGTTACCTCCGAGGAGCTGAGGGAAACTGATCCATAATGATGATGAGTAATAACATTGATTAAAAAAATATACATTGAAATTTAATTAAACTTCATGTTGTCACCTCAAAATAACTTCCTTCTGAAACCACACAACTCTGGAAGCTGTTCTTCCACTCCGTACAGCAGTGCTGGACCTCTGAAACTGAAAGCTGCCTTCAGCTGCCATTTCAATGTTTTCGAGTGTCCCAAAATGAGTTACCTTCGATGATTTTTCTCTACGATCCGAATTTTCTGGGAAGTGTCATTAATGGGGACGAGTCGAAGCTTAAGGTGTTCGAGATCTGCCCAAAAACCTATCGCCAGAGCATGGAGTGGCACTTCTACCTAGCAAGTCTAGGGCCCGTATTCACAAAAATCGCCAAAGTGAAACTTGAAGTAGCACTTCCGAAAGTGATACTTTAGACTAAAGTGGAACTTGAGGAGAAATCGCTATTCACAATCGTTTTTAGTGTAGCTGCTCTTAGTTCAGCTTTAGGTTCAACTGATAAGGAAATTGAAGGAAAACTGATAAGTTTTCCATTTAAATCCGAATGGAAAAACTTCGTAAAACGGCTGTCGAAGCAAGCAAAATAGACGCACTTCTTGTCAAAAGCTGTACTAAGGGCCAGTGGTAGGAGCCAAACTTACCCGGAAAGTGTAACTTGACGAAAGTTCAGCTTCGGTAAAGTGGAGCTGAAGTGACGCTTCTTCTAAAGTTCGGTTTTTGAATAGCGTTTTCTCTAAAGTACGGCTCTAAGTGGAGATTTCAGGCTTCACTTAGTGAAAAGCCCCATTAAGTGCGTTTTGTGAATACGGCCCTAGGATCCATGCTGATAATTTTGTATCAATAATACTCGATAGTTATTCGAGTTGGTGAGTTTTGGGTTGTTGGTGAACACCTCTCAACTTATGGATGGAGTAATAAGTAGCTGAGCTAAATCTTGGATTAATATTGCCTCTGCGCATGCACAAACGTAAAAACCTTTCAACAACCATAACTTGTACATTTTTCACTCGAATTCGATGACATTTTTAGTGATTGTGCAAATTGGGGTTAAGTTGGTCCCCTTTAAAAATCAACACCCTCGGACTTAGTATCCACTGCGCATGCGCAAACGTTCTACATTTTTCGCCCGAATTCAATGAAATTATTCAGCATTAATGTTTATTATGTACACCCAATCGTTTTAGTTTTGTCTTTTTGCCAATTTGTAAATATCTTCAATGATGTATACAGAGGGTACGGCGACGAGGATGCCAAGTGCATCAGCTCCCGCGTTACCTTCTACCGACCCTGCTCCAGGCAGTTCTGCAGAACTCAGTTCCTGCTTCGAGAATAGTTGAGGAAGAACTGAGATCCTATGAGGAAGTCAGAAGAATTGTAAAAAAATACTCCTGCCACAGCTACTTCCGAATCGATGTCATCTCTACTAGGATCTACTACGTCCAATTCTGAAGCTCGCGAAGTAGATGCGATATTTAAAAAGGATCTACTTCGCGGGCTTCAGAATTGGACGTAGTAGATCCTAGATCCTAGATGATGTCGATTCGGAAGTAGCTGTGGCAGGAGTTTTGTTTTACAATAATTGTACAAATTATTCTTCTACTTCCTCATAGGATCTCAGTTCTTCCTCAACTATTGTCGAAGCAGGAACTGAGTTCTGCAGAACTGCCTGGAGCAGTGTCTGTAGAAGGTAACGCGGGAGCTGGTGGAACTGGAATGACAGATTTTTTTGTGGAAACTCCGGTCTATAAGATGGTTTGAACTTGGTCCTGTCTCGTCTAATGTGACTTACGTCGACAACCACATCATACGACGAGCAACGCTTCTCTTCTATCACATCTTTCCTGTATTCGCCCTCACAAGAACCTCTTGATCGATCTCCTGCCCTGGCAATAGTTCGTCTGACTTTTCATGATGGCACTTTTTCTCTTCTGAGTGATCCAGTCTCAGTCGTCCGGAATCGCTTCAGGTAATAGGGCTTTTCTGATACCAGAATTACCGTTTTGATTCGACGAGACATCAAGCGCTGAGCAGGACTAGAATCCATATCGACAGTAGGAGTATTCCACCACTCAAGAAGTCCTGTATAGAATTCAGTTCCTACACAATCGAACTTTGTCTTTAGCTTTTTTTTGCGATTTTCACAGTCGCCTGCTTTGTCGTTCGATTATGTATCGAAGACGACGTTGAGTGAAGGAACTCCCACTCTTTGGCGAATTTCACAAACTCACTCCCAACCAGAGACGGTTGTTGTCATCAACACTTCTTTAAGTGTACCGTTCCTGCCGATTTTTTATCTATTTATTTTTTAACAGAAAACACTGACACTAGATGCAGTTTTGTTCTTCAGTTCAATTTCTAAAAAAAAACTGAGTATGCTGAATCGACAAGAACATCATTATGACGTTTTTCAATTTCAAAAGAGGGAAACTTTCACAAGGAAGTGCTGATTTTCTGAGTCTTCATTGACATCTTTTGAAGTTTTGATGAAAATTCCTTTTTTTCACTCGTTTTTATGGCATCTTTCATTTTCGAGCTCATGAATGACCAAAATAGCGTATTTCGAGGTCTTGAGCGAAATATTTTGTCCCAGGAGGTATTGATGGATTTTCCTCATGATCCTCCCTGAACCACGAGCTCGCTAACCTAACAGTGTAGATATTTTTTTATAAGTCTGCAAATTTCCTCCTTGTATTGCGTTATTCTTCACCGCCTTCTGCGACAGAGTATTTTGCAGTGTTTCATGTAAAGTGAGAGTTGAAGCAGCTGACGGGGTGAGAGCTCGCCATCTGGGTCACTCACCTCTCTGGGTGGCCCCGTTCCGCAACGTGGGAAGTTCGCTAGGCGCCTGTCTGACACTGGAGGGGAGGGGATGCCAATCGATGGCCATCATTTTCAGTTGAACAGAACGGAAGGTCGTCATTGAGGGTTGTAGAAATCGATTGCCCAAGTTAAGAGCATATTTCAGATTTTTTTTAAAAGATCTGAAGCTGTTGGCCTCAAATATGGACAATTTTGGACCTTTTCATCGCCGAAATCTGTTTTAGAACATCCTGAAATGATTCCTGTCTCCAAAATTCCTAAATATCAGTAAAATACAACCATTTACGAGTGGGCATTCATTGAGTATGTGTAGACGAATATATTTTTTGTGTGAAATTCTATCTTGATAATAAAGGATGTTCAAAACCAATCAGCACTCCTTTACTTCTGGAATCGATTCTAAATTTAATTTGCAACAACTTTCCCTCAGTATTTTTTCTACTCCTAAAATTCCTACTTTTTTCACTTGAAATTTGTTTTTTCGTGTTTTCGACCTTGCGGCACTGAAATTCAAATTTCTCATAACTCCATTATTTTCCATGCAAATTCAAATTTGACTACCTTTGGAAAGAGTAAAATTTCCCCTATTTGAGCTCTTGGCCTGTTCAGAAAAACCAAACTAACAGCCCCCTCCCCTCAACAGTCCTTCTACCTCAAACTTGAAAATTTGAAGAAGAAAATTCCCCTGAAAATTTAGATGATTTTTCCTGCTAAAACATAGCCTTCTTCAGAGGCCCTCAAAACATCAGCTTTCCAACGGTGGCCCATTCTGTAGGTGTTTGAATAGAAACAAACTGCTTTTTCAGGAAAAATTGAGTGTTTTTTTCGCCATTTTAAAGTTGTAAAAAATTCATTTTGAGCTGGATAAAACATGTGCTAAATGGAAAAAGTTGTTGCAAATTAAGTTAACAAAGTAGAAGCAGTTCACCGAAAACCTTGAATCGTAAAGAACCTTGAACAATTTTGTAGTTGATACACCAATAAATCTTATTGGAATCGTATAACATGAATATCTTGAAAATCAATCTGGAAAGCGCCTCAGAAATGGGAACTGATGGGCCTAAAATTCGAAATTTTCTTTCCATATTTTATTTGATAACGTGAATTAACACTAATAGAGCACATAATCTGATGATTAGGTTGGGTAGTGTGAATTTGAATTCTGGGTTTCCACTAAAATTGACGTAGGAGCTGAAAAGGCCTGGGAAGGAGTGTAGTTCACTAAAATCCCTGCAGAAGCGCTAGTAACCTTCACAGTTAGGCCGTTCGTTCCGGGTCAGTATTTCGCTAAATTGCAGGCGCTCAAACTTTGTACCTAAATTTGAAAATTTCAAGGATTTCCGAAATTCATTAGCGCATCTGCTTAAGGAATTGAAAAACTAAAAGATTGCCGCTGGAATCATCAAAATCGAACAATAATTGCCAGAGAAATATGGGAAAATCCAAACTGAATAAACGATTTTGTTCGAATTTTGATGATTCCGGCGGCAATCTTTTAGTTGTTCAATTCCCGAGGCAGATGCACTAATGAATTTCAAAAATCCTTGTAAATTTCAAAGTTAGGTACAATTTTTAAACTTTGAGCCTTGAATGATGAACCTCGAACTATTACGTAGTTGTTCCGCCAACAATATTTTCTCGGAATCCTATAACATGATTTTTCTTGAAAATTGATCTGAAAAGCGCCACAAATTGGGAACTCGTTGTTGATTGAGTTGGTTGGTGAGCATTTAAATGAATTAAAATTTTGAATTTCCACTAAAATTGACGTAGGAACTGAAAAGGCCGTGGAAGGAGGGTAGTTCACTAAAATCCCTGCAGAAGCGCTAGTAACCTTCTACACAGTTTGTACTACATGTTAACGTTGTATTAGCTTTAAAAACTAGTGGTTTCAACTTCAAGATTTCAGGGAGGAGTTATAATAGTTAATAAAAACAGAAGAAGGAATTAACCGCAAAGGTTCACCAACATGAATTTGATTTGTTGAAGTATTTTGGAAGCATAATAATGTAAAATTATAACAGTTACAATGCAGAAGCATAGTAATTCATTCCCAGAAAGACGAATCATAAATATTTGAATATACGAATTCAACACTTTTTAACCCTTAATTTCCCACGTGTTCAAAAAATGTGTTTTTTCGGACTTTTAAAAATTATTTATAGATGTATTGTGATAAATATAATATATTTATAGAACTATAGGACATTATATCTATATCATAGAACATTTGAGCAGAAGGTTCCGTAAAGGACTTATAACAGTGTCAGCTCAAGAATGATCTTTCCAAGGGCCACATTAGCGCTGTCTTTAAACCCAATTTTGTTGGATTTTGTTGGTTAGAAGAAGGAAACTTGGAAAAATCCTTGGTGGGATGTTGGGGCAGTTATTTCTCATAAAGTAAATAACCAAGGAATAAGGTGGGAAAGGTTCACTTGATAGAGGGATTTGTGCTGCCTTAAGGGCCCCATTCACGTGTATTCCTGGAGTCGCCGCCGCGTCCCTACAGGTACTCCCCGAAGCCACCGCAGTAGTCCATTCACCTGGCTGCCAAAACCTCCTGACTCCGCCGATTGGCGGGCCTGCTTCCAACCACTGCTTGCTCAGATGACTAGAAGTGAGGAAAACGGTAGGGCTGCATGCTGTACTGGTGGGAGTGCGACCCGGCGTCGGCCTCACTTCAACCATTCACAGGGCTGCCGAGGATTAACTGGCCGCAATTTTCGAGCATGTTCGATTACCTGCCGAGCGGCGGACGCCCGCCAGACCTCAAGATTTTGTTAACCATTGATGGGTAGTTTTCCCCTTTGACGGCGGCTAGGCCCGCAGCGGCGACTCCAGGAGTACACGTGAATGGGCCCCTTAACAAAATCTTGAAGTCTGGCGGGCGTCCGCCGCTCGGCAGGTAACCGAACATGCTCGAAAATTTCGGCCAGTTAATCTTCGGCGGCCCTGTGAATGGTTGAAGTGAGGCCGACGCCGGGTCGCACTCCCACCAGTACAGCATGTAGCCCTACCGTTTTCCTCACTTCTAGTCATCTGAGCAAGCGGTGGTTGGAAGCAGGCCCGCCAATCGGCGGAGTCAGGAGGTTTTGGCAGCCAGGTGAATGGACTACTGCGGTGGCTTCAGGGAGTACCTGTAGGGACGCGGCGGCGACTCCAGGAATACACGTGAATGGGGCCCTTTAACCATTCACGGGTAGTTTTTCCCCTTTGACGGCCGCTAGGCCTGCGGCGGCAACTCCAGGCGTACATGTGAATGGGCCCCTTAAGGCAGTGGCGCCATCTCTGACGAGGAAATCCAACTAGTACCCTACAAGATAAGAAATTAATGAGGGTAGAAGGTTCCCCGAAGGCCCTATTTCATTCTGTCAATTCGAGAATTATTTTGTTTTTTCTTTGAGTATCAAAATAGCCTATGGCCATCATTTTGGCTTAAAAGTCGATTAACTGTATCAGATAAAAATTTGACATCCCAAAAGATACTTCAGGTTATTAAGGGTTAAGTAAATAATGAACTTTGGAAACAGAAGAGTCTGATATCTTCCTGGTGTCAACCAATCAGATGCTATTTCAGCAGATCCGTGAATATGTAATTGCAAGATGAAAAATTTGACGGATATTGATCATCTCTTTGTGAATGATTCCCAAATAGAATTTGGTCCAATTTTCATAATTTACTATTATTTGTCTTTATATCAGAGTCGTATCGAGAAAAATGACCACTTCTATCGACGGTAGGGTAGTCTGAATTTCGAATTCTCTTGAAATTATGGCTGATACCTCGGGAAGGAGGGAAGTTAACTAAAAGCCCGGCAGAAGCGCTAGTGCGTCCTTCATCACAGTTTATGTCAACATTGAATTCGCTCATTTTAACGTATCAAATGTTGTAGAATCGCTTCTCCTCGAGTTTTACAATCGAGCGTGACTCATGTTTTCGCACTCTGGAGAACCAGTGCAAACTATTTTGTTTCGTGGTTTCAAGTTTTAGTGAGTGCTATAACAAAGGTGACTCATATTACCAAGGTTGTTTGCCTTCTTTCGTGGCTCTCATCTTTGAGTTGGGTCTGACATGAATATTATTCAATTGTGCCTTGTTTTTTCCTTGTAGTAAAATATCGTATTACTTAACAATTGAATTATCTAGTTTTTAACGCGTAATTACTAGATGAATAAATAAATTGCCATTTATAGTAGGTACATAGTATCTATTCAATACTTAAAAATAGTATAACTAAAGTACTATCTAGATTTTCAAATTTTCTAATAGCTCTAATAGAAAATGTGAATTTTAGTGAAGGTAGGTAATACATAAGCTGCATATTTAGGTTTAACCCTTCGATGGAGACGGTATTTCCCATTACAACTATGGAGGCGCAGGGTACTGAGTATCAAACTGTCAAGTATCGGGAATGAGGTCATCCAACAAACGCTGTTATTGCCGAGCTTTCGGAAAATTTATTTCCTTCATCGGGGCCTGAAAATATAATACGCACACTCAGGCAACAGAAGCTGGAAGAAATAGAAAAACACTAGTCACAACAAGTTCAATCAAATTACCTATTGAGATCAATACAGATATCCAAATTTTTTTACTATTTAATCAACAAATGGATACGAAACAAGAACAAAACAATTAACTCACTCAAAGTAGCTACATGTGAGGAGAGTGTATCCACCAACTCATCAACTTTGTCAAAACTAAAAACCAAAACTCATTAAAATTGAAAACTAAAGATCTAAAAAAGTTACCACTTCCACACAACTCTGTAATCACAAGCATCACACGCTCTATAGTCATAACTACTACATCAGTAATATCCCTAAGTGCCTTCAACTACTTGAAACGATATCAACTTTTAAACTTAACAGGATATGTTAACAAAGCGTAAATAGCAACCAGAAAAAACTCACCTTTTAAAATAAATAAATAGCATCAGGCTTTCAACAACAACAAAGTCATGAAATTTGAAGTGTCATTCATCCTGAACTATATAGTTCGTAAGCTCGGACCTGCAAGAGCGGCTGTTGATTTCTATTTTTCCTTCGAAAAGTGATGGTGTTCGTCGCATCAACGAATGGGTAGCACTTCTCCTCAAAAGTAGGGTAGCACTCCAGGGTTAATAAAGAACAGGTTAAATATCGTATCTCAAGTGCACTTGAAGTGTGTCTAATTTGTAGGAAGATGAAATTGAATTGATCGTGTTTCAATGCACTCGAAGAGTTACTTGCAAATAAGTCTATAATAATAAGCTGCAGAGGGGGTCTCGAGTCAGTGAATAAACGGAATTTCCCGCTTTTCTGTGGCAATCTTTCAGTTTTTCAATTCCCTTGGTAGATGCACTAATGAATTTCGAAAATCCTTGAAATATTCAAATTTGGGTACAACTTTTTCCGGAATTGAACAAGTGCAGGTGTAGGACGTGGAGAGATAAAAATAGGAAGAATCACACTAGAAATAAGAAAATTGGATGATTATTTCCTGAGAAATATGGGAAACTGTTGATGAAAACTGACCAGCTATGAAAAGGCTGGGGGTGGTGGTGCTAGTAATGTTGCTCCTTCAGATTGCGTGGGGGGGGGGGGGCTATCGAGCGCCGTTTAGTATGAGATTAGACTAACCTTCAACTAGGACGGAACGGCGACAGACTGAGACCCCCATTGTGTCTATTCCTCATTTGAAGTTACTAGATCAAACACTGAGACACGATGTTGTAACTATTTAGTAGGTGTTGGTCAGAATGGGGTATTTTGGTGGGTTGGAAATTCAGGTTTTGACCTCAAATTTGGATTCAACACCCTTGACAACCTATATACTCCAACTTTAAGCCCAATGATACTATAAGATGTGGTAGAAAAATTAATTGAAGAGATCACACGTTTGAAAAAAAGGAAAGCCGCCATAAATGCACACACACTACGCCGCGCTTGTGTGACTAGTATTTTGTAGTATCCAAGGGTTTCATCTCTTCTCTGTGACATGTAGTAGATATAAATGAGAAAATAGTTGCTAAAATAGATTATTAAATAATCTATTTTAGTCTACCATTAAATTTTAATGGTGACTGATGAAAACGTGCCTGTTTCACCTTGTGGTCTTAGTTCAACAAACTAACATCGACCATACAGGGTCTTCAAAACTGACTAGCTTTTCTTCAATACAACACTCATAGCTACCAAGATCTTCGGCCAAAGGTATAAATTTGGGTGCCTGAAGGAAGTCCACAAGTGTCTGATGGGGGGGGGGGGGGATGAAAACTATTGATTCCTCTTTTCCTCGGTCGACACAGGGATACTCCACCTCCCCAACCTAGCGATGAAAACTCAATCTCGCTTGGAGTAATCCTTCCTGAGTTATTCATCATTTTGCGCGATTTTCGTTTTGTAACGTTCTCAAGGAAGTAACTTTAAATCAAGTTGAATACCGGGAGATATTTTCATGAATCTTTGGTACGTTATTCTTTATCTTTTGTTAGGGTGTAAATTATGATACCCTAAATAGATACTTTTTTGTTTGTTTTGTTATTGGGACGGGGCAAGCCCTTAGTCACTTAGACCATAAGTTTGATCTATTATGACAGGATTCCCCTTTTCACTTGAGTGCCCGTTTGAAAACCTCTTCTTTCACAAAGTGAAGAAGTTTTTCGGGCGTTTCCCGAGCAATTTCGGCCGGGACAAGAGTACCCTTACCGAAATGCCGGAATCTGGTAGATGCTACAGCAGGACACTCACAGAGGATGTGTTCTGCTGTTTCGACTCCTTCGCAGCAGAGCCGACATTCAACTGTCCTGGCCATCTTGTTGAGATGGTATCTCAGGGGGCAATGGCCAGTCAGGAGACCCACAATGGTGCGAAGGTCCTTCCTCCTTAGTGACAGCAGAGCTTTGTGATTATCTGCTTGCCTCTGCTTTGGAGTGTTGCGCCAGTACGCAGCTCTCTTGCTGTCCTCCCATTTTTGGACCCGTTGAGTAATGAAGCTCTTAGTAACCCCGAGTAGGGGTTCAGGACCAACACATTGGGATTCCGATCCCTGCTTAGCGAGTCGATCGGCTTCTTCATTGCCATCTACTCCTTCATGGCCAGGGACCCAGAGCAAAGTTAATTTATTGCCCCAAGCCGCAGCCTTCAGGGAGTCCAGACAATCCCAGGTTAGCCTTGTTATGTTATAGCCTATGTTATTGAGTAGGCATTCTCAAGGCAGTAACTTTAAATCAATTTGAATACCGGGAGATATTTTTATGCATCTTTGGTACGTTATTCTTTATCTTTTGTTAGGGTGTAAATTATGATACCCTTACACCCTAAATAGTTTTTTTTTTGGGGGGGGGGGACGGGGCAAGCCCTTAGTCACTTAGACCATAAGTTTGATCTATTGTGACAGGATTCCCCTTTTCACTTGAGTGTCCATTTGAAAACCTCTTCTGTCACAAAGTGAAGAAGTTTTTCGGGCGTTTCCCGAGCAATTTCGGCCGGGACAAGAGTACCCTTACCGAAATGCCGGAATCTGGTAGATGCTACAGCAGGACACTCACAGAGGATGTGTTCTGCTGTTTCGACTCCTTCGCAGCAGAGCCGACATTCAACTGTCCTGGCCTTGCCCATCTTGTTGAGATGGTATCTCAGGGGGCAATGGCCAGTCAGGAGACCCACAATGGTGCGAAGGTCCTTCCTCCTTAGTGACAGCAGAGCTTTTGCTCTTTTTTTGGAGATGGTGATTAGCTGCTTGGCTTGCCTCTGCTTTGGAGTGTTGCGCCAGCACTCAGCTCTCTTGCTGTCCTCCCATTTTTGGACCTGTTGAGTAATGAAGCTCTTGGTAACCCCGAGTAGGGGTTCAGGACCAAAACATTGGGATTCCGATCCCCCGAATCGATCGGCTTCTTCATTGCCATCTACTCCTTCATGGCCAGGGACCCAGAGCAAAGTTAATTTATTGCCCCGAGCCGCAGCCTTCAGAGTCCAGACAATCCCAGGTTAGCCTTGACGTTATTGAGTAGGCATTCTCAAGAAAATAACTTTAAATCTAGTTGAATACCGGGAGATATTTTCATGAATGTTTGGTACGTTATTCTTTATCTTTTGTTAGGGCGTAAAATAAATACTAAATATATAAAATATATAAATACTAAATAAATAAAAAAAATACTATTCCTCATATCATGAGCGAGTTTTCCGTATTTTCCTGCACTACCAGATATTCAAGTACCTATCTTTCCTGTGTGGTTGGAAAAATTATTTGTTAAGAAATAATTGCTTTTTTATACAATAGATTCATCTGAAGTGACTCTGCACTGACGTGTCGTAGACGCCTGGTCACTGGCTCGTAAGGCTTGTAGATCAAGAGCTGTGAACAAATCATTCGAAATAGGCTAACCTCTTCCATTGACATCATCTTAGCCGATCGTGCGATCGAAATTTCGCACTCTGGAGAACCAGTGCAAACTATTTTGTTTCATGGTTTTGAGTTGTAAAGGGTGCTATAAGAAAGACGACTCATATTACCAAGGTTGTTTGCCTTCTTCGTGGCTTTCATCTTTGAATTGGGTCTGACATGGATAATTTCTAATTTTGTCTTAAAGTAAGGTAGAAGAAGTGGAAAACTGGGAAACCTGCCTTGTATCAGAACCCAGTTGTGCTAAACTCTTGTAACTGTCACTGCTGGACAGAGCTCTGGTAGGTAATTCAAATGGCTAATTGTCCTTCAGAAGAAAAGTGTTTTCCTCATTTGAATCTGCTCAAATGATCTTAAAGTCAAGTTTTTGTACCGAATTCGAGCTCCACAATTTCCAGTTTTGCCAAAAACCATAAATAAGAATACGTGCTTGGTGATATCCTTGTAAATGCTAACGCTGCATAACCGCGGCTAAATCAGGGAAACTACCCCTGTTCATGGATACTGGAAGCGCTTCATCCACAGCCATCTCCAGAGTTTGACACTTGTTTTTATCTTTTGTTAAGTTCACTGATCTAACTCCTTTCAAATGCTATTTTCGAAATTGGCGTCTGGAGCCGATATCAATCTAAATTCCACGATCCTCGAATGGAGTTTTGTCTGGATCTGGATCCTTTACGAGTCTCATTCAGTGATGATTTTATCGTTCGATCCATCAACGCTGAATTACCGTGTTGATTGCTACGATTATTCCTGAGTTTGCTGACTTGTAAAGTATCCATTATTCTTGTTGGAATGATAATAACTTGCTTGAATCGATAATAATAAAGAAGATTACGACCCCTCTTGCAACTGTAACTCGTAATGTATATTTATGATGATAAATTTGATGAAAATCTTGTAGCATATACAGGAGAACTGGGTTCTATGGCTGCCCCTCCTGCCACAGAGGTAGATGGAGGGCGTGGAGATGACAGTCCATGGGCATTCCTTGCAACTTTTCAACTTTAATACAATAATACACGAGACATTTGTATATCAATCTTGACAATTGTAACGTAAATGTTCAAACAAAGTTCCTCATCACGACTTTTTCCCCGAAGGTACAGAAATAACGGGGAGCACTTCACCACCAAGCGCTATTGGAACCAGAACGGCCCCCAGAACCAGAACGGTTTCAACAACGGATTCCAGAAGAATTTCCAACGACCCCAGCAACTCGGCGGCATCCCTTCTGGACCTCAGCACAAGAAGAAGCCAGAGCAGTCCCAGCAAGCACTGATCCAGTCGGCCAAAGCCAAATCTCCCGGCGAAGGTCTGAGTAAGCCTATGTGGGAGGCGACCGAACTGCAGCCGTTTGAGAAGGATTTCTACGTTCAACACCCAGACGTCATGAATAGGTAATCGATTTTTCGTACAAAAGCTCGTACCTGTGGGCTCGGTGGTAGTGCATGAAAGAATCCTGGGTAAATTTCGTCACCTCGGTAATTAGTTTTCACTATTATTGTTCTATTTTCCAATAGTTCGGTACAATCATAAAGAATTTTACCGTAGTTGTTACTCTTTTTCACGCTGATTATTCGTTTATTGACAAACTATGAGTGACAACCAACTCTTCCAACGTGAACAAAACCTTCCCCTGACAGATCTCTCCTTCAAACCTAACACCATCTTAATCTCTTCGTTCTTGAATTTCGACAATTTGTAAGGTTGTCTGCGGGATTTTTCTTCGTTATATATTTCAGTTCAACTTCTTTGGTCCTTACGAAGTGGTATCTGATGTGGATGTGCCGGGAATGGGAGCTTACGTTGTTTCCTTCAACAAAACTCGACGCAGCCTTATGTCCTACAGATCAACTGGAATAGTCATCTCCACGTTCAAATCGCCTAGAATTTGCTTGATTATTACACGTACTCGAGATCGTTCTATAGTAAACAGACCAAAGTTTCCGTTTCACGGATCCTGTTCTGCCGATTCCGTAATCGCTAATAATCCGCTTATCGGAAGGTTTACCGTTGTAATTGGGCTTCTCTCCTCTCTCCTTCACTCTTTTATCAAGGTAGGTACAATTGTTCGGGAGCTTCCTCAGTGTCTCTTCGTCTAGGAATAGATGACCTGTACTGCTCTGCAGGATAATTTTAGTGACGATCGACACGAGTTTGCCTAATCTTTGCAGTTTTCACTCTTCATTGGATTTTTTTGGTGTACTGCAGCGGTAGTTATTGAGTTCCCTTTATTGGGAAACCATTTTTGGACCCTATAGGCCTTCTGTATTTTCTGGCGATCGTCTGCATTGTACTATTGCGAGCATTTTGTATGCCTTCATCAGCCTCAATCAGTTGAGGCTGTATGCCTTCTTTCGGAAAATACCTACCCAAGATTTCCCTGGTTTGGCCTTCTGGGTCAAACAACGACTTCAAACCAGCAATTTGTCATCTTCTATCTGAGCCACGTAGTTTAAATCAATAAAATTAGGTAGTTTAGGTTATTCTCTAAGTTTAATATTAGGGCAAGGATTAGACAGGTGATCACCTTAGGTTATGAAAGTTATTTCCTACCACTATACCTACAATTATAAGAGGAGCCCAATTTTCAAATTCATAGTTTCGAGTACCTACTAATTTTATGGAATTTGGCCAATTTTGACTGCTAAATTCCCTGACGCTATCAAATGACGGGATATCTAGCCGTCTATTTCGAATCTAGGCAATACCAGAAGGTGTATTGATTGATTTTATTTTTAATGTTTTATTGCGAGCTGATTGCAGAGAATCGGTATATTTACGATTACCCACGACTTTTGGGTGTCAAATAAATTTAGAATTCTTTCTTTTAGATATTGATTTATTTTTCAATCTTACCTCGTTCCTGGTATCAGTTGAAATTCAAAAACGTCTGCCAAGTGGGTGTGGCACATAGCTTCCTCGTATCCATAACCCGATTATATAGATGATCCGATGCATAGTAGTTAATCTGAAAACACAAATCTCTAAGTACCTTTCACTACCCTCATAGGGGACCATCTACACGCTAATCTGGACAATCCTAGAAAATTTCATCAAATTCGGGCGAAAAATGTAAGTGCGGTAGTGATTGGAATCAAAAAATTTCTGAGCAAGACTGGGGTCGAACCTGGGACTCCGGGGTGTGAGCCCAGTACTTTGCTCACTGATCTACAAAGGGATTGTTTCAATGGCTTTGAGATCCTCACCTCAGACGCAACAGTTATGGCTGTTACAAGGATTTTACGATTGCGCATGCGCAGAGGCTACTGTAAAATTTAAGGCCTTGATTTTCATTGGGGACCATCTACAACCTAATCCGCGTAATCCCTGAAAATGTCATCGAAATCGGGTAGAAATTGTGGAAGTTATGGCTGTTACAAGCAATTCACGTTCGCGCATGCGCATCGGCTACTATCAGTCCGGGGCTGATGATTTTCATAGGGGACCATCTAAACACTAAT
Organism: Apolygus lucorum; assembly: GCA_009739505.2. NCBI lineage: Eukaryota > Metazoa > Arthropoda > Insecta > Hemiptera > Miridae > Apolygus > Apolygus lucorum. Next base: position 41,221,799 of record CM019169.2, read on the forward strand.
CTGTAACATCCCTGAAAATTTCATTGAAATCGGATGGAAAATGTGGAAGTTACGGCCGTTAACTTTTTTTTTTTTTTTTTTTTTTTCAACCTCCCCTCAAAGACAAAATAAATGTCTTTTATGACGGAGGGGGCACGCCATGAATGAAAATAAATAAATAAATCAAAAATAATGGGGAGGACGCCCAGGACTCACCCGACGCCGGCCCTAGGGATGAGGGAAGATGAGGAAGGTGGGGGTGGGAGAGAGGGATGAAGGGAAGTGCCTCTATAATACGACCACCAGTTCAAATACGAGCCGAGCAGGACACGGGTGGTGATACCACGGAGTACGCCTACTGAGATGCCCAACTCGCGCAACTCCGTGGCACTTTTCCCGCACCACACCCCGCGCCATGACAAAGGAAAGGAAATTAACGTTTGCGCATGCGCAGTGACTACTATCAGTCCGAAGGTGATGATTTTCATAGGGGGCCATTTAAACACTAATCTGTAACATCCCTGAAAATTTCATTGAAATCGGATGGAAAATGTAGAAGTTATGGCTGTTACAAGGAATTCACGTTTGCGCATGCGCAGTCGCTTCTATCAATCCGGGGATGATGATTTTCATAGGGGACCGTCTACACACCAACCCGCACAATCCCTGAAAATTTCATCGAAATCGGACAATAACTTCGTATAGTTATGCGCGTTACAAGGAATTGATGACAGACGGACAGACACACAGACAGACAGACACGGAACCAAAATTGTTCAGAAAGGTCTAAAACGCAAAACGCGAGTGAAAATTTTGATTTTGGAGAACTTTTTTTTTTCGTCCTTGAAAAGTGAAAACAAAGCTTCCGCTACCTTGGTAGACTCGGAAGCAATATACATTCAATAGGTACCGTACATAGTCGACTCAGAGTACGGTAAGTTCCATGAAAGAGTTTTTCGTCCGCTTTAGCTCTCAAATCCTAATTTTGAAAGCTGACTGGCGCCCCAAAATAAGGTCCTCTCTCAGAACTCTCGCGAATTACCCACCCCGTCTCCACTGAGCTACCGAGAGTACGGGGTTTTAAATTGATTAGGGTGTAACATGATCCATTTGATTCTGGCAGCATGTGGCCAGCGAAATAAATTCTACTTCCATAATTTTAAAGGGTGACGCCCGACTCTTTGTTTGATTTCCACAATTCAGGCGTATTTCCAAATTTTATAACGAACCCACTCGTCGGTTTCGTGATTTTGAACACTATGGTATAACCTCTCCATTGCTGTCTATGATGAATTCTGGACGTTTTAAACGTGGAGATGGACAAGATTCTAGTTCTGTGCGACATCAGGCAGCGTTGAGTTTTGCAGGAAACAACGTCAGCTCCCACTCCCGGCATAACGAGGTCTTACTTCCACCGTATGGAACGCCACCCACATCTTATCTATTTGTGAAATTCTGGGCCCATAGCCTTTGTTGCCTAACAGTAGTACTACAAATGGAGCACCGAGTCCAAAATATTTCTGATCAAGCTTCTACAGGGTGTCTACAAAACAGCTGTAAGGAATTCAAGGGGTCGATTCTGCAACTAATTTCCAACAAAAAGTGTCTCCTAGAATTTTTTTTTAAACGCCTCTTTAACCGACTTTTTTCACTTTTAAGTTTTTTTCGTGTTTTCGACCTTACACCATTAAAACGGTCATAACTAATTGGAAAGAGCGTCAAATTTCCCATCTCCCTGATACCAAATAACACATTTTCAGTTGAATTACACGAGGAATAAAGCAACCTAAAAAGTGAACTCAGTAAATTTTCGAAAAATTCCCGTTTTTCAACGCCTATAAATCTTCAAATATTACCAGGTAAAGTTCTGTTGCCGGAAAGCCTAAAAACTGCGCCAGAATCTCAGCTTTCCAATGGTATAATCAAAACATATTCTACAACCGCATCTAGGGGAGAAATTCGTGTTTGAACGCGGAAAAACGTGCATTTTTTCAACGAAATCGGCGCTCCGCCTAGTCGATTTGAGGGGTCGGACGACAGCAGTGGGTGGGTCGGCGCCGCAGTAGACCGCGAGGCCTCCGGAAACAGGAGGCCAGAGCGTCGATTTCGTTGGTAATATTTGGAGATTTATAGGCGTTAAAAAACGGGAATTTTTCTAAAATTTATTAAGTTCACATTTTAGGTTGCTTTATTCCTTGTGTAATTCAACTGAAAATTTGTTATTTGGTATCAGGGAGATAGGAAATTTGACGCTCTTTCCAGCGGTATCCTTATTTTTAATTTTTGAGTGTAATTTAAGAGAGTTATGACCGTTTTAATGGTGTAAGGTCGAAAACACGAAAAAAAACTTGAAAGTAAAAACAGTCTGTTAAAGAGGCGTTTAAAAAAAAAATCTAGGAGACACTTTTTGTTGGAAATTAGTTGTAGAATCGACCCCTTGAATTCCTTACAGCTGTTTTGTAGACACCCTGTATAGGCCTGCTTGTTCCGAATTCCCAAACTACTACCTATTATCTTTTTGAAGACCTAAAAACCACCGAAGGTGTGAAAATTGGGTGTCATCAATTCTGTTCCCTCGTAACTTTCGATGGAGTCATTGAAGGACCATTGGTGTATATTCAAATTAAAGGTCAGTAAGCTATAAAATGAGACACTATATGGAGGGTGTGGATAACAGGAAAATGCTGCTGGGGTTGAAAGGGGGGAATTATTGTGGGTTATTGGCGCAGAACCTGCTTGAGTCTCATCAAACTTCGATTGCAAAGCTTTGAAAGAGTCGCCCACTTGCAAGTACAGTTTCAAAGCTGTACGGTAGACCAATGTTGAACTAGAGCTAAGAGGAGTAAGGATCTGATCTGCTTAGGGCTAGTAGTGTTCAGTTGCTAGGTTGACCCTGTAGGGCAAATTCAACAAACCGTGCCATCCTAGTACCTGGGTTATAACTGCCTGATATACAGCGGTATTCGGTTGCAAAGTTCCCCCATTACTTATTTCGCTGTCACAGCTAGAATTACTATTTTAATGGTGAATCGTTGTTTCTGTTAAAACACAAGTAGGAAGGAAGACGACATCCAGATGTTCCGCATGACGAAGGAGATCACCGTGAAGGGGAACCGCGTGCCTCCGCCGTCTCAGTACTTCGAGGAAGGTAACTTCCCGGATTACCTCATGAATGAAATCCTGAAACAAGGATTCGCCGAGCCTACTGCCATCCAAGCTCAGGGTTGGCCGATCGCTCTCTCTGGACGCGATCTCGTCGGCATCGCTCAGACTGGCTCCGGCAAAACTCTCGCTGTGAGTATCCATTTCTGTATTCGAGTTAGCAGAAGTATCTCTACTTGCTCCATCCCTCTTACCTGTAGTTACTCCGTCTTTTTTCAAGTATTTTGATAGAGAAGCCTCTGTTGACTCTTCTGCTAAGAATGCTAAGCGCTGTCTTATTTCCTATCCTGCTCCGTTTATATGAAAAAGGATGTAACTGTATTTGTATCTTCCACAGTACATTCTCCCAGCTGCAGTGCACATCAATCATCAGAAGCCACTGTGCCGCGGTGATGGACCCATCGCTCTTATTCTGGCTCCCACCCGCGAGCTGGCTCAGCAGATCCAGACCGTCGCCCAAGACTTTGGATCGCCTTCGTCGATCAGGAACACTTGCATCTTCGGCGGTGCCCCCAAGGGACCTCAAGCCAGAGATCTTGAACGAGGTATGTTGGAGTCACGTATGATATTCTTGTAGATTAACGGTACAAAGAGATTTTTTCGAGTAAAAATTCGATTTTTTAAAAATAATTTTTTATTAATGTGCATATAATCACGGACCAATTTTTAAAAAATCATGAAAAATTTTGAACGAGAAGTGGGTCAAATAAATACGCAAACCGACCTGTGTCAGAGTTTGCGCTAGTAGAGTCTGGCGCCATACGCTGGCGATCGCGGGATTTTCAAGACGATTCAGCACAGCACAAAATGAACGGATTTCACGGCACAAAACGAGACATCAACATAGAAAAAGACGAGTAAACAACGAAACAAGAGATTTAGCTTCTTCTTCTTCTTTGTTTTCATCAAAGCGAGTCACGTTGGAGCAAGTTGGAAGCGTTAGGAAACCGTATGATGATGTCATGAGATGAACATTGTTTAATTTCAGAAAATCGTGTTTCCTGTTTAATTTCAGAAAATCGTGTTTCCTGAAAAATCACGTTTTCTAGCACTCGTATTCCATTTTGTTGAGTTATACTGGACTTATCTCCTTGTTCTATTTTTTACTTGTACGTCAGTATCTTATACACCAACTGTGCATAGGGATTGGCGTATTTTCCCCGACAACATGATAAAAATTTGGTCCGTTTTGGTGGGTTAGAGCCCTGATTTTGATGGTTTTTTTTCAAAAATCCGCCTTTCTCTCCTCAAGCGTTGTACGAAATTATCCTTTGCACCAGCATAAGATGCTCGAAAATATTTGAAAAAAATCAAGGTGATCGGTTGATTACAACCCGAGAAAACTGTACATACGTTTTACGGAAAATTGTATTGTCGGGGAAAATTTCCTTGTACCGTTAAGAACAATAGAACAATAATTGTGGCAAGATGGCAAAAGGTGATACTTGCGTCTCGGTGCACCGCCCCGAGGGACTCCGAATGCACTCTGACGGGAGTTTTGTGAATCGGGACTTTGATAACAGTGATAAATGTTTGATTATTAATTTTTGTTGTGTCGTCCGTTTTTGATTTGTGTTGTCCCGTTTCAAATAATTCTGCCTTCCCATTGCTTTATTTCATCCGGCTCGTTCTTTGATTTCTTTCTGGCTCGCTGTTCTGTGCAAGTGAAATAAGGGTCACTTATTGCTCGGCATGTCAGAGACACTTTTAGCTCGGCATGAGTCGTAGAATCTCAACTTCAGTCGTAGAATCTCAGTGTCAAGTTACGTGAGTTTAACACCCCGTATAGAAGAGAAAATAGTCAATCGTGCGATAATGTTCACCCTTCTTACATCATGAGTCTACAGTCGAAATTTACTGAATTGATCGAATTTTTAATCAACTAATTTAAATTTTGTGACATTATACTTTGGAGACTACCTAGTAAGATCACTAAAAATAAAGACACTTTTTTTTATATTGCTTGTGTATTTTTATTATTCGTTTTCGTATTCCTACATTCTCCTAACTGTCGCTTTGCAATAATGTTATTGATGCGCGGGAGCAAATAAGGTTTGGTGTCGATATTTATATTATCTTGTATCCTATAATACAAGACAGTGGATTGGATATTTTTGTCTTTAATAATTAGGTCTCTTCTAGCAGTAGCTCAGTTAGGAAGAGCTCTCTGAATACATTCTATTGATCTGAATCGGTAATATGAAGTGATAATTAGGCTATTACATCTATTTTAGAACGAGGGAAATAAAGAGACGTTGGGGTTACAGAGAAGAAATTTAGACAAACTTGCAGAAATTTCAAAACATTTTGAAAATAAGGAAATTAATATTTATGTCGTTTTTGCCGTTACTTTCCACCTACTCTCTTTTTGACATCTATTAGAGCCAGAATGAATCTTCGTGATCAAATATTAGGACCGGTATTTGAGACCTTGAGTTGGGCTTTTTTTTTCTCTACCATTGATAAAATAATGATCGGACTAGGAAATAATCCATTCTTTCGGTGCCTCATGGGAAAAATTTATTCACCTTATTGTAATCACTGCCACAATATTCAAGGGGTAGATGATGTGAAAGAAACATTCCCCACAACGGAGAGTATTGCTTGTAGATGATAGAAACCATCCTGAGCCATCTCAAAATCAATTTCGATTGTACCGTAATGGAAAAGCTATATCAGTTTGCTAAGGATTACCAATTGTCATTCCGACCCCTATCACTCTCAAACCCCTTAAACATTTACACACATCTCATTCCTTTACTCACACCTAGTAATTCCCGCAAATCACAAAAGATTATGATTGATTTTTCTATCACATCGTAAATAATACAGAAGTTATAACTTCTGTATTATTTACGATGTGATAGAAAAATCAATCATGATCAATCATAGTTGATAAATCAACTTTGACTTTCGAAACATCATCCACTACTTCACCAAAGTAATCATTGAATGTCTGGAATGGCTCCTCCAAAGATATTAAAATTAGAAGAGTTTGAGTTGAGGAAAACTTCCTCGCCGTCCCGCAAGAGTGCATTCGGAATCCCTCAGGGCGGTGCACCGAGACGCAAGTAAAAGGTGATAAGTCAAATTTCTCGCATTTTCAGGAGAGCAACTTTAAGTTTTGGTCCGGCCTGAAAAATCAGCAGTTTTCTTAAAAAGCAATTTTTCTTTACAGATGATTTGAAAAAACATCTGATAATGAGATTCAGTCGAGTACTTTTTTTTTCTTCACAATGGTTGCCTATAAACCGTTTTCGGATCGATGTACCTACCTACTTATCATATTTTGCCAACTTTATCTGAAGATGGTAAAACGTGATAAGTCATGTTTTTCCACTCTTGTTGCCCTGTACTACCGTGTTTGCATGGAGTCAGTCAGACCCATTAAACTTGAAAAAAATTAGGTAGGTAACTTTTATACAAAGAGGCTCAATTTTCAAGGTATAATTTTCAAAATCAGTAATAGGAATATAGGTAAAACAGCATTGCTCTTATTATTATTAATTTTTGATTTTTTTTCTAAATTGTAGACCTCAAAAAAATCTCGAAAAGGTAATAAATTAAATTTGTTTTATTCAAAACTTCATTTTTAAAAACTCTTCTCAACACAACTACAAAAAAATTTAAAACGAAAAAAATTATTTCCTGATAATGGCCTTCCTCGTTTTTGCCTTCGGAGATCTACTGTTCGAAATAGCGAATCTTCGTCAAGTGTATATTTAAATTTTATCACCCCAAAAGTAGATTCATACCTTATCCACTTCATTTTCATCCATTCCACCTTTTCCCCATTGGTGTCAGCAGCCCTCTTGATTATAATGTTTCCTTTGGAAAGAAAATTACTGAAAGCGAGAAGTTTGTGGTACTCATTGGAGTTACTTGAATTGGTTTATTGTTCCTTGAAACGGTTCTAACGAAGGAGTACCAATCTCTCGGTATCAGTATTGCATTATTTTGCTTCCGAGTCTACCAAGGTAGCGGAAGCTTTGTTTTCACTTTTCAAGAACGAAAAAAAAATTCTCCAAAATCAAAATTTTCACTCGCGTTTTGCGTTTTAGACCTTTCTGAACAATTTTGGTTCCGTGTCTGTGTGTCTGTCATGAATTCCTTATAACGCGCATAACTATACGAAGTTATTGTCCGATTTCAATGAAATTTTCAGGGATTGTGCGGATTGGTGTGTAGACGGTCCCCTATGAAAATCATCACCTTCGGACTGATAGTAGCCGCTGCGCATGCGCAAACGTGAATTTCCTTGTAATGGCCATAACTTTCACATTTTCTACCCGATTTCGATGAAATTCTCAGGGATTATGCGGATTAGGTTGTAGATGGTCCCCTATGATGATAATCATCCCCGGACTGATAGTAGCCGCTGCGCATGCGCAAACGTGAATTCCTTGTAACAGCCATAACTTCCACATTTTCTACCCGATTTTGATGACATTTTCAGGGATTACGCGGATTAGGTTGTAGATGGTCCCAAATGAAAATCAAGGCCTTAAAACTTACAGAAGCCTCTGCGCATGCGCATACTTAAAATACTTGTAACAGCCATAACACTTACATTGTTCATCCGAATTTGATGAAATTTTCTTGGATTGTCCAGATTAGCGTGTAGATGGTCCCCTATGAGGGTAGTGAACGGTACTAAGAGATCGGTGTTTTGGGATTAACTACTGTGCATCAGATCATCTATATAATCGGGTTATGGATACGAGGAAGCTATGTGCCACACCCACTTGGCAGACGTTTTTATTTGCTGTTTGGCACGTTCAATCCTGGCATGGTCGTTATCACACTCGAGACGAGTATGCCCAGGGAACAAAAACTTTTGATCAATCGTCAAGATCACTTTTTGCCATCTGAGAGAAAGTAAGATTTTTGTAAAACCTTAGATGGCTATATATCATAGATCTTCTTATCATTTCATGTCATCTCCATTCTTTCAAATAAATTTTGTTTTCAACGGATGACCAAAAACAATAAAATTATTTATCATATTTTGCCATCTTAAATTTGACGGTTTTTGACTTATCACATTATTGTTACTGTTTATAACTTTTGAAGGGGTTTCCGTGGAGACGTAATATTTTGACACCATCTAGCAACCATCTAAAGCAACCTTGCAGTGTATAAAATCTCTATTTTGGGAAAAAGTGACTTATCATCTTTTGCCATCTTACTACAGAATTTAGCTGTATAATAAATTTCAAACCAAATTTCAGAGACTGAATGGAAAGTACTTTGGGGAACTGGGGTTAACCGGCATCTTAGTGACGTAATTTTCTGATTTCCATCAGTCATTGTGCCTAGTATTCTTCCTTGAATGGCTTTGCTCAACTGTCACAGAGTAACAGTATCGCTTGTGAGCAATTCGATGAAGCAGAATTGTTCTGGGAGATCTAGAATAATCAAATTGACGATGTATTCTATCCCTGGATCCGATAAGTTTCCTTTGAATATTTATTCCTTGATGGAGGTCAACCCAAGGATTAGGGATGTATTCCGGGCAACGAAGGGTTTGAGGTAGAAAAAAATAGAACCCAAACCAAATGGGCACAGATGTAGGGGTGGGGATCCTTATTAACATACTAAAAGTCCTGGAGGGTGGGGCACGAGCTCGAGGGGAAGGGGTCCCTAAAGGTCCCATTTAGGGGTTTTTCGTGAATATCTCGAAAACGGTGCATTTCTCGGTAAAACATGTCCCATAATAAATTAAAGCTGATAAAATTCTGTACAACTTTGATTCTATACGTTTTATCGAAATTCCGAACCGTTACCGAGTTTTATGCATCCAAAAATGGAGGAATTTTGAAAATTCGGTTTTTAGCTCACGTTTTCTGGATAACTTTGTTGAATTTCGTCCAAACGGTTGATCTGAGAAAAAATGTGTCTTCGAAAAAGTTGTAGAGCATTAAATTTCCTTAAAGAATATGTGGTTTATTGCCAATTTATCATTTACCAATCAAAAATTACGCTAATTTCAAAATTTCGCCAATTTTTGTCATTTTTACTCAAATGTCACTTACTTTACTGTCAAATGCCATGGCACCCGCCACAGGTGACCGAGCAGGCAATGCATAAAACTCGGTAACGGTTCGGAATTTTCAATAAAACGTATTGAATCAAAGTTGTAAGGAATTTTATCAGCTTTAATTTGTTATGGGACATGTTTTATCGAGAAATCCACCGTTTTCGAGATATTCACGAAAAACCCCAAAATGGGACCTTTAGGGACCCCCTTCGAAAGCATATAAAAAAGGCAATGAAGTTCGAGGGCACATAAAAAGGGCAATGGCAACTTTTGAGTAAAAATGACAAAAATTGGCGAAATTTTGAAATTGGCGTAATTTTTGATTGGTAAATGATAAATTGGCAATAAACCACATATTCTTTAAGGAAATTTAATGCTCTACAACTTTTTCTAAGACACATTTTTTCTCAGATCAACCGTTTGGACGAAATTCAACAAAGTTATCCAGAAAACGTGAGCTTAAAAACCGAATTTTCAAAATTCCTCCATTTTTGGATGCATGAAACTCGGTAACGGTTCGGAATTTCGATAAAACGTATAGAATCAAAGTTGTAAAGAATTTTATCAGCTTTAATTTGTTATGGGGCAAGTTTTATCGAGAAATGCACAGTTTTCGAGATATTCACGAAAAACCCCAAAATGGGACCTTTAGGGACCCCCTCCCCACGAGCTCGTGCCCCACCCTCCAGGACTTTTAGTATGTTAATAAGGATATACCCAACCCTACATCTGTGCCAATTTTGGTTTGGGTTCTATTTTTTTCTACCTCAGGCCCTTTTTTAGTCTTCGTTGCCCGGACTAATGAAGAATAATTGGAACAAATTGAATAAGGAAAATATATTATTCTATAATCAATGAGGCTTGTATTTATGTATGGTGGGGGGGGGGGAGGAAGAAGCATCAATACAGTTTACCTATTAGATCGATCGCGAACTTATAAGTTTGCTCTCCCTGTTTGTTTTCTTCCCTCCTGCTGAAGTAGTTTGATCTGATGTCACCGATTGATGATAGGTATATCGATGTATTGCTTGGCATAATCAACGTAGATTCTTCACTTCATGAAGTGCCTTCAGGAATTGACAGTGTCAAGGAACCTCTGATGTCCCCCCCACCCACCCACCTCTTAAGTGCTCATTTTACTGAAAATCCCAGGAGCCATTCAATGTTTTATGCTGTCGATTTTCAACCGTCGATATTTACCAGTTACTGTAACTTGGTAATTCGCACATACGTTAATATCCGGCTATCTGTTGTGTGCAGGTGTTCAAATTGTGATCGCTACCCCCGGAAGACTCATTGATTTCTTGGAGAAAGGAACCACCAACCTCCGTCGCTGCACCTACCTAGTCCTGGATGAGGCTGACAGAATGTTGGACATGGGATTTGAACCTCAAATCCGAAAGATCATCGAGCAAATCAGGGTAATAATCTTAGTAATATGTTCGTCGAGTGCTTATCCTTGTAAAATAGTATTGAATTTTTAGAATCGAATGAGACCATCCAGTGCTTTGTAGGACCAACCGTTCGCTCCCTATGAGAACTTATGATGCATCTGAAACACGAGTGTGAATCGCGAAAGAGGCCTAATCTCCGTTCGAATTTTACCTGACCAAAATGCGATTGTTGTTCGTATCTTCGAGTTGTACACAGTTTTGCGTCCTTAGCAACAAGTAATCAGATTTCCAATTTCTACGACTTAAGGTGCGTCGGGGGAAGTGCGAGTACAATTTGCATAGTTCAACTTTGGTATACCCTGAGGAACTCATTCAAAGCTAGATTTTTTTCCTTCGTTCATTACACCCCTCGGACTATCCTCTAACCAGTTTTGTAGTTAGTTTAAGGGTTTTTTTTTAGTTATAGTGGGTTTCTCGAGCAATACGATAATTTTTGTCAGTACTCCTCACTTACCCCGCCTAAATGGGGTAAGTGTAGAGCATCCCTTCATTTCTCATGTCGTTAAGAGTTACAAATGCGAAGGGGGAAGAGTGTGGAACAGCTCGTTTCAGGCATTATTTTGCTTTTTGCAAAGTTAAAATCGGACAGAAATTGATGAAGTTAAACAGTTTTGAAAAGTTAAAAACGTGGTGTAGAGAAACTCACAAAAATCTCGCAAAATTCTAAATTTTGAATCTTTATTAAAAATTGTTTAAATCTCTAAGTCAAAAAGTCGTCTTATGAATAAGAACGTTTTTTAACTGTCTTCTACTACAAATGGTTATCTTAACATTGCAAAAGTTTGCATAAAACTTCGAAATGAAAAAAGTCTGCCAAGTGGGATGCACATAGCTTTCTCGTATCCATAACCCGATTGTATAGATGATCCGATGCATACCTAGTAGCTTATCTCAAAACATGTATCTCTAAGTACCTTGCACTATCCTTTCAATTTGGGGGAGGGGGGGGGTTTCATGATTTTCATAGGGGACCATCCACAACTCGTTAAATTCTTGAACATGCGTGTTAGCTATACAGAAAAAATAAACCTTTGTGTAATTATTTGCAGCGTTTTCAATCTAGGGCTCATTTCGGTCTCTCGACGCAATTCCGTTTCTCAGATAAGAGCTCATTTCGTAACTTTAGGGGCTCATTTCTGTTACTATTTCCATGTGAGATATTGATTATTCAAAAAATCCATAATCTACTCATCCGTGTTTACAAACAAGGGGTTGAACTCGTCTATCTTTTTTGTTACTCGGCGAAGGAAAAACTGCGATATGATCCACTAGTTTTACAAATTTTGGTTGTGGAAAGTCCATGTCTGCGAAGTAACTCGTACCAAGTTGGTCCAAGACTGTTCAATGCTTTACCTCTCAAGATTCGCAACCTTCCGGAAAAGACATTTATTAGGACGCTGAAAGTCAACCTTGTTCAGGCCGAACTTTATTCTATTGACGAGTTTTACAACATTGAGTGGGTTAACTAACCTGTATAAATATACTAGATTTTGCTTCCGAGTCTACCAAGGTAGCGGAAGCTTTGTTTTCACTTTTCAAGGACGAAAAAAAAAAGTTCTCCAAAATCAAAATTTTTACTCGCGTTTTGCGTTTTAGACCTTTCTGAATAATTTTGGTTACGTGTCTGTGTGTCTGTCTGTCTGTGTGTCTGTCCGTCTGTCATGGATTCCTTGTAACGCGCATAACTATACGAAGTTATTGTCCGATTTCAATGAAATTTTCAGGGATTGTGCGGGTTGGTGTGTAGACGGTCCCCTATGAAAATCATCATCCTCGGACTGATAGAAGCGACTGCGCATGCGCAAACGTGAATTCCTTGTAACGGCCATAACTTCTACATTTTCCATCCGATTTCAATGAAATTTTCAGAGATTGTGCGGGTTGGTGTGTAGACGGTCCCCTATGAAAATCATCATCCTCGGACTGATAGAAGCGACTGCGCATGCGCAAACGTGAATTCCTTGTAACGGCCATAACTTCTACATTTTTCATCCGATTTCAATGAAATTTTCAGGGATGTTACAGATTAGTATCTAGATGGTCCCCTATGAAAATCACTTCCTTCGGACTGATAGTAGCTACTGCGCATGCGCAAACGTGAATTTCCTTCTAACGGCCATAACTTCCACATTTACCACTCGATTTCGATGAAATTTTCAGGGATTATGTGGATTAGGTTGTAGACGGTCCCCTATGAAAATCACCATCTCCGGACGGATAGAAGCGACTGCGCATGCGCAAACGTGAATTCCTTGTAACGGCCATAACTTCTACATTTTCAATCCGATTTCAATGAAATTTTCAGGGATGTTACTGAGAAGTGTTTAGATGGTCCCCTATGAAAATCATGGAGAATTGTTTTTCATAGAGGGATGGTCTCCTGTGAGAATCTCAAATCTAATACATGACAAGGATTCAATAGCTCAGAGGACAGAGGCGTGATTTGTGCTCCAGGGATCGCGGGTTCGAATCCCAGCCAAGGCTAAGAATTTTTTTATCCAATCACATACATCTACTCACTTAATTTTTCATCCGAATTTGATGAAATTTTCTAGGATTGTCCAGATTAGCGTGTAGATGGTCCCCTATGAGGGTAGTGAAAGGTACTTAGAGATTGGTGATTTGAGATTAACTACTATGCATCGGATCATCTATACAATCGGGTTATGGATACGAGGAAGCTATGTGCCACACCCACTTGGCAGACGTTTTTGTATTGAATTAAGACCAACGGATCGAACTAAAGTTTACTCGAATCAACTTTTCTCTATTTTTTAAATATTAGGTATGTCGTCTTGTCTAGCAGAGGAATCTGTCTAGTTGTGTTTTGTCATTATGTTATATTTTCATCTGTGATATTTGTGTAGTTATCTGTGATATTTTGTGTTTTCAATGTCTAACAGTGGTGTGATTGTATTTATTGTGTGAATGAGTGTGTGTTTGTGGATGTCCTCCCTCGTTGGTTGGGCTGGCGTCTGGTTGGTCACAGGGGCGGTAGGAAAGTCTAGCCCCCAAAAAGTGTTGTTGGGTTTCAGCGCTACCTACCGCCACTTCAACGAACTACCATTTCTGATATCTTATCAGGTGATCACGCTCGCGACTGCATTACCGTCGCTCCTCTAACTTGCAGTTATCCCAAGATTATAAACTTGCAGTTATCTCCACTATAATAATGCATTCTGCTTGATTCGTCACTCCAAAACACAAAAATGCAATAACAAATTCCTTTTCCTCGCAATTTAAAAAGGCTGGGAAGTAGAGCCGCCAAACTTATAAATGAGCGGTAAAACCAAGGTAAGCCTACTTTTCAGAAATGCCGCTTGACCACTCTCACATCGAGCTGATAAGGATGGTAGTTCGCTGAAGTGGCGGTAGGTAGCGCTGAAACCCGACAACACTTTCTGGGGCTAGACTCTCCTTGGCGCCTCGTTCTCGGCTACCTGCCAGAGATTGTGGTGCGGAGTCTGGTATGGGGAGCCGCCATGGTGGGTGGGCCCGGGGCCAGTCGGGTGGGGGCCCGCTTGCGCAGCCTCCACCCACTGGACAATTTTCATCAATCATAGGTTGAATAATTATTTTTCTCATCCTTCCTGTTGTTTGAACCTGGCCTGATTCGTTGGTTCTTTTATTTCTGCCCCATTATATTATTTTGTAATATGTTATCATGACTGTTTTTTGCCTTATTGTAGGCTGTTACATCTGAATAAATAAATAAATGTGAGGGTTTGTGTAGTAATGATCCTGAACTCTGTTCCAGCCTGACCGTCAAGTGCTCATGTGGTCGGCGACTTGGCCGAAAGAGGTTCAGGCTCTCGCTGAAGACTTCCTCTCCGACTACATCCAAGTGAATATTGGATCCCTCGAGTTGGCGGCTAACCACAACATCCGTCAGATCATTGAAATCCTCGAGGAGCACGAAAAGGAGGCCAAACTCTCCAACCTCCTCAGGGAGATCGGAAACGAAATCGGTTTCAAGTCAATCATTTTCGTCGAAACCAAGAAGAAAGTCGACGATATCACCAAGCAGATCAGGAACGAAGGGTGAGTTGAAAACCATCTCAGGTTGAATTTTCGTCCAACGGGCGTTGCGAGCTGTCTTCCAAAGGGAAGATCAGCATTGGTTGTGATGATTTTGCTCCATAAAACAAGCAAACGGCCTTTGGTACGATGGGTGAATTGCAGAGATGGGCGAATTCTTATTCATGAATACGATTATGAATACAAATCATATCTGCGATTTTATGATTATGAATACGAATACAGGTATGAATATGAATACGAATACAATTGTATTCACACTTTGAATAAGATTTTCCCCCGTATTCGTATTTTGAATACGATTTTAAGATTTTTTCTATGATTTCCCTAAAAATCGAATTTTTTTACAATTTTTCCTGAAAATCATACTTTTTTATGATTTTCTCCCGAACTATGGACATATTTATATGGCCTAACATTGTCAAAATATTCGATCAAGATTCGAAATGCTGACAAATTCTTATAGGATTTTTCACGCAGAATCGAATGAGACCAACACCAGGTCGCTACGACCAACCGTTTTGAAACTACGACGAAATTTCCGCTGCAAATCGCGCTTTTTACCGATTTGCACTAAAAATCATCAAAAAATTATGATTTTTACCGGAAATTTCGTCGTACTTTCTACTTAGTTGGTCGTAGCGACCTGGTGTTGGTCTCATTCGATTCTGCGTGAAAAATACTAAAAAAAAATTGGTGAGCGTTTCGAATTTTGATTGATTCTTTTGACAATGTTAGGCCATAAATATGTCCAGAGTTCGGGAGAAAATCATTTTTAAAAAAGTATGATTTTCAGGGAAAATTGTTTTAACAAAATCGATTTTTAGGGAAATCGTAGAGAAAAAAAACATAAATAAATAGAAAAAACAAAGAATAAAAACATAAAAAAAAAACATAACATTCAAAATACGAATACGGGGGAAAATCGTATTCATAGTCATGAAATCGCAGATAATATCATATTATGATTTGTATTCTTAACCGTATTTATGAATAAGGATTCGCCCATCTCTAGTGAGTTGTACCGCCTTAGGTTAATGGCAAATCTCATCGAATAAATGGGTGGTTGAAAAAAGGAAACAAAGGTAAAGGGGAAGATTAGGTAGAAACAAAGGTTCTATCTGGAATCTGGTGAATCTCCCCTCCCAACTTGATGTAGCTTCTAAGGGGCAGTTCAAAAAAAATCTGTAACCTTGTTGCGTCAATATGTGCATCTACTAAGTATTCAAGTGTGACACACGATATTTTAGTATTTTTTACTGTCTACTTAAAAACTTTTTTCCCAGATAATAGGAAAAATGCCATTTTAGTAGTGAGTAGTGAGTAAAAAGGCCATTTTCTTTTTTAAAAAGTTTATTTTTCGTCGATAATTTGATCAAAATGCAGTCAAATTAAGAAATTAACATCACCACGTGATTCTGCGTAAAAAATACTAAAATATCATGTATCCCACTTGGGTCTTTGTACGAGGGTTGTCTCAAAAGTAAGGTTCCCTATTTTCTAACTTGGAGGGAAATCGTCCTACAATCGGGAAATTTTGAGGGAATATTTGTCGGGGTGTAGTGGCAACCCGTAATTTTTTTCCAGCCGTTTGGATCTACCCTATGGCAGTAACACGCTAGTAACCATGGAGATGCCTCTCAACCCCGTGTCCAAACTGGAGTTACGTTCTGTCATTCGTTTTCTCACGGCCAAAAATGAATCTGCGATAAACATTCATCGAGAATTAGTGTCTGTGTATGGAGAGGACTGTATGAGTGTGCAACATATGAGGAAATGGAGGAGATTGTTCCTGGAAGGGCGAACAAGCGTGGAAGATGAAGAGCGGAGTGGGCGGCCTTCAACATCTCGTGGAAACGACGCAACTGTTGACGCCATCACGCAAATTCTCGAAGACGATCGGCGAGTAACGATTGATGAAATCATTGCTTTGTTGCCTCCACATATTGAGGTAAGCCGAGCATCAGTTGGGAGGATAATTGATGACCAGGGTTACCACAAAATTTGTGCAAGATGGGTGCCACGACTTTTGACTGAACAACACCGAGAGCAAAGGATTGCTTCAGCAAAAAATTTTTTGGAATTTTTTGAGCAAGAAGGTGAGTCTGTTTTTGACCGTATAGTGACTGGAGATGAAACATGGGTGCACCATTCGACACCAGAAACCAAACGCCAAAGCATGACATGGAAAAAAACAACTGAAAGTCCAGTCAAAATAAGCGAAAATGGTGCACTCAGCTGGAAAAATCATGGCAAGTGTTTTCTGGGATGCTAAAGGGATCCTGCTGATTGAGTATATGCCTAAGGGCACCACAACAACTTCCGACACTTACTGTGAGACTCTGAAAAATTGAAATCCGCAATAAAGCGAAAACGACCAGGACTTTTGACGAAACAAGTTTTTTTGTTCCACGATAATGCTCGCCCCCACTCGGCTCGAAAGACTCAAGATCTTCTCAATTCATTCAGATGGGAAGTTTTTGGCCACCCACCATATTCACCTGATCTGGCACCAAGTGACTTTCACTTATTTCCACATCTGAAAGCTCATTTGGGGGGGAAAAGCTTCCGAACCGACGGCGAGCTCAAGACTGCCGTCTGTGCTTCGACCTCTAGTTTGGACACGCAGTTTTTCAAGGAGGGCATACATAAATTGCTCCCCCGGTTCCAAAAGTGCATCGATCGAGCTGGGAATTATGTTGAAAAGTGATATGATGTTACTAAACACAAAGCAATAAAAAATTTTGAAAAAAAAATGTTTTTGAATTTTTTATAGCATAGGGAACCTTACTTTTGAGACGACCCTCGTACATGAACAATTTGACGCAACCAGTTGCGCATTTTTGAGCGCGCGATAAAAAAAATCGGTTAAGGAATGAAATGTTGTAAAATTTCACGTAGAATCCGAATCTGAAAAGAAAAAAAATGGGGGGTCTCAGTTGAAAAAACGAAGTTGGAAAAATCATGAAGATTAAAAAAAAAAAGTTACCACTATCTGGACGATTTTAGCAAGGGGGAACGTTTTTGGGGACACCCTGTATATTAAGTTTTTGGATAACTTTCATTATTTGAAAGTTTCAGACGTTTTGTGCTGAATCTGAATAAACTACCTATTTATTACTATGATTGTATAAAGGCCATTGCAATAGCTTCATTTTCGTTGAAAATTCTCTAAAACACCCAGAAATTCCCGTGTACAGTTGAAATTAAACTGAATTTATTTGGTTTTTATCTTCTTTACTATGTAACATCAAATATTCTTTTTTTTCTACAGGTGGCAAGCAATTTGCATTCACGGTGACAAGTCTCAACAAGAGCGCGACTACGTGCTCACTGAATTCAGACACGGAAAGAGCCCGATCCTCGTGGCAACTGACGTCGCTGCTCGTGGATTAGGTAAGGTTAACTTACAAACAACGTACCTACCTGCTAATTTGGAAACGGTAGTCACGTCCACAGTAACCCGATAGATATCATTCAGCTGGGCGGAGAAGCCGAAATCCAACCTGAAATAACTCTGTCTGGAATTGAAGAAAGCTGAACCGAATCGAAACAAAGTTGACAATGTGGACGACAATCATCGTCATCATAGACCGTTTGGACATCTATAAGGGTTGGTGGGCACTCATTTGTATTCATAGACAAGTTTTGAGGGCACCCTGAGGAAGCACTCAGTGCGATGTCTTAGGGCGCACTCAACGGTATTCATAAATCAAACTCATCGTTGAGTTGAGGCCACTCTCGACTCAATGGTGCAAAATCCTGAGTGCTGGCCGGAGGTTCCTTAAGTGCCCCTCAGCCACAGTTATCAGATTGTCCTACTGAAAATAGTCTACAGCAAGTCAACTACCTATCTATTTTGTTTGTCGAATAAAAATATGGCGGTTAGACAAGTTTCCCGTCAAAAATATCCAGTAAGATCATCGCAAACTTGAATTTCCTTGTAACAGTCTTTTCAATGTTTTCTCCTCGAACTCTGTGAAATCTTCCGATATTGTGAGTTTCTTTCTTGAAGTTGTCAAACATTCTCGCCTTCGTTCTCAATACTCATTTTTACGATCTAGTAAAATGATAATGTAGAAAATTATATGGGTTGGTAATAAATTAAAAGTTGAATAAAAAAAATCCATATAGGTAAGTACGAGTTTATTTCGGGCTTTATATTGTTTCACACTGGTAAATAAATAAGTAGGTAGATAATGGTTTTGAATAGTTCCAAACGTCATAAATATTCGTATATTTGCTTGTGAATGAACCTTATAGATACATTCTTTTACTGCTAATTTAAGGAAATCATAATTTCTTACCTTCTTCAGAGCAACATAGTCGAGTCCGATGGCAGCAAATTCATTGATGAAATTGCGGAGATAGGAATCAAGTTACAAACTCCGAAAAAATGTCAGCACCCTCATATAAATGAACAGACTTCAATTTGATTAATTCACCACTGCTAATAACTCAAAACTAATGGTTACTTGTAGGAAATCGGACAAAATAGAGAAATTAGCATGCACATCCACAGTAACGAAAATGCAATAAGAAACTTTTCATTACTGTTATAACCACAGAGAACCGGTGACATGGTTGTAACTCACGATCAGTGCAGAAACGAGAGGGAAATTTCCCCGTGCGTTTTACCCAAAAATATCCTTGAAACAGGGAAATATCCCCACCAAGGCTGCCAACTTGAGGTGAAAATGAGTTGAGTAGCCCCTAAGCGTCCCCTCAGGCGACCACAACACTTGAGTGGGCCGTCTCAATCAACTATGAATACGGACTGTTGAGTCGAGGCCAACCCTCAACTCAGATAATTGAGTGCTTGCTCACATTCAAGCCTTGTCTATGAATTCCGCCCTAAGATTCACCTGTCGCGAGAAATCCTTGTGCTACACGTTCACTTGCTGAGTCGGCTTCTCTGAAAGATGGCTCTCATCCTCAGCAGCATATTGAAATCGCTTCTTTTCATTCAGAAAAAGTTGTTGAACGAGCTTTCATGTGCCCCAAGTTGAGCTCGCCTACCTCGTTCAGCAAGAGTTCCTTCATGAAATCGCTGCTCCTATATTTCTTTCAGTCTTACTGGTTGCTGGGTCGTATCCAAAATCATTGACAGCGGGGGCGTTGCTGATTATCAGCGCCTTCGATTATGACACCTGCACCATATATTTGAACTGCGTCACCCGTGTTTTTCATTAGTGATTAAAGTCCTTTGCTCAGCCAGTGCTTGAACCAACGTCCTCCCTGGCCTCATTCGGGATAGTTATCTGATATGAAAATAGAGTTCCTAGTAGGTTCGGTCGGTTTATACAGGGTGTAAGCCTAACTGGTCTGTCATACGGTACCAGTCGATTCTACAACTAATTTGCAACAAAAAACGTCCCTTAGCAATTTTTTTTTAAACCCTCCGTTTTCGAGTTATTTCAAATTTAAACTTTTTTTTCGTGATTTTGACCTTATGTCATCAAATCGGTCATAACTCCTTCAATTTGCTGTGTAAATTACAATTTGAGGATACCGTTGGAAAGAGCATTAAATTTCCTATCGGATAGATGCCTTAACTTTTTTTGTGTCAAGGTTTGAGACATGAAAACGTCCTCTAAAAAGAGAATTTTACGTAATTTTGGAAACCTCGCATTTTTTCAATCTCAAATTGAACTACGAGAACCCATACTTTTTCAAGATGCAAGAACAGTGAAAACTGCGCCAGAATCTCAGCCTTCCAATGGTATAATCAAAACACATTCTACTACCAAATTTAGGGGAGAAATTCGTGTTTGAACGCGGAAAAACGTGCATTTTTTCAACGAAATCAGCGCTCTGGCCTCCTGTTTCCGGAGGCCTCACGGTCTACTGCGGCGCGCACTCTCCCACTGCTGTCGTCCGACCCCTCAGATCGACTAGGCGGAGCACCGATTTCGTTGAAAAAATGCACGTTTTTCCGCATTCAAACCCGAATTTCTCCCTTAAATACGGTTGTAGAACATGTTTTGATTATACCATTGGAAAGCTGAGATTCTGGCGCAGTTTTCAGTGTTCTTGCATCTTGAAAAAGTATGGGTTCTCGTAGTTCAATTTGAGATTGAAAGAATGCGAGGTTTCCAAAATTACGTAAAATTTTCTTTTTACAGGACGTTTTCATGTCTCAAACCTTGACTCAAAAAAAAGTTAAGGCATCTATCCGATAGGAAATTTAATGCTCTTTCCAACGGTATCCTCAAATTGTAATTTACACAGCAAATTGAAGGAGTTATGACCAATTTAATGACATAAGGTCAAAATCACGAAAAAAAAAGTTCAAAGTTGAAATAACTCGAAAACGAAGGGTTTAAAAAACAATTGTTAAGAGACATTTTTTGTTGCAAATTAGTTGTAGAATCGACTGGTACCGTATGGCAGACCAGTTAGGCTTACACCCTGTATACGGTGGGACGTATCCTCGATACGGCGCCGTGTTCTCAGCGGAACGGCGTACTGTCGCAGTAGAATCCGGCGCTGGATCGGTTATGGGCGTCTTCATCGAGGATACATCCCACCGAACCGAATCTACTAGCGCGCCTTCTATTGGGCTCTGGCTCAAAATTGTTAGTTCATTCGATCCGCCGTGAGATACATTATGCATTGACACTGCATTATGACACTGATGAAGTTCCTAGTTCAAATCTTGTAAGAGAGCTTGTATTCGTTCTACAAAATGACACCCAGCAGCACCATGGACGAATGTAACTCTTGTCTGCCATTTCAACATTAGTCCTCCTCTTCAGTGACTCTGAAACATTCTTTACAACAGTTTTTCTTCCTTTGCAGATGTAGAAGATGTGAAGTACGTGATCAACTACGACTACCCCAACACCTCTGAGGACTACATCCACCGGATCGGACGAACGGGCAGATGCTCCCAGTCTGGAACAGCCTACACTTTCTTCACCCCCAACAACCAGCGACAAGCGAGGGATCTCATCGCCGTACTTACCGAAGCTGAACAACACGTCAACCCAAGGCTCCTCGAGCTTGCCAGCCTCGCCAAAAACCAGTACAACGGTAATCATGGAAATTATGATTCTCGTTCTTTTTAGGACCAATCCTCTGGTCACATCTAAGGACAGGGTTCCTATGGGTACGGAACACCTGAATCCTGAAGGAAAGCACCGAGGAATCCTCTCCCAAAAACTTTTCCGCCCAAATTGTTTTTCAATCTAAAGGGAGAGGACTGACCGAAGCTGATTTACTGAATCCCTCCACTGATACCTAAAAAGATCTATTGTGGAATCCTTCCAGGCTATATTAGCCTACCTACTAAGAAGGAATTACCGAAAAACCACTTTTTAGCAAAGATCGGTGCAGGCCACCTTAGAAATAGGGTCAGGAGATAGGACATCACTTCCAAGGATTTGAATCTAGCTCGACCCAAGTGCTTCTCAGTAGCACATGATATGTTCGCTATCTTCTATTTCCACATCCTCTACAGTCCCGAGCTTGCAGTGATAATATTTTGTCAAAATTTTCAAGTTTTTCTGGCTTTTTGGGGCTCAAATAACTCAAAAAATATCAAAGTTTGGAAAAAATTTATTTCGCATAGGAATTACAGAATGTTCATTTAAAGTGACACCAGGACTATACGACCCCCCCATTCTAAGAAAAAAATCACAGTTTAGTAAATGTATTTCGTCGTAATTAATTAAAAAATTGCATATTTTGATTTATTAAAGGATTAAACAACTTGAAATTAATATTATCTCGACTTGGCTTGGCTTTTCGTTTAGTTTGGTCTGTCAATTTCAGTTTTTTGAAAGTAAAAAACACCAAAAAATCGGAAAATGAACTAAAAATTATCACAAAACAAACTTTTTCCTAATTTTAAAATACCATCTCGATAAAACATGAAATGACAATCTTATCTCTTACATAGAATGAACGCTCAAATGAATTTTAAATATTAACAACCCAATTTTCGACTTATTCAGACCAGAAAAAGCTGAAGTCACAGCCTTTTATGGTAAATCACTTTCGTCACACAGAGTTACTTCAAACATTTTTTACAGACAAATTTGATATTTTTCTCACAATCTGGTAACTTGGGTCGTGCTGCATTCTTCATTTCATCAAAGGCTGTAAGATACATAGCCTCGAGTGTCGAATGAGGTACGAACGAGCCTTGCTTCCCCCCTACTTCTTGGAGTTCCAGAACGAAGAGTTGATGGTCTCACATCGTCGACAATCCCCTTTTCGTCACAAATGGATAGGAAATGCTCTGCCACCAACATTTTGAAATCTAAGTTGGTGAGGATGTCGTTCCTTTTATTTTTGAGGGCGATTTGGTCTTGCCTGTACAGGATCCAGGCGTTAGCCAAAGCCAAGTCTACGAAATGATGGATGGTCTAGACCGTCCTTTCCAATAGGCTACCTTGTGGATCCACGTCGACAACCTCCAGATCGTCCAAATTGAGGTCTTCATCAATATCTCCCCCTCCAAAGCTGTATTCTGAAACCTTATCCGCCAGCAAAGCATCTGCGACAGCATCCACAGTTGTGATCCTTTTTGATCCTTTTGACAATTTCTGGAAGAAAAGGAGGGTGACTAGACTCAAATTTCAGAATAGGTTCAAAGAAATGCTGCCAATAACCACCTAATAAGAATTCAAATAGTGGATAATGAAAGAACATTCATTTTCACCAACTTTAAAACAAGGTAGTCTTTTAGAGTCTAAGTACTCAGCTATTTTTCCAACAAAAACGTTTCAGCAATGACGTTTGATGAATATAAAGTTAACTCCAACATTGATTTGGGTGAAGAATCATGATATTTAAATTAAAATAATGAAATGAAACCAAATCTCGCTGGTATCAATAATTGTTTTGGAAAAAGTTTGTGATTGAGTCCTGACTTGTCCAATATTTTGGACGTCCCTCTGATTAGGAGATAGACCGGGCGTCCAATTAAATGGACGCCTCAAGGTGCATTGCTATGACGTTAGTACAATCCGAATCTGTCAAACTATTAGTGAAAAATCACTAAGATTCCTGGGAGCAAGATTCAATAAGAAATTTTTCGGAAATTAAGGACATCACTAAAACTTACCATGAAACGAGCGCTTCGTTTTCGGGTCCATTTCTCTTCCAATTTCGAAGGTAAATCAAAGATAACCGTCTTATCTGCAGTGTTGCCATAATTCTCCACAATTTGGACAACACCAAGGAAAAAAAAAGTTCGGGATAGCTTCGATACACTGTTTAGGAGGGAACTTCAAACTTGTGTCCAATTAAATGGACGCTCGGTCTGTAGAGGTTATAGCAGAAGCGGCAGAAGTCCGTTGTTAGTTTGCCTATCTTCAGTAGGGTGATATCGAAGTGAGCCTGTTAGCAGACCCACAAGTATTCTGACGTCCTTCTTAACCATAGATATAAGTTCATTAGCCCGTTTCTTGTTTATCACAAAATGTGTACTTCGGCACTGTTGAGATGCTTATTCGGTATTTCTTCAGCACAAGATGGTGGCATTCGTCCCTAGAGATTTTACCAGGCTGACTTAATGCCTGTGCTGGATCTTCCACACATGAATGATCCATCTGTATGCCACACTACAGAGCCTTGTGCAAGTTTGGGTATCCACTTTTTCCAGTGGTCTCTGTCATTGATAATAGAATCAGATACCTTGAACGGTATTTCAGAAGTGTTTTACTGTCATGGGATCATCTTCATCTTTATCGAGAATTCTGTGGTGGCTGGTCCTGGATTTTGGTCTCATGTATCCCTGCCGTAGCAGCCTTGCAGCCCATTAGAAGGCCACTGTAATGGCGGCAGATGTAGCCGCGAGAGGTCCTCAAGTACTCCCATTGCTGCAGTAGGGCCGGCCAGTAACACCCAAGAAAGCTGTCTTTGGACTTTATTAAGGGTCCTTTGAACAGCCGCCGCTTAGTTCGACCCAAAATATTGGAATTGAGGAAAATGTCTCTTATTTTCTGGCATCGTCATGGAATTTCTGAAGCGACGAAATTGATTTATTCAATCGGCGCATCTTCCTGAATATTCCCGATATTCTCTGCATGCATTCCCTTACCTGCCAGGATTTATATACTGGGTTATCTCATCTCTGTTGAACACTCAAATTCACAGATTCCCGTTCTCTTATTTTGGAATAAACATAACTCCATTAAGAACGAATGCTACAAGTGTGAAAATAATATGAGTTTGTCTTGCAGGGCGAAACCGCTGGAACAACAACCGCAGCTTAATGAACAAGGATCAGAACATGGGACAACGCGCCATCACCAACGGCCCCGGCAACATGAAGGGAAGTCCTACTGGAAGCAGCAACAACACCTGGAACAGCCAACAGAGCGGAGAATACCGTCAAAAGTGAGTAACCACGTCTACATTTACAGTCCTATTTCAAAACAAACTTGGTAAAGAAAAAACTCCTGTGGCCAACTCAGTGTTTCCTGAAATGAGGAATTTTTAATGCTGTTTGCCCCTATCGCCAGTGATGAGCCTTCGAGAAAGCTAATACCACTGTCTGGGAGTTCACAGTGGAAAAGAGTTTCCAAATTAATAGAAGAGCTCAATCTCCGCCTGGGGTTGCTCTGACAACCAAATGAGTTATTTTCTTATACAAAATATAATAACCCTGTGGGTTCTAAATTTTGAAAATTTCGTGTTTTCGGAATTCTGAGTTGCTTGTAGATCTCTCTTTTTGGATTACATCTTCTGAATTCACACTGGATACTCAGTATTGGTGGAGAAAAGTATGTGAAGGGGATCTCTGTCGGTGAATAAACGGGTTTCCACTTTTTTCTGGCAATTATTGGTCGATTTTGATGATTCCTGCGGCAATCATTTAGTTGTTCAATTCTCAATTTAGTTGTTGAATTTTCAAAAATCCTTGAAAATTTCAAATTTAGGTGCAACTCTTCAGTTTTCTTTACTTTTGGAATTTAACAAGTGCATGGGTGTAGATGTAATGAAAAGAAGAAGAATGCCACAAGAAACATGGAAATAGGATGATTATTTCCTGAGAAAATGGAAAAAACTTTCGATGAATCCTGATCAGCTATGAAAAGGCTGGGGGATGGGGGAGGCACTGTTGCTCCTTCAGGCAGGGAAGTAGGAAGGAGCAACCGAGCACCGGTTCGTAAGAGATTAGATTAACCCGCAACGAGGAATGAACGGCAACTAACTGAGACCGCCTTAATTGTATGAGCATCGATGTGTTCCATCTCGTTAATTCCCAGCCTGTTTGCCATTTACAGCAACGGCATGCGGTATAATCAAGGACAGCAACAGTACGGCAACAACATGGGCGGAAACGGATACCAACCAAGGAACAACATGTACAGGCAGAACAACGGCCCTCCAAACAGGACCGGAGGCTACCAGCCTAGGCAGAACAACGGTGGGTACCAGAACAACAGAAGTGGTGGAGGCTACCGGTCAAACGACCTCTACGTGCCTCCTTACATGGATCACCAGGTAAGCTGCATTTTTGGAAAATTCTCCTGTCTGCTCAAGCATCAGCAGCAATTTATTATTGTACAAATGTAAGAATATTTGATCATCTTGCATTCTGTGGCTTCTCCACAAATGAAATTTTTATTATATTAGTTTATTAGGAGACCAAATTCCCTACATGTTTCGCATCGAGTGCTCTAGAATGATGATTTGGATACTCTGATATATCTCGTAGTAGTCTAACAAGTAGTTAGTTTTTCTTTGAAATTTCATGCAGAAATATCATGTCCTTCTTTGTATAGGGTCACTTGGCGCGTGACGAAGCCTGGAAAAATCCCAATGTCGACTCTTGAGGGGAAATTGGCATATTCTTCAGATCAAATGACCAAGAAATCCCCTCCCTAGTAAATATTATTGAAATAGAAGTTTATTAAATTGATTATCTGAGGTTTGATCGTATTTTATAGTAACTAGTAGTTTGTAGAAGGTTATTTAACAATAATGAAATCGTGATAATGCAAGGGATTCTGATGATTTTTAAATGAGTAGTAGTACATTTGTTTCCAACGCAATTTTATCCCATTCATGAGATCAATATTATATCAAGTCTTGAAAACTAACATCTGTCATGCCATGACCGCCTCCGCTCATAACACGTTGAAAGTTTGTTCTAAAACTCTTGGTGAATGCGTTCCAAAGACTGAGGTATGCTCAAATTTCTTCTTCCAGTTCACCTAAAGTTGTGAGTTTGTTTTGGTAACCACGAGATTTGAGGAAACCCCAAAGAAAGAAGTCAGTCGTTGAATCAGGTGACTTCAGAGACCAAGACACTTCCCCAACACGTTCATTAAAGAAAGTGCGGTGTCTTGCTAGAAAAAAAGTGCTTTCATCAGGAAGCCTGATTTTAATTCTCTCAATTTCTCGCTGAGTAGAGTTCAGAACAAATTCGACCTTCCTTACTCAGACCTTGAAAAAGAGGGTGAACTGGATGCTGCCCACAGTAGGTACTGTTCGCAGATAGAAAGGATGCGGCTGGTCAATTTCCCGAAGGGTATACCTGCTAACATAGACGACTACCTGTTCCAAAGTCTTAGGTAGCCTGTTGAGTCGGGCTGGGGAAAAGGAAGAGCCTCAATATCTCACCCCTCCATGATCCAGGCATAGAGCTACTCGAGTCGCTCAATCCTTTCACTTCATCATCGATTGGTAGTCAACAACCCTCGGTCTCATTTTTCCTGGCTTGAGGAGCAGGTAGAAGAAGGACTAAGTTTTTGGGATTGTAACACTCATGGACACCTCACCAAACCATCCGCATTCTTTCAATCTGCAAACAGTAGTCTGAACTCATTGAAGAGGTTTTTGACATTTTATGTCTTTACTAATGCACATAAATGAAAAATCGTCACGCGGGGAGCGTTACGCGGAAATTTCTGATGATTTTCGCTTACAACCGATTTGTTGCCACGGGACTCTGGTTATCATCATATGCAAATCGTTCACCACTCGTTGGAAAGCTCTAGATTTACCCAATCGTATTACGTAAAACACTCCGTTGTACGTGGCCAACAAGCTGCGGTATGAGCGTGATTGTTTAAATGAATGTTTATGTACATTACATCGCAACCATCAACGAGCACAATCAAATTTCCACAAACAAAAGTACAATACGGGGTTTTATATGAAGGGGAAAGGGGGCGCAAAGACATAAAATGTCTCTCGTGGTTGCGTACTTGTACAAAAGCTGTATCCACCGTTTTTTTTTTTTATGTTCTGAGCTCTACTCGAGTGCTTCTAATGTAAATAGAAAATAATTAGTTTTGAAGACAGCGCAACGAGGAATTTCACCATGTCGGAATTTCCTATTTTTGACCCCAAAATCGGATTCAGCACCTCGAAAAACCTCCTAAGGCAAACTTTCAGCCCGAACTTCCTAATTTACGAATAAACAAAACAGTGTAGAAAATACGAATGTTTGAAAAACCCGGGAAAATGACGTCATCCTGGAATAGTTCATTTATGGCCGCTTGAAGCGCTAAGATCGAGAAATCTATAGTCCCCAGATGCAAAATTTCACGAAACAGTAAAGTTCGAAATCGAAAAACTGAAGAAAAAAATAGAAAAAGCAAGATGGGGAAAATTAGGTTTCCCCTGTTTTTGTTTGATAACTTTTCTCTTAGAAAACACGATTTTGTCGTACCATCGGGCAACACTGGGAGGAGACTGCGATCCGAACAGCCCAATCAGCGAGCGTTCCCACTTCACGTCCGTTTTCCCGGTTAGTTTTGAAATCAAAAATTTTGATTGTCTCCCAAAAATAACAGGAGACTTATTTTCCGAAATCAGCCCGATTTTCATTTATCCCACACCATTAACTATTCAGGAAAAATGCAAACAGAATTCGGTGAAATTCCTCATTCCCAATTAAGTGCCTAAGTTCATTCTCACGTTAGGCGGGAGACTACCAATTTTGCTCATCCCGCAGGGTTTGGAATTGGGTTGGAAGCACCCCTCATATCCTTGTTTTTTCTACTTGCATCAATTCATGCAACGTTCTCACCTTTGAAGGGCTCCTTTACCCTCAACAATTATGGGAATATCTTCATATATTGATGAGGACTTGAGCCTGATGAAGTTTAAAAAATAGGTCAGAGTGGTCTTGAGGACCACCGACAGGGAACTCGATATCCACCACCACCTCGTTCAGGGTAAAATGGTATCGTCGCTATCTAGTTCACCAGAGAAACATGGAAAATAAATCGGGGACATCAAGTAAATAGGGTGTGCGCCTGGGTAGGAAAAACTGTTTATTGTTATTTTTAATCTAAGGTAGACCTCATTCTGAGAATTTTGGTACCAACCGCGACCTTCTAGCGTGAGTAAATCTGTTTCTATGATTTTTCGACCGTTTATGACGTCACATTGGGCTGGGGGGTCCCGCCCAGGCGAGAGGGGCACGTGACGTCATAAACAGTCGAAACTTCGAAAAATCATAGAAACAGATCTACTCACGCTAGAAGGTCGCGGTTGGTGCCAAAATTCTCAGGATGTAGTCTACTTTCGATTAAAAATCTAAAAAAAATCAAGGCGCATCCGCCATTATAATGGTTTCTCGCACCTGCCTCCAGGGTCCTCTATAGGTATGCCACAGAAACGTTGCCATCCCTTTGGCGCATTCTTCTGGAGAAAGTAGAACTAATTATCTCTTATCAGATTCCCGAGTGAATGATAATTTTTCGGGAATTTCTCCTCCCTCAAAGTGACATGATTTCCCTCCTACTGCAGCTTGAAATTAGTGCATTTCTGAATAGTTCGCAGATACGCCACCTAGGGGGCGCCACACAGACGCAAAGTTTCTGTGATAGACCTATAGTAGGTACTTGAGATGAAGAAAGATATGAAGTTTATTGTACTTTGCTCTAAGTCGAAATTTCACTCTCACGTTCCGTTTTTTTTCCGCAGGTTCAGTCGCTGGTCAACCACAAGTTCTTCCAGCCTGGAGGCGGCCGGGGTGGAGCTCCCCACTGCTACTCGGCCCCGCCCCCTCCAGCCTACTTCCCTCCCCACCACCACGCCCCCCACATCCCCCCCTACGCCTACTCCGCCTACACACAGCCTCAAACCGTACAACAATAATCACCCCCACATTCCCTTATTTAACCAAAACAAAATACATATAAGGAAAAAAAAGTGCACATTTTTTTGCTTACCTAATAAGTTTGATTTTTCAATTTATGAATCGAATTTTTTTTTATTTTTTCCCCCTTTTAAAAACGTTATTTTTCTTTCTAATACTTCAAAATATCGTCCTATTCGATACAAAGTGAATATTGTATTAAGCTTAAAATGAAAATCGTTGGTGTTTTTCGTGAAATGCACTCAAATTATTCAGAAGGGGGGGTTAAGCGTGAAAGTTTGTGTTTGTTCAAATGAAAGAAACCCTCCTCTAAAGTTCCTCATTGATAAGAAAAACATTTGTATTGTATCTATCAACCGTTTCAAGGGTCGTTGTATATATAAAAACGTAGATAAAAGTAAACAAAGTGAATTTTCGTAACTGCAAAAGTGAAAAGATATGCCCCTAAATGAAGAAAAAAATATTGAATTTTGTATATTTGTAAGAGCTGCTTTGAGGGTAGTTTGATTACACTTCTACGTACTGTGATATTACTTAGCTAATTTATAATTTTTAATCAATTTTTACAGATTTGTGTGAAGATGATGCATAAAAATGGTAAATGATTAATAAAAAACCAATACGCTTGCGTGTGTGTGTCCAAAAGAGAAAGGTGGGTAAATCAAGACCGTTATACGACTGTAGTGTTTTGTGGTATTAAATAGAAGAAAAAACGCATCAATTTTAAAGGATAAATTGAAGAAAATAGTTTAAAATGAAATAAATATTTCTCATAAATTTAGTGCGAAAAAAATGTTCTCGAAAATGAAAACGTTTCATTTATAACGAACGTGTTCATAAAAACGGTATTAGAACGTTCTGGTGAAAAAAAAACACTGATGCTGTAGGATACGTGGGGTTTTTCGATTTTTTTTTATACCACACAGAATAGAGTAAAAAGGTTTTTACGATGTTTCAAAAAAACCCGTGTATACTTTGTTGAACCAAACTGTGATCGAATACAGAAAATACAGTCTTCGCATAAGGATGAGCTCTTTGATTTATACAGTTTTATAGGTAATTTTTGCATTCCAGCCTGCTCGATGACCTTTCGTCCTGAAATATATTGAGAAATGCTGGCGATTTCGCCTTTTTTTCAGAAATTATGAATTTGGTTTGAAAAAGTCCACAACTTCTAGCACTTTTGCCTAATCAGTGTACTGCGGTTGCTTCGTGACTTCGTCCCTCAAAAAACCCGGTTTTTCTGTTGAATCTGTAGGAAGTCGACGAACTACAGAGTGCGTAGTTGCTCCCGTTTTTCGGCATTTGAATTCCAAAGATTCTTTCCTTCGGAAATTCGCAGTAAGTATTTTAAAACAAAGATATCCCCCTTACCTCCCGTATCTTACGAATGACTAGTCATTTTTAAGTTCGACCTGTTCCTATTTTTTTGTATTCTCGTATTGTGAATTTAGTGTTTAAAATTGTCCCAATGCAGCATTTTCTCCATATATTTTATTTACGAGCATAAAAAATGGAATTGAATTTTAAAAATTAACGAAGACACATTTTTAATCGGGAAGGCTCCTCGTTACAGCCTGCCCGAGTCTCGTATTGTTTCTCGTCTAATGTTATTTTTTCACTTATTGAAATAAGAAAACCCCTCAACTGTATGTGATATTTTATCAAAGACTGATTCCTCTCGCTCAAGACTATATTGAAAAAAAATACAAATCGGGGAAATAAAACATTCGCAAATAGGGAAAAAAAGTGAAATATTTTGTAAAAATCATTAAATCTTAAGAGTTTTAATGAACCGTTAGAGCTAAGGTACCCGATTTAACACCTTTGCGAGGAGAGCAGTGTTTTGGAGAGTAGAATATTTTTGACGGGAACGAATAACCGATAATAGATAACGGCGGTATTCAACAGGTTTTTGTCCGAAAAATGGACGGAAATGCGCTGTTCATCCGTTGAATGTCTGAAATACCTCTATTTTTTTAGTAGCCAGTCGATATTTAAGTTGAAACGTACGTTTCGTTCCGGACGCCATTTTGTTTTTTTTAGAAGATTTATTTTCTTTTCCCGCGAAGTCGTGTTTCTCGGTAGAGTTTAAGAGAAACGTTCTCGCGAAAATAGACGAAATTATGTTTAAACGGGATATTTTGGATCGCGATCACTATAGTAGTCCCACCAACCTTTCTCATTGGGTATATCGAGTCAAGTGTTCAAAATGAAGCCCTATAAAAAAAGAATATCGAGTTCTTTTTTGACTTTTTTTTTTCATTTTTAAAGGAATTTGAGATCTGCAAATACCTTTTTCACGCAAATTTCGTGTTTTTCCTCCAAGGACAGGTATTTTTTTGGGTTCGACGCAATTCTACTCCTTTTTTTTACTGTGATCTGTGCTTCTACGATTAAGTTGTTGATGAAACACACCAACGCTTTTACCGGGGTGATGATTGTCGTTGAATTCAAAGAAACCTCAAAAAACGCCTGTTCCTGATTATTCCTGTGAAACGCTATTTTGCAGTCATCGTTCAAAATGTGCGAACGAAAAAACGATAATACACAGGTATAAAGTGTAATTTATAGCAATTCAAACTCCCTGAATTCTGAAATATTTTGTTGTCTCTGAGAAAACCGTTGTATCAATGGAGAATTTTTTCTGGAATATCAATATTGTAAACAAGTACTGATAAGTAATTTAGATGAAGTTATTGTGGCTCTTTTCTCTTTAATTTTTCTACGAAAATAACGATGTGAAAATACCATCAGGCTGACAGACAAAACCGTTATTGTAAGTGAGGTGAAAACTCGAGGATTTTTCGACCTTTTTCGTTAATTTAGTGTCGATTTTTTCAAATCGTTAATATTGAAGGATATTTGGGGGTTGGTTCTATAGAGTTGCCAACAATCAGTGATTATTTCAATTGTTGAGGTGGTTATGATGTAAAGAGAAGAGCAGAAGTCACTATTGTTACTCAGTAACTGTTACAGTTGTAGCAGGTTGGAACTTTTACAGTGCTGCCACCTGCCACCCCTGCTAAACAATACATCTGCAGACTGTTCTTATGTCAGGAGAACAGAAGAAGTCACTGTCGTTGCTCAGTAACTGTTACTGACTGTCACAGTTGTAGCAGGTTGAAATTTTCACAGTACTGCCACCTGCCACCCCTGCTCAACTAAACAACTGCAAATTCTCATCCATTCTGACATCAGGAAATCAGCAGAAGTCTCCATTGTTACTGACTGCCACATAAAATAGCAGGTTGAAACTTTACAGTGCTGCCACCTACCTACTAAACAATACATCTGCAGACTGTTCTTATGTCAGGAGAACAGCAGAAGTCACTGTCGTTGCTCAGTAACTGTTACAGACTGTCACAGTACTGCCACCCCTGCTCAACTAAACAACTGCAAACTCTAATCTGTTCTGACATAAAGAGATCAGCAGAAGTCTCCACTGTTACAGACTGCCACATAAAATAGCAGGTTGAAACTTTACAGTGCTGCCACCCTTACTAAACAATACATCTGCAGACTGTTCTTATGTCAGAACAGCAGGAGTGACCATTGTTACTCAGTAACCGTTTTAGCAGGTTGAATCTTTTGCAGTGCTGCCACCTGCTCAACTAAATATCTCCAAACTTCCATCCATTCTAACATCAGGAGATGAGCAGTAGTCATCATTTTTACTCAGTAACAGTTACTGTTTGTCACAGTTGTACCTGGTTGAAGCTTTCACAGTGCTACCACCTCTTCTAAACTAAACTTCGCAAACCCTCATCTGTTCTGCAGAAGTCTCCATTCCGGCATTTACTGACTGCCACATTTATAGCAGGTTGAAACTGTTGAAGTGCTGCCACCCCTTCCCAATTGAACACCTGCTAACCCTCATCCATACTGACATCAAGAGTACAGCAGGTGTCACCGTTGTTACTCAGTAACCGTCACAGTTGTAGCAGGTTGAAACTTTCACAGTTCTGCCACCTGTCACCCCCCTCCCTCCCACTAATACCTGTTCTGACGTCACCTCTACTTGTGAACCAACCCTCGTATCGCAAAGCTGTGACAATATTTTTGTTTTTAGTCTCTCACGTGCAAAGTCGACAGTTTTTAGTTTCTCGATATAATTTCCGTAGCTAAGTAAGAGCGTAATGAAGTTAGTATCCGAGGTTAAATGGAAAGATCTTGTATTTTTTGTGACTGTGAATTATCGATAATAATGAACTTGAAAAAAAGTGTCTTATTCACTACAAGAAAAAATAGATGATATAGTTTTGTACCTGAATTGCCACTACGGTTCTAATGGCGCCTGGTTTTCGTTTAAGTTGACTCGCAGTCACTTCGTCGATTATTTTATGAATTTTAAATCAGTTTTCCTTCGGTTTTGTACCTCATACACTTTGTTTGTCGGTGAAACATTTCTACTTGGAATGTATCTTTAAAAATAGATTTATTGTGAAATTGAAAAGGTGATTTTTCAAAAACGCCTTCCTTTCGATCTGTATGGAAGGGAAATTCTAGTTAATTTGTAACGCGGTGAAATTGTTCGCTGTGAAATTTGTCTCGTTAGTGTTTCGCCATGACTCGTTGTTAATTTCTTATTTTTTCATACTTGGAAAAAAAAGCTTATGAAAATAATTCAAAAAACGGTAGTTTACATTGTACGACCCTTGTGTGAGTGGATGGATGTGATTTGTAAGTTTTAATTTTTTTTCGTTTCCCGTGAATCTGAACAGTTAATTCACTGATGGAAAAAAAAGTTATGTTCTCTTTTTTTTGTACTGTGTTAGGGAGAGAATGTTGAATTTCTCTTCGATGAAACCAAAAAAACAAAAAACAAAATGTGGAATTTGTTAAAAACGAGTGTTTCTGTGGTTGATAATGACATCTGCCGCTGAAGATTGATCTCTTCTGAGTCTACTTCAAGTGCATTTCTTGTATCTAATACAGTATTATATTCAATCATTTAATCTCATTTTGACTTATTCTTTTCCACTCGACCTTTTTCACCTTATTTTGATACTTTTGATGGCTTTGAGGCCGCCCAGTAGAAATAATCACCTGGATTTACTGAGGGACGTCCTAAAATATGGCAACTCCGCGTGGTTTCCAGTGTTTCATGACTGATTAGCGTTTCCTTAACCCATTAATGACCGTAATTAATTAAGATAAGATGACTAGAAGAAGCACTAGAAAAAACGTCTGACAAGTGGGTGTGGCACATAGCTTCCTCGTATCCATAACCAGATTGTATAGATGATCCGATGCATAGTAGTTAATCTCTGTTGTGTTTGAGTGTCGTTGAGTGAAGGAGATGACCTTCTCGATGCGGCGTTTGTGTTTTCTTTAACCCCTACTCAACGAAGAGAGAAAAGTCCCTATCCTAACTTGCAGTACTGTCGCATCGGTGGCTTATTAGCCAGACCGGCATGCAGAGTACTGGGAAGTGCAGGCTAGCCCGGCAGCCCTGGCGTTTCATAGAAACCGACTGGCGGGATGCGGGAAATTTACCTAGTGAACCTAATACTTCGAGGAGATCCCTTGATGGAGGAGAAGTTGGTGAGCGAAATGAACAAGACGAAAGACTGGACTAGAAGGCATACTGGAGCATCCCTGAGTGAGCTTATATACTCGTGAGATTAGTTGAGGGAGAGAGGTGGAAGGGTGATGTCATGTGACGTGTTCTCCCCGTACCTCGTCCCTCCCTTGCGGGTGGTGTCTCACTCCGGGATCCTCTCGTACTTCTTTATTTAAGAACTAATTAGTACTTGTGAATGTTGGTGATAACAATCTCTAAACATCAATTTCTAAGTACTTTCCACTACTGTAATAACTGAGGGGTCTAACAATAATTAGAGCGGATGAACGGTTACTTCGAGGGTTTGAGATTGAAGGTTTACTTCCGATCTCAGGATTAGGTAAAACAATTGGATAATGCGGAACATTTTGAGTAGGATCAGGTAGGTGAGATTGTGGGTTTTCATCTCCTAATGGCTCACCTGTTTTTCATCTTGAAAAACTCTGCTACTGGCACCATCTGATCAATATGTCTTTTGAATATTCTACCATCATCGGTTTCAGTTAAATATATATGTTTTCCGATTCCACTATCTTAGCTGGAACCCATCCCCTTTTATTGGGATATTTGTAGTCTCGCACATTCAAGTTCTTCTTGTTTTCAATTTTAGTTTTACGCAATTGATCAAAACGAATATGTACTTTTCTATTGAACATTAGTTCAGCAGGACTACAATTCGTAGTTGTATGCGGTGAATTACGGTAAGAATATAAAAAATCTTTGGATTCTAGTATTTAAGCTGTCATTTGAAGAATCTTGAATCATCTTAGTTTATGAATACTTGAAGGTTTTCACGAAATTTTCTGCGAAAAAGGGGAAGTTAAATGTGTAATTCCATTGTTCGTACAAAAATTTTCAAACATCTCAGACGTCAAATTAGGAGTATTGTCTGAAACTAGAGTATTTGGAATTCCAAATCTGGCTAAAATTTCTCTCAGACAATCTAAAATACTTGACGAATCTGTCTTATGTAGCACAAACACTTCTGGCCACTTAGAATACGCATCGATTACGATCAAGAAATTTTTATTACCAAAAATTGGACCTGCTAAGTCAATATGAATTCGATGAAAAGGAAATTTAGCTTCAGGCCACTTGCTTACTACTGTTTTTGGCGTTTCAGGTTGATTTCCAAGGCAAATATGACAATTTTTACCTAACAGTTCAATGCTGTGGTCAATTTTTGGCCACCAAAAATAAGACCTACCTATCCAAAGCTTCCATTTTAGAAATTCCCATGTGAGAACCGTGTAATTCTCTCAAAATTTAATCTCTATACTTGGGTGGTATGATTACTCTGTACCCCCAATTGTTAGACCCTCAGTTATAACTACCCTCATAGGGGACCATCTACACGCCAACTCGCACAATCCCTGAAAATTTCATCGAAATCGGACAATAACTTCGTATAGGTAGTTAGTTATGCCGGTTACAAGGATTTCATGACACACGGAACCAAAATTGTTCAGAAAGGTCTGAAACGTAAAACGCGAGTGGAAATTTCGATTTTGGAGAACTTTTTTTAACCCTGAAAAGTGAAAACAAAGCTTCCAAACAAAGACTCGGAAGCAAAATATGCACGCGGTGTTCCCGGGCGGTCACCCATCCAAGTACTAACCACGCCCTACGCATCTAGATTTCGGTGATCGGACGAGAACCCCCGTTTGTTCTGCGTGGTATGGCCGTAGACGAGCTCTAGACCAATCCCAAAGAAAATCGAGATCACTCTTTGACTGAAGTACAATCCACCAGAACTCATAGGTAATAAAACTACCATTACTGCTCAAAATCTTTTTTAAAAAAACGATCGCCAGCAAAGAACACAGCTTTGCCATTGCCACTACCTACCAACTACGTTTTCGCTTCATAATCGAGTTTATTTAGATGAAATACAAGCTTCTCACTCTATTCGAAGAAATGAAGAGAATTTCTTATTTTAGAAATTTGATTACTGGTTGCTAAGGACGCAAAACTGAGTACTATTCGAAGAAACGAACATTAGGCCTCTCTTGCTATTCACTCTTGTGTTTCTGGTTTATCGTAAGATCAACGGGAAGTGTAGGGGAAGGGCTTGTACCTTGGGACGATTTTTTCAATTACATTTTTTTCACAGACAAAAGTAATTTAGCAATTAACGGAAGGATGTATTATTCTCTACTACTCTTGAGGTTTAATAAAATGTATAAACCATAATTTTGAAAAAAGTTTAAATACCATAAAACTTGATTTTTCAAAATGTCTATTTTGTCCCATGGTACAAACAGTGTATGTACCACGGGACACCTATGTTTGAACCTTGGGACAGAAGGATAAATTTAGAAGAAAACCACCTAAATTATTCAAAATATTTTATTTATACATTAGTCATCGCAAAAACAGACTTTAATTTTCAAATATCCCTTTAAAGGAGTTCAATCATAGACAAGTAGCAAAATTTGGTTACCCACTTTTACATTGCTTGTCACACAAATAGGATACTATCTTATCACAAACGGCATGTTCGAGATGAGTATTATTAAGTCAAACAAAGATGCTTCAAAGAATAATCAACTAAGAGGATCATTATTGGTAAATCTTGCTGCCTTTTCGACCATTGGCCTGTTGAATCATCAAAAATGGAGTGTGCGCACGAGTCGGAAAAACTGTTTATTGTTATTTTGCTACACTAGACCTCATTCTGATTCTCTGTTATTCCGTTCGCAGACGGAAGGAAAATTTTTTACTCGATTTTCGTAAACCAACAAATTTTGAGGGGGAGGCGTTAAAATGTTTCTTTTCTTGGTCGATTCCGAAGGTTCTTCATTGAAAATAATAAACAAACAAAAAAAACGAGTGTATCTGCCCTTGTACTTAGTATTTTACAAAAAGTATGATTTTTCATTGTAGATAGTGCTGTTTGGAATTCTAATGTAATCTACAGAAGTGTATTTACACTCTTTCAAAGCCCTGAATATGGTATACAAATATACCGAAACGTGGGCCAAAAGAAGTATTTATTCGTTTTATGACTGAACCTCAACACCAGTTACAAGGGAATTCACTTTTGCGCAAGCGCAGTGAGTACCAACAGTCGGGGGGGGGGGGGGGGGGGGGGGGGGGGTTGAATATTTTCGTAGGGTACCTACCATCTACACGACAACCTGCACAATCCCTGAATATTTCATTGGAATCTATAAGTATAACTTCGTATAGTTTTGCCCGTTACAAGGATTTCATGACACGGACCGGAAATTGTTTAATTAAAAGTTAAAATATTACAATATCAAAGTATTGTATCCAAATGTTGAGCATGGTAAAAGATAGATCTTGGATGGCTGTTACTCGCTCATCACATCTAGAAGGTTTGGTTCCTACAGGAGATGCACTCTCTCCGAATCTCTTCTCTATGCAAACCGAAGTAACGGTTTTTACTCATAGGTATGACTTTCATTTCCTCGCGCGTCACCTCATAGGTTGCAATAAGGTGTTGAGTAATGAGATCCCTGTAGGTTTTACTCTACTAGATTAATGTACCAGTTTTCTGTAATTGTTGTTTACGCCCGAGTTCAGGGTTTTGCGTTCATGTTGAGTGTTTTGTCGACAGATTCCGAATGAAGTGCCATACTTACCACCCCTATTTCGGGCTTAAAACGACCTGGCAGTTCGGATCATAGCAATTTCGTCTACCATTCGTGAGTTTTGTGTTTGTGAGTGAACACGAACAGTACCTACATCGGGAACAAGCAGATACAGTCAGGTTCGTGCACTCTACGTAGGGTGAAGTTCGATCTCAGCTGGATCGTCAAACATTCACCAATATGAGGTTGGTATGTTCCTACCAAGGTAGCAATTAGTATTGGGGAGGGGGGGGTTATTTTCGTAAGGGACTATCCTTGAAGATCCCTGAATGACTCCTTGAAAAATTCATCAAATTTGGATTTAAAAAATGTAGGAGTTACGGGTAATACTGCTACAGTGGCTACTTTCAGTAAGGGGGTGATGGTTTTCATAGGGGACCATCTACACCCCAATCCTCATGACCCCTGAAAATTCCTTCGAAATCGGATAGAAAATGAAAGAATTAAGTGTGGGTGTTAGAGAGAAATTCACGTTCGCACAGTGGCTACTATCAGTCCGGGGGCGATGACTTCCATAAGGGACCATCTACTTTCCGATCCGCATAATCCCTGAAAATGTCTTTGAAATCGGACTACGACTTCGTACTTATAGTTTCGCCCGTTACAAGAATTTCACTGGCGGAACCAAAATGGTTCAGAAAGGACAGACACGGAACCAAAATTTTGGCCACTAAGTTGGGGCTAAAATTGTTGCCACAACGTAAAATGCGGGTGGGAATTTTGATTTTGGAGATTTTTTTTTTTTTTTCAACCTTAAAAGTGAAAACAATTTTCCGCTGCCTTGGTAGACTCGGAAGCAAAAAACATGAACTCGTTGATTTCTATTTTCGATCACTGCAAGGACGGTGATACATAGGCTCAGTGTCGGTCAGTTCTAAGGGAATTTTTAGAATCGAATGAGACCAACCGTTCGCTCTCCATGAGAACTTAGGGGTTGAACCTATGATACATTAGAAACACAAGTGTGAATAGTACGAGTAATCTCCGTTCAAATTTTAGCTGACCAAAATGCGATCGCTGTTCGTTTCTCAAGTTGTACTCAGTTTTGCGTCCTTAGCAAGCAGTAATCAAATTTACTAATGAAGGCACCCACAACAACAATTATTACAGAAAGGTTTATTATTTTTCTATAAAGATCACTCGTCTGCAAAGAACACGGCTTTGCCATTGTTACCACCAACCAACTTGAAGAAAAACATCGATCGCATTTCGGTCAACTAACATTTGAACGGAGATTAGGCCTCTTTTGCGATTCACACTCGTGTTTCTGATTTATCGTACGTCCAGCCTTTAAATTCTCGAAGGGAGCGAACGGTTTGTCCTACAAGGCTTCTTCGTGGTCTCAAAAAATTCTATACTACCTATCTTTTATTGATGGAAAAACAATACCTTTACATCAAAATTTATTGAGTTAGGGCGCTTTCAAAATTTCAAAATACATTTTCCAACCCTTAGAAGTGGCCGACATCATCCAAAATCTTCGGGGCACAACTAGACCCCAAATGGAGCCTACATACCAAATTTCATCAAAATCGGTCAATGCAAAGTGGGGAAAGTGCCGCGTACGGCGGACCTTTTCCTTCAATTTAAGATTCTATAGAATTTTTAGAATTTTTTGAGACCACGCGGAGTTCTGTAGGACAAACCGTTCGCTCACTACGAGAATTTGAAGTGAACGTACGATAAATCAGAAACACGAGTGCGAATCGCAAAAGAGGCTTAATCTCCGTTCAAATTTTAGCTGACCGAAATGCGATCGATGTTTTTCTTCATGTTGGATGGTTGGTGGCTTTGCAGACGAGTGATCTATACAGGGTGTCACCCTAACTCGAGGACCAAACTTCAAGGATCGATTCTACAACTAATTTACAAACTTTTTTATCTCCTGACATTTTTTTTTTAAACGCTTTAAAATTATACTTTTTTCACTTTTAAGATTTTGTTCGTGTTTTCGACCTTGAGCCATTAAAACGGCCATAACTCCCTCAATTTACTAAATAAACTCAAATATGAGTATACCGTTGGAAAGAACGTTAAATTTCCTATCAGTTCATTAGGACACAAAAGCTTTTTAAGCCTTTCGTATAAGTGAATAAATTGGTCAAAGTCAGAAATTTAAAACTTTCTCGAAAATCACCATTTTTCAGGCTGACTCATCTTATGTAATAAACAGCCGTATCGGCGGGCACTTAACGGAAAAAACTTGCCCAGAATCTCAGCTTTCCAACGGTCTATCAATTTTTCTTTTTAACATTCAAATTAGAAGAGTAAATGAAGTTTGAATGCCCGAAAACGTGTGTTTTACAAGCAAATCCAGTGTTTTAAGCGGTTTCTGGTCCCCATCGACCTCAAGATGGCTTGACGATTTTGGTATCAATTCCTATGTAATTTTCTACGCTGAATCAAATAGTGATA
Source organism: Apolygus lucorum (assembly GCA_009739505.2). Lineage (NCBI taxonomy): Eukaryota > Metazoa > Arthropoda > Insecta > Hemiptera > Miridae > Apolygus > Apolygus lucorum. The sequence goes on from CM019169.2 coordinate 41,263,143, forward strand.
CTTCCGAATGGTTCCGACTGCTAGAAAGTGGATTTTTTGAAGAAAACCTTCGTTTTTCGTACATAAAATACGCATTATTCTTAAATGTGGTAGTGAGCATGATGTAACACCTTTGAACTCAACAAAAACTTCAATCAACTAGAAATTCGGTGTTTTTATTGAGTTCAAAGGTGTTACATCATGCTCACTACCACATTTAAGAATAATGCGTATTTTATGTACGAAAAACGAAGGTTTTCTCCAAAAAATCCACTTTCTAGCAGTCGGAACCATTCGGAAGTATCACTATTGGATTCAGCGTAAAAAATTACATAGGAAATGATACCAAAATCGTCAAGCCATCTTGAGGTCGAGGGGGACCAGAAACCGCTTAAAACACTGGATTTGCTTGTAAAACACACGTTTTCGGGCATTCAAACTTCATTTACTCTTCTAATTTGAATGTTAAAAAGAAAAATTGATAGACCGTTGGAAAGCTGAGATTCTGGGCAAGTTTTTTCCGTTGAGTGCCCGCCGATACGGCTGTTTATTACATAAGATGAGTCAGCCTGAAAAATGGTGATTTTCGAGAAAGTTTTAAATTTCTGACTTTGACCAATTTATTCACTTATACGAAAGGCTTAAGAAGCTTTTGTGTCCTAATGAACTGATAGGAAATTTAACGTTCTTTCCAACGGTATACTCATATTTGAGTTTATCCAGTAAATTGAGGGAGTTATGGCCGTTTTAATGGCTCAAGGTCGAAAACACGAACAACATCTTAAAAGTGAAAAAAGTATAATTTTAAAGCGTTTTAAAAAAAAATGTCAGGAGACAAAAAAGTTTGCAAATTAGTTGTAGAATCGATCCTTGAAGTTTGGTCCTCGAGTTAGGGCGACACCCTGTATAGAAAAATAATAAACCATTGTGTAATAATTTGCAGCGTTTTTTTTTTCTGGGAATCGCTGGGCACCCCCGGTAACCCCAGTTCAGACTTCATAAAAACACTGGTAGATAGATAAAATATTTTATTGCAATCCCGAAGAACATTTCAAGGCGTTGCATGATACATAAGGAAAGTACATCATAAAAATAAAGGAACTTTCACTTTTTTTCGTATATTATTCATGGACATTGTGCCACTCTGCTCATGAGCCCAAATCCATTCTCCCAACAAGAATACCTAGATATATAACGGGAATTACACATTATTGATTTCTATCGAGTTCTACGTGAAATACAAAACATCCACTTACTCAATTATGGGAAGCAAAAAAAAAAAAAAAAATGTTGGGAGGTAGCGCTAATCTAAATGCAAATATCAAAATTCGCTGGATACAAATAACCCTGTTTTTTTAATTTTTTTTTTTTTACAAATTAAGCGTGAGTTAAGAGTTTTCAGGAAAACCGAAATTATTCTTCGTTAATAAAACTCAGGTTTCCAGAAAATGCAGCTTCGAACGCTAACCTAACAGCTCCACTTATAACAGCACATTTCCAAGGTTTCTGAAGCTCACGTGGTGATCTTATAAAGCACCAAGTGTTTGGATCTTTCGTACTCGAACGTCTGTTGAAAGTCGATGTCGAGTTCTTGAACAGTCCAGGCGCTCATGGGAGGCGAGGACCACTGCGAGTTCAAACACTTGAAGAAATGGTCGAAGCAGGGGGCCACCACGTCCAGGTCTTCCACGGTGAACACGAACCTGGAAAGTAAAGTACGTCAGTTATTCAACTCGATAACTCTAGGGATGGCATATCGTATGAGATGTGTGAATTGAGTTCTTTCACATGGAATTGCTGGATTTGAGACTGCACCGCTCGTCTCAGTATTATCACAGCTCTCCAAATGCTGAGATTTTCAAACACGAAAAAAGTAGAAATCTATCGATAGTGGATGACTATCGATAGTACTATCGACAGTCAAGAACTATCGATATTTCGATAGTAACTATCGACTATCGCCCATCCCTACCATTAACACATCATGTTTGAGCTGAAGTCAACCTACCTACAAAATTTGGAATAAAATTACTTGATGTTTTACACAGGTACAGACGTCTCCTCATTCATTCATTTTGATATTAATTTTCACTCGTTGAAAACAAATCGCGATATTATCGGTCAATATTGATGTGACAGATAATATCGGTTCTCTATATCGATATATCAACTGTAATCTATCGATACATCGTTGCCATCCCTAGATAACTCTTCTTCGGGAGTTAAAATAAATGGCAGATTTCAAGCTCTATCCATGACTAGGGTGATCGGAAAGGTCAACTTTTGTCTTAAATGGTTCTTCGGTTTTGTTATTGAGGGATCGGAATGCTACAATCCAGTGTTGCCAATCATACGAGTTATTCAGGCTCTACAGGGTGTAACACCCACGTTCCTGCCATAGCCTAGGGATTGATTCTACAACTAATTTGTGACTTTTTTTGTCTCGATTTTTTTAACCCCTTAGAAAACCCGCCTTTTGTCACTTTCAAGATTTTTATCGTGTTTTCGACCTTGTATCAATAAAATGTTAATAACTCCTTCAATTTACTAGATAAACTCAAATTTGACGATACCATCGGAAAGAGCGTTAAATTTCCTATCTCCCTGATGGAGAACCAAAGTTAAATAGGCGAAACGGGTGAAAAATGAACTTGAAGAGGAAAAATGGTCAAATCTTGAAAATCTCAATTTTTTTCAACCGCTCAAGTCCCTGCTTTCCAGCGTGTAAATGCTTGCCTGAAGGCTTAAAGTTGACCCAAAAGGTCAGCTTTCCAACAGGATGGTCAGAATTGTTTCAAATATTTTTATCAGTGGAGAAAACCGTCGATTTCGTTGAAAAAAATCACATTTGTTCACATTCAGACACGCGCATTGTTCCCACAGAGTACTGGAGACAAGTTAACAGAGGAGAAAGCTAATGTTAAAATGGCGTGCAAGCATTTTAGAGGCTGCCTCAGTAGCGCCATCTACTCGTACTTTCAGCTAAATAACTACTACGGAAACTGAAGTGGTGAGGGGAGGCCACGCTCTCTTCATGCCGCTTCTTTTCAAATCCTTTCGAAAGACCAGAAATTGATAATTTTTCTCTTCATAATCATTCAGATTTGCAAGAATTACTCAGAGAAACCAATCGGGGAAGGTACTTTCCAAGTTGCCCTTACAATTGTTGTTGTCCCTATCGCCAGTAGTTCAAATGTTCAAATTGACAACTGGCACCCATAGAAACGTTTGAAACCCGGTGTATTATTGAAATTAGCTCGAATTTTTCATACATGTCAAGAATATAACTAAATGTTATCGCGATCTGTTGCACTCATCTAGAACTAAGTCCTGGAGCTCCACCAATCAGAATGCTTTTAGGGCTCCCAGCTTCAGCTTTCAGCCCAGTGGCAGTAACCATCTGGGGGTCCAGGGGGCTCGCGAGTTTTTTTTTTCAATTTTAATTTTTATGCGCCGATTCCTTTACATTCACAAAACAATTCAACCAAAATCAAATAAAGGGTAAGACGAGCTCACCTTTTTTCAAGTGCAAGGAGGAAAGTTTTCTTTGGCGGTACGAGCAGGACTTTGGTGAGACATTTCAAAAACGCTTCTGATAAATTGTTATCGTAAATCACTGAAAAACAGAGAAAAATCGTATTAATACACAAAATCGTGTAATTACACAAAATCGCATTAAAATTGCCTTTTGGTCATAAGCATCTAAATTAATAATGGGGTATTACGGTGGGTCGGAAATTCAGGTTTTTGACCTCAAATTTAGATTCAGCACCCTTGAAAACCTACATACTACAACTTTAAGCCCAATGATACTATAACATGTGGTAGAAAAATTAATTAAAGAGATCACACGTTTGAAAAAGGCGGGCCGCTATAAATGCACACACACTACGCCACTCGCGTGTGTGAGTAGTATTTTGTAGTATCCAAGAGATTCTCCAAGGGTTTCATCTCTTCTCTGTGCATGGATACTTTTTCAAAGAGTTTTGGCTAGCTATGTCACACCATTCAAATCTTCAACTTTCCTTAGCTTCTCTGATTTTTTAAAAACATTTTCTCGACGAACAGACCCAATTACCATTATTCCTGAGCCATACTCTTTTGAAAAAATAAAAAATAAAAAAAATGACTGAAATACCCCATTTTTTTCTGAATCGATCATGAACCCAACCTTGTTACAAGGGTAGTTCGGAAAGTAAGAGTACTCGATTTTTCCAGACTTCGCAAAAATTTTATTAAAAAAAAAATAACAGGGTATTACAGGCATACATCTAAGTTATTTTTCCACGTAATTGCCTTCTCGATCAATGCACTTTTGCGACCGTGAAATGAGCTTTGTAATCCCCTCGTCATAAAAACTTCCCGCCACCTCCTTGCTCCAGTTTGTGACAGCTTTTTGAACCTCCTGGTTGGTTGAAAAATGTTTCCCACCAAGGTGCATCTTCAGAGAAGTGAACAGATGGTAATCAGAAGGCGCCAAGTCGGGGGAGTAAGGGGGGTGGTCTAAAATGTCCCAACCGAAGGAGTCCTTTGGGAGTCTTTGGAGCTGGCGATCCGCTTCAATTTGTGATCCTCAGTAAGCTGTTTCGGCACCCACCATGCAGACAATTTTCTAGAGATGGGTTGTGACAAGTTTTTTGAGTCACAGGAGCAACTTGTTCCTGTTACTTTTTGGTACCTGATACTTTTACCTGATACTTGTCACAAATGTTCCTATGAGCCAAGTCACGGTCGTGGAGCAATCCGGTAGGTGGGACTCTGCCTCTGGTCCCCTCCTCGTCCGTCTGACCCGCACCGGTGAGCTGCTGCAGCCAAAGTTCTTTGAATTTCAATTGTACTCGATCTCGATAGGAAGGTACATTCTTGGAAACAGAGCAATGGGTGTACGCTTACTCTTGAAGTGTCAACAAACTTTCGAACTTCAATCCTTGCATTTCAATTGAAATACTGAAAATAAATACCTATTTCTGCGGGAAAAATTTCTGAAACTTTTTTTTGTATATTTGTTTGAAGGGAGAAACCTAATGCTTAAAACAATGCAGATAAATTAAAAGGAAACAAAATTAAAATGGCAAATGAGTAGGTAGGTATATTGAACGATTTAAAATGAATGGAAAAGACAATGAGTGCAATATTGGAAGATTATTTTGAAGGAACAGGAAGGGGAGAAAATCAAAAGAAGCGCTGGCGGTTGCACAGCGGAAAGGGGGAAAGTGAGGGTGGAGGGAGGCCCGCGAAAGAAAGGAAGGAGAAGAAGGATGGAATGGGAGCAGGACGCGAACGCAAGGACGGTGCGAGGGTGCAGGCGCATTGGCCGAAGATGTGACTGCCTGATGCGATTGTGACTTGAAAAGTGGTTGTGACAGGAAGAGCAAACTGAAGAGCCACCAGGAAAATACTTGGGACTGGACCGAAAATGAAAGGTACGAGGGAACAGAGCAAACGGTAACACCTACACGATGTGACCGCAGTCTCTGATACTTTCGGCTTGTCACATTTGAGAGTACCTGCTACTTTCCAGTCACTGAGACAAAGTATCAGATTGATACAGAACAACCCATCTCTACAATTTTCGAAATCCTAGTGTTTCAGTGATCGTCTCGTACAGTAGGGTTCTTGAGAGCTGAGGAATCATTGCGGACATTTTGTCCAAAGTCAATCTGCGATCTCCCAAGACAGTTTCCTCAATTTTCTGCACCAACTGGTCTGTCAAAATTGAAGGTCTTCCACTCCTTTGATCATCATGAACAGAAGTTCTTCCTTCCTTAAACTCAAGGCACCACTTGTAAACATTAGTTCTGTTCATGACACCTTCACCTTCACCGTTCGTCTTTGATGCGCGAAAAAATTTCGAGAGGCGTTCTTCCTTCCGCAACGAGGAAACGGATAACGGCGCGCACCTCGCACTTGGCGGGATTTTGAATTGACATTTTTCACGCAAACACTCACCAACACCAGAGTTTTCGTACTAGCGAGGTGGTTGACCTCTCAATTTCTTCAGGAGATCCCCCCCTACAACGCAGTGCAGCTAACTTAGGGAAAAAAATTGCCCCATCCCGTGAGAGCAACGGTACTCTTACTTTCCGAACTACCCTCGTATATCAATCCAACCCCCTGATTACCGTTATTCCTGAACCATACTCTTTTGAAATTTTTTTATTTTTAAATTGACTGAAATACCCCATTCCATGTGAAAGAACACCTCAATTCACCCGTATTCTCGAAGTTTAGGCTCGCGTCAGTATTTTATTACATATTCATATTTATATACTTATTTCTTATATTAAGGTACATATTCACCACTTGTGCAAAGACACGAAATTCGTGGTATCGACTTTACCTCTTACATTCTCTCTCCCCATCTCTCTACTGGCAATATTTGGCTCTAGGAGCAATGCTAAACTGGAAATTATTTTTATTATTATGTTTCCCCATTATTCTCATTTTCCCATTATGTTTTCCAAAACGCACTGCATTGGGAAACTGTTTCGAATGTATATTTTGACTCTTGGAGCTAATTACCTTAATAACTTATAACAACCAAAATTTCGGCCAAGAGGGTGTGGCACAAACACTTGGCAGACGTTTTTGAATTGTGGTAGTGACGTTGGATAACATTTCTTTATATTCTAGTTGCGAGCGCGGCAGTTGCTCGTCTGACAGATCAGGAGCCAGACGCTCCCAGCATGCAGCTGCTAGAGTAAACAACCATTTCAGGTTGGATTTCCGTCCGACTGATTCCTGGCGTCGCGGACGTCATCAGCTGTCTTCTAAAGGGTAGATCAGAATTTGTTCTGCTGATTTCGCTCATGGCTTCCCACTGCCTCACCGCCCTGAGTTGTGACAAGGGGGGCGATGAGAGCCCGGACGCCAAAAAACGCACGCTGCCGGCGATGAGCCTTGAACCCAGGATCCCCGCAGAAGTCGGTCCAAAGTCCACCGCCAAACAAAGACGCCCCGACGACCTTAGCCACACCGGACACCCATGGGTCACCAACCGAGAACACACTCATCAGCCAGTTAAGCAAACTAGTCACCACAACTTGACTCAGAAATGATGAGGTTCCCTCAATTCAATACCCCTCCATGTAACTTCCACAAATGAAACAAACAATGAAATGATAAACCGAATAAAATACAAACCATCCGCTGCAATGATGATGTCAGTCTCTTTCAACTTGCGCTTCAGCTGAGGGCTCCAGTCATCCTGGTAGAAGTCGAGAGACAAAACAGACGTCGACGCTTTCATCAGATGCTGGTTTCGGGAGAAATTACGTTGAATCAACTCCAATATTCCTCCTTTGTCGATATCTGCAATAATATTAGAACACAAAAGAAAGGAATATAATTTAATGGGGATATAATTTAAATGCAATTTATATATTTTGCTTCCTCACTACCGAAGGTAGGGAAGCTTTGTATTCGTGAAAGAAGTGAAAAAAAAAAGAATGTCCTCCAAAATCAAAATTTCCACTTGCTTTTTGCGTTTTAGATCTTCCCGAACAATTTTGGTTCCGTGTCTGTCTGTCGGTCTGTCTGTGGTCAATCCTTGTCCCGGGCAAAACTATACTAACCTGTGGTCCGATTTTGATGAAATTTTCAGGGATTGTGCGGGTTAGGTCCTAGACGGTCCCCTATCAATTTCAGCACCTTCGGACCAATAGGAGCGAGTGCGCATGCGCAAACGTGAATTTCCTGGGACCCTCGGTTTCTAATGAACCGATTTTGCTCAAATTTGGAGGTTAGTTAGGGACTAACTTCTAAGAGACACCCTATAAGTTTCAATCAAATTGGTCAAGCAATAGCCGCTGCGCATGCGCGAACTTTAAATTTATTGTTACAACCAAAACTCCGCAACTATTCAACCAATTTCGATGAAATTTTCAGGGATTGTGTGGGTTAGGTCCTAGACGGTGGACCGCTAAATACCTGCAACCCTATCCCGCATATTATCGCCAATATTTTGGTATTCAATAACTCTTTGAATCATAATTTTTTCGCCAACTGATTCTATACGTCCATGTTACAATGAGTGAGGAAGCTATACTGCCCACCCAACTTGGCAGACGTTTTTTAATCGAAATCAAACAACTCCAGCTGAGTAGAGACTTCTTGGCTATTTATGGCGATGAAGTTCAACTATTTCTCTTCTTTGTGAAACGTAGAATTGTACAGCGAGTCTACACTCAAGTTGGTCAAAACTTCAGGGATCGATTCTTCAGGGTATTTCCAACAAAAAATGCCTGTTGGCAATGGGAAAGTTGCCTCAATTTTAGATTCTGGAATTTCAAGTCAAATCCTATAATAGGGCCCTAGAATAACGTTTAACACCAGGAATACCCAGGGGAAAACAATTAATGTAGAAGAAAATTCCTAAACAAGTGATCCCTCTGTCAAAAAACACTGCGATGATCGAGGGAAACTGATTACGTCACTTTAGGGATGCAAATCGATTATCGAAATATCGATATTTTTCATATTTGATTATCGATTATTTTGTGTCGATATTTTTTTCAATTTAAATATTTTTAGTGTGCATTTCTTTAGTACCAAAGTTTTTTCATCATTCTTTCTGAATACCAGGATGGATCTCTGGGCTCAAAGTTGCATCTAACAACAGCAACTAACATGTTCAATTGTCTAACTTTTGATGAATGCGTCCACGTCAACCATGGCTCAGCCCAAGGCAGTAAATGGGTGTACGGGAAAAGAATAACATTATTATTTAATTATTTAGGTAATAATTTTTTTATGGTCGATTATCGATATTTTTGGTCCGATATATCGATGATATCGATGTTGCTTTGCCAATATATTGATGATACCGATTATCGACATTATGTAGCCGATGTTGCATCCCTACGTCACTCCCCAGGGTTCCTTCCACAAAACTGTGCACTGGCAAAGCGTAAAAGGAGTTTTGGCAAGTAGTGTCAGAGAATGTCAACGGGTAGACTCGTAGGCGCCCTCGAGACCACATGAAACGATCCACCCAAATAATGCGATTCAAATATCAAAACTAACTAATATAGATTATTAACAGAAGGTGAAGACCAAAGTTATCTTGATAAACTGATAGAATCGTATCTACATACATAAAACGCCAACCGTACGTACATACGTACATATGCACAGAGGGGTCGTGGGAGTGGGGAGAGTTGGCGGAATCGGAGACGGGAGGAGTCGGAGGGAGTGGGTGGAGGAGAGAGTCAGAGGAATCGTTTTTGCCTACTTTTAGTAGGCTTTTCAGCTAGTTGTAAATAAGAGTGAGTAAAATTCTTCTTAAAAAATGTTCGTGTCTGGGTTCTTTCTGTCAGTTTGAGGCGCACTCGTGTGTTCGATCACGTAACCTGATGGTTTCCTGATGGTGTGCTATCAGAGGTAGCACTGCTGTTGTAAGGGGAAACTCTTCACATCACAGACTCCCGGTACATTTAAAATTTCCATCTTCCTTAAATTCTCTAAATTTTTTGGATGCGTTTTTGAGGAGCACACTATGGTTGTCTTCCATTTCAGTGAAATTTCTTTCGAAAAAAATTTAAAAATTGTGAGGCAAATTTTCCATTTTGTTTTAACCTTTTTCTCCAAGTTTCTTTCAATTTAAAGATTTTTTCGTGTTTTTGACAGGTTATTAAGTGCTGCAATGAAGTAAACAAAAAATATATTTTTTTAATTTAAATAAGTAAATTATTAAATTGGAGTAGTAAGGAGAATAGGGGGTTTCGGGACAGGAAATGACGTCACAGGGACATCTGCTCCTTGTCTCGAAACCTTCTTGGGCTCTGAGGTTCTGACGTCATCATCTCTGACATCAGAACCTCTAAATTGATGACGTAATGAAAAACTTTTCTCTTCAGCCCAGGAATCGAACCTGGAAATGTTGTACCAAAGTTGAGTGCTCATCCAATGAGCTATGTGGTACTTCCTACTAGATGTGGAAAAGATCTCTCCTATAAGGTGCAGGTGTGAGGACGAGAGGGGTGGTGAGATGTGGGCCCAAAGCAGGTGCCTCCCCCCACCCCCTTCAACCTCCCCGCACAACCCATAGCTCAATATCAGTAGTAATTAATAACTCGACCTGCACCAGCTCCACTATGGTCTCCACCGAAAAAACTACCGAATTTCCTCCAAATCATGAGAGTGTTGGCTTGATTCGATTACAGAAAATTCCTACCTATTGTTATTATAAGAGATATTGGAACGCTAATCCTGCCTTGATATCTAGGTTGGAAGTTTTGATCGAACAATGGGGTATTTCGGTCAATTTTTTTAATTTTTTTTTTTCAAAATGGTATGGCTCAGGAATAACGGTAATCTGGTCTGTTCGTCGAGAAAATGTTTTTAAAAAATCAGAGAAGCTAAGGAAAGTTGAAGATTTGACTGGTGTGACGTAGCTAGCCAATCGTGACGTAGCTAGCCAACTGTCTTTGAAAAAAGTATCCATGCACAGAAACCCTTGGGGGACCCCTTGGATACTACAAAACACCACTCACACAGGCGCGCGGTGTAGTCCACGGCGTAGTCCTTGCCTTGTGTGTGTGCATTTATAGCGGCCCGCCTTTTTCAAACGTGTGATCTCTTTAATTAATTTTTCTACCACATGTTATAGTATCATTGGGCTAAAGGTTGGAGTATATAGGTTTTCAAGGGTGCTGAATCCAAATTTGAGGTCAAAAACCTGAATTTCCGACCCACCGAAATACCCCATTGTATCAATTGGAGATGTAAACTTTCAGACAAGGCAATTACACTTGGGTTACATCACCTCAGGGGAAACATGGCAACAAGTGCACCAGGGAAAAAGAAAATTGCGAATGTGTTCAAATGTATCTCTTGTCTCTCGAATGTGAACGTATTTTGCATCAACTTGAGCCGCCACCAGAACAGCAGGAAGAAGATGAATAGTATATAAAGAAGACTAGAACATCTTCTGCGGTAAATATGACTGGTAGTAATTGTGAATCAGTCAATGATCCATCTTCCCTCTTCAGTGTATTGTGCCTCCCAATATTGTCAAATTCGCTATATAATAAAACGAATGAGAATTGTGACTTATCCGTTGATCTTATAGCATTTTGTCAACAGATACACTCTGTCATATACGACGCCGCCGATAAGCCATCAGAAAGTAGTGAGAATTGTCAGTTGCAATATCTCTCCCTGCTACTATTATTTAATATCGGTTCAATTATTCTATATTTCGCAGTCAAGGTATACATTTTGCGCTGCTCTCGTCGGGAATATGGAACCCGTAAAAATACTGAGAAACCACGCCTTATATCGAGAATTTCTTCAGATACCAATTAGTACAGTGATAAATTATTACAATGTTTTCAATCTTTTAAAAAGAATTCGTTCTCTGAATGTTATGGTGTGTAGCATTAGAGATGAGCAACATATCACCTCATATATGGCCAAAGACCTCAAGGAAAGAGTTATAGAAATCATAACGCTGTTATACGCTCTTTACTATCCAGAAAATGATGATGGTGGTGATCGGGGAAGAGGAGATTTGCTAAAGATAATACATCAAATACAAAGAAACGTACAGAAACGACACTATCCAGTAGGATTGTTTCCAGTCAAGAAAATGCATGTCGATGACCTTCCAGATCAGCAGACCTTCCCTCCTTAATTGATGCACCTGCACTTCATGAAACTTCCTCCATAGGGGTGGTGGTGGTGAGGTCATCGAACTAAAAGGTTTGTTGGGAAACTAACCACCACCCACCACTACCACCTGCTGAAGGGGGGGGGGGGGGTAAACAGGTAATATAAAAGAAATACTCTCTCACTCATTATTAATAGTTTATGCAATTGTGAAAATGGTTCAAAGGCTTCTTCAACGTTTCTCTGGTGTCAAGTGTTTTTTCGCGGAATCCTCTAACGATGGGAATGGAGACGTTGGACATCTAACGTTCATATGGAGGAAGAATCGCATAACTATTTGGCAAGATGAATTCAACACCATACACCCTGAGTTGATTGAGAGAATTCCAATCATCTCGAGTGCCAACAAGAAGAAACGGATCGACTTGGTAGTGATCTTATCAACAGAACGTATGTATTTTCTACCATAAACTCGAAAAATGGTGTTAGACGCTCCCTCGGCCTTTACTTGCGGAGCATTCCTATAAATTTAATACCATTCAGCCGGCCGGAGCTCGAAGTATTTTACCAACTACTTCCAGAGCTGCGCGAGATAATTAATGGTGGCACTACGTGCAAAGAGAAGGCAGAGGAAAACCTACCAGACAGTCCTCTATCACCCACTACACCCTATGACCGTGGGTTGATGAATGATGAAACACCGTTACCACTTGCACTACCACCACCGCCGCCGGTACTACCAACTCCCAAGAACGAAGAAGATCAAAAGGAGGTGGTGGAGGAGGAGGAGGACAGGAATTTCTACCATCTGAAGAGACCATGGAACTTCTACACTCCACCAGATTTCATAAAACTACAATCAACAGGTGATCAATTTGACCAGCTTTGTTGTTCCACGTTAACACTCTCAACGCGGGCGTCCAGCCGGCTGGACGGCCGCTTCCCTCCCACATACGGGCGTCCACTTGGCTGGACGGGCCCTCTCTCAAACATCGACTTTCCTTCAAGGGTCCGTGTATCATGAAATTCGTGAAAAAAGCTTCAGTGTGGGGTGAAACTGGTCTATTACTATCTCGACTGTCCACCAGAATGCGCTGGAAGCAAATCGGAAGTTTTGTTCCATGGTGGTGAGCTGTTTTTTGGGTGGCAGTGGCGACTCCCATTTCTTGGGAATTTTGCCCAGTTTTGATGTAATAATCATTTATTTTTTTCGTAATTATTTTTAGTAATATTGTTGTAAGTTTCAAGGAAGAATAAAATGTGAAAACTGACGCGATGTGAGTATCGATATACCTACTTCACGAATCGATACTCAGGGGATCCCGAGCTTGGTCGACCTTGTTTTCTGTGTTTCACATTTTACATTCGCGCAGTTTCCATTTCTGTGTTTCACATTTTACATTCGCATTTTACGTCGAGATTCACAGGAGGGATCGCTGGAAGGCAAGTAACTTTCTCGTTGACATTTTTTTTTTCTCAACATTTTGTTTCCTCTTTCTGTTTCCCCCCTCAAAATTTGATGAAAACTTTATAATTTTTCATTATAATTTTGTGCTGAACGGGTGATCTATTCAGAAGGGTTATCGGTTGAAAATAATAAACCTATGTGTAATAATTTGCAGCGTTTTTTTACTCAAAGGCGCGCATTTTATTGGTGCTTCTATGTACCTATCGTTACCTCTGTATGACAGTTCGATCTTTGTTGCCTTTTCTTAGTCATAGCTCATAGGATCCAACTGTGTTATTTTTTGCCGTTGTTCCTGAAAAATTACTAGGTATATTTTGCTGAATGAGATATTATTGAGAATGGATAGAATACGTAGAATGATGTTTACTGTTACCAACCTAATATTTCATGGTAATAATTTATTTACACATAAAAACTTGAAAAATGAGACTGAAAATCTAACAATGTACCTGCTTTTTATGAATGTTGAAAATGTGATAATACGACGAATTTGATAAAGTAGCAACCCTTTGATGGTTTATTTCTTTTTTTTCAGTGGTACCTACCTACCTATTTCTAATAAAAATCTTGATTTTGTGATAGCTGGTTGGCGTTGTTTATCGAACAATATACCCATCCCTATCGGTCTGTTTTCACATGATTTCAGCTGTAGGGGAGCGCATTGCGGGTTAGTATACACTGATCCCACCCCACGTACGGGCGCCCAGCCGGCTGGACGGGGTCGAGCGAGAGCGTTCGCACTGGCAAGGAGGGTCCCGTGTGGAGCGTCGGCGAGCCTCATGGCTCCCGCGTTGAGAGTGTTAAATTCACCCTCTTACCAATATATTTATGCTTCTCCAACTGTAAATAATATACCTACCAAGAAAATGAAATATCTAATGAATCCTATTCATATAAAAACGTAATAAAATATTTTCAAATTTATTATCTACCGTTGTACCATCACTTCATTGTCCATGGTATTTATTTTATACATGGTATTTTCTTCCTACTCTATAAGTGAGGGAAACTAAAAACGCTGCAAATCATTGCTCGAAGGTTTATTATTTTCTGTATAGATCACCCTTCTGTATAGATCACTGGTTCTCCATCAATAGCACCTACCACCATCTGTATTCTCCCTTGACCTTCCCTCTCAAATTTCAGCTTCCTGCGTTCAATAGGATTGAAAATGACTTCGGAGCTCACTCAGCTGATCAGTGATCTGAGGAGTGAAGAAGATCTCCTCGAATGCTGAAGACGCCTGGAAGAGCACTTCCATTCAATAGGATTGAAAATGGCTTCGGAGCTCACTCAGCTGATCAGTGATCTGAAGAGTGAAGAAGCTTTTGAGCAATGATTTGCAGCGTTTTTTACCCACCAACATTTTTATTACCTACCAACTTTTTTTACCTACCAGCTAGGTACTACCTACCACACCATACTGGCTTCACACCTTCACAATCAAGTTTATTAGAAAGAACTAAACGCTTCACACTCGATTGGAAACATAGAAAGCTTAATATGGAAATTTGATTACTGGTTACGCAGAAGGCAAAACTGTAAACAAATTGAAGAAATGAACAGCGATCGCATTTTAGTCCGATAAAATTTGAATAGAGATTAGACCTCTTTTGCGATTCACACTCATGATTCTGTTTTATCGAAAGAAAACCTTCAAGTACTCGTAGGGACCGAACGGTTTGTCCTACAGAGCTCCGGGTGGTCTCAAAAATTTTTTAAAATTCAATACTATTTAAAATTGGTGAAAAAACGATACCTTTATTTCGAGAGTTTTCGAGCTAGGGCACTCTTGAAAATTTCAACCCTTAATTTTCACCCCTTAGAAGTGACCTACATCAACCAAAAGCTTCGCGGCACAACTAGACCCCAAATGGAGCCCATATACCAAATTTGAACCAAATCGGTCCAGTGTTGCTAAGAAAAGTGCCGCGGACGGCGGACGGCGGAAGGACATTGCAAATTTGGATTCTACGCACCTTGAAACGTAAAGTGACAAAGTTTGAGGGGGGGTTATAAAAATTTTTTGCGATACGATCACATAGGCTTATTATTGGAAATAATAAACCAAAATTAAACTAGGTCGTATAATTTAATTTAATTAATAATGATCAATGTACATGGTCATTTGAATCGTTCAAACAATTTTCGTCGTCTTTCCACTCTCTCTCTTCTCTCTCGTCACTGGAATAGTCATAGATCATGGGTATGTCTCGTATGGGGGATGTCTGGGGAGTCGGTGGTACTTCTTCGTCTTCGGAGAATACGAGTGGAGAGGAGGTCTGCTGCTGCTGCTGCTCCGATGGTGACGAGATAGGCGTCTGTAGATCTATGATGTTCGGAGAGGAGGTCTGCTGCTGCTGCTGCTCCGATGGTGACGAGATAGGCGTCCGTAGATCTATGTTGGGGCTGACGATCACTGTGGTGTGAGGTAGGTCCGTCGTCGTCGTCGTCAGGTCGATGACAGGAGGAGGTCCTGTCGGAGGTCTCTCCACTCCAAAGATGTCCAGGGAGCTCTGGAAATTTCGTACTGCTAGGAGATCCTTTTGGGAGTTTACGTTGAGATAGTACTCCTCATATCTATCAATGTTGTGCATCACAAGTGCACTGCAGGCTTCTGGAAAAATGATGTAACCAATACAAGTATTAGGTTTTTCGTTTTCGTTGATTGACAAGTACGAGTTGAAAAGTTATTAGGAAAAAATCCCCTCAATCAGATCATAGTCGCTGTGAGTTAGGTATATAGCATCTTTGTGTCCGTAAGGATATGTCTTATAAGGAGTCATTAGGTCTGGTACTCTTTCCGTGTCATATTGAGTCAACGCTTTTTTTCTTTGACACACCTCCTTTACAACATGATTCTTAGATTGAATTCTCGATCCTTTTACGTACACGGCTTCTATTTCTCCACTCAACACGTTCTTGTATGTGTTATATGTTATGTCTTGAGCTAGAGCAGCTCTAAACACGCCTTTTGCCTTTTTTATGCACCCTTCTTCGCGTCCTCCTCCTCCTATTTTTACTGTATACATTGTAAGTGCGTATTTTGCCTGCTTTGGTTAGCTATGGAGAATTTACCTAGCTGTATGTGCTCAGAAGGAGTCTAAGGTAGCGAAATCTAGCTAGCAAAACGTCCCTACAAAA
This sequence comes from Apolygus lucorum, assembly GCA_009739505.2. NCBI lineage: Eukaryota > Metazoa > Arthropoda > Insecta > Hemiptera > Miridae > Apolygus > Apolygus lucorum. The sequence goes on from CM019169.2 coordinate 41,279,344, forward strand.
TGACACCTTGGTGAATCGGGAACAAGAAACGTAGGCGAGTCAGATCACAAATTACTGTTAAGAACATGTATTTAAATCAAAATAAATGACAATATATATGTATATCAAAATATATGTACCGCTTTATATATATAGTACCTCTTCTTATATATATCAAGAAAGTGAATCTCAATTCGTAGAATAGGTAACTTAAAGAAAATACTGACTGTGTACCGATCGTACCAATATGACTAATGGCGAGAATTGCAATGGTAAGAGAATATAAGAAAATTAAACAACGTACCAAAATGCGTACTGATTCTAGTAAATACAAAGAATTGACGAGATACTGACGTATTGAAACGAGTACTACGTGACAAGTTATTACTGAATGCGTACCAAGTGTACTGAAATGTGTACCGATTGTACTAAATGAATGTATCAATTATACTGCAAAGTGTATCGAACGTACTGAAAGATATGGTATGCGTATCGAATTGCAAACAAAGGTAAATTATGACGTATCTGTGTACCACAACTGAATTCCTAGTACTACATAAGTATTAAAGGACGAATGAAGTCTGGAATATAGTGAAGTTACTGGTAAGTAGTGAAACAAATGGAGACATAAGGGTATGGTGATTACCGTACTACAGGGGATCTAGGAGTCGTCTCGAGGTAGGCACTTCGAGTACCGTTTGCAGAGGCGCCTTGGTCCAGTGGTAGGTAATTCCAGGAAGAACTGTGAGCCCGAAGGGAGTCACAGGCAGCAGAATGATTGAAGAAAAGTTCGTACCGAACGTGACTTTAGGTACGGAAATTAACTGAGAAAACGCAACTTTAGCTACACTGTTGTTGGCAAATAAACGACGGCCCAGTGTACTCACAACCACTCGAGTCAAGCGTAGACAGATGACTGAAGGGAAGGGTTTCGTCGAAGGGGCAGGTGGAGAGCAGTGGGTGGGAGAACCGATGACAACCGAAGATGACCGATGGAACCTTCCAGGCCTTCACGGCCCCTCCCCGGTCGGGTCTGCGATGGAGGGCTGGCTGGCCCAGCTGTTCAGGCTGCTTCTCCTAGATGTCGCTTGCTTTGCTGTTTCCACCCCCGACTTACACCATTTTAGGACCTAATGCTATTATTGATTGCATAGGTTTCGAAGCCAACTCATCCTTTAATTTTCCTACCACGAGTTTATTCACGTCGCTATATTGCGGATGATTTTTAGGATAGTTTGAAAAATCCATCAAACCATCTATTGAGGCCAACTCTTTGTACACATTGGTATTCAAGTCTGGTATTTCTATCGAGTAAATCAATGAATCGGTATCCGTATAAATTAATTGTTCCTGGTTAGGTCCAAAATGTTTGATAATTTTTTCATAATGAAGGTGGTACATTAAAGTTTTGCTAATATCGAGGACACAAAAACCTATGTATATCGGTTTATCGAATGAAGTTATTTCGGGAGAATATGTCACAATTGAAGAGTTTTCGTCTAAAATTAATCTATGTTTGAAAGTTGGTCTTTTAACTAATTTATCGAGTCTATATTCCGTGGATCAGCTTTTACTAAACCCCGAACCGATTGGATGGATTTCCCAAATATTACGTTATTTGCCAATTTATATAAATCTTTTTCTAGCGCCGTTGTACTCATTTGACGCTTAGCCGTATTGTAATTAATGTAGTCTATCAACCACACTTTTTGTTTATACTGAAGAACTCTATGGATTTTAGTAACGATTAATCCGGCATGAATAGCTTGTTGGCGGTTTAAATAATGAATAACGTAATTTTTCTTATCGTGTAAAGTTAACAACAACTTTTTAAGTTTTTCCCCGGGGGGACATTCTTTTACTGGATAAAATGGCATGTCCCGATGTTTGTCATGAAGACTTTGAGGGTAGAACAAGTCGACTTCTAAAATCATGCCTGTGGGTGAATTTTCATCCATTCTCATAACTTCGTCTATTGTTACATTGAAGGTCCAATGGAAATCCTTATATGGTAGGGTGCGCATGAGTGAATATGAGTACAAATTGTTACAATCGAGGTAGATGAGGAAAGATCTAGGTTTATTTTCATTGTAGGTTTCTGGTATAAATTCGTTATTTGCTTCCGAATACTTCGTGATTGCATTTACCATCCCTCCACGTAACCCTGACTCTATAAATAAAACCTGATCTATGTCTTTTAAAAGCTCAAGTTCTTGATATTCTCGATATAAGGCGTGGTTTCTCAGTATTTTTACGGGTTCCATATTCCCGACGAGAGCAGCGCAAAATGTATACCTTGACTGCGAAATATAGAATAATTGAACCGATATTAAATAATAGTAGCAGGGAGAGATATTGCAACTGACAATTCTCACTACTTTCTGATGGCTTATCGGCGGCGTCGTATATGACAGAGTGTATCTGTTGACAAAATGCTATAAGATCAACGGATGGGTCACAATTCTCATTCGTTTTATTATATAGCAAATTTGACAATATTGGGAGGCACAATACACTGAAGATGGATCATTGACTGATTCACAATTACTACCAGTCATATTTACCGCAGAAGATGTTCTAGTCTTCTTTATATACTATTCATCTTCTTCCTGCTGTTCTGGTGGCGGCTCAAGTTGATGCAAAATACGTTCTTATTCGAGAGACAAGAGATACATTTGAACACATTCGCAATTTTCTTTTTCCCTGGTGCACTTGTTGCCATGTTTCCCCTGAGGTGGTGTAACCCAAGTGTAATGGGGTATTTCGGTCAATTTTTTTTATTTTTTTTTTTCAAAAGAGTATGGCTCAGGAATAACGGTAATCGGGTCTGTTCGTCGAGAAAATGTTTTTAAAAAATCAGAGAAGCTAAGGAAAGTTGAAGATTTGAATGGTGTGACGTAGCTAGCCAATCGTGACGTAGCTAGCCAATAATATATATATATATATAAAATATAATATAAATAAATATAAAAATATAAATCCATGCACGGAAACCCTTGAAAGACCTCTTGGATACTACAAAATAGAACTCACACACGCGCGCGGCGTAGTCCGCGGCGTAGTCCTTGCCTAGTGTGTGTGCATTTATAGCGGCCCGCCTTTTTCAAACGTGTGATCTCTTTAATTAATTTTTCTACCACATGTTATAGTATCATTGGGCTTAAAATTGTAGTATATAGGTTTTCAAGGGTGCTGAATCCAAATTTGAGGTCAAAAACCTGAATTTCCGACCCACCGAAATACCCCATTGCCTTGTCTGAAAGTTGACATCTCCAATTGATACAATTGTTCGATCAAAACTTCCAACCTATATATCAAGGCAGGATTAGCGTTCCAATATCTCTTATAATAACAATAGGTAGGAATTTTCTGTAATCGAATCAAGCCAACACTCTCATGATTTGGAGGAAATTCAGTAGTTTTTTCGGTGGAGACCATAGTGGAGCTGGTGCAGGTCGAGTTATTAATTACTACTGATATTGAGCTATGGGTTGTGCGGGGAGGTTGAAGGGTGAGGGGGGGGGAGGCACCTGCTTTGGGCCCACATCTCACCACCCCTCTCGTCCTCACACCTGCACCTTATAGGAGAGATCTTTTCCACATCTAGTAGGAAGTACCACATAGCTCATTGGATGAGCACTCAACTTTGGTACAACATTTCCAGGTTCGATTCCTGGGCTGAAGAGAAAATTTTTTCATTACGTCATCAATTTAGAGGTTCTGACGTCAGAGATGATGACGTCAGAACCTCAGAGCCCAAGGGGGTTTCGAGACAAGGAGCAGATGTCCCTGTGACGTCATTTCCTGTCCCGAAACCCCCTATTCTCCTTACTACTAATTGTTATACAAATCACTTTTTGATTTAGATGATTATTTTTAAATGTTTACCTGTGCACACGATTTCTCTGGCTACCATGCCAGCAATGACGCCTGTGAATCCGACTCCCGCTGCCAGCTCGAGAACTACTTTGTCCTCAAACAATCGTCGTTTTTGCTGTGAGAGGATGTAATCTGCAAGGACGAAGGCGCCACGCCAGATCTGAAGGCCCACGAGGGGTATGACGGTAGATCCGCTGAACTCTGTCAACATTGAGGAAAAAGGATGTAAGTTTAAATGCATGAGGAATGCTCAGTGTAGGTACTTCGAGGTAAACTAGAGCTTCGTTCGTAGTGGTGTCTGCGACAGTTCTATAACAGTCCGGGCATGCGCAGTAAGGCTTTATGCGTTCGCAGCTCAGGAATTCAGAGTTTTGGTTTTGAGTTCTTTTTGAGTTTCCAGACTCGTTAGAAACACGGTTTTGGTGTTCAGAATTTTTTCTCAACCTCAGTTTCGAAACTCCAGACAACCACAGAGGAGCTCTCTGGTGAGGGTTTCAAGAAGCTTCAATAAGAGGCGGATGTGTGCACTTCGTGGCTCATCACATTTTTTGAATTCAGTGCCTCTGATTACTTATATGAATCGACCATGTCTAGTGAGAATCGCGGAAGAATGTTATCAGAAGGAAATTAATGTTTCCCATTGGCTGTGTTACTTAGATGGGCAAAAACTTCAACTGGCTGTTGCCTGTTGGGTGGCATTTCGCCTGGCCTCTGGTGATGGGGGGGGGGGGGGGCAGCGTGTTTGCGTTGGCTCTCCCCATTGGCAGTAGCTGGGCTGGGCTGGGGAGCCAGGTGGACCCCCTCACAACTCCGGGCGATTCATATTTTATTCATACACTACTTTATCCATACTGTTAAGGAAATAAAGGAGTTGATTGATGGAAATAGGCTCTCCGATAATTTCACGGAATGAGTTTTATGTCTCTTAGTCGTGCTCCCCTAGCAACCACACACAATGCTTTGCTGGTAGAACCTTCGTAAAAATGAACTTTATAATGAAGCTCACACGAAAATATCGTTGGTAGAACATTGGCAAAGCTGTCTTTGTTGCAAACGATTGATCTATACAGAAAAATAATAAACCACTGTGTAACAATTTGCAGCGTTTTATCACAGTGAAGGGAAGGTTACACGATAACAGATTAAGTACAGCAGTTCCTGATCAAGGAAGCGTTCGCAGTGAAGAAAATCCGAGAATATGGTTCGAAATTCTGGGCTGTAATTTTTCATAACTCCTTCAGCTCCAGGACTCCCCCCCCCCCCCACATTTTTTGAAAGTAAGGATACCGTTCTTTTGCAACCTCTTCTTCACTAGATGCGTCTTATAGAGGGGAAACTGGAGCTTCTAAGCAGACCAAACATGAGAAAAAACGTCGCATGTGGTTTACCTCTGTATTGTTTTACCATGGAAGAAGGTAGGAGGAGAGCTCAGTCAACGTTTAAAAAACGTGACGAAAAATCGCCCCCTGCGCAGCACAATCTCTAGGTGGTGAAAGGAAAACATAGTCCCCCCGATAGTATACCACTCAGTCGCTAGAGCGCAGCTTCGTCACTCTTGCTCATTCCCGCGGTTTTTTAAAAATTGCACCTCATCATATTACTTGTGGAGTATTATTTTGGACGCTCTTTCCTCTATAACTATCATATAGTTATAGAAAAAAGATACCAGGGGAAAAGGAGTAACGACAGGTATGTACATACCTACCATAAAATTAAAAACAAAAATATTGTGCAAGAAAACCACTGATTCGCACAAAATATGACGAGTGTAATTTCTTTTCAAGATCAAAAACACAACAACTTTTTAAATATAAACAACTAAGGGACTGTAGTTACACTACAATATCATCATCTATCATCTGCACCACTCTTATCACTGTATTTCTGCAGAGGCGTACCTACTGATGGTCTCAAGTTATCAGAATTGACATCTTCCAACACTACTTCATGTTTTGAATAAAAAGCAAACTAGAGACGAACCACTGTAGATGAACAGAAATACGAGAAAATTGAACTTCAAGAGACGAACCACTGTCAAACGAGAAACATCGGAAAAATACGTTGGAGTAACCATTTTCAGGGCTGAGGGGAGGGGAAGCGTTATGAGCTCTCGCGACTGTGAATAGTACTTCTTAACTCTCTTCGCCACCTAAAGAGAACACTACTGTCGCAATGAGGAGAAAAGGCGCACGCAAGAGCCCATTGAAGTGAGCTTTCCTCCTATCTTCTTCCACGGTTTTACCTTCACTAAATGATTTTGATCCTCCCTCAGGAAGATGCACCGAAAAGATAGTCCTCATATATTATTACTCGTACTATTCGTCGTGCACTTAATTTTACAGTTCTTACCAATTTCAACTGACAGTCGGTTTTTTCTATCCACCACGAGATCACCATCACTGTCCACCTTCACGTCGCCTTCAACTTGGTGGTTGGAGAATTCAAGAGTGACCAGTGAATCTGAAAATTAATCATATTGATAAACCTATATAAATACACAACACATCTATTAAGAGAAAAGAAGGGGACAAACGAAGGAAAAGATGGTAGTGCTCTAATTTTGAGCAGGAGTGTACATAAAATTCACCAAAACGTCATTACATCTTTCACCAAGAACTCTACTCTCCTTTTATTCAAATTTTACATTTTAAGTGTTGTATTCTGGTTGCTAAGCAACATATAATGCCAGAGAACGCTTGCATACGAGTCTGCAACACATTGGGACATTTTATGTTTTTAGTACAGGAACCATCAGAAATTTCCGCGTAACGCTCCCCGTGTAACGCGTAACGATCCCCGCGTGACGATTTTTCATTTATGTGCCATGGTAAAGACATAAAATGTCAAAAAGTAGTTTTTTACAAATATATAGCATTAATAAAATATTTGATCTCATAATGCATATCGATGCCCTAAAGCACAAAGGCGCTATGTCCAAAAACGGAGGTTTTAAGAAAGACGTAAAAGAATTCTTCACCAGCGTACAATTCCTAAAATAATGGCTTATTACACTGAACTCTTTAATTTCTCCAATAAATTTTCAAGCTATAATCATCAATAAGGAATAGTTTGGTTGAATTTGAGTTTTTCTGAAATTAAAAAAAATAAAAATTTGGAAGATAAATGGACATAGCGCCTTTGGGCTTTAAGGTGTCGATATAATACCACAGCTGGCTTCAGTAGAAACCCCTGGCTCAAGGTTTGGCAACGCTGTCACCTGGTTCCTCTGATTCAAGATGGCTCCTAACCTCAACCAAGCCTTCCGCTCCATGTGAACACTTCACCACAACCCCTCTCCCTTCAGACACCAAACTTTTTTGAGGTTTAGTAAATTCAATTTCAATCATAACCCCTTCCAAATGAAGACTACAGGGGAAGAACGGGCTATCTGCTGATTTTCTACTTTCGAGATTAATGAAGTTGAATGCGAAAAACAAAATAAAATCAATAGCCATCAAAAAATCTGAAAATTTGAAGTACTTGAGCTGTTACACTGGTGCATGTGATAAAATAGTCGAAATACCTCCAGATTAAGTTTTACTCAAGTTAAAAAGGTACAAAGTGTCCAATGTCCCGAAAAACAACGAAAAACGGGCTATCTCTAATACGCGATGAGGGGAATGATGCAAGAAATGTTGCTAGTTGTCTGCTAGTTGTTTCCTCAACTAGTAACCACCGTTCCTACAATGAGTTAATGTTGAGTTGGCACCTTTGCGGTCAAATTATAAACAGGTTATTCCATCAGAAAACAATAAACAATGCTCCAGGAAAAGCGATTTTATTGATACATCACGCTGGAAACTTGCAACTTGAAAATAAAAAAAATTAACATCAGGTGACTTGAGAATAAAAAATTGATGTAAGGCGAATTTTCCTGATTTTGGTAGGAAGGTACTCCTTATTTGTGCGGTAGCCGCTCATAATAGTCCTTTGCCCTCTGCTCACAAAATTTCGTCAAGTGATTCACATCATTTTATTTTTCCACAATATGTAATACCACCGAGTTCACAAGCACGTACGAGGGTCATCCAGAAAGTAAGGTTACAAGGGCTCCTGAGGTTGGGGGAAATTTTCTTTTTCAAAGTTGGTGCACCTACTGTGAAGGGGAGTTCGTAACGGTCAGTTTGCTTCGCCCCGCGTTTATTTCGGCCGTTTGTTTTGGTTACAGTAAAATTTTCCAATGGAGAGGTCATCTCGCGCTCCCGCCAACTCCCGTCCGTGCGAGATCCGAGCGGTCATTCGTTTTTTGACTTTGCAGAATAATACCGCGGCTAACATCCATCGCAAGCTCGTCGAAGTTTATGGTGGTGATGTGATGAGTCGACAACATGTCACAAAATGGGTCTGGTTGTTTAGAGAGGGCCGTACTGAGACTCACGACGAGCAAAGGAGTGGGAGGCCATCAGTGATTTCTGAGGAACTTGTGCAAAAAGTTGAAGAACAAGTGCGAAATGACCGCCGTGTGACACTTGACGACCTTCACGAAAAATTTCCTGATATTTCTCGAAGTCTCCTTGGTGATATTGTTTCGGAAAAACTTGGTTACAAGAAGTTGTGTGCAAGATGGGTCCCAGAATGCTCACACCGGAGCACCGTCAAAATCGTGTGACTGCGGCTCGTGAATTTTTGGATCGTTTTGCACAGGAGGGAGAAGCTTTTTTGGACTCTATTGTGACAGGGGATGAGACGTGGGTGTGTCACTTCACCCCAGAAACCAAAAGACAATCACTTCAGTGGCGTCATTCTGCCTCCCCTCCCACCAAAAAGTTCAAAACGACCCATTCAGCCAGAAAAGTCATGGCATCTGTTTTCTGGGACCGTAAGGGGGTCCTTCTAGTGGATTTCATGCCTAAAGGGACTACCATTAATGCAGTAGCTTATTGCAATACCTTAAAAAAACTGAGAAGAGCCATCCAGAACCGCAGAAGGGGAAGGCTGACCAAGGGAGTGAGTCTCCTGCATGACAACGCCAGGCCTCACACCGCACGTGTTTCACAGGAGCTGCTGACTTCGTTTGGATGGGACATTATCACCCATCCCCCCTATTCACCCGACTTGGCACCTTCAGATTACCATCTCTTCACTAAACTGAAGGAGTTTTTGGGAGGGAAACGATTTTCCAATGATCAGGAGGTCGAGGAAGCTGTGGAGAAGTGGCTGAAAGAGGTGGCGGCGGAGGTCTACAACACAGGCATACAAAAGCTGGTGCCCCGACTACAGAAATGTCTCGATCTTGACGGCGATTACGTTGAAAAATAGTTCACTATATTTGTGAAGTATCCTGTGAATTTCTTTCAAATACAAAATTTTTTCGATTTTACTCAGGTGTTGTAACCTTACTTTCTGGATGACCCTCGTACTTTACACGAGAAAAATGATAATAGGTCCGCGAACACAGGGCTAACAACAACAACAGGTACTCAGGAGGAACACTGTGGAGCACAGGAAACGCCCTGTGAATCACATTCTAGACTCTGATTGGGTACGGTGGGGAGAGCGACGGCTCGATGTTAGCCCGTTCTTTCGCTGTACTGCTCAGATAAACACGTTCTTTCCCTGCATACGAAACACTCACCTGCGGTTTTGATGCCTTTAGACCCACGTTTTCGCTGTTTTGACCTGATGGCCGTGTTCAGCGTCCAAAAATACATAAGGAGCAGCGCCTAACTCGATTTCGAGGAAAAAGGCAGTTAGCCCATTCTTCCCCTGTAGTCTTCAAATAAAAACAATGGACGACGATCAAAATCCCTAATGATTGAAAATTAATCATTTTTAATGTTCTTCAAAATTCCTTCAAAACAAGGAATTTATTTTAACACCATTAGAAATCAAATTCAAGGAATTATACTTATTTTGAGCAGGAAATTCTATCTTGTTTTGCTGATCAGGATTGACCATTTTTTGTGAATTTTTTAAAGTGACCTTGGCGAAAAAATAAAAACACCGTAAAGATGACTTTATTACATGAGAGTGCTTTATTACATGAAAGACTGCGATCCGATTTCTGATCATAAAACAGTCGTATGATCTCGTGTTCGGTTCAAGGCAATTCGCTGTTTTATAGGCAGATGGACCATCTACCGTTTTTATTGACAGGTATAAGATAATCCACGCTATGGAGAAGACTTAACTTTAAATTCTGAGCAAATAAAAGTGAGTAACTCACAACGAGTAAACCAATAATTGTTTCTCGTTGTGAGTTAGTCACTTTTATTCCCAATTATTGGGAAAACCCCAATATTGATCTGGTTTCAAACTATGGGTTTGAACAGTAGTTTTTTGAGAGTCCACCTCAATTTGTACACAATTTTTGTGTCTCTTTATTGTTGAGTGTTGTGAGGTCAATTCAGGGTGTCCAGCGATTCCCCGAAAAAAAATTACCTGAGTTTTCCAGGGTCAATTTTTGTTCTTTTACAGGGTTGTAAATCAACTAAACTATAAATAAATTTGATCAAAATTTTTCAAAGTTCAGGTTTTTAAGGATATTTTGAAATGAAAAAGCACTAAAAAGTCTGGCAAATGGGTGTGGCACATAGTTTCCTCGTATCAACAACCGATCGTATAGAACAGTGGTCCGCAACCTTCTTTGAGTCACGGCACCCCTTTTCGTGACGGCCTCACCCTGTGGCACCCCACCATACAAACACAAAATTTCGCAATGTAATAATTTCGGAATAGCAAAAGTTTTCAGCAAAGAGCACAAAAACTGTAATTAATAGGTAGGTAGGTAAGTAAAATGTTAATTCTTTTTTATAGTGGTAGGCAACTCAAACCAATGTGAAATTTGTCCCTGATGTTTTCGGCAAATTTCTGGGATTCTAGGAGGCAGTTGGGAAAGGCAAACCCTCATGTCGTCCTCTAATGTGCTTTCCAACATTCTTTGGCGTTTTTTTCGTTTTCATGGTCGCAAGTGTCGAAAATCATGTTCGCACATCCACGAAGTTGAGAACTGGAGAAGGATGTCAATTGCTTTCTTCGATAGCTGAGGATATTCTGCTGCAACGTCAATCCAAAAGGTGTTCAGTGGGATGTCATTGAACTTGAGTTGTAGAGTTCGGTCGTTTCTCAAATCAATAAATTCGGTTTGAAGAGGCATGCCTTCTACTTGCACCATGGTGGAAAACTGATTTCGAATCCAGTCATGCTTTTTGATGTCCAGGTCCGGGAAGTATTTGTCGAGAGCCAGTTTCAAGTTCATTAGGTGGCTTGCAATGCCTTGTAAATTAGGGGGGTTCGAGTTTTCCTCACCAGAAAACAGTGGAAACATATCAGTGTGCCCTTGTTCCAAATTGTTCAGCCATATACCGATTTTCTCTCCAAACGCAGAAAGTTTGTCTGTGGACGATAGAAAGACAGAAGGACCTTGTAGACCAGAATTGACAATAGAGAGTTTTTGGAAACCACTGACGGGCCCCGTGGAACCTCTTCACAAAGCACGGAGTTCGCGGGTGACGATGGATTTGCCTCCCGACATCAGCGGGCGACGATGAAAGGGTGCCCCCACACAGTCACCCGTTCCTCGAGGCCCACCGTGACGAGCGCCTCCATTCCCCCCCTGTCCAAAGTAAACGTCTTTCCTCCTTCAACTGGGTAGCATCCTCTGTTGCTCGCGCTAGTCTCCTCCTGACGGGGCCCGTGAGATTTTGGCACCAAAAACTCTCTAGTGTAGAGGTGCTGAAAAATGTCAGCCAGGTAGGCTAGTCTCGTCCTCCAGTCGTCGTCTGTCAAGAGAGCACAAAAATCGTCATGATTTTCTCGCATGAGAAAGAGCAGAACTTCTTTGAGCTCATAAAGACGTGTGAGTACCTTTCCTCTCGATAACCATCTTACCTCAGTGTGGAACAACAACCCTGTGAACTCAGCGCCCATAGATTCACAAATCTGTTTGAAAATCCTATTTTTCAGTGGTTTTGCTTTTATGTAGTTCACAATTTTGACTGCATCGCTCAAAACAACTTCGAATTCCCGACTTGAGGTTTTTGTCATGAGGGCTTAGAGATGGCATATCGAATGAAATATATCGATATATCGATCAAACGATATATCGTCAATGAGATATCAATACCTTCGATATATCGGAGAAAATATATCGATATTTCGATATATCGGAGAAAATATATCGATATTTCGATATATCGGAAGATCTACTTTAAAAAACGTATGAAGTAGGTAGGTGAATTTAATCGTTTTAAAACAATATAAAAATCATTTAGGATGACATTTATGGACATATCGGAGCATCAACTTGGAAGAACTTGAAGTAAGTAGGTACTTGAATTGAAAAGTTACTAACATCATTTTGGAAGAAATATTATCGATATACTCGACATATCGGAAGATGTATTTGAAAAAACCTGGTGAAATAAGTATTAACCTACTTTCAAAAGTTACTGGGTATGAATGATCGAAATTCATTGTTTAAAAACTGGGAAAAAGTGCGAAAATGTCTTTGCAATGTTAAATTAATCTATAAATTGACAGGGGTGTATACTGTAGACAATATCCTTCGAAATTGAAAAAAAAAATTGTTGTGAAAACCTTCTTCACTTCGTATAGTAAGTAGTATTAATCTAGACGAGCCTCTGTTACTTTTGATTCAAGTCAAGTAATTGTGCCTTGAGAGCCTCTGTAGGAGTTAATATTCATGTGCACAATCATGTTTGAGCTGAAGTCTACAGTCTGATATCAACCCATCACTAGGTACCTACAAAATTTGGAATAAAATTACTTGATGTTTTTACAGGTCTCTTCTCGTCCATTCATTTTTATTTTTATGTCATCATTCATATTTAATTTTTACTAAAAAAAATGTTTACTTCAAAACAGGTCGCGATATATCGGTAAATATATCGATATTGACCGATAATATCGGTTCTCGATATCGATATACATATATCGATATATCAAACGTAATATATCGATAAATTTAATATATCGATATATCGTTGCCATCCCTCAGAGGGCTTCCCTATGAATAAAACAGTGAGTTGTAACCATGTTGGGTTTCTCCTTTCTTATTATACAAAAAGTTATTCCGATCTCAAAATCTTGCGGCACCCCGGTTGCGGACCACTGGTATAGAAAGATGATACGATGCATTGTAGCTAATCTCAAAACTACAATCTCTAAGTACCTCCCACTACCCTCTTAGGGGACCATCTACAGGCCAATCTGGACAATTCCCGATAACTTCTTCGAAATCAGGTGGTTAATATAGACATTTTGGCTGTTACAAGGTTTTTACGTCTGTAGATGCGCAAAGGCAACTCAGTAGGTGTAGGAACTGGAGGTCTTTTTATAGAGGCACTTCCCTTCATCTTTCTCTCCCATTCCCACCCTCCTAATCTTCACTCATCCCTAGGGCTGGCGTCGGGTGAGTCCTGGGCGTCCTCCCCATTAATATTTGATTTATTTATTTATTTATATTTATGGCGTGCCCCCTCCGTCACAAAAGTACCAGTACACCATTGGGATGAACCAAGTGACAACTGGGATAGGATCCATATCGACTTTGCAGGCATTTTTCAAGGCCATTATTTTCTGGTTCTGGTTGACGCAAAATCTCGCTGGGCGGAAATAGAGGTCATCAAGGAAACTCCTACGTCATCAACCGCCATCAACTTCCTGAACAAAATTTTTTCAAATCACGGGTACCCATTCGTCATTGTTTCAGACAACGCCAGCGTATTTACTAGTGAGACATTCAGGGCATATTGTGAGACGAATGGCATTAAACAAAAGCTGATTGCTCCAGGCCACCCTGCAACGAACGGTCTTGCTGAGAAAACATTCAAACACTGAAACAGCGTCTAAAGGCTATGCAGGGAGAGTCTCTACCTATCGCCCAGAAAATTCAAAAAATCCTTCTCCGTTATCGAGCTACGCCGCTGAGCAATGGGAAATTTTCGGCAGAGATGTACCTTCAACGACAGATACGTATCAAACTTGATGCTATGCGTCCATATCACGAATCTCCATCCACTCAGCAGCCTGAACGAAACACTCGAATTTTAAAGGTGGGAGAGAGAGTCCGAACAAACTTCCATATCAACAACACGATGAATTGGAATTTTGGAACTATCATTAGGAAACTGGGACACCTCCACTACATTGTAGAATTGGATAATGGTAGAGTGGTCAAGCGACACGTGAACCAACTACAGAGAATTTCCGTCTCTCCACAGTCAGTGCTCACCACCCCTCTTCCAACTGACCTACCAGTACCACATCAGAATGAAGTTCTGTACGATCCTCTACTACATCGAGCAACTTCTACAAGGCCTCAATTCCAGCCCGAATCTCAGTCCGGAGGATCGCCTCGAGTGTCCCCTCAAATCCAACCTCAAGTCTCTAGTCAACCGCTACAACCTGCAGATTCCATGTCTACTCCAAGGCGCTCAGCAAGGCCAAGGCGACCACCATCCTACCTTCAGGATTATGTTCTCGATTAAAAGGGGAAGAATTGTTATATCTCTTCCATAGTTCAACACCATGAATACCTTGACAATGTTTACGTTACCATATTGTACTTGCGTCTCGGTGCACCGCCCTGAGGGATTCCGAATGCACTCTGACGGCAGTTTTGTGAATCGGGACTTTGATAACACAATTATCATAACAGTGATAACTGTTTGATTATTAATTTTTGTTGTGTCGTCCGTTTGTGATTTGTGTTGTCCCGTTTCAAATAATTCTGTTTTCTCATTGCTTTATTTCATCCGGCTCGTTCTCTGATTTCTTTCTGGCTCGCTTTTCTGTGCAAGTGAAATAAGGGTCACTTATTGCTCGGCATGAGTCTCATGAATCTCAACTTCAGTCGTAGAATCTCAGTGTCAGTTACTTGAGATTAACACCCCGTATAGAAAATAGTAAATCGTTGTGCGATAATTTTCACCTTTCTTACATCATGAATCAACAATCGAAATTTACTGAATTGATTGCATTTTTGATCAACTACCTAATTTAAATGTTGTAATATTATACTTTGGAGACTACCTAGTCAAATCACTAAAAATAAAGACTTTTTTTTATATTGCTTGTGTATTTGTACTATTCGTTTTCGTATTCCTACATTCTTCTAACTACGAGTACATTCTTATTCCAAAATTCTGCGAACTGTCGCTTTGCAATAATGTTATTGATGCGCAGGAGCAAATAAGGTTTGGTGTAGGTATTTATATTATCTTGTATCCTATACTACAAGACAGTGGATTGGATATTTTTGTCTTTAATAATTAAGTCTCTTCTTGCAGTAGCTCAGGAAGAGCTCTCTGAATACATTATATTGATCTGAATCGGTAATATTATTACCGATTCAGATCAGTAGAGTGAATTCATATTATCACTTCATATTATGAAGTGATAACTAGGATGTTACACCTATATTAGAACGAGGGAAATAAAGAAACGTTGGGGTTACAAAGAAGAAATTTGGACAAACTTGGAGAAATTTCAAAACATTTTGAAAAGAAGGAAATTAATATTTATGTTGCCTCAAAACAGTACTCCTTTATTGCCGTTACTTTCCACCTACCTACTCTCTTTTTGACATCTATTTGAGCCAGAATGAATCTTCGTGATTAAATATTAGGACTGGTAGTTGAGACCTTGAGTTGGGCTTTTTTTCTCTACCATTGATAAAATAATGATTGTACTTGGAAATATTAGTCTTTCGGTGCCTCATGGGAAACATTGATTCACCTTATTGTAATCTCTGCCACAATGTTCAAGGGGCAGATGATATGAATGAAACTTCATAAATACAACTTCAAAAATGCCTCACAACGGAGAGTATTGCTTGTATATGATAGAAACCATCCTGAGCCATCTCAAAATCAATTTCGATTCTACTGCTATATCAGTTTGCTAAGGATTGTCATTCTGACCACTATCACTCTCATGCCCCTTAATCATTTACATATATCTCATTCCTTTAGTCACACCTAGTAATTCCCGCAAATCACAAACGATTATGATTCATTTTTCTATCACATCGTAAATAATACAAAAGTAATCAACTTTAACTCTCGCAACATCATCCACTATTTCACCAAAGTAATCATTAAATGTCTGGCATGGCTCCGGCCAAGACATTAAAATTAGAAGAGTTTGAGTTGAGGAGAACTTCCTCGCAGTCCCGCAAGAGTGCATTCGGAATCCCTCAAGGCGGTGCACCGAGACGCAAGTACCATATTGTAAGATACCTTTCTTCACTTTTCATGAATACAGCATTCAAAATATTCGTATTCACTCATCTTCATTCGAATCAAGGATAAATTTTCAAATGTCTTTGAGGGGAGATTTGGAAAAAAAAAGGTGCAGGTGTGCCCTTATTAACACTTTTAGCAAATTTTCGAGAAAAAAATAAGGTATTGCAACGGCATTTAAAATTGTAATACCAAAAATGAAAAAAAAAATTAATAGATACCTATTACATTTGAAATATTCTACTTGAGAAAATTGTTAACATTTGGAACATCTATAATTGAAAAATACTACTAATATCGTTCTTAAACTTTTCTCTCTCAGACTGCCGGAACTTCCCACAAAAATGTTCGGCGCTCAGGCATTTTGCAGGTTTTTTCGGGAGAAAAATGAAATTCCCTTGATTTTTCCAGTAGAGTAAAATTCCTTGAGTTTTCCAGGACTGGACACCCTGAAATTAGGTTCAGCCCATATTTCTTTACCATAACCAAGAGCATTCACACTATCTTGCATACAATCAAACCATTATTGGCGACGGCTGTTGAAATATAAAATTAGGTATCTTGATTGGGTGGATGGGAAATCAATTGGTTGACGGCATAAGAATGAGTGGCTTCTTCCTTGAAGGGTTATGGTAAACTTCCGAGCTACCCGTCTGCACCTCCTTCAAAATAACAGTTTGGTTTATTTGAGTCCTTCCTACAACATATTATTCTAACGTGGACTATTTCAAGTACAGAACAATTTACTACAGTGTCACGTTAGAGAATGAGTTTTCAATTGTGTACTTTTTGGTAACTAAATTAACACCTGAAATAATAATAATGGTGGGTACCTACATTACTCCCCCTCTACTACCTTTGGTACGTCATTAAATCTCTTGAACTAGAAAAGAAATCGAGGGTTAAAATAAAAAACGCGTTCCAAATAACGTGAGGGAAATCTAACGGTTCTTCCGCTCTTTGTGGTCTTCTGTTTTCCCGTTTCTTTTTTCTCCTGTCTTGGTTGAAGTTGTGGAACTGGCTGTTGTTCTTGAGTGTATTGTCGTTGTGAGTTCGTAGAGTTGTGATGGTTTGTTCCTGGTTCTTGTTCTGCGATGAAGTATGCTGGTTTTAATCTGTCAATTGAAATTGTTGTTGTTCTGTTCTTCATATCCAGTGTAAAATATTTGTCTGTCTTCTCGATGACTTTGTACGGGCCTTCATAAGCTGGCTCTAGTGGCTTCTTCACTCTATCCACTCTTACGAAAACGTGTGTGCATGTTGATAGATCTTTGTGAATGAAGATGTCTTTCTTGGATTTGTTTTCAATTTTTCTTGGTTTTAGTAGCTTCATGTATTGTTGTAGATTGTTGACGAATGTATCTGGTTCTGTTTCCATTGTTGGTTCTTCAAAAAATTCTCCTGGCAGCTTTATTGTTGTTCCGTATGTCATTTGTGATATTGCATAGTTGCCATCAGTTTGTAGGGCACCTCGTAACCCTAACAAAACTGTGGGTAAAACATCAGTCCATTTGACTGTGTTGTGTGCTTTTATTGCTGTTTTTAATGTTCTATGTTGTCTCTCCAATTTGCCATTACTTTGAGGGTGGTATGGTGTAGTATGTTTAAATTTTGCTCCACAACTTTTTGAATAAATTTGATTCGAACTGTCTACCTCGATCTGATACCAGCTGAACAGGTACTCCTGTTCAATGAGTTTTTAATTGTGTACTTTTTGGTAACTAAATTAACACCTGAAATAATAGAAATAATAATAATGGTGGGTACCTACAATATCAACAATTTTTCAAAACTATTTTAACTAAGAAACAACCCGTTGAAAAACAGGAGATATTGGGCAATTTTCAAACCGTACTCACTCGAGTTTTCCAACTTCGCGACCTTCTGGAAAGTCGGCTCTTCGTACAATTCCGACTTGACTTCCATGTCGTCGACTTGGTCGAGGAGACTGCCGGGCGGCCGTCCATCGTTCATCAAGGGTGACTGGTGGCGAATCCCCTCGGAGAACTGGGCAGGCTTCGCACCTCAGGGGGTCAACTCCCCGAAATAGAGTTGGAAGACAGGTGCGCGTTTATTAATTTTGATACCCAAACGAGGCCTTTGGCATCTGCACAGAATCACAAGAGGGCTAGGTCAATACACGGATGTTAGTCAAGGGCATGGCTGAGAGTCAGAAAAATAAATACTCTCTTCCCTTCCGACTACGATATTTTCGAACATTTAAAATTCCTAATTTACTTAGTACCTACAGTATATAGTTATCACTAATCAAGTACCCTTTGAACAGAAGAACGCCTGCCAAGTGGGTGTGGCACATAGCTTCCTCGTATTCATAACCAGATTATATAGATGATCCGATGCATAGTAGTTAATCTCAAAACACCAATCTCTAATTTGTCAAAAGACTGTTGTCATACGACGTTCGGTCAAACGACACTTTGTCAATACGACGTTTAGTCAAAAGACTGTTAGTCAAACGACTTTCGTCAAACCTTGTAAACTCAACTTTGTCCTAAGCTAGCGCTCAGCCTGAAGAGGCTAGTTTGCACACGCTTAGCTGAAGAGATCCGAAAGATCGAAACAAAGAACCAAACAAAACGATCGCCACTGAAAGTGGGAATATTTGAAACGTTTTGACTGAACCAAACGCGTTCTTGATGCAGAAGGGGCAGTCAGTTTTGTTCCAGTGTAGATGGGACTTTGGTCAATCGTTTTCGTCATACGCAGACTCATCAGCAACGCGAAGAAGCGTTGGAACGACTTGGATTTAAGCAAACTGCTTGTTTTAAGCTAAAAGCTTGTTTAGCAAACTTCTTGTTGTAAGCTAAAAGCTTGTTTCCGAAGAGTTTAAGACATTTGTCAAAAGACTGTTGTCATACGACGTTCGGTCAAACGACACTTTGTCAATACGACGTTTAGTCAAGAGACTTTTAGTCAAACGACTTTTAGGAAAAAGCTTTTAGCTTAAAACAAGCAGTTTGCTCAATCTCTAAGTACCTTCCACTACCCTCATAGGGGACCATCTACACACTAATCTGAACAATCCTGAGAAATTTCGTCGAAATCGGATGGAAAATGTAGAAGTTAAGGCTGTTACAAGGAATTCACGTTTGCGCATGCTGGGGGAGATGATTTTCATAGGGGACCATTTACAACATAATCCGCACAATCCCTTAAAATTTCATCGAAATCGGATGATAATTGTAGAAGTTATGGCTGTGGCAAGGATTTCATGACAGACACACAGACAGACAGACTCGGAACCAAAATTGCTCAGAAAGGTCTGAAAAGTAAAACGCGAGTGGAAATTTCGGTTTTGGAGAACTTTTTTTCAACCTAGAAAAGTGAAAAAGATTCCGCTACCTTGGTTTACTCAGAAGCAAAAAAGAAAATTTTGTGACGTTCACAGTAACATGACAATGGGGTATTTCGGTGGGTCAGAAATTCAGGTTTTTGACCTCAAATTTGGATTCGGCACCCTTGAAAACCTCTATACTCCAACTTTAAGCCCAATGATACTATAACATGTGGTAGAAAAATTAATTAAAGAAATCACACGTTTGAAAAAAGGGCGGGCTGCCATAAATGCACACACACTACGCCACGCGCGTGTGTGAGTAGTATTATGTAGTATCGAAGAGGTCCTCCAAGGGTTTCATCTCTTCTCTGTGCATGGATACTTTTTTTAAAGACAGTTTTGGCTAGCTACGTCACAATTGGGTAGCTACGTCACACCATTCAAACCTTCAACTTTCCTTAGCTTCTCTGATTTTTTAAAAACATTTTCTCGATGAACAGACCCCATTACCGTTATTCCTGAGCCATACTCTTTTGAAAAAAAAATTAAAATAATTGACTGAAATACCCCATGGTCACGAGTGGACTTCCGACATACTTAGTGCCTACTATTTATAATAGAAATTTGATCATTCAGAACTTGAGCTTCACATTCTTCATAACCGTAACCTCCATACTTGATTACGATTGAACAACTGTTCGTCAAAACCAGAGAAACGTCATTGCAACTATAAATAAATCAGAATTTAAGAAGACCGGAGAAAGTTTGGGAAAGGAAGATTTTTCGTTTTATATCCAGCGGTTCTGAAAGTTGAACTTCTACAACAGAAGATCGAATCCGGTCGACTTCAATTCACCCAGAGCCGAAATAATTCAAGGTATGACTAACATTGTTAGGATAGAAAACTGACTCCTGCCACTTAAGTGGAAGTAGCAACTTGACTTTTTTGCTAAAAATACTTACGGCAGTCACGTGAGGAATAGTGTTCCTGGCACCTTCGAAAGTACCTACCTAGGAAAGAAATCAATGTTCGAGGTAGGTATTAAGAATGTATTTAATGATAAGAAACACAGGTTGTCACGAATACTACCATTTAACTGGAATTCTTTTCACCATTTGTCCAACGAAATAAATTCGAACCCGCGACACCGAAAACGAACATTTCCTTTGCTGTTTTAACACTGAGGTGGACTGAGGGGTAGCTTTTAGGGTCGATATTTACATATAAACGACACATTTGGCAGCAATGATATTAAATCAACATTTTAGGAAGCCAGTAATATCTACCAAAGAAACCCAGCATAATGTTTTGCAAAAACCCATATTTGGGCCCAAGCATTACATGCCCCAAGTAGGAAACCTTGCACCTTTTTATTGTTGTCAGCAGTCGCGAGTTCCAGGGGATTCTCAGCATACGCCGGATCAGCCACATTTCAAAAGCCTCCAGCCGGTTAATATCCTTAACTTGTAGAGTCCAAGACTTCTCTCCATACAGAAGAATAGACCATACAGAGAATAGTGTAGCACTTCACTACACGCCAACGCAACGCGAAACTCAAATCCCGGCGACACAATATACTCTGCATGTTATTGAAGGCACCCTGAGCTATCTCAATCCGACCACGCAGCTTCAAGTGACCACGTCTCCGACACCCATTGGCCCAAGTACTTGAAACGAGCAACCTGCTCGATAAGTCGTCCGTCGACTGACAGTCACTACCTTGGATATAACCATCGCCAGGCCATATTTCCTGCAGGCAATAGCCACCCTGTCTAATAAAGCCTGAAGCTCAACCTCACAGTGTGCCAGCAGTACAGTGTCGTCGGCATATCGCAAATTGGAGACAGGCAATCCATTTATAGGGATACCGACATCACAATCATTCAGAGCCTCCTTGAACACCTGCTCGGAATAAATGTTAAAATGCAATGGAGACTAAGTACAGCCTTGCCGGACCCCCTTGGCCACTGATATCTGTTATGAGAGCAATCCATCCACTCGGACTTGCGCCTTTTGTCCCCAATACAGGTTCCTAATAATTAGGACTAATTATTAGTCTTAGATCCTTGAAATCCAGGCCCACTTCTTCCAGAATTCGAACAAGATAACGAGCCTCACGTTATCGAATGCCTTCTCAAAATCAATGAAACAGGCGTAGACTGTTGCTGGTCCAAACATTTTGACATTTTCATGTTTTTGCTTTGGCACATAAACTGAACAAGGCTTCTCTCGTTCCAAAAGCACTCCAAAACCCAAACTGAGTATCTCCAAGTTCTGCCTCCACCTTCTGCCAAAGCTGATAGTGCAAGACCCTCAACAGGAGAAAGATAAACTGCATAAATTAAAATGGGGGATTGCCAAGGACTACCCAATGTTGTGAGAGTTTGGGAAGTTGAAGAAGGTGGAAGAAATGGATGGAAGGAATTGCCTTTTAAATTTTGTCAGTTATACTTGCAAGGTTGTGCAATCCTTCATAGATGCTCCTCATAGTTAGACCTTCTTAAGCAACAGGTAACGGAAAATGGGTCCCCTATTACTTCAAAGCCACGAGATCGGATGGTTGGCTTCTCCATTTATGAGCACTCCAGCACGTCCCAGGCCTCCCTCCACAATAAGTATTGGCATGCTCCAACATGACTATACTCTTGTTAGCGTGATTCCTATGAAGCGCGATGGCTAAGAGTACCCACATACTCATCTTCCCATGGACAATTTGAAGAACGATTGGGACAGGCATCGTCATCATTAACTTGTCTCCGGTACTCTGTGGGCATCGTTCACCTACTACGTCTACTATTCCAAGTAGATACTTACTCTGTTTTGGAAAACAACAACGTAGCGAACTTACTGTAACGTACCTAACGATTGATTCTGCTCTACTAAAATTTGTCCAACAGCTATTAACAGTAAGATCGTATTTAAGTTCGGCATAGTACAGGGGATAACTTACTTGCTCCTGGAGTAACCAAATCCAGTAGTTCTGATAGCCTCAGCCGCTAGCTACCACACAAAACACATTTCTCTACCCAAAACCTTCACATTCTCAACCACTATCTCGTAATCCCGATCATCAGCCGCATTTTACGATCACTGCAGCAGTCAGGGACAGAGAACTTCGACGTTGTTGAAGTAGAATGTTATTGATGTCGTTTCTGTTGATGTTTTGAGCTGCATTTGGTTTGAGGAGATAATCGGCACATCGATATATCGATCTCGGTATGATCGATGTCTTGTACGTAGTTTTAAAAATATGCTACGCAGCTGGCGTATTGCTTCCGAGTCTATTTTAAAACACGACGATTCAAAACTTGTTTTTATAAAATTATATAATCTAAACTGGAGTAGGTATAAATCCCCGTATTTTGGACCA
This sequence comes from Apolygus lucorum, assembly GCA_009739505.2. Classification (NCBI taxonomy): domain Eukaryota; kingdom Metazoa; phylum Arthropoda; class Insecta; order Hemiptera; family Miridae; genus Apolygus; species Apolygus lucorum. The sequence goes on from CM019169.2 coordinate 41,302,077, forward strand.
CACGCCCTGTGCTGGAATCAAAATTTCTGATGTTTTATTCGATGGTGACTATCGATGGTTTCAAAACGATAGTCATCCGTACCATGGATTCTCCTGTTATCACGTAGCATCCACGACCCGGCCGGGATATGAGTGGATACTACAAGATAAGGCGGCTTCCCTTTCCAGCATCCACCGGACTACCCCACTCGATTTTCGCCCAATCGGAGGCCTCCACGCTCTTGTGCCACGTAAAACCCAGCGCAGCTCAACATCAAAATCGACAAACCTCTCCTCCACAACTTCTTTCGTCTCCCCAACACCCGTTTCGGACGAGTTCCAGGCCGGGGAAATCGCCCTTTTTCATCATCCCGATTAGGACTTTCCCCCACCGGTTAATTAGCCCGTAATCCGCATTTTATATTTCTTTTCACAAGGTATAAACTACCCCGATTTTCCCCGCAAGAAACGATCATGTTCCGGTTCGCGGCGGCCCTCCTGTTGCCAGCTTTGGTCTTGTGTTCGACGGACATCAAGGAAGAAGACGGAGTTTTGGTGCTCACTAAAGGGAACTTCGAAACAGCCATCGACACCCACAAGAACATCCTCGTCGAATTTTGTGAGTAAAACATCTCTCCTTCCATTCATGAGAAAAATCCATTGTTTCAGCTCGCTATCGTAAACAATGTTGAAACAACTGTCCCCACAATGAGGTTTATTGACCTCCTGACATTGACCTTCCAGTAGGCTGATTACGTACCTAAAACAAATTTTGGGACTTTGAAGTTTTTGTACTTTTACGTGCAATGAATTTAGACTAGTTATTCAAGTACGTATTCAATATTGAACACAGTAGTGTGGTCTAGTTCTGTTCAAGATGTTACATTAACTGTGTATATCGCTGTATCACATGGTATATTATTTCCTCATTTTGCTTTTATTTTACCTTATACAAAGGCATTAGAGTACCTTGTAAGGTACAATACTTGGTTAGGGGGACTCTGGGATCATGTCATCACTTGATGACACTTTCAGTGCGTGAAATCGTGACCTACCCCCCGCATGCGTCATTTCATTTCAGAAGGAACACAAGTCAGCCTAGAAGTGGGCTCATTTGAAGACTGCAGGGGAAGAACGCACCATGTCCCATTTTGTAAACTTTTCAGGAAATCATTTTTTCCGGCAAAAACCCAATATTCGAATTTGGTCGATACAATTTTAAAAACGTCTGCTAAGTGGGTGTGGCACATAGCTTCCTCGTATCCATAACCCGATTACATAGATGATCCGATGCATAGTAGTTAATCTCAAAACACCAATCTCTAAGTACCTTTCACTACCCTCATAGGGGACCATCTACACGCTAATCTGGACAATCCTAGAAAATTTCATCAAATTCGGATGAAAAATGTAAATGGTATGGCTGTTACAAGGATTTTACGTATGCGCATGCTAAGAGGCTTTTATAAATTTTAAGGCCTTGATTTTCATTGGAGACCATCTACAACCTAATCAGCGTAATCCCTGAAAATTTCATCGAAATCGGGTAGAAAATGTGGAAGTTATGGCCGTTTCAAGGAATTCACGTTTGCGCATGCGCAGTCGCTTCTATCAGTCCGGGGATGATGATTTTCATAAAGAACCGTCTACACACCAACCCGCACAATCCCTGAGAATTTCATTGAAATCGGACGGAAAATGTCGAAGTTATGGCCGTTACAAGGAATTCGCGTTTGCGCATGCGCAGTCGCTTCCATCAGTCCGGGGATGATGATTTTCATAGGAGACCGTCTACACACCAACCCGCACAATCCCTGAAAATTTCATTGAAATCGAACGGAAAATGTAGAAGTTATGGCCGTTTCAAGGAATTCACGTTTGCGCATGCGCAGTCGCTTCTATCAGTCCGGGGATGATGATTTTCATAGGGGACCGTCTATACACCAACCCGCACAATCCCTGAAATTTTCATTGAAATCGGACAATAACTTCGTATAGTTATGCGCGTTACAAGGAAATCATCACAGACACACACACAGACAGACACACAGACACTGAACCAAAATTGTTCAGAAAGGTCTAAAACGCAAAACGCGAGTGAAAATTTTTATTTTGGAGAACTTTTTTTTTCGTCCTTGAAAAGTGAAAACAAAGCTTCCGCCACCTTGGTAGACTCGGAAGCAAAAAATGGAATTTGTATCTCAGCGTACTGTAGAATGCGGTGGTACAATCAAAACTACTGCAAAAAGTATTTTAAAGCTCCATATTGCTATCCAAAGTTGCAAAGGTCCATCTGTACAGGGGAAGAACGCACCATGAACGTGTATTGCTGGTTTTATTCATAGTATCCTACCATAAGATTTCTCTCTCTATCAGGGCATAACGGTTTCGTGACATTTTAATAATATATATATCATTATATTATAATGATTTGGTATTTTCAAAAGTTCACTCACGAAGAAGTTTTGCAAAATATTTTAATAGAATAAAATCCAGGAAATTCATTTTTGTTTCACCGTTTTCAAGAAAACAAATACTAGTCTCATATAAACTTATTGGTATGAAGAAAATAATAGTGATCCCTGCTAACAATCGAAAATAATACTGTGAAACCCAGGAAAACCGCATGAATGCGTGAATCACAGAGATCCATCAGGTAGGGGAATACGACCTGGGGGAGGGAGCCCGAAAGTTGGCACGTTGTTCCCCGGTTGCGCTCGGCTTGGTGCGTTCTTCCCCTGTGCGATCGTTTCTCGCATTTTTCTCCTATATTGGATCGTTTTTGCCCATTTTGGTTGTCACCATCGAGTCCGCCGTGGAAAAATCTATAAGAAACCGTCATAACCTATTTTTCGCAAAAAATCGACTTAGTGCGTTCTTCCCCTGTGGTCTTCATTTGTGAGCCTGGCGTGAATTATGATGCTTGTGGTCATATTCGACAGATTTCGTGCCATAGTATATAGGTACTGATTGGCATATAGAGAGATTTCTTGCATTGATACTGAACGAGGGAAGAACACTGGGAGGTTCAAAGAAATTGTACGGGACTCGTATGCATGTGGGGAAGTATCACTACTTCACTTGCTTTGGTCGTATCCAAGTCGAACCACCCGAGCTTGGAAAGAGGTGGTTGGGATGTCATCGTGGGTAGCTTGCCATCGGACAATAGCAGTTCTATTCAAGGTTACTAAAGCCATTTTTTCTTCCATCCGACGTTTTTCTGTTGTATAATTTTCCTTCACCGGTTTGCCTATCGATGATCATCTCGTTTAGTCATCAACACGAATGTTATACCATTCAACATATGTTGCTATATTTCATCCAGTTTTATTGGTCATTCAGATTCATTTCAACAAAATTAACGGTGAAATGATGTACCTAACTGCATAGTCTAGTCATCAGCATATAGTTGTTCAAAAAATACTAAATAGAAACCTATGAATAATTGGGTGACTGTGTTGATACATCCATGCAAATTTAAATTTTCATTTGATATCGAATTGAAGATTACTGACACGTTGGCTGCGGGAGCCCATTCCCGAGTTTCGCCGTGTCCTGAAACTTTTTTTTCGAGAAAATCAGCGCCTAATGCAGGTTTTCCTTCGCTTCTGCGCATAATTATGACAAAACAAAAAAATCGCATTTTTTTTTCGTCAAATTAATTTTTTATTTTTGACGCTGCTACTATTATGACAAAACGCGGCTCCTGTTTTGTTTTTCCCTAAGTTGTTAAAATATATATGCAATAAAAAAAAATTTCGTCAAATTAGGGCGGAATTCATAGACAAGGCTTGAATGTGAGCGAGCACATTTGAGTTGAGGGTCAGCCTCGACTCAACAGTCCGTATTCATTGTTGATTGAGACGGCCCACTTAAGTGTTGTGGTCGCCTGAGTGCACACTGAGCCTGAGGGGACAGATATCGCACTGAGTGCTCCCTCAGGGCGCCCTCAAATCTTGTCTATGAATACGATTGAGTGCCCGCCAACCCTTATCGATGCATTTGAGGGTACGGTCAGACTTAAGTAACGACTATGAATTCCGCCCTTAATTTTTTATTTTTGACGCGGCTACTATTATGACAAAACGCGGCTCCTGTTTTGTTTTTCCCTAAGTTGTTAAAATATACCTATGTACAATACTAAAATAAATTTATTACCCGTCTATCATCCGGGCCAGGAATTTTTGCGAATTCCGGCGAGGAATTTTGCTCGGTGCCTGCAGAAACGAGTATTACTCGTATAGACTAGACCCGCACAGCACCAACCTCTGTACAAAACACCCTCTTTCCTGCAGTTTCTTCGTCTTCCTCCGAAGTTCAAAGAGATAGAAACGATTTATTCTTACTCAGGAGGTGTTGAGGAGCAAAACCACGTAAGGATTTTTTTTTAAATGCCTCAGACGAAAATATTCAAGAAAATCGATTCTTCAACTTCAAATGATTGGTAATTGAAAAATATCCCATCCATCTAAAGCTAGGTACCTAAATCAGCTAAAGGTACCAGTCCGTTAAGAAATCAATGTAGATCGAGATTCAACATCGATTACAATATTGAAATCGAAATCTGCGCATAATTATGACAAAACTTTTTTTTTCGTCAAATTAATTTTTTAGATTTCCTTTTAATTTTGCTCGGCGCCTGCAGAATCGAGTAATGCGCGTATAGACTAGACCCGCACAGCACCAACCTCTGTAGAAAACACCCCCTTTCCTGACAGTTTCTTCGTCTTCCTCCGAAGTTCAAAGAGATAGAAACGATTTATTCTTACTCAGGAGGTGTTGAGGAGCAAAACCATAAGGATCTTTTTTTAAATGCCTCATATTCAAGAAAATCGATTTTTCAACTTCCAATGATTGGTAATTGAAGAATATCTCATCTATCGTGGAGCTGAAGGTACCAGTCCGTTAAGAAATCAATAGAGATCGAGATTCAACATCGATTACAATATTAAAATCGAAATTAGGCTGAGGAGCAATCGAAAACCACCGTCATGTCAGATGCTTTTCATGATTACCTGTTCATCATCCCGCACCTGTGTTAAATAAGATTTCGTGGGATTGTCAACATCGACGAAATGCTAAAGTTGTACTCTTCTAGTCACGGGTCCACCTGTACCTACCTAGTGTGGGTAGGATGGTTGTGTCACTCCAGAGGAGATTTCTCACCCTCAGAAAGTTCCAAAATGTCCCAAGGGTCAATATTTATCATAATATGATGGTCTTGGATCGCAATAAACACTTTTGTTGAGGTTTGTACGTGCAGAAAGTATTTTCAATTACAGCTTTCAATGAGGAATTTCACCAAGTCGGAATTTCCTATTTTTGACCCCCAAATCGGATTCAGCATCTCGAAAAAAAAACCCTACGGCAAACTTTCAGCCCGAACTTCCTAATTTACGAATAAACAAAACAGTGTAGAAAATATGAACGTTTAAAAAAACCGGGAGGATGACGTCAACTTGGAATAGTTCATTTACGGCCGCTTGAAGCGCTGAGATCGTGAAATCTATAGTCCTCAGATGGAATTTTTCACAAAACCGGTGAAAATCGAAATCGAAAAACTGAAGAAAAAAAAGTAGAAACAGTAAGATGGGGAAAATTAGGTTTCCCCTGTTTTTGTTCGATAACTTTCCTCTTAGATAAGAGGTCCGTTTTCCCGGTTATTTTTTGAAATCGTAAATTTTGATTGTCTCCCAAAAATAACAGGAGACTTATTTTCCGAAATCAACCCGATTTTCATCTATCCCACTCCATTAACTATTCAGGAAAAATGCAAACAGAATTCGGTGAAATTCCTCATTGCCTACAGCAATATTTTTCTTCTTGAAATTTGGAAATTCATTTCATTCTGGAGTACTTCCTGGACTCTTGAGTTTTCGGAAGCTGTCGATCATCGATTTGCAGAAGTTTATTGCTTTCGATCGATTACCCTGACGAATTTGAAAAAAAATATTTATCAAAGTTTTGTGCGTAACAGTTTCAAGTTGTGCAAAAATTAGTTGAAAATTGGTTGTTCAAAACTAGCGTATAGGCTACACGTAGCGTTCTTTTTTTAGCCCAATGTATAATTTCAAGATAGCTTAGGTAGCTAAACATGTTTTTTAAATTAATTATTATGAACTTATTCAAGTAGTGTTTGGAGGGTAATTATCGTCAATGGCGCTAAAATATCATTCGGGTTGTGTTAGTGCAATTGATTATGATTATCGTGATGATCAAATCTACGCTATAAGTACCTCAGTGGAGTTACATACGTAGCATCATCCGGAGGTACATAATGGGGAATTTGCCTCACATTTTTTTTTTCTTTTTTTCGAATGAGGGTTTATTTTTATGGAATAAAACCATAGTGAGCTGCTCGAAAACGCATCCAAAAAATTTAGAGAATTTAAGGAAGATGGAAATTTTGAATGTGGTGGCAATGTGTAAGAGGCAGCCATGTTTGAAACGTGACGGATATTCTACCAATCTGACTTCAAAGGAGGTTCTGTGGCGCTTACCACAGAAGCGGAACATACACGAACCTTTAGCTTCCGAGTAGTGAAGAGTGTGCCGCGAACTGGCAGGAAGAACCCTGACACGAAAGTGACCAAAAGAAACAATATTACTCACTTTTTTACAATACGAATCTACCTACTAGTTTATCAAGCATTATTAGTCTTCATCTTCTCTTATTTAGTTTCAAGATTTGAATCACATCATTCGAGTAGCCATTTCACTGGATCGTTTTGTGTGGCGGTGCTAGAACTCTGTCTGTTGTCAGAGTTGTTTTCGCGTCGTTTTTTTTTTTTTTTTTTCGTATGACGTCAACAATATTCCTCGATTTTCGCGGTGTTTTGTAACTGAGGCTTCACTTGTTAAGTCATTTTCTCCTACAGTAATTTTTTCCCCTTGGTTATTCCTAGTGTTAAACGTTATTCTAGGGCCCTATTATAGGATTTGACTTGAAATTCTAGAATCTAAAATTGAGGCAAATTCCCCATTAAGTAGGCGAATGGATTCATTAGAGGTTAATAGAAGTTGCTGAGCTACTCTTAATATTCATCAATTCATTTTAGGAAAACTTCTAGCTGGAAAACTGACATAATTTTCAATTTGCCAAGTGTGTAGATTTATCTGTCTGTTTGAACACGAACGATTGGGAGCTTACGTGTCTTTGTTGAGCTTTTGCAACGCACTCACCGATAGCCACGACACCCTTCAAAAGGTGAAAGTAGAGAATCTTCGCCGGCTCTGACTCCTATCTCGTGGAGGCCACTCCTTCCGCCACGTCGGTCTTGCCGGCCGGTCCCACCGGTGACGACACTCCACCTCAACTCTGTTCGATTTTACGTTACTTGTGCTCGTCAGGGAGTCTACCTAAAATTTGTGGTTCAACTTCCTCAAGATCATTGAAATGCAGTTTATGGAAACACTGAAAATACAATCGAGCTGGTATAACTGTCCACATATGGAGTCAAAGTTGTCCTTGTCAGCCTGGTTTTGATTTTACCCACGATGTGCGGCTACCGAAAATCATGTTGGAATTCGGTGAGGATCACGTGTGGGGAATCTCCTACGAAGAGGAGCTACTTGGTACCCTCCCTGTTTGAGAACTTTTCCTGTCTAACGTCCACCATCTGGAAATATGACGATTCGATCTTGAGTGTTTGCTTTAACGCATGGTCAATGGATGAAATAGGGTGTCCAGCGACCGGGAAAACCTGGAATACTTGGGAAATATTACTCTGCTGAAAAAATCAGAGAAAATTTATAGAATTTAATTTTTCTCCCGAAAAAAACTTGAGCTCCAAACATTCTGTGGTAGGTTTCGTCAGTCTGGGTGAGAAAAGTAGTACTGTTTTAGTAGTATTTTTCAATTTATAGATGATCCAAGTGTACAAAATTTTCTCAACCATAATTATTTAAAAAATAGATGTCTAAAAAAGTACATTTTCGTTATTACAATTTATAATGCCGTTGCAATAGCTTAATTTTTCTCGAAAGTTTGTTAAAAGTGTTGATAAGGCCACACTTGCAGCTAATTGATGCTAACCGTCACTGCGTACCGGTGTCTCTTCAACTTACTATTCTGATTCAGGTTGCCTTTTAATAATGAGATTCTGCTTCCTAATCTACCAAGGTAGCAGCCTTGTTTTTACGTTCCAAGGTTGAAAATGTCTCCAAAATCCAAATTCCCACTCGCGTTTTACTTTTAAGGCCTTCCTGAACAATTTTGGTTCCCTCTCTGTCTGTTTGTCATGAAATCCTTGTAACGGGCAAAATTATACGAAGTTATAGTGCGATTTCGATGAAAATTTCAGGAATTGTGTGATTTGGCGGGTAAATGGTCCTTTTAAAGAGGGTAGTGCAGCTACTAAGCATCGGATAATCTTCCTGTACGTTTAATGAAACGATGAAGCTACGTGCCTCACCATATGCATCTGCTTCTCAAGTAGTGCTTTTTCATTTCAAAATGTCCTTGAAAACCTGAAGTTTGAGAAAATGTGGTCACATTTTTATTTATATTTTAGTTTATATAGAACCCTGAAAACAACGAATATTGACCCTGGAAAAATCAGTTTTTTTAAAAAATTGGGAATCGCTAGACACCCTGCTGAAATCTATTATCAAATCCCAATAAAATTAACGGAAAAAACAAAGTCACACGTTTAGTGGGTTAATGCAAGATTCAAGGATTTCATGTTTGGGAAAGAGCATCGTACGCCGTTGATCTTACTGCGTTGAAATTTGTCGTGGATCACAGAAAGGACAGTTGAGATGAACATTTTGTTAAAATTGGACTCGTGATTACCAGGATTTAACAATGGGGTATTTCAGTCAATTTTTTTAATTTTTTTTTCTAAAGAGTATGGCTCAGGAATGACGGTAATTGGGTCTGTTCGTCGAGAAAATGTTTTTAAAAAATCAGAGAAGCTAAGGAAAGTTGAAGATTTGAATGGTGTGAGGTAGCTAGCCAATCGTGACATAGCTAGCCAACTGTCTTTGAAAAAGTATCCATGCACAGAAACCCCTCTTGGATACTACAAAATTCTACTCACACACGCGTGCGGCGTAGTCTGGGGCGTAGTCCTTGCCTAGTGTGCCTTTTTCAAACGTGTGATCTCTTTAATTAATTTTTCTACCACAAGTTATAGTATCATTGGGCTTAAAAGTTGGAGTATATAGGTTTTCGAAGGTGCTGAATCCAAATTTGAGGACAAAAACCTGAATTTCCGACCCACCGAAATACCCCATTTTTCGTTTGTGCCGACAAGGATTTGACCCTAAAAAGATCACACAAATTTGATAAAAAATTATTGAGGTAGTTTCCTATTTTACTATGTCAACGGATTGGGAGTGGAGTGGAGTTCACTTAATTATCAACTCCTTCTTTGACGAGCTTTCGGTAACTTTATTGCCTTCCTCAGGGCTCGAAGGATGATTAGTCAGTGAGCAAGCAAACCAAGCGTCAATTTGAAATGTTCTGGTGGAGATGCCACCATAATAAATTATTAACGATTAAATTATAAGGTATCTTTGATAATTATAGTTGACGCTTGGTATGGTCGCTCACTGAGTAAACCATCCTTCGAGCCCTGAAGAAGGCAATTAAGTAAGTTGATAATTCAATGGACCCCATTCCAGGGATGTCCGATACTTCAAAAGTATCGATATAATATCGTATCGATACATCCAGATATGTTGAAGTATCGATACTTTTCTTTACTTTCACAAAAATGGGTGAAAATGTCGTTTAAGTTTCTATCCATCAGTGTGACATCTCTCCATCGCGAGGATAATAATGAATATAGAATGATCAAAGCAATAATTTTTATTTAAATATAACAACGAATGAACAAAACAATAAATTTTATTTAAAACTTTTTAGGACGTCCCACAGTAAGACTTGGGCGTCCTTATGCGATCGATCTGGGGTGAAGTTGGACAACACTCAGCAGAAGAAAAAAAAATAACCACACAGTATTCCGTTTTAGACCATTCAGAATCCAAATCCGCGAAAAAACCATAGGTGTATGTCTGTGGGTGTGTATGTGTGTGTGTAACAAAATCTTGTGTACTCTGCACAGGCCTTAGTTCTCAACCGATTTTCCTGGTTCTTTTTTGTTCGTCGCGGAAAACTATCTAGTTGTGCACTACGTCGCCGGAATTTCGAATTTTGCCTTGAAAGGGGGGGTTAATGCTCGAAAAACGTGCGTTTTTGGGCATAATCTTGTGTACTCTGCCCAGGCCTTAGATCTCAAACGATTTTCGTGGTTCTTTTTTCGTTTGACGCGGAATACTATCTAGTTGTGCACTACGGCGCCGGAATTTTGGATTTTGCTTTTTAAGAGGGGGAAAAGGGGGTTAATGCATAAAAAACGTGCGTTTGCGTGCATAATCTTGTAAACTCTGCCCAGGCCTCAATTTCCAACCGATTTGACCTCAAATAACTTCCGAGTTGTACATGATTTTACCAGAGTACCGAAATTCGCAAGGGGAGGAGGTGAGTGGGGGGATAATATTCACAAAATATCCGATTTTTCAATATTTTGGTTCCTTTACTGCTTACTAATTGTACCCAAGCTTTGAAATTGAGGAAAAATTCTCATTATACCTCCGAATTTTCATGAATTATTCTCTGTACCACCATGGTGCCAGGACACCATAAACCGCTTATTTCGTGTTTTTTTTTTTTTTTTTTTTTTGTTTCACCTTGAATACGGATGTGAACTTCGACGGACTGCCTACCAAAACTAACAGATGAAAGTTCAATGTTACGACGTATTTCCGCTTTGGTGCCAGACTGGCACCATTGGTGGTTGGGGGGGGGGGGGGGGGGGGTGAACTCGAATTCGCATGTTGGGTATCGTAGATCATAGATTTTAAAATGCTCTTCAGATTCGAGGCTCCCATGCCGCTAGAAATGTTATGGTGGATAATGGTGGGGGGGGGGTCAGTATTTCTTGCCTAAAGTAATAAACAAATTACATCGAGTGAAACAGTTTTATCACTTACCAACTGGTTAACTGATCTAATGCTTATCCAATGGGACGTCCCCTGGAATGCATGCATTACTAAACAATATGTTTTGTTCAGGCATTTGTTTTTGTATTGGACTTGGTTGGGTTAACATTTTGGTGGTCCTTCCTAGATGATGGAGGACAGCAAGTTATCTATCATAGAGAGCTGAAGGTGGTGGTTCATCATCTTTGTTTAATTTGCTGAAGTTTGTTGGTCTCCCAAAAATCTACGTTGAGATATAGGTACTGTCAAGTAGGTACCTTAATGGCGTAGGTGTTGAAACAGATAAGATGTGAGAGATAATAAAGGTATGTATCGATACTTTTTTCAAGAATAATCGATACTTTGGGGATATCCCTACTCCATTCCTAATCCGTTGACTCTGTTGGGTCGATCTACGTATATTCGAGTTTGAAGATGTGTGAGGGGTAATAGTTTCAAAGGTGCTCTAGTATTTATTTACGGTATGCCTTGCGATTGAAGGGGGTCTCAGTCGGTCGCTGTTCGTTCCGGATTAGTATTTCCCTCAATTACCGGCGCTCAAACTTTAAAAATTGTATCTAAATTTGAAATTTTCAAGGATTTTTTAAATTCATTAGTGCATCAGCCTAGGAAATTGAAAAACTAAAAGATTACAATAATTGTTGGCGAAAATGGAAAAACCTAACTGATTAAACAGTTTTTACCATTTTTCGCCAACAATAATTGCGGCTGGAATCATCAAAATCGAGCAATAATTATTATTGTTCGATTTTGATGATTCCAGCCGCAATATTTTAGTGTTTCAATTACCCTGGCTGATGCACTAATGAATTTCTAAAATCGTTGAAAATTTGAAATTTAAGTACAATGTTTAAAGTTTTAGCGCCGGTTATTTCGTGAAATACTAACCCGGAACTTGCGACAGACTGAGACCCCCTAAATAATATCATATCGCAAGGCATTACGTTGATACTTGAGCACATTTGGAACTATCGAAGAGAAGTAGGGACTCATCATGAAATTGCAAAAAATCTTCTTATTTCTATTCAGGCACCAACTCCCACACTCACTTCGTAGTTCATAGCAACACAGATTTCCATTTTGCCTTCAGTACAAGGACGCAATAATGAATTATTAGGAAAAGACGATGATCAAAATTCTAGAATGAAAAATTATACTGATAGAAAACCCTAGTAGGTATCCGGTAAGGTTGCCTGAAGCTACATCGCACATTTCTAGGTAGTTGGCGACACCTGAAGCCTCCTCGACACTCGTTTACGTTTTTGACCTTGCGAAGAGGGCGATTATGCGAGCGAAGCGGAAAATAATATCAGCACGGTACGATGGCTCCACGTGGATCTCAAATCTACTTTCAATTACCAACTTAAATACAACGAGGAAAACCCGTTTTTATTACCTATTCTGAAAGACCAGTTTTCACCTGTTTCGGGCTTAACCTTTGGTGTGTATAAAGTGTCTGACAGACACGAGTGAAATTTCAGTGAAGCATGTTGACAGCAGTGAGCATCTACAATATTCCAGGCGCTCAGTACTCCCCCCCCCCCCCTCTGCAGAAGGTCCCATTCCAAACCTTCAGCTGTGATCTAAACTTTGTTCCTAAATTCCACCAAATTTGCGAGATTAATTTTTGTTCAGATGGCTTCCGAGTTCCATGTTATTTCACCAGAGTATTGAAATCACGAAGGGAAGGGGGCGAGTGGGGTACAATGTTCAAAAAATATACGATTTTTCAATATTTCGGTATTCAGATAGAGGGTTCATACTCACCAGGTGTTAAAGTTGCATAAGGCATGATTTGAGTCATTTCACCGATTTGATGGGCACAAAACGTATTGTTTAGTAAAGCAAGCATTCCAGGGGATAAGCAGTTCCATTGGATAAGCATTACAATCTATTTAAACCTGTGTTGGTAAGCAATACAACACGCATTTTTATTACACAACTACATAATTGGTGCAATCAAGTATTGGGGAAAAAAAATAAATGAAATGACTATTCATTTTTATTACATTTTAAATTATTAAATTTTATTATAGAATTTAATTTTTAATTATTTGGTGTTTTATTTGATTTGCTAAAATTGTTTTATGATTTTCCTTTCGAATCGGAGAAGTTTCAGAACCATAAGTGAGCACTGGCCTGATTAGCGTTTTATACAAACGGAGTTTCGTTGCTCGCGACAGGATCTTACTCTTCATATGCCGGACTAGACCAAAGTAGCATTAAATGCCAAACAAATTTTCAACAAATTGTACAATTTTTAATTATTTTTCAATTTCATAATCTTATTTTCCTACCTGCAGTATGTTTACAAATTGTACAATTTGTAATTATTTTTCAATTTCGTAATTTTATAATTTTATTTTGTAATTTCAAACGTAGCCAAAACAAATTTTCCATACATCTACTTTGAATACATACATAAATTATGCAATTGAAATGAATTATGTATGAATCTACTTTCAATTTATGTATGTTTACAAATTGTACAATTTGTAATTATTTTTCAATGTCATAATTTTATTTTATAATTTCAAACATAGCCAAAACAAATTTTGTTGGCTGCTATGTCTCTCCTTTGAATTTCTGCATTCATATTGCTGTCTTTGGTTACCAAGGAGCCAAGGTAGACAAACTCCTGGACTCTTTCAAAGGGCTGGACTCTTTCATCCAGGATCCGGCCCGGAGGCCTTTCTTGGGGGCTCGTCACCATAATATATAATACTTTGTCTTGGACTGACTCACCACCAGTCCCATCCTCGCAGCCGCTGCTCTCAATTTGGTGAATGCTGAGCTCAGAGCATTAGAATTTCTTCCGACTACATCTATATCATCTGCATATCCCGATATTTGTGAGAAGCGATTGGAGATGGTCCAGTCCACTTGGATACACGATTTTCTCACTGCCCACTCCAATGAAAAATTGAAAAGCAGGCAAGCCAAGCTATCACCCCGCCTCAGACCCTGGGAATTTCACCATGTCGGAATTTCCTTTTTTGACCCCAAAATCGGATTCAGCACCTCAAAAAAACTTTCAGCCCGTACTTCCTAATTTACGAATAAACAAAACAGTGTAGAAAATATGAACGTTTAAAAAAACCGGGAGGATGACGTCAACCTGGAATAGTTCATTTACGGCCGCTTGAAGCGCTGAGATCGTGAAATCTATTGTCCCCAGATGCAACATTTCACAAACCAGTAAAGTTCGAAATCGAAAAACACTAGAGAAGAATAGAAAAAGCAAGATGGGGAAAATTAGGTTTCCCCTGTTTTTGTTTGATAACTTTCCTCTTAGATAACACGATTTTGTCGTTGGACACCCTGTCATGTTATGAGACTGAGAATGTTGGAAGTCACTCTTCATAGGAGATCCTTTGCTTTATCAGCAGTCTGAATCGGGAAGTAAGTGCAGCGTTGCCAAGTCTTCTCTGTGTTGACTATCGCTGAGGTTTTTATTCGATAACTTGCTCGATTTTTCCGCTTCTGACTCTCGGAGGCCGCTACGACCACCGACTTCGACATTTTGATACTTCGTCGAGGCCTCGAAAGCCGGAACTCCTCGTTGAACCTGACATTTCCGACGTGAGTGTCGCCATCGTGTCAAACTCACCTTTTACAATCTCCATCCGCCCCTTCAAAAGGCTGTGATTCTTGAAGTTCACATTTCCAAAGCAAAATCATTTTGATGATCAGTTCGTCCCTATCTACTTTCCTCCTTCGATCGTGAATACAAAAATTGTGCAATTCGTTTTTAAATTGATGAAATGTACTCATAATGACAGATATTTTTATTTGGCACAATTTTTTACACTTTCACAATAAGATAAATTCATGAAGCGATGCGATTTGCTCAGATTTCATACCCGACGTTAGGCTTGGCCCGTGTTGCAGGGTAGGATCTTCATAAAATCGCTCCATCTCTGTGATCAATTTCTACAGTGTTTCCTTGAAAACTGCCAGTGTAATAATTCAAAAAAATCTGAAAAAATAGTTTGTATTCTCCCACATCTTATGAACAGTATCCTATATCAAACTTTGAAATTTCGTTGCATTAAGCTCATTTAAAAAAAATTAAATTGATCAGTATCACCCCCCACATAGGGGGTGATAGTGATCACTAATTTAAAATCGAACAAAACGCTTCTGACGAGTGTCTAGGGGGTGGTACTGATCACTGTTGAAGAAAAAAAAATGTTTTTCAGTTCCCTGAGGAAAAAAACCACTAACAACTCATTTCAGAACAATTTTTATTGAAAAACTAATGAAATCCAACTCTTTAATCACTTATTGATAGTTTCGGGGCATTTCGGCCGTGATCTCTATCACCCCCTGAAAATGATTTTTTTTTTGTTTTTAACAGATAACCAACTGTAGTAACACGGAAAAAACAAACTAATTGCAGATATTTCATGCTTACCTCTAGTAGAAACAAAATCTTTTCGCTAGAACCTCACCATACAACACCCGACACCGGCACAACAGAAGTTGCAATCACAATGTCAGCTAAGCCCGATTTTGAGATTTGTTATTTCCTTATCCTACCTTATTTCCTTAGGCTACCATGGTAACCTAGACTATCGGGCGGGAACGATATCCCCCCAGAGAAAACATTGTTACGAACACATAACACGACTTAACTTTTCATTTAGGACTGTGTGGAGCGCTGCAATCGCATGCAAATAAAAAAGGCGTGTTGATCAGTATCACCCCAGCATATCAGTATCACCCCAGTCCACGGTACCTACTATACAGCAGGTACAGTAATAAGTAAATGACTAAACAATACATTACAAAATAATGAAGAATTTGACCGACCAACCTCTGCTAGTCGACCCACATTTTGACCCAACTTTCATTGCTCTTATTTATTCTCCCAAAAATCCTCCGAAAATCAAACAAAAGCAAGGATTGTTATATCTTCATGAAACTTTCATATCTTTATTACTAGTCTTGAAAGTTAAAACCGTAACTTATTCGCGATCTCCCTTTACACCTTTTTAAACGATCGAAACTTCATTGTTCTCTCATTCCATTTGGTTTTAAAAGTTGCGAAATTCCAGGAAACAACTTTTATGACTTGGTGCAACGTAGATAGTAGAGGTTTTACATACATTTTTACGACCCATGAAGAATTAATATTCCGCCGGGGTTCCGAAAGATTCAGTTTATACAGTTGTTAGTCAATCAACTTCAACTACCAAATTTTCTGGTAGAACTTTCGTGTTTACTGGACGGTTTTAGTATTCTAAATTATCAACTTCTTAACACCTTGGTACCTACATATTTAAATTTCGTCGTTTTGTTCTTGTGGTTTTCCTACGCTGGAAGATACAAAGTTTCTTCTTCGACCTAAAACGTTCATAAATAAAGTCAGGGTTTCTTTCTTTGATTACTAACCTACCTCGTGCGTTAAGTGTCGTTTCTTGGTAGATTTTAGAATAGATTTGGAATACAATTGTACTGAACCCATCAAAACTCAATTTTTATGATAAGCCAACCACCACTGAGAAGTCGATGTTAAGAAGGACTTGACGTCCCATTAGAACTAATGGTTTTGCCATTGGGCATCTCATGAGAAGGACTGGGATTCATGAAATCTGGAAATCTGTTATTCTCTTTGAATGTCCTTCTTCGAGAGAAAGTAGCGGAAACGTGATTATTGCCCTTCACTTTTACCATTTTCGCTGTTCGGTCGGTTATTCTCCATTAGAGCTTCTCAAATACCTGTCTTATCTCTACTTTGTCGATTCATTTCCGACGTTGACATTTAATTGACTGGTGAGTATAAACCAGTAGGTTGACCTTGTTGACTACCTGCATCTGCTTTCATTCCAAGTAGCGTAAATTATCATTTTTAACTGCTCGTCTGAAATTCAAAGAGTGGAATATATCATATTATTTAATTTTTACGTTTCATCGAATTTTCGAAAAAAATTTAACTAGGTATTGCAAACAACGTAAAACTTTTAACACGAACAATTTCTGAAATTTTGAAAATCTTCATTAAAATCCATTTTGAGATGTTCTAGAACAATTCCTGAAGTTCAACACTTTTATATATACGAGTATTTCCTTCTCTATTCATCTGGAGGTTGGGTTGACTAAACTGGACTTGTTCTCTGTATTATCTTGTATATTTCTCTCATTACGTAAGAAACATTTTGAGTCAGTAATTGGTTGAATGAGGAGGTAAGTTTTCGACAACTTTGAGAAGCTTCAATTTCAGATCCTAGGAAAAGCAAACTACTTTTGGTTTTGTTTCGATTTCCATAAGTTCTACAATTAAAGCTTGCTGGTTCTACCCTTCTGCCACTGTTTTGCTGCAAAGCACTCAGCCAATTTAAGTGGTACTGACATTGTACCACTGATCCTCTGCAGCCATGAATGTTCAAGTTTCTCTTTGATCAACGAGTAATTAATTAATCGCTCGTGAACACTCGGTGGGAGGAATCATGTCTTCCAAAGAAAACAATTCTTTGATTATACAACGAATGAAAAGAAAAATGTCTATAACTCTTCACCAACTCGACATATTGTTATTTTATGACAAAGCTGGTTTAGCGCGAGCATCAGTGAGGAATACTTTACATAGTTGGACTTATGTAGTTACATGTAGTTACATAGTTTACATATGTAGTTACATAGTTGACTTACATAGTCAGATATGTGTGTGATGCCTTATCTAAAGTCATAAGAGGCCCAAAATTCAAAAGGACAAAATTAATTTTTTAAATATTTAGGTCTCAAAGGGAATTTTGCGTCTCAAAGGGTTTAAGAAAAAAAATTGTCTAAGTCGAAAGTGTCTGGATCGGTTGGAATATTCCTTTGGAAATTTTCTCATTCACTCATACTGCTGGGTCTTTACTCAAGCAATGGTCTCTTATGATATGACCCCATTTGGCGTTTTTATTGATTTGTGTGCGCTACTGATGAACTGGAGTGGCTTAAAAGAAACAAAACTAACCCACGAAGAAACCATTCAATCGACTGTCAGAAGTTGGACTGGGAACGAGTTCTACTCAAGCAAGAAAAGCGGCGTTACGACTAATCTTAAAAGTTCACAATGTGAATTCATCCTAAGGCCACTTCCTAACTTTTAAGATTAGTCGTAACGCCGCTTTTCTTGCTTGAGTAGAACTCGTTCCCAGTCCAACTTCTGACAGTCGATTGAATGGTTTCTTCGTGGGTTAGTTTTGTTTCTTTTAAGCCACTCCAGTTCATCAGTAGCGCACACAAATCAATAAAAACGCCAAATGAGGTTTTGGAATGGAATGAAGGAAAGAAATGGACGAATAGACGCCCGATGGTTGATCTCCAACCGCTTATCAATATTATCACTGAGTACTCTCATTGGTCAAAAGGACCGACCTAAGGATGACCCTTTCGAAAGTTCAACTTTGTCATCAGTCGAACTTTAAGCTAAACTAAAAACGGCTACGAAAAACGATTGTGAATAACGATTTCTCCTCAACTCCAACCTTTACTTCAGCCTTAATTATTACTTTCGGAATTTTGACTTCGTGTCATTTTGGCGATGTTTTTGAATACGGGCCAGTAATGAGCTCTAAGATCAACCTTCAGTCGACTTCACCTGCCATCACGGAATTTGGTTTTGCTGCAAAACGTCGAGTCGGCTGGAACCCCCTTCCTGGGAGGACTTCCTGGGCTCGACGTGGAAGGCGGACGGGACGTTGACCCCAAGATTCTACGGTACCTTCCCCTCTACTTCCCTTACCTACTTTTCACTCTCCTACCTGTGCTAACCGTGATATCACCTTATGAATAAGCATTCGCGGGACCAGAAATTCGAGGATTTTCTGAACCTTCAGTCAATTTTTGTGTCTATCTGTATGAATCACTCGGTTCCCTTCTCAATTCCATGATTAAATGTGTATGGGAGAGGCCACCCCTCATGAGCAAAACCAGTCCTTGCTTTATTTCTGACCTTTCTTTGTGACAACTCTTTTGGTTTATTATTTTCAATAATGAACCATTGGAATCGAGCAAGAAAAAAATGTATCCCCCCCCTCAAAATTTGATGTTTTACGTTTCAAGGTACGTAGAATCCGAAAATCGAATAAAAAATGTTCCGTCCGTCCGCTGTACGCCATACGCGGCACTTTTCTTAGCAACACTGGACCGATTTGGTTCACATTTGGTATATATACCAATATACCAAATATGGGCTCCATTTGGGGTCTAGTTGTGCCTTGAAGCTTTTGGTTGATGTAGGTCACTTCAAAGGGGTAAAAATTAAGGGTTGAAATTTTCAAGAGTGCCCTAGCTCGAAAACTCAAGAAATAAAGGTATAGTTTTTTTCACCAATTTTAAATAGTATTGAATTTAAAAAAAAGTTCAGACCACCCGGAGCTCTTCAGGACAAACCGTTCGCTCCCTACGAGTACTTAAGGGTTTTCCTTCGATAAAACAGAATCACGAGTATGAATCACAAAAGAGGTCTAATCTCCGTTGAATTTTTAGCTAACTAAGACAGCATTAGTGAATGAGGAAATTTCCAAAGGAATATTTCAACCGATTCAGACTCTTTCAATTTTGAAATAATAGGTATGTATGCATTATTTCTTCAAAATTCTGTTTATTCATTGAAAAAGTAATAGGTAGGTACCTACATATTTTGTGTTTATTTTATTTCATCATTTCAATTTTCAAACTACACCTACAATGGTCATATCCATGATCTATTGTTTTCCCCTCTAAGGGAGACATTTCTTCGTGTAGGTACTTTCGAGAGTCAATTTCTGTCTATTCACCAGTCATTCACCATCAAGTGAAGTTTTTAGGTGCGGTTGCCTCAATGGTCCTTTGCTTAGCTTGGTGGTAGCATATAATTTTTGCAGATAAATCTGTGGTCATTTTTATCAAAATGTAATCATGACTTTTGCCTTTGGTCACGCCATCAATGGCATGATTACTCAGCAACGTTCCCTGGTAAGTTTCAGCAAATAAAAACTTGGTAGAAATGCGAGAATCATGAGGTGAATAACTTGAAATTGTATGCCAAAGCTTCGCAATTTTGAAAACGGCATAAAAAGCACCTGACTAAGCCTCCTTTTGGAAATTAAATCACAAAAACGTTTGTGGGACCTAAGATCATGTTCGCTCGTTGTAAGAAGGGAGCTACATTCCGAACAGTTGAATTTTTTGAGAGAGATACACTATTATTTCAATAAGATATTTGGCTTTGACTGGTGCTTTTGCCCACCAGTGATCTTGGTCGCCGCGCGGGAGGGTATCGCTGAGGGGAGGCGACGGAACCGCACGACGTTAGCCGAAATCATTCGGGCTTAGCTGGGGAATCCCGTGTTACCTGTCACATTTTTTTCTTCGAGGGGTTGTATTAGGCAGTCAGATATCCAGTATTTCGTACCCATGGGACCACCTCATTCAGACATTTACCAGACCTATCACTCTTAATAATCTCGAACTTTTCAAGCACATCCAACATACCTCCCTTCGGGCAAAAAAGAGGAAATTCTATGTACAGTCCGTTTGTTGGATCAAAGATATATTTGCAAAATGTGTTGAGGTGGAGAGATCGACATGAAGCTTTTTTTTTAATTACGCCGTATACGAGGCTCTACAGCCATTCAGAAGGTTTCGTCGTCTCCAATCTGTTCTCTTATGTCTTGCAGGACAGGGCGTGTGTCTAAATACTGGGACTTCATATCTTCGGTGAGGCAAAGTGTACAGATTGGACTGTCATAGACACCGATTCTGTTTTGATGCTTGGCCAGGAATGGCCAGCCTGAATCCTGGAACAAGCCACACTTTGCCTTCTGGGGAGTGTTTTGGGTATGGGATTACTCAGTAGGGTCGTCCATTGCTTTCCAGCTGCTCCTCTCTTATGGGCTTCTCGAGCTATTGACTGTTTCTTGGCAATCGGCCAGGCGTTTTGCTGTGCTGTTAGGGAGAGGAGCATCTGGCTGCAGCAAGAGTGACACTCTTTTGGACAATGCATCTGCTTTTTCATTTCCCTCTATTCGGCAATGTGAGGGAACCCACTGCAGCACCAGTTGGGCAACTTCTCAATGGCGAGACGGCACTCGAAGACCAGGGCGACATCAGTCGAAACATTGCTTGTGAGCGACCGAATGGCAGCTTGTGAGTCGACGAATTGGCGACCCTGCTCAAGCAGATGCTTCACTGCACAGACCTCTCCCTCAAAGTTGCTACAGGGCTTTCCTACAGGGTGTGAGGTGTCAAAAGAAACTAACTATTGACATTACAGGGATATTCTACCCCCTTTCCACTCCTATCCAGTGCGCATAATTCAGGGTAGTGCATTGCTCAAATTTGGTCCAATTTGGTTAAGTATTATCGATTTTACGGATTTTTTTCTGAATATTGCGAACTTCCGTTCTTTCCAACTAATTTATTTTAAACCTCAACTGCAGACAAACATCGCGTGGTGAAGTCGCTCGATCGTAGTGGTTAGCGGTTTCTAGCTACGCTCCATTTCTTTTAAAACTTTCTTCGCAACCTCGTTTTTCGCTGAGACCAAATCAATATTCAATAGCACGAACTTTTCCAGTCGATAGTCCATTACGAACCGGAATTTCCTATGTTTTCAGCGGTCTTTGAAACGTGATTGGTGTTTTAGGAAGGAATATTGAAGTACGTTGTTAACTATTCATTATTTTCCATTCCAAGACCGAATTGAACTGTGGAAGAAGGAATATTGATTTTGATGTTCTTCAAGTACCTACAAATTAATATTGATTTTAATTAAGACCTTTCTGACAACTTAGTTCTTATTCTCTCGAGTTGAGGCTCTTTCAGAAAGAGTGAGACATAAACGACTTCCCATTGATTTTCTTGATTCAAAACAAGAAGCAAGTTGCAAAGTAAAAGCACTCGTACGCCCATGAACTAAATTATTTTCTTATCTCTTCAGTTTTATGATCTACAATAAAAGAAGGATAATGAAAATTGAATTAATATTACGATATTGCTAAGAGTCGGTATGATTATACTACACAACTTCCTCATTCTTTAGTTGGCTCTGCGTATAGTTCGCGGTGAACCTTGACCACCGCTTTCCTCCTCCAGCTCTGTTTCTTCTGTATTCTTCATGACATCATCCAACCATCTTGCTTTTAAGCGTCCTTTTCTACACATGGCGCCAACCATGACTGCTCTTGATGATACGAACTGGGCGAGAGACGGAGTAGATCTGTTATATCTTGTCAAGATCCCATGGAAAAACGAAATTACTGTTCATATTGAACCATCAAAAAAGGAACCAATCAAAGGCCTTTTTTGTTGAAGAGGCCATGAAAACGTCTACACTACCCTACTAGGGCAATCCTATACAATCCCTGAAAATGTAGAATTTGAGGAATTTACAAGAAATTCACGTTGGCGCATGCGCAGTGGCTACTATCGATCTGAAACAATAGTTTTCATAGGGGACCATCTACATGCCAACCTGAAAGATTCCTGAAAATTTCATAGAAATCGGACAATAACTTCTTCTTCTTTAGTGTTGCCTGTTACAAGGATTTCATGACAGACACAGAACCAAAATTGTTCAGGAAGGCCTATAACGTAACGCGAATGGAAATTTCGGTTTTGGATAAACTTTTTTGTCAACCTTGAAAAGTGAAAACTATGCTTCCGCTACCTTGGTAGAATCGGATGCAAAATAATATCCTTTAAAGATGAAAATTTTTGTTTCAAATCTTTTTGAAAAAAATTGTTTCCCCTGGGACCTGGGTGGTCCTCTATGAATATAATCGTCAATAAGTAGCAAGCGCGTGATTTTTCTGATTGCTGTTTCTTTTATAATGTGTTTATGTTTGATTTGAAAAAAATAAGTTAAGAGGCCTATGGCTTCAAAATTTGCTTATGAATTTCATCGAATCAGGGTACTTGTCGTTATACCTCCACAGTCTGTCTTCACCACCGGTGTTTCTTACATTACAATTTACGTTGAACTGACCTGCCTTCGCAATTATTATTCACGTTCCTTTGTCTCCTGACCTTTGTGAAGAGATGTTAGTAAACCAACCGATTCATCGGGAAGGTATTGGATGCAAGCAAGCGCTCAGCACTCGTGGTCAATGACTACCTCCTTGTTTTTCTATGAATTCACTGATGCCTCTTTACTCCCTCAAACTGAGCGTACATTAATTTATTAAAATGTGGAAAGGAATCATTACCGGTGCCTTGAAACATTGGGCGGGTGTGAAACAGTCGTGAAAGTTGCAAAACAGATGGGGGGATAACAGAAAAGTAACCAGATCAGTAAAAGCCACGGCACAATTTATTATGCAGATAAAAATGTAATAACATCAACTTTGAATACAATTATTATCTACGTACCGTATTGGAGAATCCGTCGTAACCAGCAAGTCGAGTACTGGCTGGTTACGACGGATTCTCCAATACGGTACGTAGATAATAATTGTATTCTTATAACTAGCGGAACTAACCCCATTCATTTAATATCAACTTTGAAGATTTATCATGTATTGTACTGTCAACTTTTTCATTGACATGACAATTTCTCTAGTGAAACCACACAAATCTAACATTTCATTGTCTTTTTCTTCCATCAGATGCGCCATGGTGTGGACACTGCAAGAACCTCGCTCCCGAGTACGCCAAGGCTGCTGGTCAGCTCTCCGACATGAAGTCCGACATCAAGTTGGCCAAAGTGGACGCCACTCAGGAGTCCGAACTCGCTGAGAAATTCGGAGTCAGGGGCTACCCCACCCTCAAGTTCTTCAGGAACGCCAACCCTATTGAGTACAATGGTAAGTTGCCTCATCTATGGTTGCCATCACACCTCGTTGTGGTCTTTTCAACACTGACCCAATTCAAGGTTGAAGCTTGTATTTATTCATCACAGTAACCAACCAATGGATTTATTACCCAATGGTTATGCAGTTAAGTGGAGTAGTCCGCTTTTAGCGCCCCACAGGCACCTTCCTTTCGTTTTTCTTTCACAATTCCCACAATTACGTACTAAAGTATTTGAAACTCTTAGGCAATGTTCTTCACACCTGTATGCATGTCTGCTGTAAATTTTGTCCAAGCCGGTCGAATAGAACAAATTTGAAAAATAAGCAAATATTATTTTTTAATGTGATGGTTCCAATTCAAAAAAGTAGGTAACTATAGTTATCTACTTTCATCACTGTAATCGAAGTGATGGTTCCAATTCAAAAAGTAGGTATCTATCTTACCTACTTTTAACACTGAAATTTCACTTTCGTCATTGCATATCTACTTTTGAAAAATTCCGCTAGATGGCCTAAAAATAATTGTTTTCTTAATCTAGTTGTAGCATTTGAAAGCCCGCACCTGGAATAATGTTAGGGAGTAGATAACTGAAAATCGAGAAAATTCGAGTTAGCCACTTTTACGCTGAGCCCACGATAACTAACATTTGAGGTAAGGGTTTTGAGTTAAAACAGTTGGTTGATTTTTCAACCCAAGTAAACGAAATTAAAAAAGTGGCCTTCCAATCTAAGAGCATGTTTTGTTGGACACTAAAATCTGTATTCACGAGATGAGAGTTACAAACGAAATATTCTTGGCTCCATCTCTAGAATACATCCTTGTGAGTATCTTGTAACAATTAGAACGAAATTGATCTAGTAGTTACCGAGAAAGAGGAACATTTGTCGGCCGAAAAGTGGCTTTTCAGGACAGCTGCTTTCCTACTGCAGGTTGCGCTCCCGCATACTCGTTCTGATTTTGATTTTGAGTACCTGGCTGACAAAACCACATCCCATGTGGAACTTTCAGTATCTCTTTTAGTTCCATGTGCAGTGCCTATACTTTTTAGTATCCATGAACCCATGTGCTTAAGAAGGTTATCACTAACCAGGTTTTGTCAACAACTTTTCGATATTTTTCAGTTCTACTACTCAAACATTTCAAAAAATTCTAACTCATCAACCAGTCATCCGATTTTAATTTTATTTTTACCAAACTGTTCAGAATTTTATGTAGTTTTATTAAAAAATAATAATGGATAAATCGGTTTTTCTGACTTTTTTGGACTAGGTATACTCTCCTTAATAACGCGCAGATTTAGACAATCGTTTAGTATTCTATATATTTTTGGGTGACAATGTACGTCGAAATATGATAGATTGAAGCCTTAGTGTAGAAATTGCACAATCTGCGCATTTGCACACAACTAATTATGGAAATATTGTCACTTTATTAGATTATTAGGAATTGTTGATAGTTAATTGACTGAAAACCTGATGGTCTTATGTTGAATTTTAGACTTGATGTGTAAAAAGAGGTTAGGTTCGTTAGTTTGTTGGAAATATAGTGTCTGCTACGAATCAAATACGGCTATCTGTACAATTTGTTGACTTTAGACGACTTCAAAGAACAAAAAGCTAGAGCTTCAGTGCCATAAAATGGACGCATCACCAGTTCGTGGAACTGGTCCCTTGTCACTCAAATATAGCAGGTTTCGGTCGATTTGAAAGAGAACAGTAGATGTGTATGGAGATATAACTTAACTTTTTCTGATGAGAGAGAAAAAACACTTTATTGAACATTGTAGAAGGAATGAAGGTGGACAAGGACTCCAGTAGTTGTCGAAACGTAATGGATTTGCCGAAAGTTCGAAATGAGTTGCCAAAAGTTCCAATTGGTATGCCAAAAGTTTGCCAAAAATTTAAATTGATTTACTTATGCCAAAGGGTTTTTTTTGCGAGCGTGGATGTGTGAGGCGTTAGTCTTGTGGGAGCCAAATTGCTGCTCCGAGTCCTCGGATTTGTTTCCTTGGACCTTTTAGCCTCATGGAAACCGCTCGATGGACGGAGAATTGTGTTTTCACTCGCGTCCACATCATCACTTGAGCGTAGGATTTGGACCATTTATTGGCAAGGCGTTAGGAGACATTGTTGAGAAAAGCGTCATACTCTTTATGCAATGCTCCATCTCATGAAATTACGAGTGGCGATAAAGACCCTTTCAGATCTTCGGCTATTCTGTCGTATTTTGCATGCTTGGCTTGGGCAGCATGGCGAGAGATGGTCGGCCAGTCCAACCAACTTAACCTGTTCTTGTAGTGGAATCGCATACTCATTTGAGGTGCTCTCTTGTACATGCTGCTGTACCTCAAGAATCCACGTCTCTGCTATGCAAGATCCCATCCATAATCGCTCCCAGAAGCTGGAAGGCACCCTTGAAACTTCACAGGAGGTGCACCAGCTCAGACCACCAATTGAATTTATGTGTAGAGACTCTGGAAATCAATTAAATACGGACTATTGGTCGACTATATTGACAAATTCTTTTCTAGGCGGTCGCACTGCTGACGGTATCGTCAACTGGGTCGTCAAGAAGACCGGACCCCCTGCCAAGGCTTTGGCATCTCTGACCGAGCTCGAGGCCTTCATCAAGGAAAACAACGTGGCGATCGTCGGCTACTTCACGGACCCCGAGTCGTCCGCCGCCAAGAACTACCTGGAAGTCGCTTCTGTCGTTGAAGACCACGCTTTCGGTATCGTCAACGACGCCTCCATCATCACCGAGAACAAGGCTGAAGACGGCAAGATTTGGCTGTACAAGAAGGTGAGGCGTTGAACTTGATCCCTCAATAATTCTCTGTGGCAGATCTAGGTGTGGTGGCCATTCTAGTTCGGCTTGAGCCTACATATCGACAGCCCCTGCAAAACCCTATAAGTTCCAATTTTTCCAAAAATAAGGATTTGAGCCTTCCCGATAGATTGTGCTCTTGCGCACATTATAGTGTCGCCAAAATCGGGCTATGGCTTCTCATTTCTTTTCTGTGGTGAAATGTAATAACCTGTAAGCCAGGTTCATATGTTAAAAATAGCGCAGTTTTTCTCGTCTCCTGGAAACTTTTTGGTATTGAACATACAGGGTTTTGCAGTGGGGCTGTCGATATAATCCCTGACAATTCTTTTCTCACTGGTGAGAGCTTTCATGGGAAACTATGCCCCCTTTCTCAATCCATCTATCCTTCAACATCTGCCTCAACCACCTCGCACGTTTCATTTATACAGTTGTTCAAATAAACATCTATTTGATTTACCGATAATCTCCGAAAATGATACGCGTTAGGTACATACGTGACGTCACGTTGATAATTCACATTCGAGCTCATTAGGTATTTGGAAGACCTTGAGCCTGAGTTCTAAAAATATCAACGCACGGTGGGTATATTGATTAAGCGTTGTACCTGATAGACGTAAGACAATAATGAACCAACTGTTCAAACTCCACGATAACACGTCCGCCGCTAATCGTCGGAATTGATTTTTGCAGTTCGGCGCCGAGGCTCAGTCTATCTCGAATTGAACGATCAGTTCTTTCAAGATGTGAGCAAATTAATGCAATTCCGCGACGGTTCAAAATTTCGATCTCCAGGTCTGAAATACCAGTTCCCTTTTCCCTTGCACTGATCGTCAATAATAAACGAAAAAGTCGGAATCGTACATTGTTTTCTATTTTATCGTAAATTATGTCGCAATAATTCTTCGTTATGATTAGTAGTGGCTTGTTATGAGATTCACCTCACAGTATTCATGTCCCACAGCCCGGTTGGTTGATGAAATTAATAATAATGCATCAGTTTGTTGAAAGTTGACATCCTCCTGGTTAGAGTCAGTTGCAGTGTTATTTTGTCCAATTAAAACTAGGTGGGTCAAAATTAAAAATATATCCGAATCTCTAAATAGTATTGCTACAACTTTTTGATTTTACACGTAACAATAAGTATTGTAACTATCAAAGGGAAAGGTGATTTTTCTTGGGAGGTCCATTAATTGTCTTCCAACAATGGAACGGCCGTACCATCCTCCAATTCGAGTGACCGCACTCTTCTTCAGGCACCTGGTATCCGAAAGGACACCTCGAATTATGGCGAATTGGATTTTAGTTTTCTCCACCCAACCGCTTTTGAAAACGGCGTCTTCCTCTTCATCTCCAGTACGTGGGATGCCCGTCTCATAAATGTCAAGAACTCCTCCATGGCCCCATTGCTCGAGCAAACCAGTGGTGTGAATGACACCCGGCAGTCTTTGGCGGCTCGGTCGTACTTCGAGTGCTTCGCATGGGCAGCTATTCGAGCGGTCGTTTCCCAGTCTTGGGAGAGGTAGGAGGCAGCGTCGGCATTCACTGTGCGGTTATCAAAAAACGCTGGTCTCCCAGACCCCATTAACCATAATGTCTCCAATCAGGGCTGGTTGGCTTGCCTCTCGCATGATTGGTTCGGTCACTGCCCCTCCCCATGCAAGGTTGGCAATTCCTGCAACTACATCCCTCAAATCATAGTGTCCTCTTTTCACCACTCCACCCTTTTTGCAATTGATTGCGTGGGAGACATCAAACGCTGCTCCACAGCCGTCGCAGCACATAGGGAGGGCTTGAGGGATATGGGCATATCGTAGTGCGATTGCGTCCCTGAACTGAGTGGCTGACAAGTCAAAGCCATCAGCAGCTGTCGGCAGAACCGATAGCCATTGCGAAGATCCTACCACACGTCGGAGAACTCTCTGCTGATTTGGCTGCAGTTCTTGAATGAGATCGGTACTCCTTTGGCTATGACGTTTTTCTCGCTCTGTCCTCTCTTCTCTCTGAACTGCCGCAACTTCATTGTAGTGCTGATTGAAATTTAACAGATTTCCTGAGCAAATTGAAGTGCAGAGAAGTTGACAACATCTCTGAGAGATTTGGAATGCTTGGGTGGTTTCTGTGGGGTTTGATATTCCTAACCCTCCTAGTCGCGTTGGTAAGCTCATGAGGTTGCTTTCCACCTCTCCAATCTCTCGACCTAGTATGGCAGGCGTCAAATGCAGACGAATTGCCTTCCAAAGCGGATCATATTCATCAATGCACCCTTCAACAACCCTTTGAGTGAAAGCCCACTCGAATTGCACTGCCTGGGGGGGCACTGCGGCTACGGCAAACTTTTCGGTATGTTCCACCCACTTTTGCACCTTTTCGCGGACATATTCTTATTCATATTTAAATAGTATTACTTATAATTATACATAAAATTAAATTACAAAACTTATAGGGACCTTGGTAGGGGGAAGCAAGAAAATTTTTATAACAGATTGAAAAGTGAACAGTTAACTGAATAAGATTGGGGAAGAAGAAATTAAGGATTTTAGTGATATAAGGGACTATGGAAGGAATCAAATTGTGGATATACTGGGTGTAACACCCACGTTTCTGCCGTAGCCTAGGGATTGATTCTACAACTATTAGGTTCCTTTTTTTGTCTTGATTTTTTTTAACCCCCTTAAAATCCGACTTTTTTTACTTTTAAGATTTATTTCGTGTTTTCGACCTGGTATCATTAAAATGTTGATAACTCCTTCAATTTACTGGATAAACACAAATTTGACGATACCATTGGAAAGAGCGTTAAATGTCCTATCTCCCTAGTGCCGAATAAAACTTTTTAAAGAAGACTCGAATGTTGAAAAATGAGCGCGAATAGTAAAATCTCTATAATCTTCAAACGTTTGTAAGCCCAACTGAAACTGCCGGTTAATTTCCCACTGCAAGCCTAAAAGTTAACCCAAAAGCTCAGCTTTCCAACAACATGGTCAGAATTGTTTTCAATATTTTTTATTAGTGGAGAAAACTGCGCTTGAATGAGGAAATACGTGATTTTTTCTCTACGAAATCGACGGTTTGACGGGAGGAATCGGGGTTGGATGGTGAGTGAGAGGAGCGGCAGCGGAGACCCACCCAAGTCGGTTTGGTTGAAAAAAAATCACGCATTTTCTCATTCAAGCGCGGTTTTCTCCACTAATAAAAATATTGGAAACAATTCTGACCATCCCGTTGGAAAGCTGGGCTTTTGGGTCAACTTCTAGGCTTGCAGGCAAGCATTTACACGCTGGAAATCAGAGACTTAGGAGCGGTAAAAAAAAAGTTGAGATTTCCAAGATTTGACCATTTTTCCTCTACAAGATCATTTTTCTTCCGCTTCGCCTATTTAAAAAACTTAGGTTCTCCATCAGGGAGATAGGAAATTTAATGCTCTTTCCAATGATATCGTCAAATTTGAGTTTTTCTAGTAAACTGAAGGAGTTATTAACATTTTAATGATACAAGGTCGAAAACACGAAATAAATCTTAAAAGTGAAAAAATTCGGATTTTAAGGGGGTTAAAATAAAGTCAAGAGACAAAAAAGTCACAAATTAGTTGTAGAATTAATCCCTAGGCTATGGCAGGAACGTTGGGAGTTACACCCTGTAAAGAAATTCGTTCTGTGGGGTAGCCGGTGAAGGGGCTTACCAGATTATGACCCAGTAAAACTGTGAGTGAGTAGGAATAGACTGGGAGCCAATGCCGAAAACGGTGACTTACGAGTTGAAAGCTACAAACCATTTTTATTTTTTTTTAATGTCCTCCAAGGTGAGTAAAAACATTGTTGAGTAATGCATGCTTTCCAGGGGACGTCCCATTGGATAAGCATTAGTCAATTTAAACCAGTAGGTAAGCGATAAAACTTGAATGTTTAGTTACCTTCCTCTGAACAAGTGAAGCCTCTGTCGGGAATCTGACCACGCAAAACTGTGCTCTGGCGAAGTGTAAAGGAGTTTGGGGAAGTAGTGTCGGAGAATGTCACCAGGTCGTAGGCGCCCTTGTGACCACATGAAACAATCCACTCAAATAATGCAATTCAAATATCAAAACTAACTAATATAGAAACTAAATAATGGAAGGTAAAGACCAGTAATGCTTGATAAACTAATAGGTACAATCATATTGTAAAAAAGAGTGAGTAAAATTGCTTCTTTTCGTAACTTTCGTGTTTGGGTTCTTTCTGCCAGTTTGCAGTGCATTCGTGTGTTTGATCACGTGAGCTAGTTGTTTCACGTGAGCTATCAGAGGTAGTGATGCTGTCGTGAGGGGAAACTCGTCACATCACAGACTCCCAGTACATTTAAAATTTCCGTCTTCCTTAAATTCTCTACATTTTTTTGATGCGTTTCCGAGCAGCACACTGGTTTTCTTCTATATCAGTGAACCCTCTTTCAAAAAAAAAATTAAAAAATTGTAGGGCAAATTCCCCATTAGATAAAGTAGTGAATGTACACAAATACAACTATGCTGTCTCAAAAATTCTGTTTATCTAAAATTTTTGCAGTTTATCTAAAAAATGTTCCTATGGCTTTTTGTTTGTGGCATAAGCTTCTATAATGAAAAGAAAACACGTATGGTATGTTGGACATTGCGAAGTATAATAGAGTTGATAGGTACAGCAGAGCTTGATAAGAACAGATAGGGGGGGGGGGGGGCAGTGCCTCTGCTACCCATTGGATCTCACCAGCTACAGGCATTTCGCAGAAAAGGTAAAAAACTGGAAACCTTAACATATTCCAAAGTAAAAGACTGACCAGAATGCACATCACTTCATGTGATCCGA
Organism: Apolygus lucorum; assembly: GCA_009739505.2. NCBI lineage: Eukaryota > Metazoa > Arthropoda > Insecta > Hemiptera > Miridae > Apolygus > Apolygus lucorum. The sequence continues at coordinate 41,333,474 of CM019169.2, forward strand.
AACAGGCCTTATGGTTGATTTCTAGAAGCTATAATAATTTAACACGTTGACTGTTAGTCACGCTCCCTACCATTCACGTTAGGTTGACTAAAAAGGTTGTCTATTGACCTTCAGTACTCCTTGAGGGTACATCAAACCTCCCTGATGAATTCGGGTACAAAGAACAGTTTTACCATAGGTACGGCTCAGTTGTTGCAAATGGTAAAAATAAAAGCCTCTACGTTTCATTTTTACATCTATTCTGAACATGTTATATTCATAAACAATTAGCAGAAAACCAACTATATGCGTGCCAGAATTTTTGATATAAAACCAATAATAACTATGACGTGCCAGGCGTGTGATCAGGGCGGGTGAAGAAATTGGATGTAACATCATCAAAGTCTACTTCACCGTGCTGATCACGTCACACTGGATTGCCGTATCAATGCAGTAGAATCCAGCGTCAGATCAGTTTTGGCGCAGTGTATTGAGAATACTTGTGGATGATCAGATTTCAATGATGTGTCCGTCCAAACAAGACGATTCGCGCAAAACACTTCCTGAAGAAACTGCTTTCGAAGAGTTTCTTAGTTTATTCAGCTTGTAGCAAAATAACTTTCACAGGATCCCAATATCTTCACCATTTGATATTAATTATTTTTAAAACACTAATTATAAAACGAAATGAGCTTTGATGCGTGGGGAGACAAATAAGCTGATTTCATTCATCATTTTATAATATAAAATTATATATTATATCCATCAATTGGCTGGTGAGTGGACAAACACGTTACCAGCTGAGAATTTCCTCAAGATCCTAACCAAGTGTCACACATCTTGTAAAACCTCCTTGCATGGAACTAACCAAACATGGGTGACACATGGAAGTGATTAGTCAAGGAAGCATAAATCCTAACCAGATCCCACTCAACTTCTCTCACCATACATGGAAGCAACCAATCACGGATGCGTTGTTACGTGGAATTATCAATAGATTAGTGTGGAAGAGATCTGTCGAGGAAGCATAGTTGTAACATGTACTTTTTGTTGCAGTTCGACGAAGGCGAGTCCCTCTACTCTGGCGCTGAAGACCCCAACGAGCTTCGCAAGTTCATCGCTGCCGAGTCGCTTCCTCTCATCGTTGAATTCAACCACGAAACCGCCCAGAAAATCTTCGGAGGCGACATCAAGTCTCACCTTCTCTTCTTCCTGTCCAAGGAAAAGGGAGATTTCGAGAACATCCTCGAGCCCATCAAGCCCATCGCCAAAGAGTCCAGGTCCAAAGTAAGTTTCCCCAGCCAATTCATTCGTCATAATAAATTCCACTCATTGGAATTCACTATTTTTGGTTTTGTTGATTCGAACAAAACGTGTTTCGTCATTTACGTCCTCTCATCAATTTCATAACCAATTTTGGAAAAAGTGAGATTTCTTCGGTAAATTTTGGAATTTTCCTGTGAGTTTCAATGTGCTCTATTTAGAATACATAAGCAGGTTAATTTGCACTAATCACATAATTATATCTACATGAAACAGCGACAAGAGTTGGTCGCAATTATCAGAAGTAAATTGACATTTGTCAATTTGCATATCAAATATCAACAGGATAAAGACTTCTACAAAGTTTTGCCTCTCATGAAAAGTTGGGAAAATGGAGACAGGACGTAAGTGACGATGTACCATTTGAAATACTCATGTCCTTGTGCTTAATTATTTCCTGCCAACAATCGCTAACCAACTTTTGATTTCCCCAGCCAGTTGCGGACGGTGATGAAGAAGTACGTTAATCTGTGTGTTGAAATGATGTAGAGAGCGAAAGATACGCATATAAAAATGCTTGAATGCTTATTTTTACGAATTTTCAAATCGTGGGGTTGATGGTGAAGAATTACTTTGGCCTCTCCGAAATTGCTGTCCAACAAGCACCAATATTGGTGTTTCGTTCTTTGCAGATTCGTTATAGACTGTAGAGGATTCGAGATTGGTTGGTAGACAGTGTACAGGAAATAGGAGTAGCTGAATCAGATATTGACAAGTACTTGAGATGAGGTTTGGTGCAAAACGACCAAACTCCTCTAAAATTGCTTTAAACCTCTGCTTTCTCGGAAGTAAATCAATGATGGCCCCCTTTAATACGTAGATTGCTCCCGTAATTCTAACAAATCCTTACAGAATATCAAGGAAAATTGAAATAAATGAAAGAAATTAGGTTTCTAGGGTTCACAGTTTTGTAAATGTTGCGAAAATGGGACATGATGTTTTTGCAGATTTTCTGTCGATATTCTATTCTTCATGTGAGGTTGAAGTCCAGGTGTTTGCTAATCTCAAATTGAATATCTGACCTTTTAAGTAGTGGGATGATAGATGTGGAGGTGGAATTCCCCCTACTCGTCTCAAGGCTTCCTTCAGACCATTTTGAAAACTCGAGGAAGATTTCGATTAGACGAGTAAAAGCTCAAGTGAACTTCAAGACCAACCACAGGCTAGTGAATTTGCAAGGAGACTTTCATCAATAGACTTCTGATATGTCAATTTAGGTGCTCGAAACTTGAAGTACACCTTAAATGATCCAGAAGGATATCAAGTTCACTTCAAAACCAACTCTGGTAGAAACCTACTGAAGCAATATTTCTAAGCAGGACTAGATATGAGATAAGAGACTGGTCAATTATGGCTGACTCTTATCACTGCCTTATCAGTTCTCGGTTAGCTGTGTGTAATGGTCGATTATTGAGTCTCAACGAAACCACCAATTTTCGACGGAGTGACTGCTAGGCTTCCATCCAGTGGCGCGATCCTGCGTCTGTGACTGTTGTGGAAGATACACACTGTCACTGCACCAACCCCCCTCCTCTCACCCGTCACTCTTGAGAGAGACGTCACCTAGCTTCTGATATGTGGGAGGAAAGCGGAACATTGAAGGAGAGGGAGGCGGCCCTGTGACTGGAAAAGGAGGGCGCTGGTGGATTACGGACATTACGCGGCTGTGTGAACCCAGCTTTAGTGCTAATTCAGTACGTGGAGGTTCTTGAAGACACCTTCATTATTTTTCACCCTCAACCCCTCAATAGTCTGTCACCAACGAGAATGATGCTCCACCCGGCAGCAGCTTTTAAAAACTCTTTTTTTTTTCAAAATAAATACCTATGGAACACCATACTCAGACAGGATTATAACTTATCAATTTGGCGGCTACTAGCGCTACCTGAGGCAAACCTCATTGTTGACAGACTTCTATTTCCTCCAATCAACAGCAGCATCATTTCTACTTCAACTTTCGCTCCTTACAGGGAATGTGACAATTATTCACGTTTTTATCGAGTTGTTTCAAGCACAGTGCGTTTGGAGTACCTACTTTAGTCTACTTAAGTTTCTGGCGTGCATAATGCTGCTCTTTCCATTATGAACAGATAAGGCATGAATTTCGTATTTCGGTTGTAGTTTTCATTTGTACAATATCACTCTATTGTTAGGTTTTTTTGTGTGGGAAAAACGAAGCAGAAAATACTCTTAATTTCTGCTGGCGAGCGGGTTTTATGGCTAGCCTCTATTCCTATGAGACTCTGAAAACAAATCCATTCAAAAATTATCAAATGAACCACTGCGAGAATCATTCTGTCGAACTGTTGTGTAGTGGCCTACTTTGAGGCAAACGTACAGTGGAATATCCGAATTCTTATATTAAAGAAATCATTTACATTATAAAGTTCAGCCTTGACTAGTAAATTTTTTAAGGCTCACTCACTCACTGCTCAGGGTTGCCATTGGGAAAGAGTTTCAGGCTCTAATGTCTTATACCTACTCCCTCTTTCGAGACCCCTTTAATTAAAAGAGGAGGGGTTCAGCTGTGGCCGAGAGAGTTCCGGCATGTGTCTCAGGAGACGAGACTCGGACCGGTTGCGGGGCTGTGAGTTCGAGGCTCGCCTCGGGAGCATATTTTCGGGTAAGCCGGTCGCAGTTCCACCTCGTCCCAACTCAGGGTGGTGAGGCCAATGGGAAGCCATGAGCGAAATCAGAACAAATTCTTATCTTCCCTTAAGAAGAAAGGTGATGGCAGTCGAACGAAAATCCCTCCTGAAATCGTTGTTTAAAAAAAAGAGGATTCGCTGGCTACCCCACTTCGGAGTTTGTAAATTTGCTGAGATCAGCAAATTTCTAATAATTACATGCAAGGATGGGAGTTCCACTATGTGGTGACTGCATGTTTCCATTCAGGATTTCTAGAATTGGTCGCATCTGCACAAGAAGTGTTTGGTTGTGCCCTCTTATTGTTCGCGTGGACACATCCCTATGGTGATATACGACTGTCCATGATATTCAGCATTCTTTGGAAGTCGTAATGTCCCGTTTGAATGCCTATCATAAGCCTGATGGTGTTTTGGCTTTTTGAGGTTAACCATAAGGGCTGTTTTGCATCATACGAGGTTTTAAGGCTCTTCCGAACCTCTCATCAGCCAAAGATTACAGCCAAAGTGGGAGATGGTTGTAGAATCTAGCACCCTGCTGCAGAAGGTTTGAACAGAGGTTCATTGAGAGGTGTACAGCAGGAGAACAGACAGCACTGCGCTGCCTTGTCTCGTGGCCATGGATGTCAAAACACAATCCTCAAAACATGGGGTGAAGCTACTATAGATGGTTTGAGCAACGCAAAGTTGCATTTAGCCTGCTCATTTAGTGGTCAATATGAGGACAACCAGCTGCTTGGACTGCCTCTGCTTTGAACCACTTTCTGTCAGCAAGGGGGCTTAAAAGAGGGGAGACGTATTTACTGTTTTGGCCTAAGTGATAGGTAATACTACTTTGCGCCCACAGCTCATCGTGCATCACCAGCCTAGTCTTTCAATCATTACTAATATTTGTGGCATGCATGAGTTGGAATTTTCTCCTATGTAGATTATTTCAGACTTGGAATCCAAAGCGTATTGATCCCGATGTCAGTAACCCGATCTCTGTAGGTCAATCATGATAGAGGGGGGATCAGCGGTTTGGACTGTCAACTCATCACTAGGATCAGAGTTACCCCTTTACCTGGGGGCCCAAAAGAGTTGTCCTTGAAAGCAGGCCTGGGGCGCAAAAGAGTAATTTCACTGTCCCACCCAGCTCATTATCGCTGTGGTCCACTGCCACTTAGAAGGATTAGGGCCCAAGTGATGACTGCCCGCTTCGGGATACTGCGCCAGTGAGCAGCTCTTCTGGTATTCCTCGCGGTTCACGACCAAAACATAGTTACTCCGATCCCTGTGTAGCGATGGACTTCATCATTGCCATCAACACCCTGAGCAAAGTTGGGTAATTTCCCTGAGCCTCAGCCTTAGAGTCCAGGACCAGAGTCCAGACAATCTCAGGTTAGCCTTCAGGTTACCGTGCAGGCTGCTATGACCTTTAGGGCTACCTGATCATCAGACGTTTAAATTCTCGCCCCTCATCGTTTCTTGGCGATCTCTTGTGCGCATATTTCTATGGCGTGGGACATTCCTTAGAGATACATGTAGAGTGAGAGTTTGCTTGTCCCACCCAGCTCATTATCGCTGTGGTCCACTGCCACTTAGAAGGATTAGGGCCCAAGTGATGACTGCCCGCTTCGGGATACTGCGCCAGTGAGCAGCTCTTCTGGTATCCCTCTGTTACTGGTCCTGCAGAGCAATGAAACACTTAGTAACCCCAAGTAGGGGTTCACGACCAAAACATAGTGACTCCGATCCCTGTGTGGCGATGGACTTCATCATTGCCATCAACACCCTGGGCAAAGTTAGCTAATTTCCCTGAGCTGCAGCCCTAGAGTCCAGGGGTCTAGACAATTTCAGGTTACTGTGCAGGCTGCTATGACCTGTAGGGCTACCTGATTATCAGACGTTTTAATTCTCGCCCCACGTCGTTTCATCTCTTGTGCGCATATTTCTATGGCGTGGGACATTCCTTAACACTTTCCACGCGGGTCCCAAAACGGCGATTTCATCACCAACGCGGATCCCAAACAGGGTGGTCTTCCCGACAGCGCGGGGTGCCTACCGGTAGGCACTTTTTCGCCGCTCTACTGCCATCTGTTTCTTCTTAGTTGAACCAGTTGGTAATTTTTTTCAACAGGATTTCTCCATGTGATTTCGTTTAGTAATACCCGTTCTCCACTAGGTTGCGTTCCAGGTATGAAACGGGTTGCAATTTCGCCCGAAATTAGTAGTTCCATACAACGTATAGAAAGCGCTCGAAACGTCAGCCGCTCAGGGGGCGGGATTTTGTTTGCCTACCGGTAGGTAATCCGCGCTGGCGAGAGAATTACTTTTGCCTGACGGTAGGCCATCTCCGTGGAACGTGTTAAAGATACATGTAGAGTGAGAGTTTGCTTTCGTTCATTCGGCCTTGTTATTGGTTTGAAGTTGATTTTGCCAAAAAAAAAACGTTACTTGCTTGATATTGCATTGCAAATTTTAGTTCGAATTTGATTTTTTCGATTGAGCTTGGTTTTGTTATTTAATATGGAAGTAAGCCATTTCTCGTATTTTATTCAAAATAAAGTGCCTTCCTCACGTTTTTCCAAGATCAAACCTGGTTTTACGAGATGAAAAATAAATTTGAAAAAGCAAATTATGAATCAGGAGTTCAAAATAAGGCTTCATTGCACGACCTCGAGTACTTGAGTATTCGAATTGAGCGACGAAGTGGAGCGCCAAAGTGGAAAGATTTAATCAAATTCCAATATACTACGATGTATGCTTTTGTACTTCTCGTCAACATTACCAAGAAAGAACGACGTTTTGTCGTTGGCCGCCATCTTCTGAGATCTTCACCCTACCTAGAAGTTCTGGGAAGCTCTGCTTTGGCGGTCTATCCAAATACCCTGGCAGCTAGCACGCCAGTCAATTTATGATTTATTTTTGTTACATTCTATTCATCTTACTTGCAAGTTGAGAAGAAGTGGAAGTAGTTTCAATCACCACCTCAATCTGTGTTGCAGCTGTTGTTCGTCGTGATCAACGTCGACGAGCCCGACCACCAGAGGATCCTCGAATTCTTCGGTTTGTCCACCAAAGAAGTGCCCACCATGAGGATCATCCGCCTCGAAGATGAGATGTCCAAATTCAAGCCGTCCACCAACGACCTCGGCCCAGACAGCGTCAAGACCTTCCTCAACGACTTCGTCGAAGGAAAACTCAAGGTTTGTGTTTTTTCCAAATTCAAGAAATCATTGAATTGATCTTTGAGTGTTTGGGTTCCAATAGTGCCGAACGGCTGAGCCGATTTTTATGTGGATTTTTCGTTAAGGACATTCGTGACTCAATAGGTAGCAGGTTCTGACACTGCTCAGCAAAAGCAAGCGATTCGCAGAGCTCCTTTTCTCTGCTAGAGCTGTGAATCTCTTTCAGATGTATGCCAAATTCAACGCATCTGCCCACATCCCCGATCCATACAAGAGAATTGACTGTACGACTGTCATCACAAGGCGTCTCTTGCATGGTTTAGGGCCATTTGAATAAAGGATGGGATTGGACCAGTGATTTTGGTGTCCAACATGACTTAGATATCTGGCTTATGACTTAAAACTGCATACGACTTTGGAATTTCAGTATTTTAAGAAAGGATGTTCCATATTATTACATTTTTTTAGCCCTTTTTTCTCCTAGAAAAAAGTTATGAAGTATCAGGTAAAGTAAACAAGCAATTCAAAAAATCAGTTATACATTTTTTATTTACTTTTATACATTTATACGAATTAGGTATAAAATGTAAAGATGAACTACATTGGACAACAATTAGGTACACGCTCCAAATTATCTGGTGTAAAACAGTGTCTCCTGTCACGTAAAATTTCTTTCAATGCAGAAAACGATCTCTCTACATCGCAAGATACAATAGGCAAAAATTTAAAAGTGGAAATCTCTTTTGAAGAGTAGGGAGAATCCCATGAGCTGTCTTCTCCTTTGAGAATTTTCGCGATTTGAACCACTGAAGACCACCCTGGATTTTTCGATAGGACCCCCTCCAGTTTATCCTTGACGGCTTTTCCAGTTGTTCCATGCCAGTGGGAGCTTTTTTCGAGCAGGTCGTAAACAGCACCTACGGCAGAGCAAAGATCCATCCCCCTGGTCTCCAGGTGGTTTATCAAATGGGGTATGGTACTAAAGTTGGCATTAAATGCCAACTAAAGGCCTTTATAAATTAAAATGCCTTTATAAATTTTATAAAGACCAAACGATGGGCGATCTGCCTGTCCTCCAGACGCAAAAAACTGGTAAAATAGGTATGCTGCAAAATATGCAAAAATCCCCAAAATGACAAAAAAATTCAAAAATCCCCAAAATGACCGAAATATGCAAAAATAGGCAATTTTAATTTCAATTTAAACCACCGCATACCCTTTAGAAACCTTCAAAACGTTCAAATACAAAGATATACCGCATAATAAAAGATATGCAAAATATGCAAATTCCGAGCTCTACTTATGACTTAGTATTCTAAAAACACATTCATATTTTTGTAATATTCAAATTCATTGACAAATTTTCAGGAACACCTCCTGTCTCAAGAGCTGCCTGAAGACTGGGACAAAGAGCCTGTCAAGACCCTCGTGGCCACCAACTTCGACGAAGTCGTTTTCGATAAGACGAAGGACGTCCTCGTCGAGTTCTACGCCCCCTGGTGCGGACATTGCAAACAGCTCGTTCCCATCTATGACAAGGTAAGTTTTCATTGTTTTGTTATTGTTCATCTCATAACACGGGATCTTGAAAACTTTACTTTAACTTTCTGTGGCTCCTTGTAGGGCCCCTCTGGGGTGAAAGCTAAAGCTGAAGCCATAGAAGCGTTTTGATTGGCGGAGCTTCAGGGCGTACCTAGTTCTAGATGCAAACAACAGATCGGACCTGATCGCAACAGCAAAATGGAGAATCATACTAAATTAAACTAAGTCGGTACACTTCGATTTCACTAACATGGGGAAAATAAGGTTTTCTCTGGTTTTTGTTTGATAACTTTCCTCTTAGATTACACGATTTCGTTGTACCATCGGGTAACACTGGGAGGAGACGGCGATCCGAACAGCCAATCAGCGAGCGTTCCCGCTTCACGTTGAAGAGGTCCATTTTCCCGGTTATTTTCTGAAATCGTAAATTTGTATTGTCTCCCAAAAATAACTGGAGACTTATTTTCCGAAATCAACCCGATTTTCATCTATCTCACACCATTAACTATTCAGGAAAAATGCAAACAGAATTCGGTGAAATTCCTCTTTTTACGTTGCTTTTTTTAAAAAATGTGCAAAATATATTCAATGTCAATAAAAAATTAAAAACCGAAAATCGAAAAAAAAAAAATTGCTGACGAACCCTCCTATAATAAATACCCTTCGTTTAGATCTGTTTTGAGCGACCCACCGGCTTGCGGGTTTAGCTACTGTTAGCAGATTGAAAGAGTGCGGCTGACCCGCATTTCCCGAAGGGTATACTTGCTAACATAGACGACTATCTGTTCCAAAATCTTAAGTAGCCTGGTGAGTCGGGCTGGGGAAAGGGCCGAGCCTCCTTATCTCACCCCTTTGTAGGGACGGCATGATACCACTGATATATCGGAGTATCGACACTTTTTGGTATCGATACCGATATTTGTAACGATACTATTGATGCAAAACTCAAACCGATTGATTGGTATCGATACTTTTGCCTAAAATACCGGAGGTATCGATACTTTCTTGACGATATTATAGAAAATTTTGCCCAAGTAAATTGGTGAAAAATACCAATTAAGTAACTAGACTACCATATATTGTCTGCCACATAACAACCCTCAAAATAGGCTCAGAATAGTATCAATTGAAACGATATACCGCCACGATAGCCTCAGAATAGTATCAATATCCATTGTGAGTTTAGAAGGAATTCAAACCCGTTTTCCCGAACTTACAAGAAGAGGGAGGCATGCAAAATATTAGTCGTGATGGCGACATCAGTCACGTGCGAACGGCTTTTTTCGAATAATAAATAGTATTATTTGTATTGCAACTGATTTGTTACTTTATCCTTTCGATTTCTAGTGGAAGACTGTAATACTCATGGACACCTTACCAAGCCATCCGCATTCTTTCAATCTGCAAACAGTACCCGCAATTCATAAAATACCATTCTCAACTCACTTTTGATTAAAAAATAAATAAAAAAATGATTAGGACTTCTTTCTTTGCAGACTTCAAATGTATCGCAGTTGAACATGTATGAAAGAGTTGCCTTTCTAATGATTATCATAATTTATTGTTCTTCTAGCTTGCCGAATCTTTCTTGAAGAAGGAAGACATCCTCATCGCCAAGATCGACGCCACCGCCAATGAGCTGGAGCACACGAAGATTGCCAGCTTCCCCACTCTGAAGTTGTACAAAAAGGACACCAACGAGGTGAGAAGAGACTTGATTTGACTCGTTAGCGAGTATTTTGGAAAACATCTAATATCACTGCAACGGGTACACATCTTTGAGAACGAAAATATTCTCCACTTGAATCCATTTTGGAACACTCAGAATCACTCCCAACGTTAGCTGTCTATGAGACAGCTCAGACATGCTATGTATGAGAGACAGTTCTATATGTCTATATCTATATTCTATATCTATATGTCTATGAGACTGTTCTAAGGAGATGTTATTACCTTGAACTTACGAATAGAATAAAAACCCTCTTAAAAAGGATCCTTAAAATACTGTTTGGTTCCAAAATGACAACACCGAAGTCAGAATCAACGATTATGGACTTAAAATACTTACCAAACATACACAAATCTGTTGAAATATTGGTCTAAAATTGTAAAGAAATTAACATTTTCATATATTAGTTTTTCCCACTGCTAAGTTCCTTATTCCAAATTACTAGCAGAAATTCACTACAATGTTTGTTTCGTTATTATATTAACACATTTACGATGATGATTTACAGGTTGTGGATTACAACGGAGAAAGGACGCTCGAAGGCCTCACGAAATTCCTCGAGTCTGGCGGTGAATTCGGAAAAGGAGCACCCGAAGAGGTAAATTTTCAACATTACTTCGAGGGGGGTTAATAGGTTTGTTTGGAGAAGCAGTCCTGAACAGTACGGAGGGTTTTGGAGAAGCCTGGAGGAGTCCAAGCGCCTATATCCCCTCCCCTTTCCAATTCCAGTTTGGTTCTGAACTGGTTCTGGACTGCTTCTCCAAACAGACCAAATGTAAGGGGTACTTATGGAGGGAGGCGGTTTTGATTTGGGGTTTCTTTTTTGAGGGTTACTTTTACTTTGTGTGGAGAGGGGGGGGGGGGAATTTGAATTTGGGGGGTTATTTTTGCAAATCAAGCGTGGTTAGCTGCTACATGTTAACCCTTAATATCCTGCGGTTTCTTTTTAGAAGTCCGATTTTTACCTGCAACAGTTAATTCACTTTGAAGCCAAAACTATCCTGATACTCCAACTATCAATTTTGTAAAAAAAAAAAAAGTAAAAACACGATTCAAAGAAAAGCAAAAAAATTCTCGACTTGACAGATTGTAATGGGGTGTGCGCCTTGATTTTTTAAAGATTTTTAATCGAAAGTAGACTACATTCTGAGAATTTTGGCACCAACCGCGACCTTCTAGCGTGAGTAGATCTGTTTCTACGATTTTTCAAAGTTTCGACCGTTTATGACGTCACGCGCCCCTCTCGCCTGGGCGGGACCCCCCAGCCCACTGTGACGTCATAAACGGTCGAAACTTTAAAAATTCATAGGAAAAGATTTACACACGCTAGAAGGTCGCGGTTGGTGCCAAAATTCTCAGAATGAGGTCTACCTTAGATTAAAAATAACAATAAACAGTTTTTCCTACCCAGGCGCACACCCTATTATGGTCTTAGGGCCTTTCACCCTTCCACCCTCATTCCTCACCCTGAAGACTATTAGTGGGGTTTCCTCGTCAGAGATGGCGCCACTGTTCTTAGGCAGCACAGATCTCTCTATGAAGTCAACCTTCTCCACATTATTCCTCGGTTCTTTACTTTAGACCCGCAACATCCCACCAAGGATTTTTCCAAGCATCCTTCTACTCCAAGAAAGCTGGATTAGGGGCCTTGTGTAGCCCTAATTCAGTCTGTAGAGCTGACGGACTGTAAGGGCCTTTGAGGTACCTTCTGCTCAAATATTCAATAAATTTGTCGAACGACACCTAAATTTAATTTAAAAAATCTGGAAAAAGCAAATTTTTTGAACGACCGAGAAATTAAGGGTTACATCCTTGCCTTGGCTGTTTGAATCACTGAGGGTCACAGAGCACTGTGTCTTCCTCCCATCTTGGCGTGTTGTCACTAGGGGATGTTATTTATTTATTTTTTCTTTAACCCATTCGCTGCAGAGCTCTGACCGCCCGCCTGATACTTGAGCACGAGGCCCTAATTCCATTCAACATTCCGGTAGCGGACGAATTTTCTGCGCTGTGTCCCCGACTTGTCTTTTTGTTTTTCCCATGTTTCCGTTATTATTCCACTTTTTGACATAATTATTTTTGCATATTGTTCAGGAATATATTATGGACCAAAATGTATTGAGTTTGAAGGGTTTGTACATTTTTTTTTCATTATTATATTCTCATAAATTCGCGTTCATCAGCAGTTTATCGTTTTCATAATTTATCAGATTATTACTTCATTTTCATAAACATAATTACCGATTCATGATATTACTATACCTACCATTGTTATTGTTCACGTCTATCATAACACCGAAAATTCCATTTGAATTCACGCAGTCACTGACACCTACTTATAACGCCTTCTGTTGATTCCAGTTTCACTAAAAACAAAAATTTTCCATCTCGTTCTCTAGTGCGGGCTTTGGAGCATGGAGCTCACTGAAATCGAGTTTCACGTCTTACCTTTTTTCTCGAACAAACCACTCATTCAAGGCGTGATTTGGGGTCCTCGCGTCTTGTCATGAAATGACTAGCCGTCAATCTGATGGGATTCGCCGTTGATGGATTCCCTTTCGGTGTTTTCTTTTCATTCCAGTACTTGGTACTTACCAAAAAGTTCATCTCTCAGCTGCAGGTGGAATTTAGCGAGCGGATATTTTGGTTTTTTTTAAATGATTTTTTCGAAAAAAGAATGTGTGTTTAGTACACACAAATATAACAAGTAGAAAAACAATTTTTTTAAGCACACGGTAGTTTTTCGAATGTTAGCTACGCCCACTTTGAAAATGTAGATTTCCAGTCAAAACTGTTGTGGGTTGATGGTACGTCGACATAATCGGGCAGGAAGGGATGAAACAAGTCGAGTGCACTCCAGTGCATCCCCGAGAAACTGAAAAACAGTTTGTAAGCTCTGGAAGATCGCATGAGAATGCAGGAGCCGTTGGGAAAAACGTGGGTTTCGAAGTCAGGGCTCTGTGAGCATTTGCAGAAAAACGTGGGTTTCGAGGCAAATGGGCTAAATTTTCTGTTTTCTTCTGTTTGAAGACGAGGTTCATAAGTTCATTCAAGTTAGTAGTGAGTTTTGCCTCCAAAATTTGACAGGCTCCTTTAAGAGGAGACTAGTGCGAGCAACGATGATGCTACTCAGTTGAAGGAAGAGACCTGATTAACTATTGTCTGAGGGGGGGGCTCTTGGAACGGGACTAGTAGGGGAACCCTTTTATCGTTGCCCGTTGTTGATTGGAGGCAACTTCACAGGGTCCCGCAAGCTTTGTGAAGAGGTTCCACAGGCCCTGGTTGTTGTGTGCAAAGCGAACGAAGTCACAACCGCAACTAACACCCTGTTTTGTCTCGTTTCAGGAGGAAGAAGACGAAGACGACGACCTCCCCAGGAAAGACGAGCTGTAAAGAACGCATCGACTCCTCCAAGTTGAACTTTTCACCAAAAAAATTCCATCAACTTTTAAACAACTTTATTTATCAAAATATGAAGAAAAAAAAGATTTCACCAACTTTACCGAACACGCCAATGGAAGTCTGATACCGCGTTAAGGTCGAATCTGCATTTTGCTTTTGTAACGCCTTCCAACGAAAAACGTACTGAGATCATTCCGTTGTGTGAACCAGAGTGAACGGATTTTTTGTGTTTCTGAGAGAGACTGATCACTTTTTTTTCCTTTTAGTGCTATTTGTTTATTTTGTATAGTTTATTTCGTTCATCACTTGGGGTATTTCACTTTGTTTTTCTTTCGTGAACAAAACGCGGTCGAGATTTTGATGAATTTTTGTGAATTTTGTAAGAGAGTTGTACATTCGATAATACACGAAATTCTCTTTTATGCAACCTTCGATATGTTCGTAGATTAATTTACAGACGTTCGAGATTAAAAATACAAATACATATTTTGTCCAGAATTGTACAGATAGGTTTTGAAAAAAACAAAACCGCGTCGGTCCGGAGGAAATCGCGCACTTCGAGGGTTTCGAAGCGTTTCGTCGCACTTTTTTTTTTTGGTGTCTTCCACAATTTGCCGCAATCCGCGAAAAAAAAAAAAAAATTCCCGCGATTTCCTCCGCGCCGGTAGATCGTTTTGAATGGTGCATCGAGTGGTTTTGACTCATTTTTAAATGTAAGTTTATTGAATTTATTTAAAAGAAAATAAAAAACCTCCCCCCACTCTCCCCCTTTAATGGTACGTCTAAGACGAGACGAGTGTTGTCCCAGGGTTAACACAGGCCTCTTTTTGATCATCACATCTCAAACTTCGGTTGAGAAATTTTTTGTTAATTTTTATAAAATTCGAGTTGTCCTTGATATTGTAATAAACGTTCTTTTTCAGATTTTTGTGTTTGATTTTTACCGTTTTTCCCATCTTGAGGAATTTTCCCGAAAAACTCGTTGCTTTCCTGGCCACGGCTTTTCCCGCTTTTGTCTGGCAATTATTGGTAGATGTTGATGATTCCAGCGGCAATCTTCTAGTTTTTCAACTCCCTAGGTAGATAGACTCCTGCATTTCTAAAATCTCTAAAAATGCCTAAATTAGATATAACTTTTCATTACTTTTGGAACTAAACGAGCGCATGGGTGTAAAAATTATACAAATAAGAAGAATGCCACAAGAAACTTGGAAATTAGATAATTCCAGCATTTATTTTACAGATTTATTTCAACCTTATACAAATACAATTCAACCTCTTACAAATTATATTCAACTTTTTACAAATTCAACTCAACTCTCCACCAATAACTCATCCTAACCCTTCAACTGATCTCATGGAGAGAAAAAAAATCGTAAACAGCGATACAGAGCGACTACTCACTTTTCAAGTCCCTTAAGCCCAGAACTTAAGTCCCGTCTGCCGCTAAGTTCCCATCGGTTACATGGTGGGAGACAACCTGCAAAGTACTTAACAGGCTCCCGTTTGAGAATATTAAAGTCTCAAGAGTATTGAAATCAGTCAGATTTCTTCAAATTGGTTGTACTTACAATGGCCGCCATTTTCTATTCCATTGGTTTTGACATGGCAGACAAACATTTATTTGCTCAGGGGGTTGGATATTTTGGTTTTATATAATATATAAAACCAAAATATCCAACCCCCTGAGCAATGCAAAAGAGCAAACCCCCTGTCACATAGGTATTATGTGACACAAGTAATGAAATCAGTCACGTTTTTGGCCCTGGGCTCCTGGACTAGAAAGTTATCGCTTTCAAGGGCATGCAAACATAAGCGATTGTCGGCATTGCACACAGAAGCGATTCTGACCATACAGTAGACATTGAATTGGCAAGGCGCTGAGGTCACGTAGGTAGGTACTATGTACGTACTTTTTTTTCAACCCCAATTGGACCATGCTGTCACTAGTGTCACCAAAAACATCTTAGGAATTCCACAGCTGTTCCAAAGTGTCAACGGAGTAACCAAAATTATATTTCAATTTAAACATTAATGGATAGAGCTGCATTTTTTTAACCACTTTATGTAAGTTATTAGAAATCAAAACGCTGCAAATCATTGCCCAAAGGTTTATTGTTTTCTGCATAGATCCCTCCCTACCAACCGTAGGTACTACCTACTAGGGCATTTTTGAAAATTTCAACCCCAACCAAATGGAAATGGGTTGAAATTTTCAAAAAATGCGCTAGTAGGTACCTAAGGTTGGTAGGGAGGGATCTATACAGAAAATAATAAACCTTTGTGCAATGATTTGCAGCGTTTTTTACCTACCAACTATTGGTAGGTACTACCTACCACACCATACTGCCTTCACACCTTCACAATCAAGTTTATTAGAAAGAACTAAACGCTTCAACTAAACTTCATATGGAAATTTGATTACTGGTTACGCAGAAAGCAAAACTGGAAAAAAGAAGTGAACAGCGATCGCATTTTAGTCAGATAAAATTTGAATGGAGATTAGACCTTTTTTGCGATTCACACTCATGATTCTGATCGTAGGAAAACCCTGAAGTACTCGTAGGGACCGAACGGCTTGTCCTACAGAGCTCCGGGGGTCTCCAAATTTTTTAAAAATTCAAATCTATTTAAAATTGGTGAAAAAACGATACTTTTATTTCGAGCGAGAGCACTCATGAAAATTTGGACCCTCAATTTTGTAAAGTTTCCTATGAAAACCATCGCCCCCGTACTGAAAGTAACCACTGTGCATGCAGAAACGTTTACTCCTACTTTTTTTCAAACTTTACTAACTTTTAAGGGATTATGGGAAATCAGAGTAGATGAAAATCATCACCCCCCCTACACTAGTAATTTAATTTCTACCTTGGTAGGAACAAACCAACCTGATATTGGTGAACGTTTGATGATCCAGCTGTGATCGAATTTCGCCCTTTGTAAAACGGTCGAAGCTTCCAATGAACTGTTCACTCAAGCACAAAACTCACGAATCGTAGGCGAAATAAATATCATCCGAACTGCCTGGTCGTTTTAGACCCGAAATAGGGGTGGTAAGTACGGCAATTCGGAATGTAACTACTCTGAAATCTATCGACAAAACACTCAACATGAACGCAAAACCCTGAACTCGGGCGTAAACAATAATTACAGAAAACTGGTATCCAGTGGAGTAAAACCTCAAATCACCTCCTGAATCCTGTAATTACTCTTCACATCATTAAAAAAAAATACAAAGTATGATCAAGACAAGACGCGCAAGGGATTGAAATATGAAAATCCATTTGAAAATAAGATTCTTCGGTTTACATTGAGAAGAGATTCAAAGAGAATGAACATCTCATCTCCAGTAGCAACCAAACCTGCTAGATGTTGATGAGTGAGGAATGGCCATTGAGGAACTACCTCTTATCATGTCCAGCATTTAAATCTAGCTTTTTTGGAATTCATAATTATTGATAATTAAGTATTTTACCTTTTTCATTTTAAATTGAACCTGTTTGCTTCCGATTAGTACCGGCAGAATTGTTTTTACTCTTCAAGGTTGAAAAAAAAGTTCTTCGAAATCAAAATTTCCACGCTCGTTTTCCGTTCTAGACCTTCCTGAACAATTTTGGTCCCGTGTGTGTCATGAAATCCTTGTAACGGGCAAACTATACAAAGTTGTTGTCCGATTCCGATGAAGTACTCGGGGATTGTGCGGATTGGTGTGTAAATGGTCTCCTATGAAAATCATCGCCCCAAATCCATGTAACTGCCTTAATTTCTACTTTTTTTCATCCGAATTCGGTAACATCTTCAGGAATTGAGCAGGTTGACGTGTTGGTGGTCCTTGGAGACTGATTGGTCCGTGTAGTGGAAGGTACTTAGATATTGTTGTTTTGAGATTAGCTTCATCGGATCATCTATAGATGAGGTTATGGATACGAGGAAACTATGTGCCACACCCTCTTGGTAAGTAGATGTTTTTTTCTTTTTTACATTTGTAGCTTTTCGAAATTAATTTTCATTTTCAGTAAATTACCTATGCATGCTTCAAATATGAGTTTATTACTAAAATTGTAATGACAATTTTCAGCCTATAAAGTCTGTACCTACTAGGTGACAGTTTTATTCGAAACATTTTACACTTTCTTTCATAATTACCTTTACGTGAAGATAAGAAACTTTTCCACAAGAAACTTCAAAAACAAATACCTAGTATATTTGAACCCGTTTTTTTTTTAAGGGGTTATGTGACATTTTTGGCCATTTTCACTTTTTTTCATTTTCTGGGTCTCCACACTTGGTTGTATCGATTGCTATTAAAAGTAACCTCGTATCATTGACGCTTCCCATAGAAAAAATATGTTGAAATTTCCGATGTCTTTTGAAAGGGGCTTCGTGAGCCACATTACCCCTTTCAAAAGAGAACTTACTCGCTATGAGGTCGACGTGGAGTTTCGAGACTCAAATAATAAACTGTCAGGTTGGTTTATAATAATTAATGTGTTGGTAAAGGCAGGAAGCTTAATTTTTGTTTCTTGGTCGATTTCTAAGGTTTGTTATTGAAAATAATAAACCGAAATCACTTCTTTTTGAATCTCCACCTCGCCCTAAATAAGACAACAATTCCAAGTGGGTGTGACACATAGCTTCCTCGTATCCATAACCCGACTGCATAGATGACCAGATGCATAGTAGTTACTCTCAAAACATCAATCTCTAGGTACTTTGCACTACCCTTGTAAGGTACCATCTAGACGTCAACCCGCACAATCTCTGAATATTGTTGCAAAATGTAGAAGTTATGGCTGTTACGAGGATTTTCATTTTCATAGGGGACCATCATCATCCCAACTCGCATAATTCCTGAAACTTTTATCCAAATCAGATGGGAAATGTAGAAGTTATGGCCGTGGTGAGGATTTCACGTTTGCGCATGTGCAGCAGCTACTATCAGTCCGGGGGTGATGATTTTCATAGGGGACCACCTACACCCCCACCCGCAAACTCCCTGAGAATTTCATTAAAATCGGATGAGAAATGTAGAAGTTATGGCTGTGGCAAGGATTTCATGACAGACAGAAACCAAAATTGTTCAGGAAGGTCTGAAACGTAAAACACTAGTGGAAATTTTGATTTTGGAGAACATTTTTTTTTCAATCATGAAAAGTGAAAACAAAGCTTCCGCTACCTTGGTTGACGCGGAAGCAAAATTCGACAAAAACGAACAATTTTTCCATGTGAGAGGCATAGATTTCTTCCGTGCTATCGTGATTCCGCTCTCATCGAAAGAAAAGTGCGCTTAGTAGATCGGCTATACATCATTCACCTCAAAAATCCTCCGCAAAATTGTTATGACCTGCAGCAATGCTCAAAAATCCATTCTGTCAATTGCCGGACTCCCATCAACCCCCTTAAATGAGCTGACCTAGAGAGGTTGAAGAATTACATTCCTGAATAACATTTTTAACATTTCATGTCGGCCAAATGATAAAATGATCTTATAAATCTTTTATGTTATGATGTTTTATGTACATATTTTCATCAAAATATGTTTCATACAATGAATAAAGCTGTTTATTTAAATGATTTCAGTCCTGAAAAATCGATTTTTTTTTAAAAGGGGGTATGTGATAGCATTTCAAACTGCAATTTGATACACTTCCCCTTGCTGAAAAAATCTGAAAAATTCCGGACGATTGTAGAGTATTTAGCTGTATTGGAATATTTCAAAAAATGGGATGTTTTGATCGTTTTGACGATTTGGGACAGTTTTTTGCGTTTTCCCGAAAGTTTCACAAATGACACATAACCCCTTTAAAAAACACGGGTTCATTTGTCCAATACTTCCACCCACATGTATCATTCAAAAAACATATCGAAAATAGATTTAGAATTCGAATGGCCAGAACTTGAAATTTTGATTTTATTGAAACGTCCGCTGATGAAGCCTTTTGAAAAATATAATTGGTCATTGTTAGGCGCCCTTTAGGCACCTGATGCACTGTTTTATGGGAATGTTTCGAATAAGTAGCCACACCGCTTCATGTGCAGATTTTTAAAAACTTATTTCAATTTTGTTTAAAACAGTATAAAAAAAAGAACCTTTGTATCACAGAGCTATGGACCATTTGTATTAAACAAAAAATACTGTTTTCTTGTATTTAATAGAAAAACTCTGAAAAAAAACCCCAATAGTTCTACTTGGTACTCTCAAAGCTCTTAAATCGAAAACTGGTGAATAATTGGGAGGGTGGCGTTGATATTACAGAACATTCAATACGCTATAAATTGAGATGGTAGTAGAAATCGAGATTCTCGAGACAGATATGACTGCGGAACTAGCGATTTTATTGCCCTATTGTACACAGTTTTATCGTTCTCCAGCCCGTAATTGTAGAGGAGGTGTAATTCCTCCATTTCGACATTAAATTTTAATACTTACCCAATCCGACGGCTCCACGAGTTCTGAGAGAAGAAAATCACCTCTGGATTAAATTTTTTCTCGAGAGACCCACCAAAAGTTGCCAGTGGGTGTTTTCTCCCTTTACCGAGAAGAACGAGAAACGTCGAGATGTTTCACAGAGCAGCCGCCATTTTGCTGGGAGCAATGGCTTTAGCTGTAGATATTGAGGAGGAGGCTGGGATTTTGGTGTTGAATGACGCCAATTTCGACGAAGCTCTGAAAACGCACGAGAACATCCTAGTTGAATTCTGTAAGTACCAAATAACGTTGTTGAACGGTACTTTGTGGAGGAGGCCTCTATATTTACCTTCTCTCACCTGGTTAATAGACAAAAACCTGAACTATAGCCATCTCCTGAGCTGCTAATGTGAAAGAAACGCTCAAGAGTGGATCACTACTCGATGCGAATGTTTGAAGTAATGGTCGTAACATCAAAGCGTGCCTCTGATTGGCCTTTGCCCAGTCAGGATGGTTTTTTGGTGTCGCCTTCCACCAGGCACCCTCGTACGTTCTGCTCATTCACAGGTCCGGAGGAGTGTTTTATCAAAAGGGAACATATACATTTTCAAAACATATTGTTTAGTAATGCATGCATTCCAGGGGACGTCCCATTGGATAAGCATTAGATCAGTTTAACCAGTTGTTAAGTGATAAAACTGTTTCACTCGATGTAATTTATTTATTACTTTTGGCAAGAAATACTGACCCCCCCCCCCCACCATTATCCACCTTAACATTTCTAGCGGCATGGGAGCCTCGAATCTGATGAGCATTTTAAAATCCATGATCTACGATACCCAACATGCGAATTCGAGTTCACCCCCCCCCCCCCATCTCCTCCCCAACGCCAACAATGGTGCCAGTCTGGCACCAAAGCGGAAATACGTCGTAACATTGAACTTTCATCTGTTAGTTTTGGTAGGCAGTCCGTCGAAGTTCACATCCGTATTCAAGGTGAAACACAAAAAAAAAAAAACACGAAATAAGCGGTTTATGGCATCATGGCACCATATCCTGGCACCATGGTGGTACAGAGAATAATTCATGAAAATTCGGAGGTATAATGAGAATTTTTCCTCAATTTCAAAGCTTGGGTACAATTAGTAAGCAGTAAAGGAACCAAAATATTGAAAAATCGGATATTTTGTGAATATTATCCCCCACTCACCCCCTCCCCTTGCGAATTTTGGTACTCTGGTAAAATCATGTACAACTCGGAAGTTATTTGAGTCAAACAAAAAAAGAAACACGCAAATCGGTTGGAAATTGAGGCCTGGTAGGAGTTTACAAGATTATGCACGCAAACGCACGTTTTTTAAGTATTAACCCCCCCCCCCCTTTCCCCCTCTTAAAAAGCAAAATCCAAAATTCCGGCGCCGTAGTGCACAACTAGATAGTATTTCGCGTCAAACGAAAAAAAAAACCACGAAAATCGTTTGAGAACTAAGGCCTGGGCAGAGTACACAAGATTATGCCCAAAAACGCACGTTTTTCGAGCATTAATCCCCCCTTTCCCCCCCTTAAAAGGCAAAATTCGAAATTCCGGCCACGTAGTGCACAACTAGATAGTTTTCCGCGACGAACAAAAAAAGAACCAGGAAAATCGGTTGAGAACTAAGGCCTGTGCAGAGTACACAAGATTTTGTTACACACACACACATACACACACACAGACATATGTAATAGTCCGAAAAATCCATGCTTCTCTCAACAATAACTTCAAACAACTTCCATAGAGCAACCATCCAATGATGTCCGCCATCCACCAGCAAGGACAAGCGAGCGCGCCACCGTCGCGGCCTTTCCAGCTCAAGCCGCAAGATGGCCGAGGGGTTAAAAGGGCCTGCCCCCTCCCTCGACCGTCAGTCTGAAGCCACGCGTCTCCATTGGAGTGGAACCCAACTTCACGGCTCATCCCCCATAACATTAGTGTCGGTGTACGAACTGAAAACCCTGAAGTGAGTGCTCCACGGAACATTTTCACAATAGTCGTCGCTGAATCCGCCAGTCAGAGTTCTTGTCGATTTCCGAGTAGCCAAGGCGCGGAACGTCAAGACCTGCTACCTTTTCTCCATTTCGCCAACCGAACCGGTACGCAGTTCGACCCGGACCGAGGCACGCCCGCCCCGATCCCAGGCTCCCCCTACAGCACTGCAAGAAGAGGCCCTGAAGCAAGAAACCGCCACGGAGATTCTCCCGAATCCAAGCTAGGCCAAGGGTGAGCATCATTCCCTCTCAATCTTGTAAGCGCTTACATAGTTCAAAATCTGGCAAATACCCCCATACATAAAACGCCCTGTAAAAGTAAAGTAAAGAGTAAAGTAAAGTAAAGTAAAGTAAGAGAAAGCAAATTGTGAAATAAGTAAAGTCGTCAACTGAGAAAGTATTGTGAGAAGTATTATTGAAAGGAGTATTGTATTTTCTTTCAGTCAGTCATTCGTGACAAATAAGTTGTATAATAATATTCATAATTCAAGTTCCTATATCGTTGTATAGTAAAATCGTAACTCACATATTAATATTGCAAATAAGACAAACTACACGTGTAATTCAAGTATATTTTGATATCAATTATCTTTTCAACTGGTTCCTTCAGAACCAGCATAAACCGCCTCACGGTAAAGAACAAGTTATATTCTTTTTGAATAAACGTCCTACGTGTTTCATAAATCGTGTTGCTTATTTCAGAGGTTTTTAACCCCTACCGACTCAGAACGGACTCAGGTACATTGCAATTACAATTCTTTTGGGTATTTTTCCTGAGGTCGCTACTCGACCCAGGTGGTGGCAGCAACCCTAGGTGTCCCTCAGGTAGAACCAATTATCCTCTGAACCTTCGGTCCAAGATACACTCTACCTAGAGATCCCTAGCCTCATTATATTAAAGTTTTCAAGTCATTTAAAGGTGTTAGGAAAAGTCATACAAGTAATCGTCAAGTATTAGCAATCTTTATTCACCTAATATCATATAACAGCAAATCAGTTCTTGTACGCATGGTCACACGCAACTACCATAATAGTAAAGCCATATTCACTCTCGGAGATCCACTCTTCGTCAGTAAACTCTGGTAAGTACAACAACCTAACTAACCTTTTGTAAACTTTAATTTTACCAATTGATAAAAACTTAAATTCGTTAAATTCGTAAACCCAAAATAAAAGTAAAAACTACAAAATTGGTGACCAGCGGTAGGATCAACGAAAATTACGATTTTCAGAACCCACAAACACAAACAAAGCAAGTACCAGTCCTAGAGTTCGAGAGGTAGTTGAGCCACTGAAATCTGGAACGTTTGTATATAAGGAATATTAATAATTTTGCATCTATTCTAATTTATTTTGAAAGCATTATCACATTTTGTACGCACACGTTGTACAAACAAAAGAATTCAGCCCGAAAGTGAGAGGAGAGAAGAGAGTCCAATTCAGTACGCAATTCGTACTTATATTGTGCATGTTGTCAACTATTACCACTCCACACTCCGCCGATTCCGTTTCTTACAAATATTTCGTTCGAACCACCACGTGTTTGAAGACCATAGTATTTTGTTCGAACCACCACGTGTTTGAAAGTCATAGTATTTTGTTCGAACCACCACGTGTTTGAAAGTCATAGTATTTAGTTCGAACCACCACGTGTTTGAAAACCATAGTACTCTGGGCGAACCACCACGTGTTTAAACCTTAGTACTCTGTTCGAACCACCACGTGTTTAAGAACCATATTCCCTTGTTCGGACCGAAAACCTTAGTCCGACCCGATCTTGAATCATAACCGTACCGCGTCCGAACCATATTTCAGTTCGAACCAGGTACAGTACGCAGACCATACTCTTAACATACCAGTTTATAGATCGAACCGCATCACGGTTCGAACCGAGTCATTGTTCGTACCGAATCGAAATTCGTACCGATTCGCAGTCCGAACCATTAGTCTTTTTTTTGTGTATTTAGCATAACGAACGAACCGCTTCACAGTTCGAATTAAATTCATAACTTAACTTGGCGCATAGTACGAACCGCATCACGGTTCAAAACTACCTAATTAAATCATTTAACTACGTTTGAAACATTTTAATCTAATTTGAAATACTAGAATTTTAAAGTAAAGACATTTTCTTTTGATCGTTCAAATTGAAATTGACACCATTCAGGAAAAGTTCCTTTGGGTAGAAAATTGTGTGGGATCAGATTCGCCTAACCTTTTCGACTATCGATTCAGCGTTGCGGGAGGTGAAGTGAATTATTTCCTAAATATTGCCCGGGCTTTTCTTGTTCATTTTCTTTAATTGTGACAAATTCGGACCACGACATCATGGACGCTGGGAAGAACGACGCAACCACAGAACTGGTCGACGCCATGACGGAGGCTATGACTAGGATGGGAGAGTTCTTTCGAACTACGCAATCCCCAGCTCAAGGTCAGAATCAACCAAACCGAGACCTTCCACGATCCTTGTTCATGGAAATAGAACCCTGGAATCCGGACGAACCCGATTCCATTTCAGCCGCCTCATTCTTCGCTGAGGTAGAACAAGCCACCTACGATCTGGATCAGGAGCAGAGACTCAAATTTCTCCGTACTCGACTCCGTGGAGGAGCCAAGCGATTCCTTCAAGAAGACCTGGGAGCCCATCCCTATAACAACCTCCGCGACGCCATTCTGAAATGGTACGAAAATGAAGACCCCGAAAAAGCCATGATACGTCTATGGACCACTAAACGACAACCTGAGGAGAGCATACGACGTTTTGCGGAAAAGCTCATAGCCACCGCGAAAACCGCAGTCCGCAACGAGATAGACCTTACCGCAGCACAGCGAAAGGAATGGGTAAAGACGAAAACTCTCCGAGCTTTCGTTAGAGGAATCAATAAAGAGATCAGTCTTTTCCTTCAGAGTAACTTACCCGACACCTTGGAAGAAGCGGTCAAGCGTGCAGAAGATCTCGATGATACCACCCAGAGCGAGAAAGCTACCGACTTCAAATGGGATATAGCTGGAGTTGTAAACAAGGACTCCATGAAGTGCTATACATGCGGGGAAGTTGGCCATTTCGCCGGAAAATGCCCTCAGAAACCTACACTACAAGGATCAAACCGAAGTCCGATGACAACACCAACTCCGACCGGGCAGAACAGACACAGTTGGAGGCAGCCTTCACCAAGCCCCCGATACCCATGTCTATACTGCGGGGACTACAGTCATTTTCCAGTAAACTGTCCGCACGGAATACAGAGTGCTATTTTCTGCGACTTTTGCGGAGCTCGAGAGCACCTGGAAAGTGAGTGTTTGAGAAAAAGGAAAACGTTGCCTGTATCACAACCTCGAGGAGGAGTCACCAGTCCCGCAGCCGCCGTAGTAACACTACCGCCGGAAGACATCCCGGAGGAAGAAATCCGTGGGGACGAGATCGTAGCCTTTCAAGCCACGGTGAACTGTAGAACACGCCCGATGATCCGGATGAAAATCGGTTTAGGTAAATACAACCGCGACGTAATTTTGGATACCGGCGCCGCCGTCTCCGCGTTGTCACACCCAGTACCGGGAGTTCCAGTCAAGCCTACATCTACTGAGCTTTGGGGAGCAGATGGTCAGAGACTACCCCTGATGGGAACACAGGAACTACCCGTGCGCATCGGCGACAAGCGAACCTCACATCGGTTCTACATTTTTAAGAGACCGGATTCGCACCTGGACCTGATGGGCCTGGACTTGTTGGGTAAATTCCCAATCGAGATCCGTACAGATACCGGGCTTGTCACCATGATGAACAACGAGACCGGTGGTCAATTGATCCTTGGCGCAGTTTGGGAAAGTCCCAAGATGTTGACGCGTCTACGCCACTTGAAGATCAAGACCAAGAAGGTTGAACCTTCTGAACCTGCGTATGCGGCGAGTGGAACCGTAAAGAGACGACCATCATCTAACCCGAACCCCCAGCTGTACAATCCACGTGAACCCGCACCGAAGAAGTTCCGACCAACCCCCGTAAATACCACAGCAGTAAGAGCGGTGATACCCGAGAAGGTACAGAATCTAGAAGAACTTCCCACCGAGGTTTGGGACGAACAGCCATCCCGTACTGAGAACTCAATGCACATCCATCAACAACTGAGTCACCTGGTTGGTGACGACCGAAGAAGGATTGAAGAATGTCTCCTACAAAATATTCATCTCTTCGATAAACCCGGAAGAGAGGGTTGCCATATGGACGTGTCGCATGAAATCGACACGGGAGAGGCTGGGCCCACCTGCAGGAAGCCTTACCCGGTACCCCACGCTCTAAGAGGATTCGTCGAAGAACAGGTTCACGACATGCTGGCGGAAGGAGTCATAAAGCCATCACGAAGTCCGTGGAACGCGCCGATCGTGGTCGCTAAGAAAAAGACCCCACCCGGAGAACCCCAACGTTGGAGGTTTTGCACCGACTACCGGGAACTGAACACGATTACCAAAGGAAACAAATACCCCTTACCAAGACTGCTGGAGACCCTTTCCTTGATGGGAAACAGTAAATGGTTCACCACCCTTGACTTAACAATGGGGTACCACCAGATACCCGTCGCCGCAGAGTCGCAAGAGAAGACCGCCTTCACTGCTCTAAATCGACATTTCGAGTACACACGCATGCCGTTTGGTTTGAAGAACGCGCCGGCAACCTTCCAGGCAGCCATGAATGACGTCCTGGATGGAGTCATCGGGAATGGATGCCTGATCTATTTAGACGATGTCATCATCTTCACCGAAGACGTGGACTCTCACCTGGAACTGTTGCAAACGGTATTGAAACGCTTTGAAGAAACGGGATTCAAGTTGAATCTGCGAAAGTGCGAATTTCTGAAGGATCGCGTCCAGTTCCTTGGACACATGGTGACGGCTGAAGGAGTCGAAATGGATCCGGAAAAGATAAGCGCGATCCGCGATCATCCAGTGCCAGCCACTGCTCGCGACGTCCGTTCTTTCCTCGGCCTAGCCGGATTCTACCGACGTTTCATCGAGAACTTCTCTGAAATAGTGGTCCCGCTAAACCAGCTTTTGAGGAAGAACGCGCCATTCGTCTGGACCGAAGCGCAGCAGTCCGCTTTTGAAACACTGAAGAACGCACTGATGACCAAACCGGTACTCGCATACCCGGATTTCGATCTACCCTTCGTGCTGTCCACCGACGCCTCTGGAAAAGCCATCGGTGCCATTCTATCCCAAGAAAAGGACGGAGAAAGTCATCCAGTAGCATATGCCAGCAGGGTATTAAACGACGCCGAAACACGATACTCAACCACCGAGCGTGAGCTGCTTGCTGTGGTCTGGGCGGTGCGCCACTTTCAGGAGTTTCTCCTGGGCCGCCGATTCATCCTTCAGACCGACCACGCCGCACTCACCGCTGCGATGAATATCCGAGACCCCACATCCCGCATCGGAAGATGGATTCTCCGACTCACCGAGTATGAGTATGAAGCAAGATATCGGCCAGGTTCAAAGATGAGCCATGTTGATGGGCTGAGTCGAATCCCGATTGGAGCCATCACCAGCTTGAGCATGCCACGAGAATTGCTCCTCGCAGCGCAGGCGCTGGATCCCTGGATTCGAACTCTGGAGAGCAGCAACGCCAACCCACGAATACGAAAAGAAGGGGAATTCTGGAAGTTCGCCGTCGACGTCAACGGGCGCGAAGAACTAGTACCCTTAATACCGCAAACCTTGAGACGATGGTTCCTGACGAATTGCCATGAACAACTTTGGGCAGGCCACCCGGGCATCGATGTAACGGAAAGCATTGCACGGCGCTATGGATATTGGCGAAAGATGGCAAAGGATGTTAAAAGTTTTGTACAAGGCTGTCCGCAATGTCAAAAACGTAACACTCCGAGCAACCTAAATCCGCCAATACAACGTCCCGAACTTCCCACTCGGGTAGGCCAGATCGTCGGGATCGACTACGTCGGTCCCCTGAAAGGAGCCCAGACCACCAAGTACCTGCTGACAGTGGTCGATCATTTCTCTAAGTACGCCGAAGCCTATGTAACACCAAATTGCACGGCAGAAACCACGGCCCGACTGTTGACCACAAGATATCTTCCAACGCACGGAGCGCCGGAAATACTCGTATCAGACAGAGGAGCCGCGTTCACCTCCAGCGTGATTAAGGAACTCTGCGAAAATTGGAATATCCGCCACATCCAGACATCGTCTTACCATCCACAAAGTAACGGTGTTTGCGAACGATTCCATCGTACGCTAGCAAACATCGTTGCTAAGCTTCAGGAAAGCGTGCGAGGATGGGAAGCCGCACTGCCGTTCGCCTTGGCAGCCTACCGGAACTTACCACACCATAGCACTGGATATTCTCCATACCAGTTAACTTATGGTCGAGAGGTACGGCTCCCAAACACCGGCGAGCTAACTAGCACCAACGGCACTACCAGCAAACCATCCGAGCCCTGTTTCCAGAAAATCCGAAAAATTGCGGAGAGCCAAATAAAGCGAGCTTGGCACGCCAGAGAAAAGGCGATCAACAGCCGACGTCATATGAGAGAATTGGAGATAGGCCAGCATGTGTACGCACGCCAAATGGTCGCCCCACCTGACGCCACACGAAAGTTTTGGAGTCCATGGGTAGGACCCCTCACGATCGTCCGACGACTCACCGACGTCAATTATGAAGTAGAAGACGCCATGGGGAAGACGACCAGATACCACCTTAGTCGTCTGAAACCAGCCTTTGTTGGAAGAGTACCCGGGAGGAGCCGCACACGCGCGAGGCCCCCGCACCAGCTACACCAACCGGAACTCCACAACAGGACCTGGATCCCTGGTTCGAGTCAGAAGATGATGATGGACCCGAACTCATCGAGACCACCTGTGTGACCCCGGATCTCGAGCGCTTGCAACAAACCAACACACCGTCACCGGAACACACCGCAACAGAAACCTCTTCGCCCAACACCACTACCAACACCAGAGCGACACCATATAACCTCCGACCCCGCAGAGTCGTCGATTACAAGAGGATGCATACTGGTATGGTCACGGTGGTGGACATAGGTCCCGAGGAAGAAGCTGGATAACCTGCAACAAAGAATTTACAAGAATTTACAAAGTGTATTGATTATAAAAAAAAAAAAAAAAAAAAAAAAAAAGAAGCACAAAGGATTGTTGTTCAATTGTATATATACTTAATGTAATAATGTCACCTGTAATAATGTAACCTGTAATCAACAAAAGAATAATAGCAGACTCACCATGTTCATTTCCACTCACCCACAAACCTGAATCCAGTGGTCGAGGGTTATGGCGATCAATCCACCGATAGGGCCCAAAGGGAATAGATTGGGAATAGGCAAATCCATAAATACCTAAAACACCATCGGTAGGGCTCGCAAGCACGTGCGGATTGTCGGAGATGTGGAGTGTGAGGATGCGAGGCCGGAGTAGTCGTTAAGACGGCTGATTCTTTTGTTTCAGGAAGATGGCGTTTCCCAAACCACGATTAGAGCCAGTACCCGACATAGAGGTAGGAGGTGTTGATTGGGTGGAGCGCACCGTCGAGTGTATCGCACAACTCCAGACGTGGCTGGTAAAGTTCGGAGAAATGCCGGAGCAGAGAAAGGAGATTTTGACGTGTATCGCCAATTTATCCCACAACATGAGCAAAGCAGTTCGCTCCAGCGCAGCAAACCTCGCCCCAGCTGGGACGCCAAACCCTGTGGAGGAACTGCGATGTGAGTTGCGAGGACTTCAGCAACGCGTGATGGCCATACAGAGTAGTAACGAGCTAAACCAGTCGACTGCTTCCTTGGAAAATGCATGGGAGTCAGCAACCGGTGAAACCCAGACATCCACTCCAAAGCGGAAGACTAGGCGGCCGTCATGTTCATCCTCTTCATCCTCGTCCGATTCTGAAACCGACACCAAGGACAAGGAGAAGTCCAAGCAACCACCAGCCAAACGCACTGAAGTGGAGGAACCGTCGCCAAACTTCTCCCCAATCACTCCAGTACGCACCGAGGAACCAGTCCAGCCCACCACAAGTAACGCCGCACCCTGCCCAGTCTGCGATCGAACACCGAAGGAATTCTTGAAATTCAGATGTTCAAGCTGCAAGAGTTTCTGGAATCGCCTGGTCTCCTCCTGCCAAAAGTACGCCGTTGACCATCCATCCTTT
The DNA here is from genome assembly GCA_009739505.2 of Apolygus lucorum. Classification (NCBI taxonomy): domain Eukaryota; kingdom Metazoa; phylum Arthropoda; class Insecta; order Hemiptera; family Miridae; genus Apolygus; species Apolygus lucorum. The sequence goes on from CM019169.2 coordinate 41,363,877, forward strand.
CCACAACCGTGCCTCCGCAAAGAACATGAGCAACTGCGCCCACCCAAGTGCCCTGGATGTAGAAGATGGCGCTATGAAGTGGCATTGCTGACTATCACTCCAGACGCCAAGTTACCCATCCCCTCGGTTACCCAGAAGAAGTAGCCGATGAGGGCATCGGCCTTGGGAGAAGGGAGGGGTGTAATAGTCCGAAAATCCATGCTTCTCTCAACAATAACTTCAAGCAACTTCCATAGAGCAACCACCCAATGATGTCCGCCATCCACCAGCAAGGACAAGCGAGCGCGCCACCGTCGCGGCCTTTCCAGCTCAAGCCGCAAGATGGCCGAGGGGTTAAAAGGGCCTGCCCCCTCCCTCGACCGTCAGTCTGAAGCCACGCGTCTCCATTGGAGTGGAACCCAACTTCACGGCTCATCCCCCATAACATTAGTGTCGGTGTACGAACTGAAAACCCTGAAGTGAGTGCTCCACGGAACATTTTCACAATAGTCGTCGCTGAATCCGCCAGTCAGAGTTCTTGTCGATTTCCGAGTAGCCAAGGCGCGGAACGTCAAGACCTGCTACCTTTTCTCCATTTCGCCAACCGAACCGGTACGCAGTTCGACCCGGACCGAGGCACGCCCGCCCCGATCCCAGGCTCCCCCTACAGCACTGCAAGAAGAGGCCCTGAAGCAAGAAACCGCCACGGAGATTCTCCCGAATCCAAGCTAGGCCAAGGGTGAGCATCATTCCCTCTCAATCTTGTAAGCGCTTACATAGTTCAAAATCTGGCAAATACCCCCATACATAAAACGCCCTGTAAAAGTAAAGTAAAGAGTAAAGTAAAAGTAAAGTAAAGTAAGAGAAAGCAAATTGTGAAATAAGTAAAGTCGTCAACAGAGAAAGTATTGTGAGAAGTATTATTGGAAGGAGCATTGTATTTTTCAGTCAGTCATTCGTAACAAATAAGTTGTATAATAATATTCATAATTCAAGTTCCTATATCGTTGTATAGTAAAATCGTAACTCACATATTAATATTGCAAATAAGACAAACTACACGTGTAATTCAAGTATATTTTGATATCAATTATCTTTTCAACTGGTTCCTTCAGAACCAGCATAAACCGCCTCACGGTAAAGAACAAGTTATATTCTTTTTGAATAAACGTCCTACGTGTTTCATAAATCGTGTTGCTTATTTCAGAGGTTTTTAACCCCTACCGACTCAGAACGGACTCAGGTACATTGCAATTACAATTCTTTTGGGTATTTTTCCTGAGGTCGCTACTCGACCCAGGTGGTGGCAGCAACCCTAGGTGTCCCTCAGGTAGAACCAATTATCCTCTGAACCTTCGGTCCAAGATACACTCTACCTAGAGATCCCTAGCCTCATTATATTGGAGTTTTCAAGTCATTTAAAGGTGTTAGGAAAAGTCATACAAGTAATCGTCAAGTATTAGTAATCTTTATTCACCTAATATCATATAACAGCAAATCAGTTCTTGTACGCATGGTCACACGCAACTACCATAATAGTAAAGCCATATTCACTCTCGGAGATCCACTCTTCGTCAGTAAACTCTGGTAAGTACAACAACCTAACTAACCTTTTGTAAACTTTAATTTTACCAATTGATAAAAACTTAAATTCGTTAAATTCGTAAACCCAAAATAAAAGTAAAAACTACACATACACCTACGGTTTTTTTCGCGGATTTGGATTCAGAATGGTCTAAAACGGATTACTGTGTGGTTATTTTTTTTTCTGTTGAGTGTTGTCCAACTTCACCCCAGATCGATCGCATAAGGACGCCCAAGTCTTACTGTGGGACGTCCTAAAAACGGCAAGGAGGAGAAAAAAAAACGAATTGCACAGGCAGTTTCATATTGTTGTTTTCATATTGCATGTTTCATATTTTTCAGGGTTTCTGGGAATAGTATTGTACAAACAAGCAAAGAGTATATTAACCCAAAATATTAATGGCTAACATTCGAAAATGAAGGAGAAATCGCCATTTTAATTTTCGATATGTGCCTTTTTGAAAAAAACATGTCATTATGTGCCCTTAAGATTGAAACAGTGTGCGCTCACTCCGATGAAAGTTATATTAATCTTGTCTCCGAAACTTGAGGTACCTCATACCATACGTCATCTATAGCATGAAGTTTCAATCAATCAATTACTAGTACTACAAGAAGATTGCACTCTTAGTGCTGTGGATATGTGCCCTTTTGAAAAAACTGAGATTCGATTCAATGTGTGAGGCTTAGGATTATGTTCCTTTTTGTTGGATATGCTTGGAAAACAAATTATTAAGGGAATTGTTAGGAACCTTTTGGTTGAAACAAATTTTGCCATTCAAATGGACAGGTATAAGTTCCGTTTGGGATGCTACAGCCTGCAGAGCTCGACGGGGTTTACCCTAAAGATGCAAAAAATAATAAAAAAACAGTTTCTCAAAAAAGTGGATTTGTTCCCCTTTGAAAAAACACTCCTCAAGTTGTCTGTTGAGCTTCGCCAGATCTCGCATTCCAACGTTGAAGAAAATCTCGATCTGATCTGTGTAGAATTTCGTTCTTCAGGCCCATTTAGAAGAGCAAACTAACTAAACTTAAAAAACGTAAACTTTTCACGGCAGTTATTGCTCAAACGAGAGTTGCGGATTCAAGTAAAAAATTGTCGAGCAACTTTTTCCTTGCGTCCGCAATTTTTTTCCTACCAAGAAATTGGGCGTCTCCGGCAATTTTTGAAGTCCATCGCCAACGGACTTCAATTGCTCATTTTCGGGAGTGACAGGAAGGTGAGATTCCAAGAATTCACAAGAAAATACAATTAATTGATTTATACACTTTTCTACAAAATTTATATCGTCCCTATACCTGGTAAACCATGTAAGTCGGTATTTTTTCGAAAATAAGGTTTTGAGCTTTTCAGGTAAATTAGAGTCGCTTGATTCATTTAGTGAAGCCGTTTTCCAATCTGATGAATAGTTTTTTACCCAGAAGGCATTGAAAAAACGTGTAAGTCGGTTACCTATTTTTTCGCCGGAAAACCATGTAAGTCCTTCATAAGAGTGAGCAGCTCACGCTGGTGGCTGGTGGCTCATCCTTGTGTTCTGCAGACACGAGATTTTCCATACTGTGGCCAACCTTAAGATCACGACCTACCCACGTGTTATTCCGCTTTTTTTTTTTTTTTTTTTTTTTTACGGATGCGTTTTACAAGTTCGCCAATGTGTGCCGAGTAGGTCATCCTTTTATCTAGGTGAACCCCTAGGTTGTGTGGGCGGATGCACTGAGCGTGGCGTATCTCCGACAGAGACTGATAGCTGTGCAGCGAAGAGGAGCTCTACGAATCGCCTGTGCATACCGAACAGTGTCAGAACCCGCTATCTTTGTGCTTACCAGTGTCATACCGATCCAGCTGATGGCTTCAGAGCGAAAAAGAATTTTCGACAGAAGAGATGAAGGAGACAGGTCCCGCATAGCCAAGGAAGAAAGAGATTGCACGATGGTAAGCTGGCAAGAGATATGGACAAGAGAATATAGAGGACGGTGGACCGCAAGGCTAGTGCCAAACATCCAGATATGGACGGACAGGAAGCATGGAGAATTAAACTTTTTCCTCACACAATTCTTCACAGGACATGGACTGTTTTATGCCTATCTACATAAAATGGGAAAGGTAACTGTCCCAACATGTCCGCACTGTCAGAAGAGAGAAGATGATGATGCGCTACACACCTTTTTCAAATGCACCAAATGGGCGGCTGAAAGAAGCCAGCTGCTGTCAGAGCTCGGATTAACTCCCCAAATTTCAACACCAGAAGCTGTCGTCAGCAAGATGCTGGAAGGTGAGAGGAGCTGGAGTCTTGTGGCAGCGTACGTGGAGAGTATCCTGACAAGGAAGACATTGTTAGAACGAGAGAGACAGAGAAGGGAACACCTGGTCCGACCCGCCATCCAGAACTAATGAAGTGTCCCAGGACTCAGCCTGAAGTAATGTGTTAAACAGTTCCAGGCTGAGCTTCCAACGTGGGAGAAAAGGAGGTGTTTTTTTAGTGGGTTTGAATCCCACATAACCTTGAAGTTGCGGGTCCTTCAGGTATCTTACGAGATCCAACTCCACCTGTGGATCTTAAAGATTTTCTCACCTGCCTGCCGAAAAAAAAAAAAAAAAAAAAAAAAAAAAAAAAAAAAAAAAAAAACCCCTAGGTATCGTGTACAGTCGGATTCTGGGACAGGAGTGTTGTCCAATCCCTAACCCCTTACTCATCCCTAACCCACATCCAACCCATCCACAGCTCATCTCCAACCTATCCTTAACCCCTATCCCATCCCTAACCTAACTCATACCTAACCCATCCCAAGCTCATCTCCAACATGTCCCTAACCTATCCCAACCCCTAAGTTATTCCCAGCCCATCCCTAACCCTTCCCTAGCTCATCCCTAACATGTCCCTTACCCCTAACCCTTACCTAACTCATCCCTTGTTTTAATGAAACAAAAGTACCTAGTTACCTAACACTTAAATTCAATGCATACCTACCTAGTTACGGTTGTGATAGGTAAAGTGTTCCTATAAGACTTATAATTCCTATATATATGACTATAGTTCCTATAAGACATTATTACTTAGTAATGGTTTTAATTTAAGAAATGGTAATTGAGGAATTGGTAGTATAATAATTTATTGCTCAACTCTAGTAATATTAAGACTGAAGACTGTCATTTTGACTCAAGGAGCCTTACAGTTGGATTGTGTCAACGCCTATGAATTTTCATTTAAATATTCTCCTTTTGCATCGATTTGGGTATTTTGTGTAACCTTGAAACCTGGAGAGAAAAAATTTAATAATATTCCTAATAATAAAATGACCCAAGCTGGGTATGTGTTCATGAAAATCAAATTGAAAACCATGTAAGTCGGGTGTCAAAGGCTGGGTAAAATCATGTAAGTCCATTTTTTCGTTCGCTAAAGTAAATTTTGATGAAATTAGTCTCAGGCTCTTTGAAATACTACTGTTACCACCAGTTTTAAGGAATGGAACGAAAAAACTTATTGCATGTGGAATGAAAACTGAATTATTTAGTTTTTAGTGTCTCCTGTAAAATTTGATAAACTCGACTTACATGGTTTACCAGATATAGGGACGATATTTAATATGCATTTATGCGTCAACTTTTCAAGAAAGGGGTAGAGGGAACTGGGTTTCGGCAATTTTGCTTGCTCTTCTAAATGGGCCTTTAGTTGGATGGCGCAACCTTCTAGGACTAAACAACATTCAGAGATGGGAGGTTTTGCAAACCCTGCTTATGATTCTCTCAAAACTTTCATAATAGGAGTTGAGCATGATTTGTTAAAACAATTTTTCGATTTTAGAATCGAATGAGACCACCCAATGTAGAACCAACCGTTGGCTCATTATGATGACTCCATTTCTCTTTACTAATACAACAATCATATAACCGGTGGGTTCTGCATAATTTTTGTGTTCAACAGACTTACCAACGTGTGGCGCGTGTATCTCTTTTGCTCCGGAGTACGTCAAAGCTGCATCAATCATCAATGAGCGCGGATTGCCCTTCAAGTTGGCCAAAGTGGACGCTTCAGTGGAGGAAAAACTCATTAAAGAGCTCAAAGTAAAACTCTTCCCAACGTTGATATTCTACAAAAATAGGGATCCCACTGCTTACGAGGGTAATATTAACAATAACTCAGTGGATTGAATACGACTATTATAGTAACTTATTTTGAACAGACTAAATAAGTGTGAAAATATGCTATAAGTCACCGCAATAGGAGTCGATTCTACAACTCGTTAATTAGTTAAAATAATGTCTCTTAGATTTTTTTAATTTTCATTTTTTTCGTGTTTCCGACCTTATGTCACTAAAATTACAATAACTACCTTAATTTGCCGTAAAAATGTAAAAACAAGGGCACCGTTGGGAAGGGCATACAATTTTCCATCTAACTTGTGCCTACAAAAAACTATTTGTGGTGCCTGATGGGTGAAAAATCAACACGCATAGTAATTATTGTCAAATTGACAAAATTTCCTATTTTTTCATTTGCTTGTTAGGGTTTTATTTCCTCGTGATTTTTCACGTACCTCAACACCAAAAAATGCTCGAAGATCTCAGCTTTCCAAAGGTATAATCAGAAAATAGTTTACAGTTGAATTTAGGGGAGACGTTGGTGTTTTAATTCGGGAAAACGTGAATTTTGTCCATTTCGCGGCCCTGATTTGTCAAAACTGGCTCCTCACGGGGTTAAACCATAACTAAATCAGGTTTTATTAGGACCCACCAAAATATAAGGGAGTCCACTACTAGCGGCGGTGGAGCGAAACTCTGGCAAGCTGTGGGTTGGACATCAGATAGGTCTGGTTTTTTTCGGCAGGCAGGTGAGAAAATCTTAAGCACCATAGGTGGAGTTGAATCTCGAAAGATACCTGGAAGGGTTCGGGTCTTCAGGTTATGTGGGATTTAAACCCACTAAAAAAAACACCTCCTTTTCTCCCACGTTGGAGCTCAGGCCGGAACCGTTTAGCACATTACTTCAGGCTGAATCCTGGGGTGTGTCATCAGTTCTGGGTGAGGGAGCGGACCAGATGCTCCCTCCTCTCTCTTTCTCGTTCTAAGAATATCTTCCTTGTCAGGATGCTCTCTACTCTGCCACAGAAGTCCAGCTCCTTTCACCTTCCAGCATCTTGCTGACAACATCCTCTGGTGTTGATCTCTGGGAAGCTAACTCCAGCTCTGCCATCAGCTGACTTCTTTCAGGCGCCCATTTGGTGCATTTGAAAAAAGTGAGAAGCACATCGTAATCTTCTTTGTTCTGGCAGTGTAACATGTTGGGATACCTTTCCCATTTTATGCAGATAGGCAAAAAACAGTCCATGTCCTGTGAAGAACTACTTAAGGAAGAAGTTCACTTCTCCATGTTTCTTTTCCATCCACATCTGAATGTTTGGCACCAGCCATGCAGTCCACCTTCCTCTATGTTCTCCTGTCCACATATCTTGTCAGTTTGCTCTCCCTTTCTTCCTTGGCTATGAAGATCCTTTCCCTCACTGAAGCCATCAGCTGAATGGGTATGTCAATCTTGAGGAAAAAGCAGGTTCTGATACTGTAAGCGCAGGCGATTCATAGGGCTCCTCTTCGCTTCACAGCTCGGAGATATACCTCACTCAATGTGTCTGCCCATACCTCCGCTCCATACAAGAGAATTGACGGCATAATCGTTAGGCAGGTTGGTCTGGCTTAGGCGACATGGTTGGAAGCCTCGTAGGTGAAGTCGCTAAAGAGCTAGATGGAGGGTTAGGTTGACACAACAATGGCACCACTCCTTCTTTTGGTTGGCAACATTTTTACACTTTGCTTTTTGAGGAATTCTAAATTCCACAACAGTCTGCTAGGGATGGGTATCGATACTCGATATTTCAAAATATTGATGTTTTAGTATCGATACTGCTCTATCCGATATTTTTGAATATTGATACTTTGGATCCGATATTTCTAAATATCGAATATCGATACAGTTCTTGCGGAAAATTCAACATAATGGCTGAAAAATGAAGATAGTAGAGAGGCTTTTGGGTCATTATTCTTTGGTTACACAAATAACGTTTATATCATGGAGAAAATCACCCTGCTTGGACTCTTGTTAGTGAAAAATGAATAAAACTTGTTGAAAAAATTATTTTTCTTGAGAATATTGGATAATATTGATAGTTTGTGACACTAAAGTATCGATACTCGATATTTTAAAATATCGATACTCATGCCCAACGATACTTGGGATATCGATACTCTGCTACAATACAGTATCGATACAAAATATCGATACTTTTATAACGATACCCATCCCTACAGTCTGCATGTTCTGCGTTTATAATGTTGAAAATTCATCTATCACATGTTTTATACCAATCAGCAGGCTGGGCATTTAGTGTTTAGTAACATGCAGGAGTACAGTCGCAGAACTCATAGAAACAATCCATACATGAGGCTCAATGGAGCCATACAGAATACACGTGGGGATGCAGATAAAGTTCTGAACAGGAAACTTGTGATAGTACTGATCTATTCAATATCAATTTCCCACACCGAATTTGGAAGACAGGTTAGTGCTGCCCCAAGACACTCTACATCGACATAGCCTCGATGTTGGAGAAATATGAGTTCCATCTGGCTTCAATAGAATCAGCCACCAGATCTTCATAGATCTTTCCACAAGAAGCAGCTAGAGCTGTATCTCGACGTTTTTGTAGACTTCATTGACATTTAGAACGTCTCAATACAAAAAATTCAACGGTAGAATATTGGAAAAAAAAACATCTGTACTTACCCCAACGACTTTGTATTTCAGGAGGTGAAGAATATGATGAGATAGTTGATTGGCTGATGGAGACTCTGTATACCATTGAAGGAACATTGGAAGAGCCTAGCGGGCCAATACACATTTTGAAAACAGCTGATAGCGTAGACGCGTTCAAACTCAACCACGAAAAATCACTCATCAGCTACTGCACCGACCCCAAATCGCCCCTGATGGAGATGTTCAAGACGGCCTCTACGAGTATCGAAGACTACGGTTTTGGGTGGGTGCAGGATGCCAGTTTAATCAGCAACATATCAGGAGGTTACATTGAAGATGGTAATATACACCTTTACAAGAAAAGCCAGCTGGGTCTGGTAAGTGCCAAATATTATGGGAATTGTTGAGCAAGGGAACAAGTATTTGTGGGTCTGCCACAGAAACTTTGCATCCCTTCGGAGCATTCTTCATGTTCTTCTGTCCCCTCAAAAGTGACATGATTTCCCTCCTACTAATGCTTGAAATTCATGCATTTCCGAAATTGAAATTCCGTGGCAATACACGAACATCAAATTTCTCATCGCCCCAATTTCCGTGTGAAGGTTTCACCATGGAAGGTTCACTCAATCTTTATAGTTCGCAGATCCGCCACCTAGGGGGCGCCACATGGACGCAAAGTTTCTGTGGCAGACCTATAAATTGTTTTATTGGGGAGTGGAGTAGCGATTCCCAATCATCTTTTTCTTTTCTCGTAATTGGAAAACCACATTGCCAGAAGAGATTTTCCACTGGATTCTATGCAACTTCTCTGACCAAAATACTGTGAAATTTCTAACCACAATTTCTAAAACTCAGTAAACACATTTGGCTAATATGTTGTTTACCAACAATATATTGCTGTTCATAAGTCCATATCAAAAGAGAGAATTAAGTATCATCCAGATTTGAACCTGAAGATAATTTTCGGAAATTTCTGAAAGCTCAGGTATACATACAAACATACATACAAACTAAGAATAGAGGGAAAGAAGCGTTTTGATTGGTCGATGCTCTGGAGAGTAATTCAGGCTAATCTCATGAGATACCATCAATTGAGGCAATAAAGCGCTCATAAGCTATGGAGGAAGCACTTTTTTCTCACTGATGATTCCAGTTTCAATGATGTGCTTGGGAAAATGGTGTAAGTTCTTCAAATCTTGCATCAGAGGAGGAGATGAAGAATGATAGCCACTGGGCTGAAAGCTGAAGCTGGGAGCCCTAGAAGCGTTCTGATTGGTTGAGCTCCTGGACGTAGTTCTAGATGAGTGCAACAGATCGCGTTCATGATCGCTTGTTCCCAACCTCATCGCAACAAGTCACCTTGTTAAACACATATTTTTCTCCTTGGGGCGTTACTGGCCGCATCTAAGTTATCAATTTCATAACATTTAGGTATATCCTCGATATGTATGAAAAAAGCGAGCGATTTTCAATAATACACTGAGTTTCAAACGTTTCTATGGGTGGCAGTTGTCGATTGAACATTTGAACTACTGACAATAGGGGAAACAACAATGGTAAGGGCAATTTGGAAAATATCTTTCGCCCCGATCGATTTTTCCAAGTAATTCTTGCAAAATCTAAATGACAATGAAATGAAAAGGTATCAATTTCTGGTCATTTGAAAAGAAGTAGATGGCGCAACTGAGGCAGCCTCTAAAATGCTTGCACACCATTTTAACATTAGCTTTCTCCTCTGTTAACTTGTCTCCAGTACTCTGTGATGATAGCTCCCAAGTGAGACTTGGTGCAGCTTCTACCCCACCACCTGATCAACCAGCAGTAGTTACCTCAGGCAGGCATTGAACAGCACCGATGTCGCAATATACCACTTATCAAGGCTTGCCAGAAGAGTATCGCAGGAGCACACTAACAGGCACAACTAGCGCTCCCAGCAGCTTTGAGTACTACATACTTGTCAGCTGAAGAGTGTATCAAGTGAGGTACCACTGCATGTATTCCAGATTCACTATAAAGCTTCGAGATTCAAGAGTTAGCAGAGAGCTTAATCTCAGAAAGATGCCAGAGGGGGCTAGTTGTGCCTTTTGGTGTGCTCCTGCGAGTCTCCTATGCTTGCCACCCATTTCAACATTAGCTTTCTTCTCTGTTAAGTTGTCTCCATTACTCTGTCACTTCATCGACAGTTAGTAGAGAGTTTTTGGCAACCACTCACGGGCCCGTGGAACCTCTTCACAAAGCACGGAGTTTGCAAGTGACGATGAATTTGCCTCCCGACAACAGCGGGCGACGATGAAAGGGTGCCCCCAGACAGTCACCCGTTCCTAGAGGCCCACTGTCACGAGCGCCTCCCTTCCCCCCCTGTCCATAGTTAACAGGCTTCCTCCTTCCACTGGGTAGCATCCTCTGTTGCTCCCGCTAGTCTCCTCCTAATGGGGCCCGTGAGATTTTGGCACCAAAAACTCTCTATTTTCATCAGCCCGAAAGAAATAAATAGATCCGAGAAATGTCAAACTACAAATATTTCTAATCTCAAGCTGAGGGGATTTCACTCAAAGATTGATTTCCAACCCTACCCTCTTGAAAATCCTGAAGCGAAATCTCTCAATGAATGAACATCTCTGAATAATTTAGAATATACAAATCCACGATACGAACTAATGATGAATTGATACAAGATTAATATAGGAAAGATTAAAAATTGTTCCGTCTCTATACTAAACATAAAATTTTCTGCAGTTCGATTTACGAGAAGTGATATACCATGGTGGGAATGATGTGAAAGAACTTCAGAAATTTCTCAAGGCCAACACTTTCCCAGCCATCCTCGAATTAGGACCCAAGACGGCACAATATGTGTTCAACTCTGAAGTCGAGATTCACGTGCTCATCTTCGTATCCTCGTCAAACGGTGAACTTGAAACTCTGGTAGAACCTTTGATGGACGTAGCGCAAGAAATCAGGGAAAGGGTAAGTACTGTCTCCTCACTGAATAACAAGAAAATAATTATCAGTAGAGGTCAAGGTTTCTCAACTCCGACCTTAGGAGGGCACTATTGATCTTGTTGATTGACTCTTAGAACTGCCAATGAAAGCACAAAAATGCAAGAATTTGAAAGATAACGAGAGATTGCTGAGCGTAGCCTGAAATGAAGAGCAACCATTGATTCACAACAAATTATTGAAGGTTGTTTGAGGGTTCCCATGGCTCTCATCAACGTTTCCCTCTTCCTGGGTTGACACAGTGCTTGACCAGGAACAATGTTACTGGTTGGCAGGTTGTCCCACCTTACTTTTGAGCCATTGGCGATACACGACGTTCAGCGTACAAGTGATCCTCCCACCACCTCTCAATTTCACAACGTCGACTCAGTCTTAAAACTGAAGAGCGCTCTGTTAGCAATGTAATGAAGTAAAACCATCGACCGACAATCGATTGCGTAATCGTTTCGCTTGCTGTTGTCGAGTTTTGAGTCTGATCGTTTCTGTATTCCTGTCAATTTCTTCATTCATAATAGGTGTTACTTCGTCTCAGCCTGAGGTCACAACTCTTCATTAACCTCTCAACGCCTAGAAAGCCTAAAATCAGTAGCCCTTTATTTCCCAACCTTCTTAAGGTCCAAATAACCCAAAAATACAGTCAGTTTGGACATTTTGTAATTTAGTACTACATTTTAGAGGGGTGTCCCCTCAAGGGGACCATAGGCCTTACATCAACATCATGATGAACTGGTTTCAAATCTTTCTATTTCCAAATTTTCACAGGTTTTGAACTTAAAAACCACATTATCACCCAAAACTTACATTAGAATGCCTAATATTAAAATAGATATCAGAATTGAATACAAATTGAATCGAATGTTCAAAATTTGGTTCAATTTGGTTTTGGCTTCCTTTTTAGGTGCCACCCGGAGACCTGAGTAAGTGTAAAAAATTTGGTCGATTTTCGCCCATTATTTCTTAGGAAATCGGCCGAGGCCTATCGAGGTCATTAAATTCGTCTCCTATTTTCGTACCTGGCCTCTCAACCGAGCTAGAGCCAGAACTTGATAAATATACGTAAAATATATGACATTATTACAGTAAACTGTGGCCAAAGTAGATCTTCTACAGAATTCTCATCATTTGGGTTGGCGTCACTGTAACTCGAGACAACGCGCTACAATCGATATAAGAGCAGTAGGTACTTACCTCGAATCGATCATCATGTTCCACTCATCGATGCTGTAGGGAAGAGTGGGAGGATCAACTTGTACGCTGAACGTCAAGTATTGGCGATCAGGTTATTGCAACTAAGTCTCGAAAAGCCCCAGAAAAGCTAAATAAATAGATCCAAACATTGCCTGAGTCAACTGCATTGACGAACAGAATATGATTTTTTTTCGGCACAGAGAGAAAATCTTCAAGATCCACAGGTGGAGTTGAATCTCGTAAGATACCTTGAAGTGTCCGCGTCTTCACCCACTAAATACACACCTCCTTTTCTCCCTAGTTGAAGCTCAGCCTGGAATCGTTTAGCACATTACTTCAGGCAGCTTCAGGGGTGCTTCATCAGTTCGGGATGGGGGGAAGGACCAGGTGCTGAACAGAACATGAGGAGTTCAAGCTCCTCTCTTAGCTAATCATAATATGAATTTATATTCAATCAATCGCCAGGTTTATTGTTCGAGTAAGCTGTTACGTAGAAAGGGTATTCATAATGGGGTATTTCGGTGGGTCGGAAATTCAGGTTTTTGACCTCAAATTTGGATTCAGCACCCTTGAAAACCTATATACACCAACTATTAGCCCAATGATACTATAACATGTGGTAGAAAAATTAATTAAAGAGATTACACGTTTGAAAAAGGCGGGCCGCTATAAATGCACACACACTAGGCAAGGACTACGCCGCGGACAGCCCCGCGCGCGCGTGTGAGTAGAATGTTGTAGTATCCAAGAGGGGTTTCTGTGCATGGATACTTTTTCAAAGACAGTTGGCTAGCTACGTCACGATTGGCTAGCTACGTCACACCATTCAAATCTTCAACTTTCCTTAGCTTCTCTGATTTTTTAAAAACATTTTCTCGACGAACAGACCCGATTACCGTTATTCCTGAGCCATACTCTTTTGAAAAAAAAAATAAAAAAAATTGACCGAAATACCCCATTGTAAAAACAGATTTCCATCGTAAAAAAAATAGTGCGAATCATGTATTTAAATAAAATGGACTGTATTAAAGAAACAATAAATTAATAATTGGACTGCCTAAGGAGCTCCTTCTCAAGTGAGTAAAATCCCTAGGGTGCCGTTTCTTAAATTTGCCGTAAAAAAATTAAATTATAAACAAATTAAAAAGATCTGACCAGATCGTGAAGAAATGGGGAGTCCAGGGAAAATCGAAGAGAAATTTGACGAGAAGAGAGTAGCCGAGAGTCGAGCGAATAGAGTAGAGTTGAGGAGAGTACAGTAGACATCAATGAAAGTAGAGTAGAGTGGCAACCAATGCCTGCAGATCAGCAGCTGCAAACATAGGGATAAAATAATGAAAATTTTGATCTCCGGTTGGAAATGACGCAGATGCCAGAAGTCGCTGGACACTCACTTCATCCTCTGGATACGGGTAGTGTAGGTAGAAAATTCTTCAAGACTCCAGTCGGATGAGGTACTTTTAGAGAAATGTAGCAAATAGATTAAGATCGGAGGTCTGAATAGTCGCAGAACACAGCGAGAGGTTGGTGAAGACTGAAGGATTGAACGACGTAGAGGGGAGTAGGTACAGGTGGACACAATAGAGAAGAGTTGGGATCAGGGAGCGTTAAGGGGTTCAGAAAAGTAAACAAACGGCTTGTGGAGCGGCAACATAAGCCATTGTCAAAATTTAACAGACTCAATTCATCTACTACATCATATATGTTACATCATCGCATTTCTGTTGTTACAGGCTGGAAATGTCTTGGATAAATCCGTAAGTACCCTTTTAGAATTTTATTATGGAGAGAATGGAATCATGGTTTGTAAGTTCAATTATTTTCTGAATCGATCATGAACCCAACCTTGTTATATCAATCCAAATCTTTGGGGCACATCTAGACCCCAAATGGAGCGTACGGGGACCGGCGATTCCTTCCCGACCTCCAAAAAGCATGGCGATTCCTTCCCCTTAAAGTGAAGGCGATTCCTTCCGGTTACTCAATTCCTTCCGCCGTGCGATCGGCGATTCCTTCCCGTTACTCAATTGCTTCCCACCCAGGTTTAGGTCAGTTTCAAAGCATTTCGGACTTGACTGTTTATTGCACTAATGTACTATTATGCATGCGCTGCTCAATTGTAATGTTGAACAAATAAATATATAAATAATAATATTGCACTAATGCTACAAAAATTGCAAAAAAAACTTTTTGAAGTCAACTTGAAATGTCCATTGCTCAAAAATCCTCCCAAATTTCACACTGACCCTTTTAGCAAATTGGTAAGGGTCGTCGTCGGGAGTTTGACGAGCGATGAGTTGCCGGATCCAATTTTCTTTTTTCCTTGTTCGACACTTGGGAGTGTGTTCGTCGCTGTCAAACGTCTTGATGTACACTTCAGTTTGAAATGCTATTAAAGCATCCACGAAATGAAATATGTGGGGATGAGGTGATGTGAAGCTGTGTTTGAAGTGGGCATGGAATGACTCACAAGCATTCGTAGTCCTAGTGGTGTCGCTTGTCTTAGATGCCCACAAGGTTGGGGGAAATAGAGCCTTTTCCGCTATGTAGGTGTTTTGGAGGTATTTACTGAACTCGGTTACATTGCCCAGCGCCTCCTCCTGCCGGGCCTTATCACTTTGAGATTGGAGGGGAGGCAATCGCCGAACCTCGGCTCAGTGACTGGCCTCCCACCGGCAGCAATCGCCATCTCCCTTGGCCATCTCCCTTTAACTTTCACTTCTACGGGAAGGAATCGCCTGTCGCCCGGAGCGTACGTACCAAATTTCATCAAAATCGGTCAATGCTAAGTGGGGAAAGTGCCGCGTACGGCGGCCAAATTTTTATTCGATGTTTGGATTCTGCGTACCTTGAAACGTAGACCATCAAATTTTGAGGGGGCGTTAAAAAATTTTTTTCTTGGTCGATTCCAAAGGTTCATTATGGAAAATAATAAACCAAAATGACAAAAGCTGTCTTCCCACGTTATGAAGAAGTCTTTCTTGTATTGGAAAGCACTCCAGGGAACAAAATCCCTTTTCGTAACCAACAAAAGAGAAATACGGAAGTACAAAAACACACTAAAGTTGAAGGTACGTCATTTGTGCAGTTTTTGTGAGCTTAAGGGGTACTAGGAGTGAGTTCAAAGCCTAGGGCTGGAGGACGGAGTTGGATTACATTCACTACTGGAAGACTAAAGACGAAATATGATGAAAATTGTAGGCTAGAGAAGAAAGGATGTAGGAACCCCTCGGCTTTTTGGAGAATATATGGGTATATTTAGAACATGTTCGATTAACACATTCAACGCCAGTCATCATATGATACAAAATGAACTTCCCAGCGAGCGGGCGTCTTCATATGATACAGAGCTGACTTCGTAGTAGTCTTCAATTGAAACGATATCGTCATAAATAGCTCTAGAAGGACGGGAGTGGTTTTGTTTGCTTCATTAGATCACCAGGCACCCAACAGAGTACGCCGTTTTCATGGATCGAGTGAGGAATATCCACAATATCAGTTGGAAGAGTGATAAGGTATCAAGAACATTGGCTCCTAAGACAAAGCTATTTTGAGGATTTCTTGATGATTTTCTTCAACTCTTTTGACCAATTCCACTCAACTTGATTATCATTATCGAATTTATCGAGCACAATAACATTTTCGCTGGTTGCTATTTATGAGTGTTGCCTACCATCCATTGGGTCAGTCCTTGTCAAGTGTTTTGTCTATAATTATGCTATGAGTAGCTGTTGATTTGAACGCAATCCGTTCATTATTTATTTTTCCTTATACCTATTTATAATTATTGCTAATAGGAATCAAAATGAAAAATCACTCAGAGGACCCACAAGCCCACTGCTCCTTGGCAATTACCCTGAGGTCTAAAGCACCGTTCATTTGTAATGGACTCAAAATTCCGTCCATTCCTATAACGTTGTTCCTTCAGTCTACATCCATACCAGCAACACTTGACTCCACATCGCTGTCCGCCAAACCTCAACCTAACCCAGCATTGTCCGCCATCAGCCACTAGAGACATCAAGAGCGCCCTCATCGGGACCTACCAACACCCAAGGGCAAGATGGCCGAGGGGATAAAAGGGGCTGCCCCCTCCCTCGCGCCTCAGTCTGAAGCCACGCGTCTCTAAGCATAGAACCCAACTTCATGTCTCATCCCCCATAACGTAGTGTCGTTGAACGAACTGAGAATTGTGCAAGTGAAGTGAAACCTGCGGGACATTTCCGAAATAGCCGTTCATCGAATCCGCCAGTCAGTCCTTGTAAGATCTCGAGTAGCCACGGCGCGAGTCTTACAGTTCTGCCGCCAACTCTCCATTTCGCCAATCGACCGGTACGCCGAACGAACCCGGACCGGGGCAGAATTGCTTCGATCCCAGGCACCCCCCCCCTACAGCATTACGAAGAAGAGGTCTGGATGCAAGATACCAGCTACGGAGATTCGCTACAGAATCCAAGCTCGGCCAAGGGTGAGCCCATTCTCTCTACACCACGTAAGCGCTACACTCATTCAAATCTGGCAACAAACCCCCCGTAACCAATAACGCCCTGTAACAGTAAAGTAAAGAGAAATTGTAAGAGCAAAGAAAAGAGAAATTGTATTAGTAGTAGAAACAAAGAGTAAAGTAAAAGTAAATTAAGTATAACGCAATTTGTGAAATAAGTAAATTCGTCAATACGAATCAAGGAAGGAGAAGTATCATTATAAATATATATTCTGTATTAATCATAATTTTCCAGTCAAAAGTTCTAAGTCAATTTAAGTACTTAAGAAGCCAATTTATTGCAAGTTTTGTGCACCATTTCTTAGAGTCAAGTGTGACATATAAATTTCAATCAAGTACATTTTCTTATTTGAGGAGGTTCCTTCTGAGCCCCTAAAATCCGCTTCACGGTAAGAACCTTATACATTTCGTGAATAAAAACCCTACGTGTTTTTCAACTTGTGTTCCTCATTTCAGAAGGTATTTCCTTTCCAACTCAAACGGACATCAGGTATATTGCATTTAGTGAACTTTGGGTATTTCCTGGGGTCAATACTCGACCCAGGTGGTGGCAGCAACCCTAGGTGTCTTTCAGGTAGAATCTCTTTATCCTCTGAGCACGTAGCCCAAGATAACCCTCTACCTCAAGGCCCTAGCCTCATCCAATTATAGTTTTCAACTCATTTTCAAAGGTGTTAGGAAAAATTCATATAAACAGTAATCAATTTGTTAGTAACATTTATTTTGCATAATATCATATAGTAGCAAATCAGTAACCTTAGACCCATGGTCACACGCAACCTACCGAATTAGTAAAGCCATCTTCACTCTCAGCAGTCTACTAATGACAGTAAGCTCTGGCAAGTAATTCATTCCTAATTACCTCTTAGAAAACTTTAATTCCTTTTTTTTATAATTGAAAAATTCAAATCGGAACTTGGTCATTCAAGAATCAAGTCATAAAGCAACATAACCCCAAAGTCATCAAAATTACAATTGGTGACCAGCGGTAGGATCAACGAAAATTACGATTTTCAGAACCCACAAAGAAAAGCATATACCAGTCCTGAGTTCGAAAGGTGATTGAGCCACTGAAATTTGGAACTTTAAAATAAGTAATACCAGTAATTTCGCATATATTTTGAATTTGATACTATTTTTAAAGTACTTGTCACACTTTCAGTACACCACACATATTTTGTACAAACAAAAGATTCAGCCGGAAAGTGAGAGGAGCGCAGAGAGTTCAATTCAGTACGCAATTCGTACTAATTTGTATTGTGCATGCTGTCAACTTATACCACTCCACAATCCGCCTATTCGTTTCGTACAAATATTCCGTTCAAACCACCACGTGTTTGAGAACCACCGTATCGCAAACCGTTCGAACCACCACGTGTTTGAGAACCATCGTGTCGCGAACCGTTCGAACCACCACGTGTTTGAGAACCACCGTATCGCAAACCGTTCGAACCACCACGTGTTTGAGAACCATCGTGTCGCGAACCGTTCGAACCACCACGTGTTTGAAAACCACACCCTTGTTCGGACCAAACCATAGTCCGACCCAACTCCGAACCGAGTCATTGTTCGTACCGAACCAAGTTCCTACCGGTTCGCAACCCGAACCCTTAGATTTCTTTTCGTTCAGCAGACAGAACGAACCGCCTCACGGTTCGATTCAAATTCAGTTCAATTCAGTACGTAGGTCGAACCTAGTCTCGATCCGAACCTCCACGTGGGAACTAATCAAACAACATTTTGAACAATTTAACTGTAAATTTTGAATATTTAAATTTTTAATAGTTCCTTTAATAATAGCGTCTCACTATTTTTAGCCTTTTAATATCATTGGGGAAAAGTTCTTTGGGTAAAAGGATTGGATCAGATTCGCCGAACCCCTCGACTACCGACTCAGTGTTGCGGGAAAGTGAAGTGAATTATTTTTCTAGTTTTTGCCCGGGCCTTTTTCTTAAAAATTTTCTACTGTGACCAAATCCTACAACAAAAATCATGGACCCTGACAAGAAAGAAGCAACCATAGAATTGGCTGATGCCATGACGGAGGCCATGCAAAGGATGGGAGAATTCTTCCGAACCGCACAAACTCCAGCTCAAGGTCTGAATCAACAACCACGAGACCTTCCACGATCCCTGTTCTTGGAAATAGAACTATGGAATCCGGACGAACCCGATTCCATTTCGGCCGCTTCTTTTTTCGCCGAAGTAGAACAAGCCACTCACGATCTGGACCAGGAACAGAGGATCAGATTTCTCCGTACTCGACTCCGGGGAGGAGCGAAGCGATTCCTACAAGAAGAACTAGGAGCCCAACCTTACAATAACCTCCGGGACGCCATTCTACAGTGGTACGAAAGCGAAGACCCTGAAAAAGCCATGATACGCCTATGGACCACTAAACGACAACCTGAGGAGAGCATACGACGTTTCGCGGAAAAGCTCATCGCCACCGCAAAGACCGCGGTCCGCAGCGAGATAAACCTTACCACCGCACAACGAAAAGAGTGGGTGAAGACGAAAACCCTTCGGGCCTTCGTCCGAGGAATCAACAAGGAAATTAGTCCTTTCCTCCAGAGTAACCTGCCGGACACCTTGGAAGAAGCGGTAAAGCGTGCAGAAGATCTCGACGACACCACCCAAAGCGAGAGAGCGACCGACTTCAAATGGGACATAGCGGGAGTAATGAACAAAGATTCCCTGAAATGCTACACCTGCGGAGAAGTTGGACATTTCGCCGGAAAATGCCCTCAGAAAGCAATACCACAAGGACCCAATAGGAATCAAATGAACACACCACCTCATACCGGGCAGAGCAGAACCAGTTGGAAGCAACCCTCACCGAACCCTCGATACCCATGTCTATACTGCGGGGACTACGGCCATTTTCCTGTGAACTGTCCGCACGGCATACAGAGTGCTATTTTCTGCGATTTTTGCGGAGCTCGAGAGCACCTGGAAAGTGAGTGCCTGCGGAAGAAGAAAATGTTGCCGGTGTCACAACCTCGCGGAGGTGTCACCAGTCCCACAGCCGCGGTAGTAACCTTACCACCGGAGGACCTTCCAGAGGAGGAAATTCGTGGGGATGAAATAGTAGCCTTCCAAGCTACCATAAACTGCACTACTCGCCCAATGATTAGGATGAAAATTGGTCTAGGTAAATATAACCGCGACGTGATCTTGGATACCGGCGCCGCCGTCTCCGCGTTGTCACACCCCGTACCGGGAGTTCCAGTCAAACCCACGTCCACAGAACTTTGGGGAGCTGACGGTCAGAGGCTACCCCTGTTAGGGACGCAGGAACTGCCCGTACGCATCGGCGACAAGCGAACTTCACATCGGTTCTACGTTTTCAAGAGGCCGGATTCACACCTGGACCTGATGGGCCTAGATCTACTAGGGAAATTTCCCATTGAAATACGTACGGACACCGGGCACGTCACGATGATCAACAACGAGACCGGCGGACAAATGATTCTTGGCGCTGTCTGGGATAGTACCAAGATGTTGACACATCTTCGCCATCTGAAGATAAAATCAAGGAAGATTGGACCTTCACGATCACCTTGCCCCGCGAGTCCATCCGCAAAAAGACGACCATCAACCAACCCCAACCCCCAGTTATATGACCCACGTGAGCCGGCCACAAAGAAACCCCGACCAACCCCTGTAAACGTCCCAGCCGTGGGAGCCGTGGTGCCTGAAAAATTACAGAGCCTGGAGGAACTTCCTACGGAGGTGTGGGACGACCAGCCCTCCCGTGAAGATACTTCGGTACACATCCGTCAACAGTTGAGTCACCTGGTCGGCAGCGACCGGAAGAGGATAGAGGATTGTCTTCTACAGAATGTTCATCTCTTCGATAAGCCTGGAAGAGAAGGCTGCAACATGGATGTGTCACACGAGATCGAAACGGGAGAGGCAGGACCGACCTGCCGGAAACCCTACCCGGTCCCCCACGCGCTGAGAGGGTTCGTGGAAGAACAAATCCACGATATGCTGGCGGAAGGAGTCATCAAGCCATCACGAAGTCCGTGGAATGCACCAATCGTGGTCGCTAAAAAGAAGACCCCGCCCGGAGAACCCCAACGTTGGAGGTTCTGCACTGATTACCGGGAATTAAATGCAATCACCAAGGGAAACAAATACCCCCTACCAAGACTACTGGAAACTCTGTCCCAGATGGGAAATAGCAAATGGTTCACCACTCTTGACCTAACGATGGGTTACCACCAGATACCCGTCGCGGCTGAATCGCAGGAGAAGACCGCCTTCACCGCCCTCAACCGACATTTCGAATATACGCGCATGCCCTTCGGACTGAAGAATGCCCCCGCAACCTTTCAAGCCGCCATGAATGACGTCCTGGACGGAATCATCGGTAACGGGTGTCTGATATATCTAGACGATGTCATTATCTTCACAGAGGACGTAGACTCCCACTTGGAACTGTTGCAAACCGTATTGAAACGTTTTGAGGAGACGGGATTCAAATTGAACCTGCGAAAGTGCGAGTTCTTGAAGGACCGGGTCAATTTCCTTGGGCATGTGGTGACGACCGAAGGAGTCGAAATGGACCCGGAAAAGATAAGCACGATCCGTGATCATCCAGTGCCGGCCACTGTTCGCGACGTCCGTTCTTTCCTCGGTCTGGCCGGATTCTACCGACGTTTCATTGAGAATTTCTCAGAAATCGTGGTCCCGCTGAACCAGTTATTAAGGAAGAACGCGCCTTTCGTCTGGACCGAAGCGCAACAGTCGGCTTTTGATACCTTAAAGAACGCGCTGATGACCAAGCCAGTGCTTGCGTACCCGGATTTCGATCTGCCCTTCGTATTGTCTACCGACGCATCCGGAAAAGCCATCGGTGCCATTTTATCTCAGGAGAAGGACGGAGAAAGCCATCCAGTAGCGTATGCCAGCAGGGTACTAAATGACGCTGAGACTCGATATTCAACCACTGAGCGGGAACTGCTCGCTGTGGTCTGGGCGGTGCGCCACTTTCAGGAGTTTCTCCTGGGCCGCCGATTCATACTTCAAACCGACCACGCCGCACTTACCGCTGCCATGAATATTCGAGATCCGACATCCCGCATTGGAAGATGGATTCTTCGACTGACCGAATATGAGTACGAAGCCAGGTATAGACCAGGCTCGAAAATGAGTCATGTTGATGGACTTAGCAGAATCCCAATCGGAGCCATCACTAGCTTGAGCATGCCACGAGAATTGCTCCTCGCGGCACAGGCACTGGACCCCTGGATTCGGACTCTGGAAGCCGGCAACGCTAACCCACGCATAAGAAAGGACGGGGAATTCTGGAAGTTCGCCGCCTCCGTCGACGGACGAGAGGAATTGGTGCCGCTAATACCGCAAACTTTGAGACGATGGTTCCTGACGAATTGCCATGAACAACTTTGGGCAGGCCACCCGGGTATCGACGTTACAGAGAGTATTGCGCGACGTTATGGATACTGGCGGAAGATGGCTAAGGACGTCAAAAGCTTCGTACAAAGTTGTCCACAATGCCAAAAGCGTAACACCCCCAGCAATCTCAATCCGCCAATACAACGTCCGGAGCTTCCCACCCGGGTAGGACAAATTGTCGGTATCGACTATGTCGGTCCCCTGAAGGGAACCCAGGCCACCAAATACCTCCTGACAGTGGTCGACCACTTCTCCAAGTATGCCGAGGTGTATGTGACACCGAATTGCACTGCAGAGACCACGGCGCGGATGCTGACTACGAAATATCTTCCAGCACATGGAGCGCCAGAAGTCCTCGTGTCAGACAGGGGAGCCGCATTCATCTCCAGCGTAATCAAGGAGCTTTGCGAAAGCTGGAACATCCGGCATATCCAGACATCATCTTACCATCCGCAAAGCAACGGTGTCTGCGAACGATTTCATCGTACGCTAGCCAACATCGTTGCTAAGCTGCAGGAGAGTGTGCGAGGATGGGAGGCGGCCCTGCCGTTCGCCCTGGCGGCGTACCGGAATTTACCCCACCACAGCACTGGCTATTCCCCATACCAGTTGACCTATGGTCGGGAAGTACGGCTCCCTAATACCAACGAGCTGGCCGTCGCAGACAACGCCGCACGCGGTCCGTCCGAGCCCTGCTTCCAGAAAATACGGAAGATTGCGGAAAGCCAAATAAGAAGAGCGTGGCACGCGAGAGAAAAAGCAATCAACAGCCGACGCCATATGAGGGAGTTCGAAGTGGGACAGACGGTGTACGCCCGCCAGATGGTCGCTCCGACCGAAGCCGCGCGGAAGTTTTGGTGTCCGTGGCTGGGACCCCTCACGATCGTGCGACGACTCACCGACGTGAATTACGAGGTTGAAGACGTAACGGGAAAAACGACACGGTATCACCTTAGTCGCCTGAAGCCGGCCTTCGTTGAGAGGATACCGGACGAAGCCATAACCCGGGAGGAGCCGCACTTGCGCGAGGCCCCCGCACCAGCTACGTCGCCCGGACCCTCTCAACCCGACCTTGATTCCTGGCTGGAGTCCGACGACGAAAACGAGCCGGAACTCATAGAGACCACTTGTGTGACCCCGGATATAGAGCGACTGCAGCAGCCGAGTACGTCATCACCGGAACCCACCCCAACGGAAAACGCATTGCCCACAACTCCTACTGGTGCCAGGACAGCTCCGTATAACTTCCGACCTCGCAAGGACATAAATTACAAACACCTACATACCGGCAGAGTCTCCGTCGTCGACATCGGTCCGGAGGAAGAGGCTGGATAACCTGAAAGAAAAATTTCAAGAATTTATTATTATTATTACAAAAAAAAAAAAAAAAAAAAAAAAAAAAAAAAAAAAAAAAAAAAATACAAAGGGTTATTATTCATTTATTCATACTGTAATGTTGTCACATGTCAAATCGAAATTTCATACTTACGTAATGTCTTCTTTTTTTTTGTTTGTTTCCTTCACTTGCCCAATACCTGAGTCCCAACGTCGAACGACGGGTAGAAGCGACTGATCCATCCAGAATAGAATAGGGGAAGGAAAATGAGACCTGTAATATCCTGAACACCTAGGGAAATCGCGGAAAAGTATACAAACGTGTGCGGGTAGGCGGACGGTGGAGTGAGAAAGAGGCGAGCCGAGTAGTAAATAAGAAGGCTGAACTCTTTTGTTTCAGATAGTATGGCGTTCCCCAAACCCCGAATGGAGCCAGCAGCCAGCGTAGAGGTAGGGAGTGACGAGTGGGTGGAGAGCACCGTGGGGTGTATCGCACAGCTAAAACCCTGGCTGGAAACATTCAACCGAATGCCGGAGCAGCGAAAGGAAGTGATGACATGCATTGCCAACCTGTCCCACAATATGAGCAAGGCAGTCCGCTCCGGCGCAGCAAACCTCGCCTCAGCTGGGACGCCCAATCCTGTGGAGGAGCTGCGTTGTGAATTGCGTGGGCTGGAGCAAAGAGTCATGGCGATTCAGAGTAGCAATGCTCTGAACCAGTCTTCCGCATCCCTGGAGAACGCGTGGGAGTCCGCGACAGGAGAGGGCCCCTCCTCAACGCCAAAACGTCGACCTCGTCGATCCTCTTCCGCGTCCTCCTCATCCTCCGATTCCGAGAGTGAGACCCAAGCTAAGGGTGCCAAGCAGCCGTCGGCCAAGCGAGCCGAGAAAGAAGAACCCTCACCAATGTTCTCACCCATCACCCCAGTCCGCACGGAGCAGACCACGCCGGAGCCAGCACCCTGTCCGGTATGCGACCGCATTCCCAAGGAATTTCTGAAATTCCGGTGCTCCTCCTGCAAAAGCTTCTGGAACCGGCTAGTCGCATCATGCAACAAGTACGCCACCGATCATCCATCATACCCGCAACCGTGCCTTCGCAAGGAGCACGAGGAGACGCGGCCGCCAAAATGCCCCGGATGTCGGAGATGGCGCTATGAAGTGGCTCTGCTGACGACCGCTCCTGATACCAAGCTACCCATCCCATCGGTTACCCAAGAAAAGTAGCCGATGAGGACATCGGCCGAGAGAGGAGAGGGGGGTGTAATGGACTCAAAATTCCGTCCATTCCTATAACGTTGTTCCTTCAGTCTACATCCATACCAGCAACACTTGACTCCACATCGCTGTCCGCCAAACCTCAACCTAACCCAGCATTGTCCGCCATCAGCCACTAGAGACATCAAGAGCGCCCTCATCGGGACCTACCAACACCCAAGGGCAAGATGGCCGAGGGGATAAAAGGGGCTGCCCCCTCCCTCGCGCCTCAGTCTGAAGCCACGCGTCTCTAAGCATAGAACCCAACTTCATGTCTCATCCCCCATAACGTAGTGTCGTTGAACGAACTGAGAATTGTGCAAGTGAAGTGAAACCTGCGGGACATTTCCGAAATAGCCGTTCATCGAATCCGCCAGTCAGTCCTTGTAAGATCTCGAGTAGCCACGGCGCGAGTCTTACAGTTCTGCCGCCAACTCTCCATTTCGCCAATCGACCGGTACGCCGAACGAACCCGGACCGGGGCAGAATTGCTTCGATCCCAGGCACCCCCCCCCTACAGCATTACGAAGAAGAGGTCTGGATGCAAGATACCAGCTACGGAGATTCGCTACAGAATCCAAGCTCGGCCAAGGGTGAGCCCATTCTCTCTACACCACGTAAGCGCTACACTCATTCAAATCTGGCAACAAACCCCCCGTAACCAATAACGCCCTGTAACAGTAAAGTAAAGAGAAATTGTAAGAGCAAAGAAAAGAGAAATTGTATTAGTAGTAGAAACAAAGAGTAAAGTAAAAGTAAATTAAGTATAACGCAATTTGTGAAATAAGTAAATTCGTCAATACGAATCAAGGAAGGAGAAGTATCATTATAAATATATATTCTGTATTAATCATAATTTTCCAGTCAAAAGTTCTAAGTCAATTTAAGTACTTAAGAAGCCAATTTATTGCAAGTTTTGTGCACCATTTCTTAGAGTCAAGTGTGACATATAAATTTCAATCAAGTACATTTTCTTATTTGAGGAGGTTCCTTCTGAGCCCCTAAAATCCGCTTCACGGTAAGAACCTTATACATTTCGTGAATAAAAACCCTACGTGTTTTTCAACTTGTGTTCCTCATTTCAGAAGGTATTTCCTTTCCAACTCAAACGGACATCAGGTATATTGCATTTAGTGAACTTTGGGTATTTCCTGGGGTCAATACTCGACCCAGGTGGTGGCAGCAACCCTAGGTGTCTTTCAGGTAGAATCTCTTTATCCTCTGAGCACGTAGCCCAAGATAACCCTCTACCTCAAGGCCCTAGCCTCATCCAATTATAGTTTTCAACTCATTTTCAAAGGTGTTAGGAAAAATTCATATAAACAGTAATCAATTTGTTAGTAACATTTATTTTGCATAATATCATATAGTAGCAAATCAGTAACCTTAGACCCATGGTCACACGCAACCTACCGAATTAGTAAAGCCATCTTCACTCTCAGCAGTCTACTAATGACAGTAAGCTCTGGCAAGTAATTCATTCCTAATTACCTCTTAGAAAACTTTAATTCCTTTTTTTTATAATTGAAAAATTCAAATCGGAACTTGGTCATTCAAGAATCAAGTCATAAAGCAACATAACCCCAAAGTCATCAAAATTACACATTGACAATAGGCAGGTATTACATTTCCGCCACAGAGCTTGGCGGCCTTCCCAGATACGCGTTGAATGTGTTAATACCAACCTAATAATAAATCTTGATAAATCTTGAATGACGAACTAACCAATTATCAATAGGTTATGTTCGTTGTGGTTGACGTGGACGAAGAGGACCACAGCAAGCTCTTGAAAATTCTGGGTGTGAAGAAGGGATGGGGTAACGTGCCCACCGTCAGAATCATCAAGCTGGGGAAAAATGGAGAACCCATGAAGAAGTACAAGCCCGCCCAGAGCGTAGGCAATTATTTGAACCACCAGCGAGTGAAGAAATTCGTCGAGGACTTCCTTAAAGGCAACGTTGAAGTAAGTATAGAATTTCATATCAAGCCTGATCATGGAAGTACCTGATCATGGAAGACAATTGAAGAGTAGGAACTTGACACCTTCTTCTAAAGGTGGGAATAATCAATTATTTTCAGTAGGAATAACCAATTATTTTGTCAACTACTCGATGATTTTTAAAATCTAATACTGTATTGTTGAATTAATTGGATAACAGATTATTTCGTAACTTTTCTTTCTTCGCTAAGATTTTAGATTTCAAAATCGTTGTATCTTCTTTTATTGAGGCAAATCACGAATGATAGATGATACAATAATATTGTATCTCGCTCACCCCATTGACTTCAGTAGATGATTATATTATAATCATCTACTGAAGTCAATGGGGTGAGCGCATGGGTCGGAAAAACTGTTTATTGTTATTTTTAATCTAAACTAGACCTCATTCTAGGAATTTTGACACCAACCGCGATCTTTTAGCGTGAGAAGACCTTTTTCTATGATTTTTTAAAGTTTCGAATGTTTATGACGTCACAGTGGGCTGGGGGGTCCCGCCCAGGTGAGAGGGGCGGGTGACGTCATAAACATTCGAAACTTTGAAAAATCATAGAAAAACATCTACTCATCCAAAAAGAGAACGGCTGGTGTCAAAGATCTCTAGATAAAGTCAACTTCTGATTAAAAATTAAAAAAAAAACAAAAAAAATCAGGCGCACCCCCCATTGCGGAATTTCCCTGGGGTTGCACGCTGTTTCGATAAAGGGCTTGTCGAAACGACCAATGAGGAATTTCACCGAATTCTGTTTGCATTATTTCTGAATAGTTAATGGTGTAGGAAAGATGAAAATCGGGTTCATTTCGGAAAATAAGTCTCCGTTTGTTTTTGGGAGACAAACGAAATTTATGATTTCAAAAAATAACCGGGAAAACTTCAACGTGAAGCGTAAACGCTCGCTGATTGGCTGTTTGGATCAACACAAACCGTTCAGAAAATGATCCATAAATATTAACGACCGAATTTCATTATGATGTTATAAGGTACCAAAGTATCAAAACGCTGCAAATTATTACACAACGGTTTATTATTTTTCTATATAGATCACTCGTCTGCAAAGAACACGGCTTTGCCATTGTTACCACCAACATAGTGATCGCATTTCAGTCAGCTAAAATTTGAACGGGGGATTAAGCCAATTTTGCGATTCACATTCATGTTTCTGATTTATCGTACGTCCAACCCTTAAATTCTCGTAGGGAGCGAACGGTTTGTCCTACAGAGCTCCGCGTGGCCTCTAAAAATTCTAAAATTCAATAACATCTTAGATTGGTGGAAAAACAATACCTTTATTTCAAAATTTATTGAGCTAAGGCGTTATCAAAATTTCAAACCTTATTTTTCAACCCTTAGAAGTGACCTGCATCTACCAAAATCTTCGGGGCACAACTAGACCCCAAATGGAGCCTACATACCAAATTTCATCAAAATCGGTCAATGCTAACTGAGGAAAGTGCCGCGTACGGCGTACGGACGGCCAAATTTTATTAGATTTTTTGATTCTACGTACCTTGAAACGTAAACCAACAAATTTTGAGGGGGGGTTGAAAAATTTTTTTCTTGGTCGATTCCAAAGGTTCATATTGAAAATAATAAACCAAAATGAACTAATTTTCGACGTGAATCCTATATTTACCAAAAATCCGGTAAATTTTCTCAAAAAAAAGCAAAGAAACAAGGATTATCAGAATAAAACAACCGATGGTTTGAAAAATCAATAAATTGTGCCAAAATTGAAACAAAAATCGATTGATCGAATGATTCAAATGACCACCCCTACCTTCCTCCTTTGCAGTTCTCTCATCAGCGCGGAATAAACGCACTGTTTGGCACCATCGCATAAAACTACGATCCACAGACTTTATGACTAATTCCAAGAGTTTGTTGTCTTTTCATTTTGTATTTTGGCGGACCAATTTTTTCTTTTACGTGCATCACGGTTGTTCGTTATGGAATGTTCCAGAGCTACCTGCTCTCCGAAAAACTTCCCAAAGACTGGAATGCGAATCCGGTCAAAGTCCTTACAGGAGAAAATTTCGACGATGTTGCGTTGGACGCGGAGAAGAACGTCTTGGTACAATTCTACTCACCTTGGTGTGGTTATTGCCACCGACTAGAGCCAATATACACAGAGGCAAGTGATTTGTGATGACAATAGAATGATGTAAGGTCAGAATAATGGGAAAGTTCAAGTCTATAGATCTGCCATGGAAACTTTGCATCCCTGTGGCGCATTCTTCTGGAGAACATAGAACTACTTTTCTCTTATCATCAAGCAAATTACCGCACGTGCAACAATTTTTCGCGTTTCTCCTGTTCCGTCTCGGATTATCTGTCTGATGGACTTGCCGTGTTGGAAGGGGCTGTTTTCAGGCATCAACAGGAACCCCCCCTAGGAAGATAGGAATCTTCCTATACTCTATTCTCCCTGAGCTTCTTACCAACAGTTGTGTCTTCGTCTGCCGCACAAACCGCATGCCCGTCGCTCCGCCAAAATTTCTACTCGGAGTCGGTTGTCTCGGACTTTTCAAGTTCTTGTCACCTCCAAGTTCGGATGTTCTGGTCGACCAGTGACGCTGCAGCAGTAATATTCGAGAGCCTTCCCTGCCTCGAAAAGGTACCTATTCTTTCTTACATTTATGAATTCTTGTTGCATGTCTGACCTCTAGCTGGTCCACATCGGCATTCTTCCGTCAGTTCTTGTAGGTATTTCTTTGTCAATATCATTACATTAATAATACACTCTTTTTTTGAATGTGCTAGGATTGGTAGGTACGTATAATCATTCCCCATCATACAGTCTGTTAATTATCGAAAAACCTTAAAATAATAAATATTTCAAATGCGTGCTCAATTTTATACATCTCCCCTTAAAAGTGATATGATTCCCCTCCTACTGCAGATTCAAGTTCGAGCATTTCCGAAATTGAAATTCCGTGGCACTACACGAACATTCAATTTCTCTCGGCACCGATTTCCGTGTCAAGGTTTCACCATGGAAGTTTGACTCGATCGTTATAGTTTGCGGATCCGCCACCTAGGGGGCGCCACACGGATGCAAAGTTTCTAAGTCGTTTCCGTCTTAAGGCCCTTTTACACGAGCGATTTTTTCCGGCAATAATTGCAGAAAAAAGTATTGCGCAACTATTTCAAAAAAGTTGGACAACTATTCTCTCCTCGAAAAAGTTGCCGAACATTGCAGGCAATTAATTGACGGGAGTTGTACAACATTTCAGGCCCACGAGCCCTCTCGGCAACTGTTGCATCGTGTTGAAATGAAGTCCAAGGGGTTTGGAAAATTATTGCACTATTGCGGCAATTTTTCGGCCTTGGGTCGGGAGAGGGAACGAAACAGCCAATCACATTGAGAGCTTTCTCAAATTTCACAAGTTTTCTCACTCTCAGTTTACTTTCTTTGAGAGTAAGTCTGGCACTATTTGGCTTATCATAGTGTAGTGCACCCGAAACGTGTACATCAAACTCTTGAACGAATCGCCTGTTGCCAAAAAGCGCAGAACGATGGCCAGTCGAGTTGCCACTGGATTGCTCAGCCGCATATTCGTATTTTTTCTGCAGATTCGGGGTCCAGCCATTTCAATTGGCATTTCAAAATCTGCTTTTGACATTCGGGCGAAGTTCAAAAATAGATCACTATCAAACAGAATTTCAGAGGTGAGAGCCAACCCACATTCTTTCTGGCTCAGAAACTGGCGCTGCCAAATTCCCCTATTTTTCCTTTGGTTGGCAGCAGCAGCGACGACGACCACAGCAGCAGTGACGACCACCTCTTCACCGTCCACGGCGCAAACTGTTGTCGCCCGTGTAAACGAAACAATTGAGCAATTTCTATTGCTCAACTTTATTGGTGCAACACAGTGCAATTAATTCCTTGCAACATCTTGACGCAACACGAGGCAATTTTATAATTTGGTTTCTCCAGTTTTAAAAAAAAATTAATAAATAAATAAATAAAAAATAATTTTTTTTATTGCTTTGTGTTGCGTACAACTTTTCTAGTGCAATTTTTTTGGAGTTGCGCAACTTTTGTTGCTCGTGTAATCGGCCCTTAAGAGTGGTGAGTGAGTATGAAAATATCCATACTGGAAGGCAGGTAGTACGATCGTACGATCATGTTATCCTACATGGTTTTAAGAGTTCAGACGAAGGTTTTGATTTGTACTGTAATTTAGTTCTGACAAGTACTGGGGTTTTCCAGCAGCATCCATGTCTGACTCAGACGAAGAAGTGTAATATTGATGAATAAAACTCACATTTCTGTAGGTTGCAAAAATTTTTGAGGGACGATTCGATGGTGGACGCGACTACGTTATAGCGAAAATTGACGCAACTGCTAACGAATTGGATCATACCACAATAAATCACTATCCAACGATCAAGCTCTACAAAAAAGGCACCAATAAGGTAAGAGAGCTCATATTAGAATTTTTATAATTTAACATTAATTATATGCATGTATAACCAGTATCAAAAAGGTATCAATCCTAAGGTATCAAAAGGATAGTTTTGATTAGAGTAACTCCCCGTGGCACATGTATCTGCAGGATCTACTAAGGGCTGTGTAATAGGCAAATGGGGTATTTCGGTGGGTCGGAAATTCAGGTTTTTGACCTCAAATTTGGATTCTGCACCATTGAAAACCTCTATATTCCAACTTTTTGCCCATTGATACAATAACATGTGGTAGAAAAATTAAATAAAGAGGTCATACGTTTGAAAAAAAGGCGGGCCTCCATGAACGCACACACCTACACCGAGGGCGTGTGTGCGTAGTATTTTGTAGTATCGAAGGCCACGAGGTGTTCAAGACCCCACAGGATTAGTGGGATGTCTCGATCCAAGGCAGCAAGTTAATACGTCACAACAAGTTACTACGTCACATCATTCAAATCTTCAACTTTCATTAACTTCGTTTTGATGACCCAATCTTAATGAATTATTCTAAAAAGCTTGTTTCCGAAGAGAGTTTTAAGAAAGACATTGTGTCAAAAGACTGTTTGTCAAACGACTTTCGTCAAACTTTTAAACTCAAACTATCGGATTTAAGCACACTGCTTGTTTTAACACGTTCAGACTGGCTGCTTCCACTCTGGATCCACGCGAAACCTTTGCCTGGTACAGCTGCTTCCACGGTGGATCCATGAACTCATGATTCGGTGGATCCATGAACATTTTTCGAAACGCTCTGGATAGTTCATTTTTCCCCCAACAGGGCTCTTTTTGGTCTCAATCGCTTCAGAATGAACCCACCTTACCGCCCCAAACTTTCGGTTTTGGATATCAGTGTATGTTATCACGCAAAAATGCCGGCTTCCCATCAGTGCGACTGTTTTGCTGTGAAGTTCCAAAATTTTCCTAGGTCCTGGGGACAATCTGGGTTTTGAGCCCTGGTCTGAAGGTGTAAAGCTAAAACAGCTTGTTTCCGAAGAGTTTAAGAAGACGTAGTCAAACGACGATTTGTAAACTCTGTTTAACTCAACTTTGTCCTAAGCTAGCACTCAGCCTGAAAAGGCTAGTTTGTGC
This sequence comes from Apolygus lucorum, assembly GCA_009739505.2. NCBI lineage: Eukaryota > Metazoa > Arthropoda > Insecta > Hemiptera > Miridae > Apolygus > Apolygus lucorum. The sequence continues at coordinate 41,396,432 of CM019169.2, forward strand.
ACGCTTAGCTGAAGACGCTTAGTTCTTTGTTTCGATCTTTCGGATCTCTTCAGCTAAGCGTGCGCAAACTAGCCTTTTCAGGCTGAGTGCTAGCTTAGGACAAAGTTGAGTTAAACAGAGTTGACGAATCGTCGTTTGACGAAAGTCGTTTGACTACGTCTTAATGAATTATTGTTTCTCTGAGAAATGCTGAGGAGACCATGTTTATTCTCTAGAAAGTAAACACCTAGATATTTGCTGTGTAAAAGTTTATTGTTGGAATCGCGGACAAGAGAATCGAGGACATTAAGAATGGAACAAAACGAATAGTTAGGTATGTTACTTTTGAGAAACAGAAAAGTTTTATAAAGCACGAGAAGAACAAAATCCCGAAGCGAGTCTCGCAGGCAAGTCCGGTTATTTTTCCGATCTTCCTTTTCCAAGCGACGCGCATGAAGCCGCGGTCATCAGCTGACCTGTCAGGGTTCAATCACTGGATGACGCTCGACTCGGTATCGTCATAGTGAAGCCAAATTCATGTAGGTAGGACTGATCATTCTCCCCCACAGTGAGACACACTATCTCACTCATGTCTGCCATCAGCTATAGGGAGAGGACACAACTTCCTGACCAATCGCTGGAAGGTGCCATCAGCAGTTCTGATATCCGCGACTCTTGGGATACCGTCGTCTCCAGGATACAACTTGATGATGCGACCAAGCTTCCACTTGAAAGGGGGTAGATTGTCGTCTATGAGGACTACTATGTCATCAACTCTTGCAGGAGATGATGGTTGATTCCATCTTAGTCTCCCTTGAGTTTCCAAAAGGTATTCCTTCTGCCATCTTTTCCAGAATGATTGGAGGGCGTGTTGTGACCAACTCCATTTGTTCCGGAGTGATGTTCTTTGGTCAATCGCTGGATGGATGGGCGGAGCATTCAGCGGACGATGGATCAAAAAGTGTCCAGGTGTGAGGAATGCGAGGTCATCTGGTGAACTTGACATGGCGGTCAATGGACGCGAGTTGAGTACTGCCTCAATTCTCGTCACGAGTGTTCGAAACACAGTCATGGTGGGCGTTTGGTCTTTGAGTGTGACGCGAAGGAGTCGCTTGGCAGATTTTACTGCCGCTTCCCAAAGACCACCAAAGTGTGGAGCTTTTGGAGGAATAAAATGCCATTCTGTTTCTTGTATCACTCCTTCTTGCTGTAACAGTTCTTTCACTTTATTCATTTCGTTTGCAGCTCCAACAAAATTGGTACCATTATCAGACCAAATTTCGGCTGGTTTGCCTCTCCGAGATACAAAAGCGTGATATGCCATAAGGAATGCATCAGCTGAACGGTCTTCAACCACTTCAATGTGAATGGCTTTGGTGGACATACAAACGAAAATAGCTAAATGTGTTTCAACTACAGGAGCAGTTCTCGTCCGATAGGCCTTGATTCCGAAGGGTCCAGCACAGTCAACACCTGTCACATAGAAAGGAGCAACCTGAGTCATGCGTTCAGGAGGTAGTTCGCCCATTACAGGTTGATAAGGACGAGGAGTTAGCCGTTGGCATAAGACGCACTGTTCAAGAACTCGGCGGACAATATTCTTACCATTGACTATCCAATATTTTGACCTGATAGTCGCCAGAGTGCCTGTGGGACCAACATGTAAATTCTGTTGATGGTACCAACGAATGATAAGCTTGGTTGTTGGGTGGTCAGATGGCAACAGAGCAGGATGTTTAGTTGATTCCGGGAGGTTTGACCTCTTCAAACGACCGCCCACCTTCAATACTCCATCACAGTCCCAAAAGAGGCCTAGTACCTTTGTAATGCGTATTTTTGGTCTCTCTGTTTTAGCATCCTCTATCTCAGCAGACAAGCCTTGAGCTTGAGCCCTCCTTATCAGTACGTGATCTGCTCGTCGTCGTTCCATAACAGTAAGAGGTCCCCTGCGGCGAAATATTGGGCGCAAAGCATTATGCTGGAATCTCAAGCACCAACCAACCACAGATTGTAACTTGGTGTAATGTGAGAAATGAAGTTCAAGTAGATCAGATAGACCAGTCATGAGCACAGATGATACTCCCGAATGAAGACTAGTTGGTCTAGCTTCCTTCATAACTGTGCTTTCTTCGAGTCGAGGTCTCACCCGTTTCAGGGGCCATTTGTAGGGATCATCCTTCAACCATCGAGGTCCTTCCCACCAAAGTGAGTGTTTCATCAAGGTAGATGGCCTCATTCCCCTTGAAGCACAGTCCGCTGGGTTTTCCTCAGATGGTACGAAAAACCATTGACCATTGGGAACACTAGACAAGATGTCAGAAACACGGTTGCCCACAAAAACCTTCCAAACTGGTGCTGGATTTGCAGTTATCCATGATAAGGCAACCATACTGTCAGAGAACGCTAGGATATGGGACGGATCAAGTTGAGGAAAAAGTGGAGCTACCTTCCTGATCGTACGAGCAAGCAGCTGGGCCGCACACAGCTCTAGCCTAGGAAGCGTTTCTGCCTTGATTGGTGCCACTCTGACCTTTGACGTGACAAGCCTCACCGCTGGTGCCTTTGTGGTAGGGCACCAAGACACCCAGTACACAACCGCTGCATATGCCTTTTCTGAAGCATCCGCAAAACCTATAAGGAAGTATGTTGCATCAGTGGAAGGTATCAAGCGAGGAATCTGGAGATTGGCTAACATTGGTAGTTCTTGAGCGAGGTTAGACCAATCATGAACGACTATTGCTGGTAATGGGTCGTCCCACCCAAAAGAGTTCTGAACGACTGTGCGAAATATGGACCGAGCAAAAATTGTAATTGGCGCTAGCCATCCAAGGGGGTCAAAAACCTTTGCTATTTGGCTGGCCAAATCCCTTTTTGTGCTAACGTTCACTAAGGGCGAAGGTTCATAATGAAATGAATCAGTATTTGGATTCCAGCACAAACCCAGCAATTTCAAAACTGAATCCTTGTCGTCATTGAAAGCAATTGACCTAGTGGCAGGTAGGATGTGCTCATTTGGGATCCCATCCAACAAACGAGGATCGTTCGAGGCCCATTTTCTTAGTTCTAATTGTGCTGAGGACAACAGATGCTGAAGTTGTTTCCGAACCTTGAGAGCTTCTGAAAGAGTTTTACCTCCTCCATTCAGATCATCGACATACGTGCGAGAGGTCAAAACAAACGAAGCTTCAGGGTGACTAGACGAATGATCGAATGCTAACTCTTGTAGGACCTTGCAAGCCAGATAAGGAGCGGAGGTGGTACCGTATGTCACCGTTTTCAGACGATAGTCTTGAACAGGATGGTGAGGCGTTGGTCTCCAGACTATACGTAGCAGATCTTGATCTTATGGACGATGCTCTATTTGCCTAAACATTTGTCGTATATCGGCCATGAACACAAATGTATCCATTCGAAATCTGGTGACCACATCCGAAATGTCAAGTTGAAGTCGAGGACCAGGCAACAATAAGTCATTCAACGAAAAACCGGAGGAAGAACGCTGCGATGCATTGAACACCACTCTGATTTTCTCAGGTGGATCACCAGGACGATGCACAGCGTGGTGAGGCATGTAGTATGCAACATCAGAAGGAGAGGGAGGTAGGACAGGCTCCATGTGGTTGAGAGTTAGGTAGTCATTCATGAAACTTTGGTATGCTGCCTGTTCCGAAGGGTTCTTCCTATGACGGTCCTCTAGCTGGTAGAGCCTTCTTAAAGCAATTTGACGTGTTGAGCCTAACAGAACTGGATCGCGCTTCAAAGGGAGACCAACACAAAAACGACCATCAGGAAGACGCTGGCAAGTTTTTCTGAATATATCTTCAGCCAAGATCTCATCTGGCGATAAGGGACAGGTTTCAGCTACAGATTCCAAAGAGAACATCCGTTCTAATAATTTGGAGTACTCTGGTTCAGGTGCACTAACAATTTTTGAGGCCTTAAGTGGGACCGTTGAACCAGAAGAAAGGTAGGAGGAGAGAACTGGGTCAATTGTCATATCAGTTGTGAGAGAGAACTTGGTTGGTTGAGGCCAACAGGATGTTGAACGTAGAGCTTCTTTCATTTTTCTGAGGATGTCAGACTCGAAGGATTTTACAAGTGAGGGCAGGGCCGTAGAAGGGATGGATTTGGCTACCAGTGATGACGAGGGCAACTTTTCTCCTTCGTTACTGTAATCAAAACGATGTCCAGGTCCTCTAACTCTTTTCTCTTTAGGGGCTGCACTTTGTGAACTACCAATACGAACATTTTGATTGGATTCTAACTTCCCCATTTTCGAGTTATTAGGGATAGAAGGGTGAAATGTGACCCTTTTGTGACTTGATGGAAGAAATGAACCGGATATAACCCATCCGAAGGTGGTCAAACGGGCATTGGGAGATCCAGCTATTGAATGAATTGTTTCGTGACAATCAACACTATCAATAACGTTAGAACTGAATATTACCTCAATAGGAGCCGGGGTATGATAGTCACTGTCCGCAAGATTCAGGGAGTCTATATGAGGCCATTGATAACGAGGAAGTTTCCTGGAAGGGAGATCCATAGTAGCAGTGTCGAGGACGAGAAAGAGGACGTTAAGATCTGGAAGTCTTCTAGTGTTCTGCATTACAAGACCCTTAGCTAAGCCAACTATCTGAGCACTTTTCGAGCCACCTATTCCAGAAAGAATTCCCGAGAAAGGGTGGATGTAGAGGCCACATCTATTTGCACATGAGGTCGTGATAATGTTACTTTCACTACCTGAGTCCAAAATGGCCCTTGCACGATGATAACGGCCTGGAGAGGAACCAATCCATACCTTGACAGTTGGAATTATAGAATAATTTGTTGGCATCTTCATAGAAGATTGTAGGCGAGGGCAAGAACTAGAGGGCATATTAACATCGTGCTGGCCTACAAGTCAATAAGGAGTGTTGGAAGTTGGAGATCGAGGACTCGGAGCATTAGTACAAATGGTAGACATATTAGAGGACAAATTGTGAGATGAATTTGGTGATTTCGTTGACCAATAAACAGAGTCCGTGAAATCTGACTGTCCATCTGGGTGTAGAGCATGATTTGAGGAGTTGTATGCAGAGGAGGTCACTGAGCTTTCCTTTTCCAGATAGTCGTTAGTGGGAGCTGAAGCCAATTTAGGCTGCGAATGGGGCATATAATTGGATTTATATTGGCGATTATTATCATTTCCATCATTGGTAAGGGAACATTGATAGTTGTTGAGAGCAGAGTCCTCTTTGGTAATGTGTATGTATGAGTGATGTTTTTCTGAACAATAAGTACAAGTCCGAGTGGAAGGGCATGAATGAGTGACATGATTGGGAGAAAAACAGTTCATACATAAATTGTGCTTCTTCACAAAATTTATTCTATTACCCACATTTAATTCTAAAAAACTCTGGCAATGGTAGAGTAAGTGTTTGTTCTTACAATAGTAACAACCTCTCGGTAAGTCTTTACGAACATGATGTTGGTCTGTGGCAACGTAAGAACTTTTATATTGCGGTTTGTTCGTATGGTGCTTTCCGAATCGCAAGGGGGATGTAGGTCTCGATTGAAATGAGGATTTTTGTCCTATATGTACAGTCGGTGAGACTGTGGGCCTTGCACGTAGAATAGTCAAACGATCGGACAGAAACTGGGTCAGGTCAGAATACGTGGGAATCACATCTCTATCAAGGATGTATAATTTACTAAATTCATCTCTGAGTTCATTTGGTAGCTTTGAAAACATAATATGAAATCTAAGAAAACCTAATGGGTCTGGGAGTCTTAGATTGTCTATGGCTCCAATGGTGGTCGACATTTCCGCTACTGTTCTCTCTAAATCGGTGACGGTAATTTTTGAAATAGTGGAAATATTCAAAAATCTTTCATGCAGCGCAGAGGATATACGATACATTCCTGCATAATGATCAATGAGGGTCTCAAACGCGAGATCGTAGTCCTCAGCTGAGGCCCCAAGATTCTCGATTAATCGTAACGGTGTATCAGCAAGTTTTTCGCGGAGAGCTGTCATCTTTTGAACGTTTGGGATGTTTCTGAAATGTACCGCTTCCTTGAAAGCGGTCAAGAACGCTGGAAATAGTGTAACATCTCCACGAAATATTGGTACATTAGGCAGCAAAAGTGAGAATAGCTTGAGCTCATTTAAAATGTGTTTAGACTCCTCAATGATAATGTCTTTATGTGTTTTTGGTGTTTGTGATGTATCTTCTTGAAGAAAAGGTCTTACGTATATTTCGAAGCATTGGGTCATGGTACTTGTGTTTTGCAATGTAATATTATGTAGACGCTCCCTCTCAGCAGCCGAATCAATGTTGTCAAGGCAGTCGATAGCGGTCACTTCTCCAGCATGAAGACCAGAACATAATTCGTGGAGGAGGGCACTTGCCAAAGCACCCGCAGTAGGTCCATTTGGTTTAAAATCATGAAAATTACGAGCAGAAGTTCGCAATGAACGATTAATAGTCTCAAGTCGCCTTTTATATCGCTCTTGAGTGACTACATCGGTAGCAGAACCATTATTTGCTTGATTGATTGTTTGACCGATATTCACACGTTTGGTCTCATCAACCCGCGAACGCAAAGCAGCCAGCCGCAATTCCGCTTCCTTTCTAGCACGGGCCCTTGTTACAATCGTGCTAGACGTCCTAGGGACAGTACCGGTACGATTGGCAAATTCAGAGAGAGAGAGCGAAGACATTTTAAAATTCATATCAACATCTTTTGATGAATCAATTGGAGAATGAAGGAATGAAAAAGGAACGGGCTCACCATGTGACGGTTCAAACTGATCCGGGGGCGGTGGAGGCAGCTGGTCAATGTCTGAGTCGTCCTCGGACATCGTGGGGTGGTCGATAAACTGTGAGATGGCACTGTAACTTCCGCACACACGAAATTTGATTATTCCGGAAAATCACTCGGCAATAACCATAAGAGTTCCCGGGTTTCGGCACCAATGTTTATTCTCTAGAAAGTAAACACCTAGATATTTGCTGTGTAAAAGTTTATTGTTGGAATCGCGGACAAGAGAATCGAGGACATTAAGAATGGAACAAAACGAATAGTTAGGTATGTTACTTTTGAGAAACAGAAAAGTTTTATAAAGCACGAGAAGAACAAAATCCCGAAGCGAGTCTCGCAGGCAAGTCCGGTTATTTTTCCGATCTTCCTTTTCCAAGCGACGCGCATGAAGCCGCGGTCATCAGCTGACCTGTCAGGGTTCAATCACTGGATGACGCTCGACTCGGTATCGTCATAGTGAAGCCAAATTCATGTAGGTAGGACTGATCAGACCATTCGGGTCTGGTACGACTGCGCCACATTGTTGAATCATCAAAAATTAACTCCCCTCGACCGGGGATCGATCTCCTATCGTTCGGATTCTGAATCGGAGCTCCTACCACTGAGCTAAGGAAGCGAAATAGACAGAAATGCGAAGAGGTAGCTGATCACAACAGTATTGCCTCTAGAGCACTCATTTAAGAAGCTAATCCACAAGGGGTACACTTAGCTGGGGTCAGACGCATATTCAAAGAGCATAGTATAGCATCGTGGTTTGTTAAACAATTCTATTACTTAAATCACAAATTGGGAGACAGTCGAGATATCCAACCTTTTGATTCCTAGACAAAAAGCATTCCATCTGTGCTACCTTCTCCCAAGGGGTACACTAATGTAGTTCTGAACTAAGCTACAACTCCAACTCGAACCTTCTTTTATTGCAGGTTGTTGATTTTACTGGACAAAGATCAGTCCAAGCACTCGTGAAATTCGTGGAGTCTGGAGGCAAGTCCATAGAGCAGGTACGTGGAATCGGCTAAGCAGTCTTGGATACTTAAATTTATCCACAATCAAGACTTAAATTCATTTCAGGTTTTCAATTAAATTTCACAAGTTCCAACCATTTTGTTTGTTTCAGGAGAAACAAACGCCTCACGGAAAAGATGAATTGTAGGTCAATTTCAAGAGGAGACGATTCTCCAAGGCAGATGAAATACTAAATACTGGTTTTACTATTGATGTTGCTTAGAAAAGTTTCCACCACGGGTCGGCTATGAAAGTTCCTTTCGTACAGGAAAACCACGACATTTTCATGTTCAACGAAATTCGAACATTAGCCCTAAGCTATATTGTTTTATAAGATTGGTGATCATCAAAATGTGGATAATTCACGTTGGGGTTGAAGACCATTATGCTTTTAATTGAGGGGAGTCAATGCAGAATTGAGCGTATCAGGAAACTCCACAAAAACGCACGAACCAGGAGCAACAGAAGGCACCCTGAATAGCGATCACAACTGCTTCAAAGACTACGAAAAAGCGTTTCCGCTACGTTCAATCACGATCCCACTATTTTATTCATGTAATGCATATCGGTATCGCACGTTTTACTATTCTATCAATTAATACCCAACTTACCAGAAGACGTCTTCCTACTTACTTGGACTTCGAGGGATGGAGTATGGTGAGGGAACGATACCGTAAAGTTTCCCCCACCTTCTTTCTTTGGGAGCTTGATGGTTTGTCACTGAAACGATTAGTATCATCCCAGACCGAATAAATGAAACAAGTCCATAAAATATAAGATCTTCGTTAATTTTTACAATTTTCCTTTTCTTCAACCTCAACTCCTGTGAAGATTAGGTATTATTTTACCAAACCTTTTTTATATCAGTTCAGTGTGTGTAGTGATCACCGCGACCACGGGTTCTTCACTCTGTCAGACGAGGAGGATCATCAAAACCAAATGGATTCGGAAGTCGTTCTAAACATTGAAGACGAAGTTCCACGAACTCCACAACAAAGCCAAATGGAGCAATTGATTGGAATGCAAGCCCAAATGTTTGGTGAGTTATTAGAGAGTTCCTAGTGGGTTTGGTTCGGTTTAGATATGGCATGACGTATTACACACACAAACACTCTCAATCTTGTGCCACATTGTTAAACACACACTCTCAATCCAGCGCCGTATCCGATACGGCGCCGTATTATTACGGTCGAATACGTCACTCAGAGGCAGTCTGGCGCGCCGTATTGAAAACATGGCGGACGATCCAGTTCTGGCAGCGCCGTATCGACCCTACTAGGAACTCTCTATTAAGCCGTCTCCCTAACATGCCTACATCGTCACAAAATCTAAAATTCCGAGAATTTAATGATGATGTTGCCAATCCAAAAGGTTTGATACGAACGACAGAATTAATCATGAGGGAGCAACAGCCAAACACTGCCCAGTTAGCCATGGCTCTCACAGACTGTTTTAAAGGTACAGCATCAACATGGCTATCTGAAACAACGGGGTATTTCAGTCAATTAAAAAAAAAAAAAAAAATTTCAAAAGAGTATGGCTCAGGAATAATGGTAATCGGGTCTGTTCGTCGAGAAAATGTTTTTAAAAAATCAGAGAAGCTAAGGAAAGTTGAAGATTTGAATGGTGTGACGTAGCTAGCCAACTGTCTTTGAAAAAAGTATCCATGCACAGAGAAAAGATGAAACCCTTGGAGGACCTCTTGGATACTACAAAATACTACTCACACGCGCGCGCGACGTAGTGTGTGAGCATTTATGGCGGCCTTTTTTTCAAACAAGTGATCTCTTTAATTAATTTTTCTACCACATGTTACAGTATCATTGGGCTTAAAGTTGGAGTATGTAGGTTTTCAAGGGTGCTGAATCCAAATTTGAGGTCAAAAACCTGAATTTCCGACCCACCGAAATACCCCATTGATGATGGACTAAATTGAGAGAAGTTCGTACGAGCGTCTAAAACACACCAGAAGCACTAGTTCATGTATCCTCCGCTAGGGATAATAAAGCGATTTTCCTTTGAATCAGAGGAGATAACCTTAGTTACCTATTTTTATAAAGCTTGAGATAATGCGATGCGGGTGATTCAAGGGAAAAATGCTCCTCTATCCCTAGCAGAGGATACATGAACTAATGCTCTAGGTGTGATTTAGACGTTCGTTAAAGTTCGTCGAGCTGTACAAAGCAAAATATTGCCACATCGACACACCAGCAGCAATAATCCATCAGGCCATAACTGTCCAAGTTAAAGAAGGTGGGCGGGACCTTACAGTATCCTTCCCTCTCCATACTCCATCCCTCGAAGGTCCAAGTAAGTAGGAAGAAGTCTTCTGGTAGGTTGGGTATTAATTGATAAAATAGGAAAACGTGCGATACCGATATGCATATTTCCTGTGCCTCAATTTTTTATATCCTTGAAAATTGCGTTTCAAGCGGTGGAAATTATTAGGAGCCACCGTTCAGAGACCCGAAAGAACTTCTGACTTGATTCAGAAAACTTCAAGAAGTTAACACATCTTCACGTTACATTTTGTGAATATGCTTAAAAACTTTGAAAAAAATTGCTAGAAGTAGGTATTATGTAAATAAAAACGCGCAGTGTTGTTCGCAGAATGTAATTAAAAAAATTAGGTATCTAACAGAAAACCCATTCTAGAACAGCGGTTGTATTCAACGTGATTTTCAGAATAAATATCGTTGATGGTAATTTAAAATATTCTATAATTCATCAATTAATGATCTAATCTTCTCCTATTACACCTTTATACAAATACTATGTACACGTGGTTTGACATACCAATACATTTCACTTCCTCGCGTAAGCTGGCATCGTTAGTTTGAGACCTTCTTTCGCCTCGAAGAAGGTGTAGGACAGGATTATCTCGTTGCAGAGTTCCAGCTTGGGGTCTTCAGCGAACTCCGGGTCGATGTAGAAGAACACGGGCATGTCCACCTTTGAAAATAAAGGAATTGGAAATTATGTAGGTAGAACCAACAAACACACTACGTCAATTCATTAGGAACAGGGTCAAGGATGTCTCGATCCTTCCTTCGGATGAAGGTCGATTTGAGGATTCCTGGAGACAAGCTCTATGGACTCCCCCTCGCTGCAAGCAACGAGGAAAAAAGCTCCTCAGGAGAGGGATTGTTCACACAATCAGCGTCCTTGCATAGTCGCAAGTACCTGTTTTAACCTACCTTTTTGATAATAAGCAAAAAGGTGATCTATACAGAAATAATAAACCTTTGGGCATTGATGCAGCGTTTTTTCTTGCTCGATTCCAATGGTTCATTTTAGGAAATAATAAATCAAAAAACATGATTGTTGTGAGCCATTTCATGATATCAAGGGTTCTACAATTAATTTGCAACAAAATGTTCCTCGTAGAAAAATAGTTTTTTGACGAAATTCTCACCCATTTTCTGTAGAGGAAAGTCAATGCGGTTTTCATCAAAAACATCCTCAAAATCTCAGCTTTCCAACGATGAAATAAAAACATGGAAAACAAAGGAACTTAGGGAAGAAATTAGTATGTGAATGCGGAAAAACGTTTCAACCAAATTTCTATTTATTTATTTCGATTTTTTACAACGAAATTAACCCATTTCTGGCCATTATGCATTTTCGCATCGTCATAATAATGATTTTTTTAAATATTGAAATAGTGGAAAATCTTTGTAAAAGAATTTTTTCTCGTTCATGCTGTTCCTAAACTTTTCAAAGACAAATTTCTTCGACACTTGGGAGCTCAATGAGATTTCGGAAATTTTTTTTTTTTTGGAAAGGAGGCCTTTTGGCGTGATTATGGTGGCTTAAATTCGGTCGTGGGTTCTGGGCCATGATTCGAAACAGATTCCGGTCCATAAATAGATTTTTACATTTTATCTAGATTTTTGACAATGAAATGGATGAATCATATCGATTGGAAAACTGAGACCTCTATAATCCCATTAAAAAGTAAACTTCACAAAAAAATTGGAGCATTTTCGCTCTCGATTGGTGAGCAAATGATGCCTTATTTCGTCCGGCATTCTGTAAAATTGTTCATCCTCCTCCCCCCATTACTCTGTTATTTCTAGCCTCGGCTTGAAATGGGTTAACGTTTGATGGTAGGATTTGGGTATCGACACATCCGCGATCACTGCTGGTTCGAACACTTCCTTATATAGTACTTACAGCACTAACGTTTTTAGAAATACATGGACTGCGAATGTTTTAATAGAAATCAGCGGGTGCAGAAAAAGCTCTTCAGTAAGTAGACTTGTGACAACCACGGAGACACTCGGATGGAAGGAAAATACACCGAGAAATATTAAACGGTTATGTTTCGAGAAGGTTAGGCATGTTCTTAGCAACGGGAACCTGCAAAGACGGGGGCCCATAAAATAGGCAGCTGAGTCGTCACCAAATGTCGGGACCAGTCAAAATGACGTCATTTTGACGGGCATCGCGGAAACCGCACTCTGTGGTGAAACCACCAAACGTCAACATAAAACGCTGCAAATGATTACACAAAGGTTTATTATTTTTTATTGTTATAACTCGTCTGCAAAGAACATGGCTTTGCCATTGTTACCACCAACCAACATAAAGAAAAATATCGATCGCATTTCGGTCAGCTAAAATTTGAACGGAGATTAGGCCTCTTTTGCGATTCACACTCGTGTTTCTGATTTATCGTAAGTCCAACCATTAAGTTCTCGTAGGGAGCGAACAGTTTGTCCTACAGGGCTCCACGTGGTCTCTAGAAAGTCTAAAAATCCAATACTATCTTAAATTGATGGAAAAACAATACCTTTAAGTAAATCAAAATTTTTAAAGTTTCAAAACTTCAACGTTTTCAAAATTTCACCCCTTAGAAGTGGCCTACATTAACCAAAAGCTTCGGAGCACAACTAGACCCCAAATGGAGCCCACATACCAAATTTCAACAAAATCGGTCAATGCTAACTGAAGAAAGTGCACCACCAAACGGTGCTTCGCTGAAGACCCCGGAGTTCTCCCATCTATCCATCGATTTCGTTGGGGGAAAAAAAACACGTCACCACAACGTTTTTCCGCGTTCAATTTCCCCCTTAAATTCGATTGTAAAATATTTTTCGACTACACCGTTGGAAAGCTGAGATTTTGGCGCACTTTTTAGGGAAGTTTCACAATTCTGCGTCAAGAATTCATACGGTTACCAGGCGACTGATGAAAACAAGCGATTTCAAGATTTTGACGAGTTCTGCTTTTCATACGTCGTTTGCACATCTCAACTCCACTTAAAAAAACGTCTACCAAGTGAGTGTGGCATATAGCTTCCTCGTATCGATAACCCGATTGTATAGATGATCCGATGCATTGAGGTTAATCTCAAAACATACCTTCCACTACCCTCATAGGGGACCATCTACACGCTAATCTGAACAACCCTGAAAAATTTCGTCGATATCGGATGGAAAATTTAAGTGTTATGGATGTTACAAGGAATTCACTAGGATTTTCATAGGGGACGATCTACACGCCAATCTGAACAATCCTAGAAAATTTCATCAAATTCGGATGAAAAATGTGTTATGGCTGTTACAATGATTTTACTTTTGCGCATGCGCAGAGGCTACTGTCAATTTTAAGGCCTTGATTTTCATTGGGGACCATCTACAATATAATCCGCACAATCCCTGAAAATTTCATCGAAATCGGATAGGTCGGACATGTAGAGGTTATGGATGGGGCAAGGATTTCATGACAGACAGACACGGAACCAAAATTGTTCAGGGAGGTCTGAAACGTAAAACGCGAGTGGAAATTTCGATTTTGGAGAACTTTTTTTTTCGTCCTTGAAAAGTGAAAACAAGCTTCCGCTACCTTGGTAGACTCGGAAGCAAAATGTTATTGGGCATCAAAAAGATTGCAAATTTAACGCTCTTCCTAACGGAGTTTTTAGATTTGAGCTAACTCTTGAATTGAGGGAGTTATGGTAAATTTATTGAGCAAAGATCAAAAACACGAAAGAAAATGTCAAAATAAAAAAAAGGCATTTTGAGTGGAGTTGCCGAAAAATGTCAAGAGGCACTTTATGGCGGAAATTAGTTGTAGAACATGTAGGAGAAAGGTCGTGAACCACTCGACTATCAGAGTAGAAGGCGGAAATTTTCAAAATCGTCCATTTCTCCCAAAACTCAGCATTGTAGTCCAACGATAACTCTTATGTGAATAATTTATTAACTCTAGTTCAGGTATAATACTGTAGCTACCTCTTCCTGGGGATTGAGCATCTGCTCTTCGAAGCAGAAGCACTGGATCTTGTTGAAGTACTGGCCAGCTTCAAAAGGCACCACGTTGTACGTGCTGATGCCAGTGACCGCCTTGTCAGTGGCATTCTTCGCTGTGTAGAAGGCCAAAGCAGTCTCACCCGGAATCACCTGTTCAAACGATAACCGCAGTAAAATAACCGGTAAATCGCAATTACACACATAATTATAATCTTGCCACAATATGATGTCTGCCGGCGCTGGACATTTAAATAGAAGAAGAAGAAGAAAATGGTTTATTAAAGAAATTGACATATCTCGAAAATAATAATTACAGTGGCAAAATAAACAATACAGCATGGTTCTTTTCGAACCGCCTGCTGGAAGATCGGACGGAAGAGAAGAAAATAAATATAAAAAATAATTAAAATCAAAGAAAAATTTCCAATTAATACTGGATCATTTTTGAAAAAAACTTAATAATTAATAATTAAATTCCCCACGAGCAATCTGCGGTATGGCCAAACCAAATTGCAACATGTGCCAGTTTACTCCAGGCCTGCGGGTCATTAAGGAGTTCAATGGGGAATTTGCCTCACATTTTTTTTTTTTTTCGAATGAGGATTTATTTTTATGGAATAAAACCATAGTGAGCTGCTCAAAAACGCATCCAAAAAATTTAGAGAATTTAAGGAAGATGGAAATTTTAAATGTGGTGGCAATGTGTAAGAGGCAGCCATGTTTGAAACGTAACGGATATTTTACCAATCTGACTTCAAAGGAGGTTCTGTGGCGCTTACCACAGAAGCGGAACATGCATGAACTTTTAGCTTACGAGGAGTGCTCACAAGAGTGCGCCGCGAACTGGCAGGAAGAACCCAGACACAAAAGTGACCAAAAGAAACAATATTACTCACTTTTTTACAATACGATTCTACCTACTAGTTTATCAAGCATTATTAGTCTTCATCTTATCTTATTTAGTTTCAAGATTTGAATCACATTATTCGAGTAGCCATTTCACTGGATCGTTTTGTGTGGCGGTGCTAGAACTCTGTCTGTTGTCGGAGTTGTTTTCGCGTCGTTTTTTTTTTTCGTACGACGTCAACAATATTCCTCGATTTTCGCGGTGTTTTGTAACAGAGGTTCACTTGTTTAGTCATTTTCTCCAACGGTAATTTTTTCCCCTTGGTTATTCCTAGTGTTAAACGTTATTCTAGGGCCCTATTATAGGATTTGACTTGAAATTCCAGAATCTAAAATTGAGGCAAATTCCTCATTGCCTCATCGCGCGACAAACTTGACTTGCCAAGCGCACAACATCTGAACGACTCCAACACCAGACACCTGCACAGGAAGTGGAATGTCGTTTCCAGCTCTCCCAGACTGCACATTGAACATCTCTCCGAGGTTAGATGGGTTTCGCGATATGGTTTCGCATTCAGATGAAGGGTCTCTGAGCGCAACCTGAACATCCATCTCAGCGTATTCATGGGATGCTCTGAATCTTTGAGCAAGCTTGCGCACTTCACCGCAATTACGCACATAATTATAATCTTGCCACAATAAGACGTCTGCCAGCGCTGGACATTTAAATATTATCATTAAAATTCTTATTTTTCTTCAAAGGTTTACACCAACTACACGTTAAATTCAATCTGCAGCCCAGCACCGCATTTAAAGAAGATTGCAGAACAGGTCAGTAGGATTTAGGGAAAATGCATGTAAGATTAGATCGTGTGTTTCATACTTTGAACGCTAATCAAGAACCTTTCCACTGAGTTCTCAGTTCTGTAAAGGTGCCTTCGAAATGGAAACCTCACTCAATCAGAAAGCGAAATGGGCAGATCTATTAATGTCTGTTCCAAAAGGACAAGCTGTCCTACGAATCAAGTCAACTCCTGTTCCAAGAGGATAATAATAATTCAGTTAACCGCAGTTGGACAGAAGTCGACGACTCCAAGGAGTTCTGTTAGGCGACATTGAATGGGAAACCTCTTTATTCTAGAACTGATCTCCTAACGTTCACTTCGCCTCACCAACTCACCATAAAATCCAATGTGCCTATTTTTTTCTTGGCTGGATATGTTACTTCTTCAATGGGGTATTTCGGTAGGTCGGAAATTCAGGTTTTTGACCTCAATTTTGGATTCAGCACCCTTGAAAACCTATATACTCCAACCTTTAGGCCAATGATACTATAACATGTGGTAGAAAAATTAATTAAAGAGATCACACGTTTGAAAAAAAGGCGTGCCACCATAAATGCACACACACTACGCCGCGCG
Organism: Apolygus lucorum; assembly: GCA_009739505.2. Taxonomy (NCBI): domain Eukaryota; kingdom Metazoa; phylum Arthropoda; class Insecta; order Hemiptera; family Miridae; genus Apolygus; species Apolygus lucorum. The sequence goes on from CM019169.2 coordinate 41,412,747, forward strand.
TGTGTGTGAGTAGTATGTTGTAGTATCCAAGAGATTCTCATTTCGAATAGCGTTACTTTATGGTTCAATTGTTAGCGTTACCTACGTCTGCCGTCTGTAATCGATTGTTTTCTGTTCGCTTCGTTTGTGTTTGTTCGACTTATCAAATTTTCAGCTAGTGTATCACCCACGATTTCTTTTTTTTTTCATTCGTTTAAATATGACGGAAAAGAAGAGGAAGATCAACGTTCTGGAGCCTCAATTTGAACCTGCTACCAGTGAGAACATTCCTATCTCTTCTCTGTGCATGGATACTTTTTTCAAAGACAGTTTTGGCTTGCTACGTCACGATTGGCTAGCTACGTCACACCATTCAAATCTTCAACTTTCCTTAGCTTCTCTGATTTAAAAAAAATATTTTCTCAACAAACAGCCGTACCCGATTACTGTTATTCCTGAGCCATACTCTTTTGAAAAAAAAAAAAAAAAAAATTGACTGAAATACCCCATTGTCGTTTCATAGACTATAACAGGTACTTCTCGAAGTTCAACTCACCGTGATTTCCGTCTGTTGTGGTCTGAAATTCCATCTCATGCTGGAGCCGATGTCAGCGTTGAACCGAACTTTTATACTTCTGTTTTTGACTTTCTTCAAATTCTCAAGATCTGGCTGGTCTGAGTGAGTCGTCGTCCCGCCATAGCTGTACGCCTGAATAAAAAAATGAATGCATCAATATCATGCAACTACCCCATCTAGGTCTTTATCATGCAATATCTAGGTATCTGTTGAAGGGTGTTGAGTCGGATGATATAGTCTTGATGGTGGTCGAAACGACTCTGGGTCCTCTTTGTGAATAAAAAGGGAAACGTTGATTTTCTGTTGTTTAATTCTCTTTCTAGCTACATTTTCGCTGGGGCAACTTGCCAGCATCTTCAGGCTTATGTAGAATATACTTCTAGTCCTTTATTCATTCCAATGTTTCTTAGTTATTTCAACTTCTACAGATTTTATAGATCCAGACTTATCAGTCTTATGTGGAGTATGTACTTGTAGTCCTTTACCCCTTCCAATCTTTCTTAGATCTTTCGAAATCAACTGATATAATAATTCCAAACTTATCAGTCTCATGTGGAATATACCTACTACTAGTCCGCTTTTTCAGCTTTCCAAATTTCTCAACAATTTCAGATTCAACGGATCCAAACTCATCAGTTGTATGTAGAATGTACTTTTTATTGCTTTTTCCACTATCCAATCTTTCTAAATTCATTCAAAATTGATCGTTTCAATAGATCAAAACTTGTTTGATGGTATAATTGTTTGGTAATACGTCCTTTAAAATTGATTAAGATAGAGTTTAGAACTAGCATTACTTTAACATATCTGCGGAAAAAAGGAGATTTCTCATAGAAACAAATGAATCTTTTGATATTCTTTGATCTAGGTATTTACTGATATGCAAAATTAAAAACTTTCTATTATGCAATTGTAACATTAATATTAATAATAATCAATGTCATTTCTGTACACATTTTGTACAGAAATGACATTGATTATTATAACGTTGTACATGTAGATGAACTACGACTCTCGTAGATTATCGAGGGTCGTCTCAAAAGTAAGTTACACCATGACAAAAATAAATTTTAAAACCCTCAAAATTCGTTAAAAAGGTTTTATTTTGAAAATTACATGTATTAGTTATTTTTCTACATAATCGCCTTGAATATCAATACATTTTTGGTATCGTGGCAACAGTTTTTTCAACCCAGCTTCATACCATTCTGCCGCCATACTGTTTAGCCATGTTTCAACTTCTTCTTTAAGTTCGTCTTCATTTGCGAAGCGTCTTCCCCCGAGATGTTGCTTCAGCTGCGGGAAAAGATGAAAATCACTTGGTGCAAGATCCGGGGAGTAAGGTGGGTGTCCAAAAACATCCCATCGAAACTCTTCAAGCAGTTCTTGTGTCTGACGAGCAGAGTGTGGACGAGCGTTGTCGTGGAACAAAAACACTGTTTTTGTCAACTTTCCCCTCCTTTTGTTTTGAACTGGAGAAATTGAAGTGCAGCGTCAACCCTTTGCTCTTTGTGCTGATCTGAAAGGAGACGTGGAACCCACCTTGCACACACTTTGGACAGATTCAGATCGTCAGAAATGATTCTGTGAAGTGATGCACGGCTAATTTCAACATTTGGGGAGAGTTGCGAATGAATTTCGTCAAGCGTAAGCCGACGATCGGTGTCGACGACCCTTCGGACATCTTCCACAATGTTCGGGGCACGTGACGTGGATGGGCGGCCCGCTTCGTTGTTCGTCGTGTAGAGTTATTCTGCCTTCAATAAAGGATTGGCGCCAACGAGAAACCATTGGCCTTGACATAACGTCGTCACCGTACACACTACACAACTCGCGATGAATTTCAGTCGCACTTTTATTCTTTCCCGTTAAAAAACGGATGACACTACGTATTTCGCAATCGGCGGTAGGAGTGAGTGGTAGCTCCATAGTGGCTTGCTTGTAACTGACGAATGGATAATGGCGGACGCATAGGAATTTTTACAGGGCTGCCACTACACCCAGACCAAAGCTCCCTAGGAATCCCAGGCTTTTCCCACCTCGTACGCGGGTATTAAAAAATAGTGTAACTTACTTTTGAGACGACCCTCGTTCATTCAACTACGATGAACTCGTAGATATCGACAATCTCGATCATGTGCATGGTTTTCTACCACGAGTCCTGATTTTGAAGAAATGAATAAAAAAATCCTGAGTCCAGTTCCCAACCACCATCCGAATTTGAGCGATGGATCGATATTTCTCTAAAAGCTAATCTTGATGAAAATTTGTAGGGAGCTAACCCATCATCAGACCATAATTTTGTGTAAGCACAGGTACCTAGTCATGCCCGGTTTCTAAAAGAAATTAACATGGAATAGATAAATTAAAATAAACAAAATTGTTCTAAACGGTCTGGGTCGCAGAATATAGTGAGTGAATTTCGATTCTGAATTTCTTATTCTTTCATGTATTCACTAGTTCGTCATTCTCATTGTACCTAGGTACTTTGGGTAGATGCAAAATTAGTACGGTTTGATTACCTGGCAAAATATTCTATACAAGGGCACAGCCGCATAGGACATTCCAACGAACAACACTCCCAGTCCCGTCACATAATACAAAGTCGATCTGCTCTTCAAAATCCTTTCATCGCTAGGTTTTTTGAACCCTCTCGAAGACAATTTGCACGTTTCCTTGAAGAGGTTTCGACTTAGGAAACCGCTGGAGCAAACAGTACGGAAGAAGTGAGACATGGCGCCGCTGTTGCTTCAAAACCGGATCCGATACATCTTCATCACGTCGGTTCTCATAGTTTCAACCTACCGATAGACTAAACATCATTCACAAGAATCTTTTATCGAAATACAATGAGAAGAATACCTAACTTTTCGATACAAAAACCTAAATCGGAAGGTGCGATTGCTGATAACGGCGCAACTGATAATATGATAAGGCTTATCAAAGTTCACAGAGTGGTGGAGGACGTGGAGGGAGAGTCTACCCCTGTCCTTCCAACGGGAAGGCGTGGCCTAACAACATCAAGGAAGAACGGGAAAAACTCCCATTCATGCAGAATAAGCTCCAAACGCTCCAACATCCAAGCGAATTTTTGAAGAATGTTCATACTCAACAGATATTCGCCAAATTTACCTAAAACTTTTAATCCAATATATTTTTTAAAGAAAATTTAACGCTGATTCCAAATATAATTAGCTAATATTATACTAATAAGAATTTGGTAGACCTACTTTATTGTTCAATACAGTTAGAGCTACAAAGTTGGTGGAAAACTAATGTCTAAAAATAATGCAACAACGTTTGATGTTAAGAACCAAATAATAGAAAAAATAAAACTTCCATTCTGTAGAAGATGTTAATTTCTACTAGTAGCCTAATTTAACTCATTAGAGTAACTATTCAAGAAACCTTGCTCTTACTCTTCTTTCCCACAGTATCTCCATCACGAATCGTGCTGTCAGACACTTTTGGAATCGAGTAAGGAAAAAATTGTAACCCCCCCCCCTCAAAATTTGATGGTTTACGTTTAAATGTATGTAAAATTCAAAACACAGCAAATTATTACCCAACGGAGGTTTGGTAATAAAACCTCCTTAATAAAACCTTGGATTAAAATTTGAATGGAGGTGAATTTTCAACCCTTAGAAGTGACCTACATCAACCAAAAGCTTCGGGCACAACTAGACCCCAAATGGAGTCCATATACCAAATTTCATCAAAATCGGGCCATGGAACGGCCAAATTTTTATTCGATTTTTGGATTCTACGTACCTTGAAACGTAAATCAACAAATGTTGAGGGGGGGTAAAAAAAAAATTTTTCTTGGTCGATTCCAAAGTGTGAGCTGCCGCTCAGCAGTTCACTATTCCCCCTGACAGGCCACAGAGGCCAGTAAGCCCTGATCCCCCTTGAGAGCAAACCCCCAGGCCACAGAGGCCTGTAAGACCTGAAAACCCCCCCGGACAGGAACCCAGGCTGCAGAGGCCAGTAAGCCCTGAAGGAGAAGAAGAGATGACACCCCAGAAGGCCACTCATCAAATGGGGCGTGGCCCCTTCAAAGTGCCCTCCCACCACCTTGGGCACAACAACACAATCACACAAATAGTCAAGCAAATGGATGAAGAGCATGCAATCTTACCAACCAACATTTGGCGAGGTAAAGTTGGACAACCTGGAGGGGAGGAGAAAGAAAGGCCATTGTCATACTTGGAGAGCTTCAGTCCCTGATGCGAAGCCTAGCCAGCTAGTCCTGAAGTGAACCCCTATTATCTTTGAAGCTCTCTCCCCCATACCGTAACGCCTCAACGTGCAGTACCGTATCGCCTCCTGCCTCCCCCAGTCAAGTACAGAGATAGGTTTTACCAAGTGAGCGGTGCCATCCTTGCTGTGATTGTAACGTCCTGCCTCCCCTGGAACCGTGTCGCGTCGGGTGTATCGCGCGCCGTATCTCCAGTCCTGTCCCGGCTACCCCCCTGAACTCTCTCTCGCCTCTCATCGTGCCAAGGACTCACTACGGTAACCCTTCACGTGAGTGTAACTGTGTATAATCTATCTCAATTGGCCAATTAGGTAGAGGGTGGAACAAGTGAAACTCAGTTTAGTCAGTAACATTTATTTCATAAGAGGATCTCGAACTGGAACAATAAGAGTAACTGTAGTATCACATCTAAGTCATATTTTTTGTAAAGAGTAACGTAACAGCATTTAAACATAGTATCAAAACCACAATCTTGTTCTTACTAGTCAAGCCCATCAGGCAGTATCGGGTCGTCGGCCCTGTATCGCATTTCGAGTCAATCTTATTAAAACCACGTTTTTCTATACAATCTTTTCTTTCAAACTTACCCTGGTTCTGGTTCTGACTTGTAACGGGTATCGGAGTTAGGTAGTTAAATTCATTTCAAAAGGAACACAGTAACTTCAGTAAAATCATTCTTTATTCAACAAACCGATACACCTTAAAGAGTAACAAATACAGGTAAAACAAACAGTATCGTCAAGGTGTGTCGCAGAGCCTCATCTCCCAAGCCGCCTCGGACGGAGCTACCAACGACCCACCAAAGTTAAGTATATCTCAATTCTTAGCCTAAGTGTGTTGCTCATCTACCTTTCAGCAACCCGTTACACCCCCAATTTTAATAGGAACATCTTAGCTTTCCCCTTCCCGATCGACTGGTACTTCACCCCAAAGGCTTACAAAAGGTTCATTATTGAAGGTTTATCAAAACCAAAGGTTTGACAAAAGAAAAAAAAAGGTTTTTTTTTTAAGAACCAAAGGTTTTTTTTATATAAACCAAAAATTTATCATTGAAAATAATAAACCAAAATTGAAAAAAAAAAAAAATCCGTCCGTCCGCCGTACGCGGCACTTTGCTCAATTCCGTTGGACCGATTTTGATTAAATTTGGCATATGGGTCTCCATTTGGAGTCTAGTGGTGACCCGAAGCTTATGGTTATTGATAGTCACTTGCAAGTGGTAAAAAGTGGAGAAACGTTTTTCAAAACGCCCTAGCTCGAAAACGTTCAATTCTCCATTGACCCAGCCTCTCAAATTTCAGCTTCCTGCGTTCAACAGGAGAGGAAATGGCCTTGGGGCTAACTCAGCTGACCAGTGACTACTCAGGCGCCTTCAGCATTCTCTATTGACCCTGCCTCCGTAACGCTTCAAAGGGATCTGTTGGATGACGATACCTATTTTCCTCTCACGATCATGTTGACATCTCATTTGTCACTCACGATCATATGTTAGTAAACATGCGCATAATTCAGCTTTCCGTGCAGGTACATTCATATTAGAGACCATGTACCATGTTCAATAAATTGAGAGCTTTCCAATGAGTGGTGAACGATTTTTGTGGGGTGGAAAATGAGGAAGCTAGTTACTGCGTTCAACAGGAGAAGAAATGGCCTTGGAGCCCACTCAGCTGATCAGTGATCATCAACTTTGATTATGTATAGAAGTATGTATCGATTGACCCTGCCTCTCAAATTTCAGCTTCCTGCGTTCAACAGCATCAGAAAAAAAAACGTTGCATTGTTTTGTGTGTCGAAAATAATGGAATGACCCCCAGAACTAAAACATATCCATGTGAAAATAGTGAGTAAAATTGCTTCCCCCCCCAGTGGTGTACTCATGGGTTGTTCATTTACGCTTCCAGAGGTAGCACGCTGTCAGGCATAAGAGGCACGGATCCCCCTATGAAGTCAGCTTGGTTAAGAAGCCGGATACGTCGCAACATGGCTGACCCCATGAACAGATTGCTGCCACATTTAAAATTTCCTTCTTCCTTAAACATTCTCTAAATTGTTTAGATGATTTTTCGAGCAGCTATGGTTTTCTTCCATATCAGTGAACCCTGAATTCCTCATTTTCGAACACTTTATATTACCTATGTCTTTCTTAAACTATCCAATTTCAAGTTTTTCATTGTATCAATTAAGGAGGTGTGTTGATCGATTAGTTCTCCCCTCCACTCTCTTCCACGCACTTCTTTCAAAATCACGGAACTTTGCCTTCACGCAATTTCCGTGATTTTACAAGTTAGAATTGTTCTCTTTGAATTTTCAGTGGTTTTAGTCTCCTACAAAGTTCCATATGAAGAGTTTTTATCAAAAACAAATTTTAAGTAAAAAACAAATTTTCTATTTTTTCAAATTTCAATTTTTTTGACATTTTGGCCCGTAGGTAGGTATGAAGTATTAATTATTTAATGAATTTAGAAATTTTTTTGAGAGGAGAAAATGAACACTCACAGAGAAAACGTGAAGATAAGGGAAACCACTGAGTCCCACGCCCCCTTAAAACCATCCTAGTTCAAAATGTGTCAGCACGTTTTTCTTTCCCCCGATTTCTTTTCATTGTTGGAATGAAGAATTTCACCAAATTCTGTTTGCATTTTTCCTGAATAGTCACGGTGTGGGATAGATGAAAATCGGGTTGATTTCGGAAAATAAGTCTCCTGTTATTTTTGGGAGACGATCAAAATTTATGCTTTCAAAAAATAACCGGGAAAACGGACCTCTTCAACGTGAAGCGGTTTGGATCATCGTCTCCTCCCAGTGTTGCCCGTTGGTATGACGAAATTGTGTTATCTAAGAGGAAAGTTATCAAACAAAAACAGGGGAAACCTAATTTTCCCCATTTTGCTTTTTCTATTTTTTTTCTTCAGTTTTACGATTTCGAACTTTACTGGTTTTGTGAAATGTTGCATCTGAGGACTATAGATTTCACGATCTCAGTGCTTCAAGCGGTCGTAAATGAACTATTCCAGGTTGACGTCATCCTCCCTGTTTTTTTAAACGTTCATATTTTCTACACTGTTTTTTTTTTATTCGTAAATTAGGAAGTACTATGAAAGTTTGCCGTTGGTGGTTTTTCGAGGTGCTGAATCCGATTTTGGGGTCAAAAATAGGAAATTCCGACATGGTGAAATTCCTCATTGTTTACTAAGTTATTTATCAATTTCATGAATTATTTTCCCACCAACCTGTGGATGAAGCTTGCATGAGACACAAAGTTATAAGTAAGTACATCTAGATTATTTGTCAACATTAACCTTATCTTACATAGTTGCACTTAAATGTACAAAAGGAACCCACCAAGACTCCACTGTCAGCTGGTCGAGTGATGGTCCACCAACGAGATGTGTGACTGTTCTAACATAAAATATGGAAGGTGTGGCGTCTCCCCCAGGCAAACATGGAAAACACTGTTTGCCTTACTCAAAATAATATTTTGCATATTATGCAAAATGAGTAATTTAATTCTTCTTGAGTTTCTCCTATATTTCCATTTCTTGCAAGTAATATTTAGCAAATTTTGAAAACTTTTATATAATTTAGGGACTATTTATTATCAAGATGAAACAGGAGAGTGGAATAAGTAAGTATTTTGCCTTGGGTACTAGCCCGCAAAACACCAGAGAGTTGTAGGTCGGTAACTATGATCTATTGCAGATGATACACGAACTAGGGCGGGGCAATGCAAGGCAAACAGTTCAAAAAGATGAATTTTGCGCGAATGTTTTGGATGACAGGCAAAGATCAGAGGGTACGCAGGTCGTTTGCTACACCCTCACTGCCACAGCATCAGTCAAGGCAAACAGTCGAGGAGCTGTTTCATGAACTTGAATGCAGAGTAACTTGGAAGATGAGCTATGGATTTTCATTTCCTTAGCAACCAGTAATCAAATTTCTTAACCCATTACTGCCCAGAAATCCATTTTTGACAAAATTTTCGAAATTCTTCTTCAATTCTTCATTTTTATACGTTCTAATGTTAAATATAAGGTTACCTTGTCATCCGCCATGATAGGAGGGGCAGGAGCCCCCGTTGCATATATATGCAACGCTGGGCAGTTACCCAATGAAGTTGCTACTATGATGTTTTTTGTCAGTGACCTCATTTATTTCCATATTTCTAACCCGGATAAGAATAAAAAGCTGTATAATAAATTTTATGAAATCAATACAATATCAATTAAGCTTCAAAATTCACAAATAAGGCAAAATAATGTTGAAACAGTGATTTTACAAGATCATTGATTGTGGTTAGGACAGAATCAACACAAAGTCCCATGTTGCACTTGCTGCACTGATATTTCACGGTTGAAGTACAGTGTTACTCTGTGTATCTCCTTTGTTTTTCTTCCGGTATTTTCTCGATTCATCGAATGATTCAATCATTTTCTTCCGGTCAATAAATTCATTCATACCGAACATCGGTTCGATCGATAGACGACATTCTTCCTACACCTTTTGGCTGAGTGTTGTACTTGGTCAGGAAACCTGTGGTTATTTTTCTTCTGAATTCCAACTGGCAAGAATGTGTAAGTAAAGTAAACAATCATTTCAGGTTGGATTTTCGATCTTTTGATTCATGATGTCGCACTCTCCCATGCTTTATATTCTCGAATTATAAAAGGTCGAGGAACTTGAATGGGTTTCTTCTCTCATGCAGAATATCTTCTTACCACTGAGTCTGGCTGAATCCTGTAAGCAAGACGAAAGAAACCACAGAATTGTCTTTCTATTAGGAAGCAATTGCACAATAGTTTCAATTGATTGCGGATTCGTAATGCCCTCGACTACTCTTCTTCAGTTCCAGAGGCATAAAAATCAGGAGGGCAATAACAAAAACTTTCTCTCATACGAGGAGGTAGAGAATATCTCTGTGTTGATGAAATATTCCCCTTTTTTACTCCTTAGATTTTTTTCTTTCTTTTTTGAATATTCAAAATTTTTATATACCTACTTGTTGAGTGTTGTGGAGGGAGTAGAATTGGATGACGGGGTAGGATCTTCTGGAGAGGGGGAGATTCCAGATACATCATCCAGATTTTGAAAGACGATTTCAGCTTCAGCAGGTGTTTGTTTCAGTTCAGCTTCAAGTGGTTTCTGTTCAAATTGTCAAGGATTACTCCTTCATCTTCATCACCAGAATCCTCATCTGACATGTCATTCTCGACTGGGGGAGTATATACAGTGAATTCTCATACATATTATCTTAGTCGGCGAATAAAATAATTGTAGCATCTTGAACTGAAATTCCAGGGCCCAAAAGCTGAGAAAAAGCTCTGACAAGATGAAAAATCGAGTCATAGCAGTTTGGTCAGGGCACTGCCCAGCGTTGCATATATGCAACACAATAATTCAGACAACACTGGGAACAATAGGAATGAAAAAAAAATTGGACTATAGTACTCATAAGCTCATGCAGGTATCTGAGAGTGGCAAAGACTCACATCCATCCCATTTTGAAAACAGTAGGTACATAACATTGTACTTACTTTTCGTCCATTGGGTCAGCAATTCTCGAAATCGAGAAGAGAGAACACTTGTAATAAGTAAATACAATTATTATACATAATGAAAACGTCACTCTGACAGTTGGAATCTAATTGATAGGCTCTCCTCTTCGAGAAACAGACGCTGAACAAAGTTTTTCATTTCTGTGGATGTCCTGGCCAGCCTCCTAAGATGAGCTACTCCGCGTTGCATATATGCAACGCTGGGCAGAAATGGGTTAACCCATAAAGAATTCTTTTTTTCTTGAATGGAAAGTGAAGCTTTTATTTCATCTAAATGAACTCGATTATGAAGCAAAAACTTAGTTGGTAGGTAGTGACAATGGCAAAGCTGTATTCTTTGCTGGCGAGTGATCTGTACAGAAAAAAATAAACCTTTGTGTAATAATTTGCAGCGTTTTTCATTATTGTTTATTCCTCTATGACTGGCCAAGCTGTTTGACTGACGAATATTCTCACCTGACGCCCCTGTATGGAAGGTGTGGGTATAATACTGCTGTGCTAAGATGAATCACCCTATCTGCCACTTTATTCAGTTGAAATATTTTGAAATATCTACAGCAAGTAAATGGTGCAAATAACCCCCTCGTGGGAACATGCCTGTTTCCCCCGCTTAGTGGGAACATCTGCTTGTGAGGCAGCTATAGCAGTAAATCGACATGTTAGACACCTTGGGATTCACCTCAATATATCAATTAACGCTGTTTGTATATTTCAAGAACAGTATATATTTGAAATTTCTGACACAATCAAACTAGAAAAAAAATTGCACGACTCTTATGACTGGTAAAAAAGTTGCAAACAAAGTCCAAGAGGCATTCTAAAAAAATCAGTCTTCAATCAGCCTTTGTTTCAAATCAGACAAGTTTCTATATCACTTTTTCTTATCTCTTATTTATATCACTTTCTTAGCTCTTATTTTTATCACTTTTTCTTATGTCTTATTTATATCACTTTTTCTTATCTTCTAATGAAGAGTATACCTAATACCTCGAAATTCAGTAACAATATCAAAATAATATGAAGAATTATTTCTTCATCAACTAATTAGGTAAAATAAACATCACAATTCCTAGTTGCATATCACTTAAAAAACTGCAAAACCAAATAACAAGAAAATTCAGGAGCTGAAGTTCTGGACAAGTACTTTGTAGAAGGCTTTCTCTTATTATTTCTTGACGCATTCATCACAAATCTTCTTGGAACACTCCAGACATGTGGGTGTACCACATTGGATACATTTGTAATTGGTCGCTCTTTTTTTCTGGTAAGGGCAGTACCTACAAGCTTTCCGCTTTTCTAGTCTGTCACTCCGTATCACAGATGTTTCTGATGCTTCTGTTTCCTCACCCATCCCGCCAAGTGTTTCTTGGATCAGCGTTTTTAGTGCCATTGGGAGATTGGGAATAGTCAGTCTTCTCTTCATAAATGGTGTGGCAATTGAAAGGTCTATAAGGTACTTAATTTCGACATTATTCTCATTGAGTTGGACTGCATAATCCGGTCTCCCTAGCGAGAAAACCAAAGGTTATTAGCGAAACTCGTGACCCATAGCCCATCACTACCCTCCCAGCAGCGAAACCGCAGTTAACCCAGGAAGCCCCGGGTCGCGACCTCCACCCTGAAAACAACCCTCAGGTGATTCACCCTCGCACCAGCAGGTTGGTTGGAAATGGCGCCACCGGCGTCGCGGGGGTGGTTGAAAAAAAAACCAATCCCCCATCAGCGCCTGCTGCGCTCTACCGCCTCGTTCCAGAACTAAATCTAAGCTTCAAAGCATCCGGCAGTCCGTGCGTTGCGTTCCCCCCTAAACATGGCGTGCGGGTCCTTCCCTTCAACTTAACTCTGAAACAACCTCCACAGAAAAATCCGTCTTTATGCGCGCTGTTTTCGGGAAATAACGCAATCGTTCTATTTCGTCCACGATTCGAATTTTCGCATTCGGTTGTGCCAATTTCGAGATGAGTTCCTGAGCGGGTTTCGCTGCGAAAATGTACTGTCAAGTTGACAACTCCTCCTCCTCGGCGAAGCTGAAAGACGGTAAGCCTGAATTATAACCTCACCAAAACATTCGCCTTCCTCCCGTATCACTCTTTTTATCTCTCCATTCTTATTTTTTGCTCAATTTTGGATTGTTTTGGGCCGTCAATAATTCCTGTTAACATAGTTGAAGCTATAATTTTGCTTTTTACGTTTGTTTTGAAATTCTTGGGTTATTAAGTTGAAGTGATCTTGATGAGAAAATCAATCTAACCTGTTATCACTTGTAAAGAGAATGAAACACGTTGATAACGTTTGATCACAAGTACCTACTGGTACCCTGCCTGCAATGGTAAACTAATAGGCCACCCACCTTAGAAAAAATAGAAAGTTAAGTAGAAGTTGTTATTAAGTTGGTACTTATTTTATGAACGCATTATCATTGAGTGGGATTTCCAATATTCACACATATCTAAGTAACATACATATCTAAGTAAAATTACAAATTGAAGAATTTAAATTTGAATATATTGCTAATAAACATGCAATTTGAAATGTCTTGAAATATTACGAAAATTGAACATAAGCAGGCACTAGGCAGGTTCCTATTTTCCTATCAATGATAATCAACACAATCTACCCACCTTGATTGTGTAGATACTAAATAAAACGTCTGCCAAGTGGGTGTGGCACATAGCTTCCTCGTATCCATAACCCGATTATATAGATGATCCGATGCATAGCAGTTAATCTCTAAGTACCTTGCACTACCCTCATAGGGGACCATCTACAGGCTAATCTGGACAATCCTAGAAATTGTCATCAAATTCGGATGAAAAATGTAAGTGTTATGGCTGTTACAATACCGTCTAGATACTGATCTGTAACATCCCTGAAAATTTCATCAAAATCGGATGGAAAATGTGGAAGTTATGGCTGTTACAAGGAATTCACGTTTGCGCAGGCGCAGTCGCTTCTATCAGTCCGGGGATGTTGATTTTCATAGGGGACCGTCTACACACCAACCCTCACAATCCCTGAAAATTTCATAGAAATCGGACAATAACTTAGTATAGTTATGCCCGCTACAAGGAATTCATGACAGACACACAGACGGACAGACAGACAGACACATAACCAAAATTGTTCAGAAAGGTCTAAAACGCAAAACGCGAGTGAAAATTTTGATCTTGGAGAACTTTTTTTTTCATCCTTGAAAAGAGAAAACAAAGCTTCCACTACCTTGGTAGACTCGGAAGCAATAATTAAATAGATAAATTGACGGTTCTTACCTATTATAACTTCTTTGTGTCTCGAATGTACAAAGGACTACATGTCTGGTTTTGTCTCATACTTGGTATTTCCTTGGTATGGAAACGTCCATTCAAATAAGTAATTTTAGGTATTACTTGGGTAGGTACCAGCATATTGCACAAAAAATACCTACCGTGTGATATTGTCTCCTATTGGTATTTTCTCGAATAATCTCTATCATTGTAATGAAATCTCAATTGCAATCTTTTAGTCTTTTAATTCCCTAGGTAGATGCATTAATGAATTTCGAAAATCCTTGAAAATTTCAAATTATGTACAACTTTTTACTCATTTATTACTCCTGAAATTAAACAAGTGCATGGATGTAGAGATTATTCTAATAAGAATAATGCCACAAGAATCATGAAAATTGGATGATAACTTGAGAAGGCTGGGAGATGGGGGAGGCACTGGGGGTGGTGAGTGACAACCGAGCGCCGGTTCGTAAGAGATTATACTAACCCAGACGAGGAAGGAACGGCGATCGACTGAGACTCGAAATGTGAAATGAATGATAATACATCGAGGTTTTCAGCAGAGCGTTTCAAAGATTCTGTTCTTCCCTTTTTAGGACGTCCCACAGTAAGACTTGGGCGTCCTTATGCGATCGATCTGGGGTGAAGGAGGACAACACTCAACAGAAAAAAAAATAACCACACAGTAATCCGTTTTAGACCATTCTGAATCCAAATCCGCGAAAAAAACCATAGGTGTATGTCTGTGTGTGTGTGTGTGTGTGTGTAACAAAATCTTGTGTACTCTGCACAGGCCTTAGTTCTCAACCGATGTTCCTGGTTCTTTTTTTCTTCGACGCGGAAAACTATCTAGTTGTGCACTACGTCGCCGGAATTTTGGATTTTGCTTTTTAAGAGGGGGAAAGGGGGGGGGTTAATGCTTAAAAAACGTGCGTTTGCGTGCATAATCTTGTAAACTCTGCCCAGGCCTCAATTTCCAACCGATTTGCGTGTTTCTTTTTTTGTTTGACTCAAATAACTTCCGAGTTGTACATGATTTTACCAGAGTACCAAAATTTGCAAGGGGAGGGGGTGAGTGGGGGGATAATATTCACAAAATATCCGATTTTTCAATATTTTGGTTCCTGTACTGCTTACTAATTGTACCCAAGCTTTGAAATTGAGGAAAAATTCTCATTGAACCTCCGAATTTTCATGAATTATTCTCTGTACCACCATGGAACTAATAGTGGTGCCACCATGGTGCCATGATGCCATAAACCGCTTATTTCGTGTTTTTTTTTGTGTTTCACCTTGAATACGGATGTGAACTTCGACGGACTGCCTACCAAAACTAACAGATGAAAGTTCAATGTTACGACGTATTTCCGCTTTGGTGCCAGACTGGCACCATTGTTGGCGTTGGGTGGGGGGGGGGGGGGGGGGTGAACTCGAATTCGCATGTTGGGTATCGTGGATCATGGATTTTAAAATGCTCTTCAGATTCGAGGCTCCCATGCCGCTAGAAATGTTAAGGTGGATAATGGTGGGGGGTCAGTATTTCTTGCCTAAAATAATAAATGAATTACATCGAGTGAAACAGTTTTATCACTTAACAACTGGTTAAACTGATCTAATGCTTATCCAATGGGACGTCCCCTGGAATGCATGCATTACTAAACAATATGTTTTTAGTTGGCTGGCAGAAGTGTCCAAGTGCACTGCTCGCCCGAAATTCACGGTTTTGGTCTGGTTAGTGTGTTTTATTCCTTTTGATTTCACCTCTTAAATCGACAAAATACGCAATCGTAATCGTAATATACGCGAAGATGAAATAAACTTCTCCCGGCCAAATGAAGGTTTATCCACAAGCAAACGTACGAATATTAAATATTCGTCACAAATTTTGTGACGTTTGGAATCCTTTAAAACCTTTACCTACTTATTTATTTATTTGAGTGAAACAATATAAAGCCCGAAATAAACTCGTACTTATATGGATGTTTTTTTGTTCAGCTTTTACTTCATTACCAACCCATATCATTTTCTAGAAGTATTTTCTACTACATCTACTTTTTACTAGATCGAGAAACAAGAATGAATATTGAGAACGTAGGCGAGAATGTTTGACAACATCAAGAAAGAAACTCACAATCTTGGAAGATTTCACCGAGTTCGGGGAGAAAATAGTGAAAAGACTGTTACAAGGAAATTCAAGTTTGCGATGATCTTTATTGGATATTTTTGACGGAAAAACTTGTCTAATCGCTATATTTTTATTAGTCAAACAAAATAGATAGGTAGTTGACTCGCTGTACACTATCAGTAGGAAAATCTGAAAATAACTGCGGCTGAGGGGCACTTAAGGTACCTCTGGCCAGCACTCAGGATTTTACACCATTGAGTAGAGGGTGGACCTCAACTCACGTTGAGTTTGGTTTATGAATACCGTTGAGTGCTCCCTCAGGGCGCCCTCAAATCTTGTCTATGAATACGATTGAGTGCCCGCCAACCCTTATCGATGCATTTGAGGGTGTACTCAGACTTAAAATGACTATAAATTCCGCCCTAAGTCAGGTAAGGTCCTTGACCTAACCCTCATATTCCAGAAAAGCACCGAAAATCAAACACAATTTGTAGCTATCACGAATATTCTTTATTAGAGAAAAGAAAATTGATTGATTGAAAATAAAGTAATATGGATAGTCAGTAATTAAATAATTGCCACTGTAAAATTGTCTTGGCTTCAATTAATTTACGGTTTTGGGCCAGATTTGTAATCACCTTTCTTCCCTCTACTCTTGTTCCCTCTATCAAATACACTACCCTTTATTAATTTCCAAGATTCAATCAATACAAACAAGAACGTTTGCATCTTGATTTCACTAGTGTTCAAAATTTGAACTCGGAGTTGTCGACACAAATGAATCTCATTTGAACAATGCTGTACCAAAACAGAAGCCGTTTTCCTTATTTTACAAATTGTAGAATTACTGTGAAATTGTATGAAATATTGATGAAATGTGAGTTTTTGAAATGACGTTGTGGGGGCCAATGACCACTTCTTGTTGGTTGCATGCGCACACCTTACAAATAAATAAGAATAAAAAATTAACACTCGTGTTTTTGCTTAAATTATTCGTTCTATATGTACTAAGTGCTTTGTCAAAATTTTGCCAGCTGAATCAACCAACAAAATAGTGGGGTGAATACTGGAGTTCCCAGTGTGGGTGACCTCTTTTGGGTACCTTCAACGTAGGGATGTCCCCAAAGTATCAATACATATCGATACTTCTTTTCCCTGATATATATCGTAGTATCGATACTTTTTTCCAGTATCGGAGGCGATACTTTTTTTCTCTCACATCTGTTTCAACACCTACGAAATGAAGTTACCTACTTGACAGTACCTCTATCTCTACGTAGATTGTTGGGAGACCAACCACTTCAACAAATTAAACGAAGATGATGAACCACCACCTCCAGCTCTCTATGATAACCTGCTGTCCTCCATCATCTAGCCCGAAACAAGTGCCTCAAATAAAACAAATCTAAATAAACACTCATTTTTTGGTTCATTATTTTCAATAATAAGCCATTGGAATCGAGCAAGAAAAAAATTTTAACCCCCCCCCCCCCTCAAAATTTGATATTTTACGTTTCAAGGTTACGTAGAATCCGAAAATCGAATAAAAAATTCTCCATCCGTCAGCCGTACGCTGCAAATCATTGCCCAAAAGTGATCTATACAGAAAATAATATTTTCTGTATAGTATTAAATGAATGGGGTTAGTTCCGCTAGTTATAAGAATACAATTATTATCTACGTACCGTATTGGAGAATCCGTCGTAACCAGCAAGTCGAGTACAGGAGGCGAGCGCTTTCGATGCAAAGACATCATCTTCAGGCCGTCAAGAGAGTACTCGCCTCCTGTACTCGACTTGCTGGTTACGACGGATTCTCCAATACGGTACGTAGATAATAATTATTTTCTGTATAGATCGCCCTTCTGTATAGATCCCTCCCTACCAACCTTAGGTACCTACTACCTACTAGGGCATTTTTGAAAATGTCAACCCTTCATTTCCATTTGGTTGGTGGTTGGGGTGATTTATTGTTTTGTTCATTCTATATTAATTATTATTCTTGCGATGGAGAGATGTCACACTAATAGAGAGAAACATTAATGTTCGTTTATAAACGACATTTTCACCCATTTTTGTGAAAGTATCGAAAAGTATCGATACTTCAAAATATCGATGCTTTTTGAAAGTATCGTATTGATACTTTTTGATACTTTCTAGATGTATCGATACTTTTGAAGTATCGGACATCCCTACTTCAACGTGTTAACAATACAAATTTGTCACTTTGGCCTTCAATCCAACCAACGGATATACGATATTTTGCTCAGCAGAAGTAACTATTTGAGTATTGATTTGATGGCAGAAATGACCAACTGATAGGAAAACAGTATTTGGTCGTTTCTGCCAGGAGAACAACATCACGTTGATATTCATTACAGGAGAACTGATAATAACACGACTGTGAATCTCACATGGGAATCTCGGCACCTTTTTTTCTGAAAATCATTCTTCATCGGTCACAATGACCGATAGTATAACTAACGCTTACCAGAGCTGCACTTAGATCCTAGTCTGAGTAGAAATTCAGGAATCCTACTGAAAGATTTTCAGTAAGTATCACTTTAATTATGTTTCAATAGTATCTTCATCAGTCCAAGTAGGTACTTCCGGCCGGACTTCTCACCAATCGGAGGGAGTCTCAACTGGAAAAACGATCGAATACACTGATTCACTTACTTTACGATAAGTTTTTGGACGTGATTTAAATTTTGGATAAGTTCTCGATGGATAGAGGACAGAGAAGTTGGGGCTACCTTGCTCTGGGACCAAGGTCCAACAAATTTTCGTGAAGGGTTGCCACAACGCAGTAGTAGGACGTAATTTTCTTGGAAAAATCTTGAAATATCTGGTATGCTCTACACGAATAAAGTATCTTGAGGAGGGCTTTCGCCTTTCAGCCCTCCCTTGGATTCACCATTGGATTGGGTCAAACGTCCCTAGTTTTCCCCACACAAGAAGGTACCAAGCAATATATTTGGTTTAACCCTGAATTTCCTTACTTTACTTGGAGATCCAGGTTCCGTAGGGTTGTTTGCGTGACGAGGGCGATATTTTTTCGGGTTTCAACTCGAGGGTTCCTCCACCCTCGTATTCCCGAAAATGTTCCGAAATCCAACGAAATTTACGGCGTTGCTCACGCAGGGGAAGATCCTAGGACGTGAATTACGACCCTTCTTCTCCAGACTCCCGTTGCATTGTGCATCAAGGAGAATTCTGGAATACAATGAATTCCACTTTTCGAATCTTACTGAATACGTACGTTTGGGTTGACAGACAAAGTCGTTATTTTGGTCCTGGTTATGATAGGTAGGCATAAGAATGCGTTAGAGACCCATGTGGGAGGCACACAAATGAGTCGAATGCTTATCAACTGAGTCGAGAAATTGTATGAGAGAAGAATGGACTTTCATTAGGAGTAGTTGAATCAATAATCTTCCAACAACTGATGTAGGGGAAATATGAGAGTGCGGCAACTTTAGCCCTTCTAGGGCTCCAAAAGGGCTGAAATTTGGTAGGTGGATAGAGGATGTCCTTCTTTGTCTATATTTTTTCAAAATCAGGGTGGTCGGACAGTGGGGAATTTGCCTCAAATTTTTTAATTTTTTTTCGAAAAAGGGTTCATTGATATGGAAAAAAACCGTAGTGTGCTGCTCGAAAAAGCATCCAAAAAATTTAGGGAATTTAAGGAAGATGAAAATGTTAAATGTAGCGGCAATCTATTTATGGGGCAGCCACGTTGAAACGTCACGATATCTTGAACCAATCAGGATTCCGTTGCTCCATGAGACCCCTTCTCACTGGGGTTATCAGCGGGAAAGGTTATGTAAACAAAGAATCAACGCGAGTTCGTGTATTCCTGATTTGTCCTGAGCATGAAAGTGTCGACCTTCGGTATATTTTCTTTGGTAGCCACTTCAAACCCTCGCTTCAATTTTCTAACTTCACGAGGCATTTTTTCGTCACAAGAACTCACAAAACAACGATTCACAACAATAACACCGTTGTGAATAAAAATTGTTGTGACGCTAGCGTGAACAGAGCGCTTTAAAATCAGTGTTGGCACCGTTTCCAGAGGGCCCCAAACCCAACCGAGTTTTCCAGAGGGCCCCAAGCCCAACCGAGTTTTGGCTGCGACCAACTTGACAGATGACGTAACCAATCTTCCTCGATTTTCGCGGTCTTTTTATGAATAGACTTCACTTGTTTAGGCATTTTCTTCTACGGTAATTTTTTTCCCTTGGTTATTCCTGGTGTTGAACGTTATTTTAGGGCTCTATTATAGGATTTGAGTAGAAATTCCAGAATCTAAAATTGAGGCAAATCCCCCATTAGGGTATACAGGGGAGGGGTTTGAACTTTTGGGGTGGGGTGGGGGGTTGGATATGGTTGAAATTTGGTGGGTGGATGGAGGATGTCCTTCTTTGCTAGTGAAATTTTGAAATTAGGAGTGAGTGACGAATAGGGTGGCTGCTTAGGCCCTATAAATGGGGTATGGCTGATATATGAGAATGTAGGTGTAGGTGTTTACTAAAACAGAAACAAAATAATGTCTTATTAAGAAGAAGACCCTGATATGGCCCTGTTATTCGTCAATAAAACTATAAAAAAGAAACAATGTTGGTTTCTTTCGAGATGAACTTGCCGTGAGCTGCCTAATTCTGGCGATTATTTAGTTTTCAACCCACTGATTGGTTTTTTCGTTTTTGCCAATCGCATTCTCTAAACATCTAGATTCACATACCTGCATAACATGTTGAGATGCAACGTTTCGAACTTTGTAGCAAGGTACTAAATAACAAGTAAGCAGTGGCGTCAGGTGAGAATATTCGTCAGGCAATCAGCTTAGAGGGATAAACAATAATGAAAAACGCAGCAAATGATTACACAAAGGTTTATTATTTTTCTGCATAGAGCAAAGAACACAGCTTTGCCATTGTCACAACCTACCATGTTTTAGCTTCAAAATCGAGTTGAACTCAATCGCTTCAAGATTGAGTTTATTTCGATGAAATAAACGCCTCATACTCCGTTCGAAGAAATAAAGAATTCCTTCATTACGAAATTTGATTACTGGTTTCTAAGGAAGCGTAAATCATTGCTCATTTTCCAATTTTCTCTGCTTTCAAGGCCACAAAACAGCTCCTCGATTGTTTGCCTTGGCTGATGCTGAGTTAGCAGGGGTATAGCAATACTAGACTGCAATACACTGACCCCCCGCCTACCCGTGATCGTCGCATGTCATCCAAAACAGTCCCGAAAAATTCATTTTTTGAACTGTTCACCTAGCATCGCCGGGCCCCACGCTAGTTCGCGTATCATCTGCAATCCATCGTTCTCTGGTGTGTGCGGACTAGTATCCTAGGCAAAATACGTTCTTATTCCATCCTCTTATTTCATCTAACTTCCTTAACCTTCTGTCCGGACCGTTGTCCCTCGTTGCAATGAGGACCCCCGTCCGTGGGACACCGACTCGCTTTTTTCATGGTTGTTATTGAAATATGACAGGATTTCGTTGTACATACCTCAAACTAACATAAAACATCTTTATTGCAACGTCTTTCTTCGTGTATAACATCAAATGAATTGGTTTTTATCACAATTTATCAATATAAAAAATAAGATTACATATTATTTTTATTTTTCACTTCCTGGATTTCATCCAGCTTAGGTATCACATCATTTTGACTACTCAGATAAAAAATTCAGTCTCAATTCACGCTAAAAATGACGTGTTCTACGTAAAATTGGAGGAAACATTCCAATTCAAAACCTCTAGAATCATTGGGAGTCTACTACGTAGGTACCAAGAACATAAAAACTAGGAATAAAAAGTTTCATTCCTTTATTAAAGAATAAAACATAAAAAAAAGGACACTTACCTGACCTTCCGCAGTTCCTGACAGGAGGGTATTGAGGATATGAGCCCACACAGTGGGAAGGGGTAGGCTCAGGGTGGGGAAAAGCCCCTAGCACCCGTCCCAGGGACGTGGGTCCGGACAGAAGGTTAATTATGAAATAGTCCCTAAATTTTATACAATTTTTCGAAAAATCTGCTAAATAAGTATTAAGTAGGTACTTGCAAAAAATGGAATGGGGAATTTGCCTCACATTTTTTTATTTTTTTTTTCGAATGAGGGTTTATTTTTATGGAATAAAACCATAGTGAGCTGCTCGAAAACGCATCCAAAAAATTTAGAGAATTTAAGGAAGATGGAAATTTTAAATATGGTGGCAAGGTGTAAGAGGCAGCCATGTTTGAAACGTGACGGATATTCTACCAATCTGACTTCAAAGGAGGTTCTGTGGCGCTTACCACAGAAGCGGAACATACACGAACTTTTA
Organism: Apolygus lucorum; assembly: GCA_009739505.2. NCBI lineage: Eukaryota > Metazoa > Arthropoda > Insecta > Hemiptera > Miridae > Apolygus > Apolygus lucorum. The sequence continues at coordinate 41,434,848 of CM019169.2, forward strand.
GCTTCCGAGTAGTGCGCACAAGAGTGCGCCACGATCTGACAGGAAGAACCCTGACACAAAATTGACCAAAAGAAACAGTATTACTCACTTTTTTACAATACGAATCTATCTACTAGTTTATCAAGCATTATTATTCTTCATCTTCTCTTATTTAGTTTCAAGATTTGAATCACATTATTCGAGTAGCCATTTCACTGGATCGTTTTGTGTGGCGTGCTAGAACTCTGTCTGTTGTCGTTGCTTTCGCGTCGTTTTTTTTTCTTTTTTTTCGTATGACGTCAACAATACTCCTCGATTTTCGCGGTGTTTTGTAACAGAGGTTCACTTGTTTAGTCATTTTCTCCTACGGTAATTTTTTTCCGTTGGTTATTCCTAGTGTTAAACGTTATTCTAGGGCCCTATAATAGGATTTGCCTTGAAATTCCAGAATCTAAAATTGAGGCAAATTCCCCATTATAGGAGAATCTCAAGAAAAATTAATTGATTCATTTTGCATATTTTATTATAGTAAGGCAAACAGTGTTTGCTATGTTTGCCTGGTGGAGACGCCACTGCAAGTAAGTAAAGTAAGGCAAACAACCATTTCAGATTGAATTTTCGTCCGACTGCCATTCCTGGTACTAAATAACAATATGAAAACACCAAATTGTAGGTAGAAAGGAGTTCGAGAGTAAGTCTAAACTCCGGCAGTACAAGTAGGAACCCCAGTCGAGAAATTATCGTTAGAGCCAGGATTTACAAAGAGAAACACTTCCCAAACTCAGTGGGTTCTCGCCCGTGGAGCTGACCGCAGCAGTCCCCCCTCCACCAACACAACTCTCGCTAGACGCAGACCTTTGTGGCCGACGACTCCATTTTTTGGAGGAAGAAGGGAGGTCTATATTTATGCCCTTTGTGGCGCGAGAAGGGGTGAATTTCGAAGCGAGTTGTTTTCAGCAGGTAGCTGTGGAAAGTTTGACGGAAAAGCTTTCAAAGGGAATTTCGTTAGCGGAGTTCCATTGGGCGCTCTGACATAGTTTTTTTTCAACTCCACAGTGTGGTTCATTAAAGTGAGAAAGATAAGTTTCGCTTCGATCATAGTAACTGGAGTCTTAAAATAAACTGGGAGAAATCACAACAGGAAGGACGCTTGCATAGAACTGATTTATTAATCGTGAGATTCGGAGGAGGTAGGACGAGGAAAGGGGAAGGCAGGTGAGCCAACCTAGGACTAGTATCACTAAATAACTCTAGTTAGCTCAACACCCACCCTCAATATAGAACATTTTAAATTGTACAAATATTTTTCAAATTATACAATGTAATTATTTACTTCACGATATGGTATTTTCAAACAAAGTTAATATTGCTATTAATTTAACTTATTAAACATCAAACCTCGAAAATATTCAAATTTTACTCTCGCCAATGACTTATTCCAAAACAATTACATTTTTAAGTACCAAATCTTTAATAAAATGAGCTTTCACGTAAATATGCTTTGACCTCTTGCTGTTTTCGAAACTTTGAATAGATTTTAATGCACTTTGATTGTCCATTCGTAGAGTGGCTTTTGTCTCCAATCCCAGATCCTTAGCAATACCCAGTAAATGCAAGATTTCAGCTGCTGAAGTGGCAGCCGACAAGTACTCCGACTCGTGACTTGAAATAGCGACACATTGCAGCTTCTTCGAGAGCCAGCTGACAAGATTTCCATTGAAAAATATTGCACCACCACTTATGCTTTTACGATCGACTCTGTCGCCAGCATGATCAGCATCTGAATATGCTAGAACGGAGGTTTTGGTTTGAGATCGATGGTATGAGAGATGAAGATCTTTTGTGGTGTAAAGGTACTTAACCACTTGTTTAGCTGCGTTCCATAGCTGTTTGGTAGGTTTGTGGAGGTATCTGCTGAGTAGTGACACTGCATATGCCACATCAGGTCTGCTGATACCTGCGAGGTACATGCCCGATCCCGCTATATTTCTGTATTGTGAGATCTCATAGTCCTCCTCTTCACACCTGTCATCAACTTGGAAATTTGGTTCCATAGGTACATGAGCCGGTTTTGCTTCCACGAGACGAAACTTCTCAGCAACTTACTATGTACTCCTCCTGAGATATTTGCATTTTTTCTGGAGCGCGGATGAACTTTGTCCCCAAGAAATTTTCTAGAAATTCAAGATCCTTGGTTCCAAATTCTTGTTCTAATTCTCTCTGAAAATTTTCCGTATCAGGACCGCACAAAATGATGTCCCCATACCACCAAATAGACGTTTTTGCTGGTGTATAGGCAGAAATCACTTCCCGATCGACTCAGTCCACATTTTCCCGCAAAATCATTGAATCGTTGATTCCATTTCAGTGGGGCCTCTCTGAGTCCATATAATGATTTCCTTAGTTTCAAAACTGAGTATTTTTCTGCTTTTACGCCTTCTGGTATTGTTATATAGATGTCAGTATCCAGTATTCCGTGTAGAAAAGCAGTTGGTATGTCATACTGACGGATTTGCCAATTATTTTGAATCGCGTGAGATACCTACCAACATACGGATAGTAGTATATCTGGCCACTGGTGAATAGACCTCATAATCATCGTTTTGTTGTTGGAACCCTTTAGCTACAAGACGAGCCTTCTTCATTCCGTCAGATTTGGTCTTAAATATCCACCTTGTATCGATGGGTTTCTTGCCTTCAGGTACATTTCCAGGTTCCCAGGTACCATGTTTGACGTGTGCATCGATTTCGTTTTGAATGGCTTCAATCATTTCCTCGAGAAATGGCTTCGGTGTAGTCTACAGGGTCTCTAGGAGACATTGACGGCTGCAACTTTATTGTTTTTGTAAATAGTCTGAAGCTGGAATGCCAGAGGACCTTATTTATTTATTTGGACACCCTGAGGTTTTTTCTGCTTACAGGTTCACCTGATGATGGCCCAAGAAAGGGTTGAAAAGTAGGGATAAAAAAGTGTCAGTCTGCCGTACGCATTTTCCTTAGTTACCTTGAACAAATTTGACCGTTCAAGAATTGAATTGAATTTGGGAATACCGGCTCCATTTGGGGTCAAGTTTTGGTAAGTCAGCCACTTCTAAGGGGTGAAAAATAGGGGTTATAATTTTTAAATCACCCTAGCTCGAAAACTCTCTGAATAAGAGTACCTATGGTTTTTTCACCAATTTAAAATATAATTAAATTTTCAGAATCGAATAAGATTTCCCTTCGTGCATGTCCACGAAAGATTATCACCAGAAGGATTAAGGATTAAGATCTGATCACTAGAAACCACGATACCTACGCGTGGAAAAACAAAAAATTGTAAACATAATCGTGAACAACTTCTCGATCGCGTTGGCGTTTGTGTAGGTAGAAAACCACTGCATGGTTGTGAAAATCGTCAAATTGGTAGGATTTATCAGTACAAGTCTCTGTAGTTTAACGAACTGTTATTTTTACACCATCGAATTCTGTTTGTCCACAGTATTCTGTGAGAAAGCTACTCACCTTCCCAACTTGACAGACTTTTTTGTTTTTATTTAATTGAAAATTCTTATAATCGAACTCAACGTTCTTTTGTTATTATGGACAGTTTGGCCTTTTATTGGATTTTACAGCTAGCCCTAGGGCAGTTTATCGTTTGGAACGATACACTCATTTTGACTCAACCTCGATCGCCAATGAAATATCTCGTTTATCAGCAGTTGTTACAAGTCAGAAGTAGTTGGTTAAGAGTGGATCTTCTCGTGTTTAGCGAAACTATAGTTCAATATGACTTCGTAAGTATCCAACAACAATGATTGAAACTTATGTTGCATCATTATCGATGGGTGAAAATTACGGTTTTGTTTTAGAAAGCTCCAAAGCGGATTCTATCAAGTCAATTTTCAAATTAAGTTGTCCTAAAAATCATGAGGCTTTTGCAGTGTTCAATTATTTTATCAAAAATTCGTCAATGTGCATGCATTTTGTTTATAATTTTAATACCTACTTGTAGTAAGGATGAACAACTTACTGAATAGGAAGAACGAGTACTTATTATGAATACGCTACACCACGTAATAGGATAGAGGATATTATTTCACGACCAGTCCAAACATTTGCACTAAATATCAGGCAGGTTACGGCATACCTGCTAGGAATAACCACTTCAAGATTACTATCAAATCCAACGTAGGTACCCAACTCGTAATGAACAAGATATGTACTGATAACGAACTGAGCATTCTAATACCATGAATAAGATACCAATTTTGTTCTGAAGGTGCAAATACCATTAAAGAGAGCATCTGATGGAAAAAATAAAAACCACGAATACCTACAAAAAGTGTGCTAATTCATACCAAACTTCGGAATAGGTAGGTAGTAACTGCTTCCGACATAGTGCAGAGATTCCACCCGTGTTGAAAACGGAACATCTTCGTAACTATCTCTTATCTATGTACCAAGCAAGCTCAAAACCCGCGAACGACCGACGCTCGATAGAAGGTCGTCCATTTTTAATTTTCGTTAGGATGTAGCGTCTTGTATTTGAGCTTCCTCATTTGATTCTCTCATTACATCTTCATTTAGAAATTCCGTTTACGCAATGCGATCAGTTGAAATTAGGAAGAACCTGCTAAATTTTGTTGAGAATGAAAAATAATAGGGAACTTTCTCCAACACCCAGCTTGCCAGTCGCCAGTACAGAATCCAGTCATGACTTTGGTGAGGGCGTTCATTTATTATACCTAAGTACAAAATTAGTTTATACCTAAATTTATTCTTTAGTTCCTAAGCAGATACTGTTATCCTAGTCAATTCCTAACTAAAGGCGTTATAGAATCGAATCGTAGAAGGTCCTTGACCCAAAGTGTTGACGCCCTATTCGAATTTTATTGTTTTTGTCCGATTTCGATGAAATTGATGTAAGTTGTACGGGTCCTGAGTGCTTTCCTGTCATTCGTGATCCTGCGTTCAATCGTTTCGTACGAAGCACTCCCTCGTAGGATTTCCTTTTCAGACGCGAATGAGGGTGTTATGAAACGACCATTTTCATAGCCGAGTTATGAAGGAAGGATGGTGTGTATGTGTGTGTCTGTCGGCGCCAGAATGTCTTGATGGAAAACATCCGTCACTGTAAGTTAATTGCACGCCCTTCCCTCACAATATATCCACGACGGATTTTCTTCTTATTTCTCCAGCTTGGAGTTTCCCAGCCATTTTCCTCGTTTGATGGTGGAAGAGACTGTGGATCATTTTTACTTCATTCAAAAGTAAAGTGAAATGCCTTTGGCAGGAAACTAATTTTTCTCTAAGACCTCTAGAGAACGATTGTAGGTCTGATCAACTTTCTCATTGATTTTATGTGTTATCTTGTACAAAACTCACATTAATAAAAAACTGAGTTAAGAAGAACGTTGTGTATTTCCACGAAAATAATGAGCTACAAAATTAAATCGATTTCGGCGGCAGGTCATCATCACTACCAAACAATAACACGTTATTATTTACATTACGACAACACGTTATTGTTTGTTACTGATGATGATCGATTTAATTTTGTAACTCATTATTTTCGTGGAAATATGCCACGTTCTTGTTAACTGCGTTTTTGATTAAAATGGGTGTCCACAATCTCGTCGCGAGTGATTTTATTTGCACTCACATTAGGTAGGTACTTAATTAGTTAAATATATGGAATGAGACTGATGTTTCAAAAATGTTTATTCAAATAGAACTACAATATTATAATGGTTACCCTCGAAATAACTTTCTTCTGAAGCCAATCAGCGCTGGAGACGGCTTTTCCACTCTTCACAGCAGTGTTGGAACTCCGACACGTAGCCTTCAGTGTAGATAACAGACCAGCTTGAAGGCTATTCGAGTATCGGAGTTTCAGCATTACTACGAAGAGTGGAAGAACCGTCACCAACGCTGTGTGGCTGCAGAAGGAAGTTATTTTGAGGGCGACAATACAGGGTGTCTGCACTTCAGATGGGCATAACTTTAGGGTTCGATTCTACAAAGTATTTCTAACAAAAAATGTCTCTTAGCAATTTTTTCTTAACCCACTCAAAATGCCTTTTTTTCACTTCGAAGTTTTTTTCCCCGTTTTCGACCTTACGTCATTAAAACTGTCATAACTCCTATTATTCACAGAGTAAATTCAAATTTGAGGATATCGTTGGAAAGAGCGTTAAATTTCCAAGCTGCCAAGTGCAAAACCAAAGTCTTTTACCAATAACACATTTTTAAAAAACAAATCAAAAAACTTTAAAAATCTTTTTGAAAATCGACTTTTTTTGATCGATTTTTTAATCTGAATCCCTGCACATTTCGATGGGCGCTCTTCGGAGAAAACATGTTCAAATTGTCAGCTTTCCAACGGTCTATCAATTTTTCTTTTTAAAATTCAAATTGGAAGAGTAAATCAAGTTTGAATGCAAGAAAACGTGAGTTTTACTAGAAAATCAAGCGTACTACGCGGTGTAGGTCACCCTCGATCTCAAGATGACTTGACGATTTTGGTATCATTTCCTATGTAATTTTTCACGCTGAATCCAATGATGATATTTCCGAATAATTTTGACCCCTAAAAAGTGGATTTTTCGAAGAAAACCTTAGTTTTTCATACCAAAAATACTCACTATTCATAGATATGGTAGTGAGCATAAAGTAACACCTTTCTACTCAATAAAAACATCAAATTTCTAGCTGATTGATGGTTTTGTTGAGTAGAAAGGTGTTACTTTATGCTCTCTACCATATCTACAAATTGTGGTATTTTATGAACGAAAAAAGAAGGTTTTCTTCGAAAAATCCACTTTCTAGCAGTCAGAAATATTCGAAAGTATCACCATTAGATTCAGCATGAAACATTAAATAGGAAATGATACTAAACTCGTAAAGTCATTTTGAGATCGAGGGTGACCTACACCGCGTAAAACGCTCCATTTTCTAGTAAAACTCACGTTTTCTTGCATTCAAACTTGAAATCAAGTTCCAATTTGAATTTTAAAAAGAAAAAATTGAAAGACAGTTGGAAATACAATTTGAACATGTTTTTTCTGAAGAGCGCTCATCGAAATGTGCAGAGATTTAGAGTAAAGAATCGATCATAAAAAGTCGATTTTCGAACAGATTTTTAAAGTTTTTTGATTTGTTTTTTAAAAATGTGTTATTGGTAAAAAGACTTTGGTTTTGCACTTGGCATCTTGGAAATTTAACGCTCTTTCCAACGATATCCTCAGATTTGAATTTACTCGGTGAATAACAGGAGTTATGACAGTTTCAATGGCGTAAGGTCGAAAACGGGGGAAAATTTTCGAAGTGAAAAAAAGGCATTTTGAGTGGGTTAAGAAAAAATTGCTAGGAGACAGTTTTTGTTGGAAATACTTTGAAGAATTGAACCCTCAAGTTATGCCCATCTTGAGTGTAGACACCCTGTATAACATCGTTAATCTATTTGTTTGTAAAAATAGTCTCATAACTCAATTTATAGACCTCGTACACTGAGAGTAGTCACGATTGCAGCCGCTACGAACGTGTTAAAAATCCCGATTTTTTTTCTACATCATTTATCAGTTTAAAACAAGGGAATCTCAGCCCTTCAGGCTCATTATTTGAGTGATAAGTAAGTAAAGTAGTAAGAAAATATTTTATGCATTTTTCGAATTTTCATTCCATATAAATTTTAAATATTAACGAGCACCTAATGCCAATATAAGGTGCCTATCGCCTCAAGAAAAAAGGCCTAAATCAATGATAGAAGAGAAGAAAGTAACCATCTTTGGGCTTTTATGAGGGCTTCTCTAAGAAAGTAGTGTGGAGCCTCAAAACTGAAGGTTTAAAAATTATCATAATGAATTTCATAATATGAATAATATATTTCATAATATTAGTAGCATATTATGCTACTAATAGAACTAATAGAAGTAGTTAAGTAGGTACCTTTTTAACATGATTTCGTTGTAACGCCGTGTAAAATAACTGTTCCTTTCTATGTATGATTTCGATCATTTTTGGTCTCATGATTGACTATAATAATAATCATTAGGAGCTATTAATTTCATTCGTGAAGTCATTTGGCTTGATCTTGATCATTGGCCTTCTAAAGCGCAATTCTGCCTTCTCCTAAAATCTCATCTTGCCTCACTTGGAGATTTTAAACTTGAATTAGAATTCGGCAATTGAAAAGTTTAGTTATCTATAAGCCTTCCCTCGTTCCTTTCCACATGTGTACTGCCCGGACGTTCTGGATTTCAGCGGACATCAGCTCAGGCAGCTTTTCAAGTTTTCATCTCAAGAGATCCGTCGAGAAAGCATTCCGAGACCGCTGAAATTCCATCCTTCAACTCTTCGAGGCCTTCCACCACCAACGCCTTCCAGTTGAACGTATCAAATCTTCGTTTTTCCAAACAATACAACAATACATAAGAAGATGAAAGTTGAAAATCCAATCAAACCGGCAGGGTTTCACCCACGAGGAAATCAGGTCGGCTTCATTACTTCATAGTATTTCATGTCTTTACAGGGTCTGCAACACATCAGTTAGATATCTTTTGGTGGGCTAAGTATTCTTGGAATGGCTGTCTAATGGAGACCGTACTGATGATTTTTTCCGTTCCATTTTTAAATATTTACCTACTTTTTCTCAAAAATAATATCTACCTATTAACTAAAACTACTAGTGTTTATATTATTTTCTATTTTGTTTCAGGTAAGTTAGACATGATTATTCAACACTGATTCAACCTGATTGTGAGTAGTGAAAATACGTTTTACAATTATAATTTAAAGAAAAATAAGCTCGTAGGTAATGTAATGTCTTTAACCCTAATTAATAATAATAATAATAATAATAATATATTTGTAAGTCACCAGTAATTGGTATTACATCGTCAAGTTTCCAATAGGTAGTAATCGTGAAAAAAAACAACAACAAAACAGTGCGAAACACCCAACACAAGTAAACATCTAACATAGATTAATATAACTCAAGTCACATGATAAAAGGAATTTCCTAGTGACTTATTTATAAGGTTAAATCTTTAATGGCTTCGATAAACTCTTGAATGGAGTACATTGGCGTTCTAATAAGGAGTTTAGTAAGCGTTGCTTTTAGATGTTTTGGCGATAATGATCTCAAGATCGTGGGTAGGGAGTTGAAAAGCCTGACGGACACGAAGCTGACGCTGTACTTCTGGCTTGAAGTCAATCTACAACGAGGAATCCTCGGGTTCTCATGATTCCTTGTGAAGTAAGGGTGGTTGAGGGAAGGAAACAGCTGTCTGTTCGAGTGTACCTCCATAATAGACGCAATGATGTACCGTCCATAGATTGTCAAGACTCCCATGGATATAAACAAGGGTCGGCATGGGTCGTAAGAACCAGCTCCGCACATAATTCTTAAAGCTGCTTTCTGGAGGCGGAGGATTTCAACAGCACTCAGCGAGTTGCCCCACAACAATAAGCAGTAGTCGATTCGTGACTGGAAGTGTGCAAAGTACAACATTTTTAACACTTCCTTGGAAACACATCTAGAAAGTTTACGTAATAAGAAGTTCGTCTGTGCTAACTTCACTTTTAAAGATCGGATGTGCCCTGCCCAACGCAGATCGTCACTGAGCACCAATCCAAGGCAGCTCGCCGTCTTTTGGTATCGCTAATGTCACCGAAAACATCTCAGGAACTCCTCAGCAGTCCCAAAGCTGTGACCGGAGTAACCAAAATTAAATCACAATTTTGAATTTAATGAACAGTAGAATTTTTTGTGGGTTATTGAAAGTCTCAAAATAGAGTTATAACAAAAATTTCCAAATAAATCGATGAAAAAGTTCAAAATTTTTGTCATATTGTTGTTTAATTTTTAATTACTTACAAAATGGTTCAAAAATTCAGTTTTTTCCATTAATTATTAAATTTAAATTTAAATTTAGTTAATATGATGACACTTGGACAGCTGTGGAATTACTAAGATGCTTAGCTATAATGACGCCATAGTCCAATTAGGGTTAATAAATTTATCTTTTATATCAACAACATAATGCGTGCAGGGTACTCTCTCAGAGAGTTGTAAGGGAACTCTAAGTACTTCCACATGCCTTAGTAGAACCACGAATAGGTATTATTAATATTCCTATCATATTCAAAATGCTAGATTTCTCGTCAATTTGGCCCTTTGAAACTCCCTGATTTGCAAAACATGTCTCCTCCCACTGAGTTGTGGAAGGTGTGGTTGCCACAGCATGGATACAACGCCATCTTTTTCACAAGGAGAAATTGACGCAGATTTTTTTTTTTCGAAGGGTTTGTCGTACTCTCTAACGTAATTCCGAGGTAATCTTGATTCGGGCTCATTCTCGATCGACAGCCGAAATGGTCTCAAAATTTCATCTTGAAAGAGCTTATCTTTTTTACTCAACTAGAGCTTTCAGAGAGGGGACTAAAAGGAAAAAAAATTCGAAGGGCTCGCCTTGAAAGTTCTGTAAAAAGGATTGAAAGTGTCGAAGGAGTTTGGAGTAAAGTTAGCGAAGAGGGTCAGCTGAATTTCACTGAGCGAACCCCTGCGAAAACAAACGGTTGTTTTTCTTCTCGAAATGGAAAGACCTGTCGTCAGTTGATCCTTTGATGCTGTTGGAGGCTTCTGATGTTGGTTAGAGGTCTATTTTTTCTCTCGTAGAACCCGGATTTAGTATTGTTGTCTTTTAAAAACAAGGCGTTGAATGAACGATGTTGAAGCAGGATTTTTCAATCAACTTAATAGAAGGATTCGCATTTTTCATCTTCTTCCAAGGTAGGTTCTTGTTTCCAATATTGTATTTTGTGATCTTATCGAACAAGGGTAAATTTCGTGCGTTCACGATGGTACAAGCTGTCCCCTAAGACCTTAATAGATAGTTTGGAGTGGAGAAGAGGTGGTCCGGGTAGCAGAAGGGTGTGACTGAAGGGACGAAGATTGAGCACCTAGCTCTAGAATCCAAACTCTAGATGGAGGAACTTTCCTTGGCCTCTTGGGTTTGTTTTGCATGAGCCTCCTTGCTTGGGGTCCTGCTTTGAGGGATGGATTTCCTTCTAGTTGTTTACTTACAATTCTTCGAGGTGCTGTTTCTCTTTTAGGCCTTTAAACCTGTTAATTTGGATGTACAGGGCATAAATTAAGACGATGAAAACGGATTTAGTATAGACTGATTTTTATTACACCAAGACTTGGCAGACATGACACTCAACTCCCATTTCCGATGGTTCCTAAATCATACAATTATCATCTGACATATACTAATTATCAAGTTATCATTGATTACATTTTAATCATAATTATTTATTATAATTTTTATATTTTATTTATTTATATTATATAATTAATATTATATAATAATTTATACAACAACCTTCTTTTTTTAAATAACAATTTTCTCTTCTTTTGTTATGTACTAATTATAATATAATTTTTTTAAACTTCTATTCTGATACAAATTATTCTATTAGAATTTACCCATTCCATAAGTACATGTAAGTGGGTACCTTTTCTATTTAGATGACATATAACGTTCAGGTAGTACAATATTCCTACCACTTCTTGTTGTATAGTTTGTTACACTTGTTGATTTTGTTTTTTCTAAAATAAATTTTCTGTTCCTTCTATAACGAGTACCTTCTTCGTTTTCAATTATATATGTCCGACTGTCTTGTGCTTCCACGATTGTACCTGTCGACCAATTACTTTTGGGAGTTTTCCTGAAATATATGGATTGCCCAGGAATCAAATTTGGCAATTGATGTGAAGATTTGTCATATTGATTTTTGTATGACATTTGGTTTTTTAAAATTTGTGTATGTTGCTGAACTGGACTGACTGACTTTGGAATCAATAATTTTGGACTTATAGGTAGTACACATCTAAGACGTCTTGACATTAACAAATTTGCTGGCGATTCAATTTCATTTTTGGGGGTATTTCTATAATGGAGTAAGGCCAAATGTGGATCACTCCCAGAATCCTTGCATTTACGCAAAATATTTTTACAAATTTTAACAGCTGATTCAGCTTGTCCATTGCTCTGACTGTGATAAGGGCTTGACTTTTTATGAATAAATTTCCATTCATGTGTAAATTCGGCAAACGCTATGGAATCCCATGGTGGTCCTGTGTCGGTGATAAATTCATTGGGTATTCCATGTCTAGCGAATATACTTTTTAAATGAATAATTACGGTGTTTGCAGTTGTGGAATTTAACTGTAGTAGTTCTATATATTTTGAATAGTAGTCCATCAAAACAAGATATTTTTTGTTTTCAAAATCAAAAAAATCTGCGCTGACTTTATACCATGGTAACGGCGGTATCTCATGCGGAATTAATGGTTCCTTGGAGTTTTGACGGCAAAATTTAAGACAAGACAGGCAGGATTCAATATAATTCTTTAGATCGACGGCCATATTTGGCCAAAATAATACTCCTCTGACCAAATTCTTAGCTTTTTCTAAACCAAAATGACTAGTGTGAACTTTTTCCATTATCACTTTTCGTTGACAAGCGGGAATAACAACACTTGCGTGTTTGTAAACTATGCCATTGTTTACAAAAAAATCAGACTTACACGACCAATACATCTTTACGAGGTCATTGACCTTATTCTTGTTGTTCGGCCAACCATTATTAATATAATCAATCAAGATTTGCATGGCTTGATCATTTTGTGTTGCTAATTTAATTTGATTTAACGTTTCATTGTGAATGGGAACACTATTGATAAGAAAATTTACATGAATATTGACATCATCATCAATAATATTCTCAGTTTCAGGCAGTGCTGCTCTTGATAGAGTGTCAGCGACGTACAAATATTTACCAGGCTTATATATTAAATTCAAATTGTAGGGCTGGAGTTGCAAAAACATTCGCTGAAGTCTGGGGGGGACATTTCCTAATGGCTTGTTGATCAATGATATTAAAGGGGAATGATCTGACTCAACTGTGATATTTTGTCCATAAATGTACTGTCTAAACCTAGTACACGCAAATACAACAGCATACAGTTCTTTTTCTATTTGCGCATAACGCTTTTGACACTCATTGAGGGTTTTTGAGGCAAAAGCGACGGGTTTGTTACGTTGCAGTAGGCAAGCACCAACTGCTGATTGTGAACTATCAACAGACAACACAATAGGTGTATCGACATCAAAATGAGCTAAAACAGGTGTTGTTGTTATTAGGGACTTTAATCTGTTGAATGCGGCTATATGCTGATGCTCCCATTCCCACTGACTATCTTTCTTGATCAAATTTCTCAGAACTGCTGTTTCCTCTCCAACACTTGGGATAAAGCTTGATAAGTAATTTATCATACCTAAGAACCTTTGCAGTTCAGTTTTGTTGGTGGGAGGCGGCATATTACAGATGGCTTTAATCCTATCTTTATCCGGACTTATACCGTTTTTGCTAAATATATGACCTAAATAGGTTACTTGCGACTGGCTAAATTTGCATTTATTTTTATTAAATTTGACTCCTTCTTGACGTGCTCTGTCAAGGACTGCTCTTAGACGCTCATCATGCTTTTGCTGAGTATCAGCATGGATTAATAAATCATCTAAAAAGACACACACCCCTGGCAAGTCTCCAAAAATTTCCATCATTTTTTCGTGAAAAATTTCAGAGGCTACCGAAATTCCGAAGGGAAGTCTCAAAAATTTTCGTCGACCCCAAGGTGTGTTAAAAACAAGGAGTTTCGAGCTTGGTTCATCCAATGGCACGATCCAAAATCCGGAATTCGCATCCAAAGTTGTGAATACGGTAGAACCTTCTAATTTGGATCTAATAAACTCGAAAGTTGGTAACTGAAAATGTGATCTTTTTAGGGCTAAATTCAAATTCCTAGGATCTAGGCATACACGAAGTTGGCCCGATTTTTTCTCCGTGCAGATCATAGAACTTACCCAATCAGACGGTTCATTGACCTTGGCTATGACCTTGTCTCTTTCCATTCGTTCTAATTCAGCTTTAATTCTGGGAAATAGTTTGAAAGGGACCTTACGAGGTGCATCTATGACAGGCTTGATCTCAGGATTGACCACTAGTGTGCATGATTTTTTCAAGCAGCCTAATCCTTCAAAACAATCATTGAATTCTTTCATAAGTTGAGTAGGGGAAGATATGAGTGTTTGAACTCTCCTAATCAAGTTTAGTTGCTGACATGTTTTCAGACCTAGTATTGCTGGACATTTCATATCAATGATATTGAAAGGTATCAAAACATTTCTATTATTTACTTTACATGGTATGGTTGTGTAACCATAATTTGGGATTCTAGTGCCACAATATGATGCTATTTTTATGTTTGACGGTAGTATATGATTAGTTGGCAAGTTTAGTGAGTCATATTCCGATTTGCTAATGCAATTGACTTGTGCACCAGTATCTAACTGACAATTGACATTTTTGTTATTGATTTTGACCAATAAATTCCAAGTACTACTCACTGATGATGATTGTGGAGTGTCTTTATCCTTGTCCACCAGGCATACGAGGTATTGTCCATCATCAGCGGTTCGGTAGTTCGTGTTGACGTCTGACCCGATGTCTATCATTCGAACTGATTTACGCGATCGGCACATTCTTGCGTAATGATTGTACGCCTTACATTTGGAACACTGTACACCTTCAGCTGGGCATTTCACACGATGTACTAGACCACAGCGACCACAAGATCCGTTTCGCGGCTCGTATGGCGTGTCACTGCTCGATTGTAATGCAACTCTCTGACCTGATCGCGGCGTACTGGCTCGTCCCTGCTGATAATGAGGTGTATTCTTGACTGCGGACCTCGTTCGGGAAGTGTACCTGTTATCGTAATTAGGTCGATGAGGTTGACGCTGGTGTATTTGTTTATTCCTGACAACTTTGTTGACTTGCTGCGTTTCAGGAGCTCTCTCAGTATCATGGGCTTGTATTTTTGACAACTCTAGACTCCGGCATATTTTAATGGCCTTGTCCAATGTTAGATCTTCTTCTTGCAACAGGCGTTCCTTCATCTGTAGGTTGTCCTTCCGTAGACCCAAAATAAGGATGTCCTTAGTTAAAGAGTCCTTCAAAGTAGCGAGTTCGCATGTTGATGCTAAATTTTTCAGAGCTGTCACGAATTCATCCACAGATTCTCCTGTTTTCTGTTGACGAGAGAAGAAGTTGTGACGTTCAACCGTTAGGTTAGATTTAGGGTTAAATGGCTGTCAAATTTCTTTATGAGGTCAACTAGCTTGACTGTTTCCTCGTCTAGACCAAATGAACTGAATACGTTCATGCCCTGTTCTCCGATCAAAGAGAGTAAAAGAGCTACTTTGCGTTTATCGCTAACCTCTTCTTCCAATCCGGCGGCTATGACGTATAATTTGAACTGTCTGATCCAGTTTTCCATTTTACAGCCAAATTTGCGCTTAGGTGTGCCGTCTATTTCGAGCGGTGCGATATTTGGGCGAAGACTTGTAGTCATTTTTCTCTTTGGTGGCGACTTGGGTGGAGGAGGCGGTGGAGGAGGCTTTGGCGGAGGAGGTTGTGGCGGCTTTGTCGGTTCTGTAGGATTCAGTGGCGAATATCCTGAATGGCCTGGTTGATTTAGTTGATCGTCAGGATTAATATTTTGTCGTCTGAGTACCCGATGACCTGGAAAATTATCCTCACCTTCCAATTCAAGTGTTTGATCGACGCCTGAATCACGTGTTTCCTCCTTTGTGTCGGACGGATGAGACATACACGGACCGAAAACTTTTCAAAATCACTTGTACACGACTTGAAATGACTAAAGACACTTTTTATACTGACTTGACCGACCATTTACACCTGACACCATGTTAATTTGGATGTACAGGGCATAAATTAAGACGATGAAAACGGATTTAGTATAGACTGATTTTTATTACACCAAGACTTGGCAGACATGACACTCAACTCCCATTTCCGATGGTTCCTAAATCATACAATTATCATCTGACATATACTAATTATCAAGTTATCATTGATTACATTTTAATCATAATTATTTATTATAATTTTTATATTTTATTTATTTATATTATATAATTAATATTATATAATAATTTATACAACAAAACCGAGATATAAAGAACTAAAATAATATATTGTACAAAATTTCAAGGAACAATATCCAAATAAGGCGCTCTATATTTCTGAGAGTTTTACAACAAAACCTAACCTTTGTGCTTAGGACTGCAGCAAGGAGTTCTCTTCTTGTTGCGCAATAGTTCCTCTGCTGGGCTGATAATGTCTTGCTGAAATATGCTACAACTTTTCCTCACCGCGGATTTGTTGGGAGAGAACGGCTCCTACCGAATGTGCGCTCGCATCACAATCAAGAAGGAATGGTTCTGTCAGATCTAGAAAAGCTGATTTCAAAACTTTCATCCCAAATAAAGAGGCTGTGGTTGTCCATCAGTTTGTAGAGGGGTTGGGAAATGCTCCAAACATATTCCTTTGAGATAATCCATAGGCCTGGTAAAAACCATGGGAATGCCGATGGCCTCTCAAGACGCCCATGTGGTATTGAATGTTCTTTTTGTGACAAAAGGGAAACCCAATTCACAAAAGAGGTAAATTTGATTTGCATTTGCGATTATGGTGAATTGAGTGCAATACTTTTCCCATGAAATAGAACCATCAAATATTGTTGGTTTTGGGAACTGTTTGCTATTTGGAGATCAACTGTGTTTTTAACTTGTCTAGGTTCTATCTGATCAGGCGAGTGTGGACGAGCTTCAAGAAAAACTCGATTGTTCAGCTGAGATACCAATTGACTGAGTTGATCTTTGATGACACCAACATCTGATTCAATGGTGTTCATCCTACGGGAAAGAACATCACCCTGTGTATCTTGTACTGATTGGGTGTTTAAATTCGAAATGAGCTCACCGAGTTGGTTCCTTAAAACCCCTATGTCCGATTCCACCGTATTCATCCTTTGCATTACTTCATTATTCTGATTGCTAGGAACAGCTTCAACCGGTATTTCTTCTGGATCAGCAGGCCTTCTCCGTGTGGAAATTGTGCGGTGTGTCATTTAGAGACTCCTTTCCCCGGGGTGGTACGAGCAGTCGTTGGGCGCCGATTGTACAAAATTTCAAGGAATAATATCCAAATAAGGCGCTCTATATTTTTGAGAGTTTTACAACAAAACCTAACAGGGTAACAACGATATTTTCAAATCTTTAACAACGTCAACAAAACTATGGCATGTGATGGTTTCCATCATAATATTATGCCTGACATGTTTTTAGCCAATTTATTGTGCGCGCTGCAGGTGGTGGAGGATGGGATTAATAGGAAGAACCACATAACTCCCTCGGCTTCATGCCAGACGGATATCCAGTCCGCGAACCCACCTCGACAATACGGAATGGACCCATCAGATCGATGGATGTCGTTAGCGAACGTGTAGGTTGAACCCCCACAGGACCCATACACAGACAGACACACACCCTAGGAGTCGACAATACAGTTCAAGTTGTTGCTGTTACTGTGAATGGCAGCGGTAGGGACTGTGGTAGCGAGGGGAAGAGCATTAATTCGATCTCGTTTTCCCAGCGGAGGCAGAAATGAATTTATCAGCTTCGCTCTGTCCGGTCGTTTGTGCGAGAGAACGGAAGTTTGCGGCACAGTAACGCCCTTCGTTGCTAATAAACCCACACGTACTGGGAAATTCAAACTGGTTAGTCCTAAACCCAGGATGGAATCCATAAAACAGTTATTTATGCTACACATCTGAATAGATAGGTCAATGGCTGAATTTATCTCATTTTAGAAGACCGTATTATTCAAGCTACACCATGTAGTTTTGCAATTGCGAATTTTCAGATTTTTTTCGTGTTATCCCCCGTGAATTTCATCTTAATTTTGCAAATAATATCGCGTGCGCACGCGGGAACGTTATTTTCCTAATTTTGCTCGAATTTTTTGGTTACCAAATTTGGAACTGCCTCCGAGATAATACGAACTCAAAATGTGAGTAGATATTTTCATTTTAAAATACCTTCATTTTGAGTGAGGGAGCAAGTGTCGAAAAGCTAGTACTGGTACTTAATTGTGAATTAGTAATCAATGTTAACATTTGTATACATTCCGAAACCAACCGAAATCATCGTGTTTATTATTTTCGAATTGATTAACATCAAATATGTTCAAAATGTTGATCTAAATTATGTTTGACGTGTTCTTCTCTTATGCGTATTATGGGCTACAGGATCGTACCTACAGATCTGTCCCCAATTATCCTCCGGGTTTGAGGAAAATTGGGATCAATTTATCGTAATACACTGGAGACCAAAAAAAACCGGCGCAGTTGACTTTTTTCCAGAGAATCAAGTTAAAATCGCTAACAGTTGGGTTTCAGTCAATCGTAAGGTCAATAATAAGGTTAACAGAGATTACGTGCCAAGATCCATCCATGTTTTCCCTCAACTATCCAGTTTTTTCCTGTAATGCTCTCTTGAATTCACGATAGAAGCCTAAAGGACGAAAGATGACTTTTCGATAGTCTGCCTTCAGTGCGGTCAACGCAAGCCTTTATTGTCATTGTGCCTCAAAAATAAATTTTCTCAAACTTGTTCCTTTTCAATTAAGTTTTTCAAAATTTTTTATTTTTTAAAAATAAAGTTTACCCGTCGTTTGAATGGTTTTAGAAGCGTGTGTGGTCGCAAGACTTCTTATGCCAGCTTTGTGCAGCCAGGGCCCTTAGGCTGCCCAAAACAACGGTTCGACAGGCAGTTCAGAGGTACTGTGAAACTGGTAGCTACACCAGAAGGCCGGGATCAGGGCGTCCAAGGGCGACGGATCCTGCTGACGACCGTTTTATTGTGATGCAAACCCTTAGAGACCGCACCCTTAGACAGCTTTTGAGACCTCTCACCGGCTACGTGCTGCTCGGGGTGTCGATGTCAGCGTTCAAAAGATACGCAGATGGCTTGCTGATGTGAATCTTCACTCCAGCACACCGTCAATTTAACCTTATTATTGACCTTACGATTGACTCAAACTCAACTGTTAGCAATTTTAACTTGATTCTTTGGAAAAAAGTCAACTGCGCCGGTTTTTTTGGTCTTCAGTGTATTTGATGAAGTTCAATATTTTAGCTTGGAAGTGCCTCCGAGATGATTGGATGATACGATGATATAACTGAGAAATCGTAGTTCGAAGGAATTCAAGTTTCTTCCTCTTCCTAACTAAGCACTTCTCGTATTTTTCCAAATATTTATCATGTGGTTTTCAGGTGTGCACTCAGCCACAGTTGTTTCTCTCCAGGCCGACGCTGCACATTTTTCACTCCCACTCGAGTGGGGGTAAGCACAAGCCGAGAGCCCACCGGAAAATCTACTATCTCAACTCGACTCACGTCTTTCTCTCAATCCTCAATCATACTCAAAGCAAATCGACTGGGATATCCCCCTCTAGTAACCAGGTTTTGTGTGGACCAGAAACTATCTCCTCTCAACACCTTACGATTCCAAAATCACCAAAAGTAACCTGATTTTGTGCTGACCAGAGGCCGAAACTCCTCTCACCTTTTCTTTTTTTCTATGTCAAATTCGCTAAATTCACTAAATTCGAGACATGTAAAAATTCAGTCAGATTAACAGTAAAATTTCATGCACTTAGTAAATCTTTCATGCTGAAATTCATAACAATACTATTGGTCGGACGGTGATGAAATTCGTAGTTAATCGTCTGGAGAAAATCCTAACAATTTTCTGCCTCAGTTTTGCCTGGAGACGAAATTTTTAAATAAAGCTCTGAAAAGCATAATGTATTTTTTCAAGAATGCAAAGCTTCGCAGCTTTTTGTAGTAGAGAAGCTAAAAACCATTGGACCTGAGGGCTTTTCAGCTTTGGTTTTTTAGGTCACTGAATTTATGGGTTAAGCGAAAACAATAATTTTTTATTACCGTTCATTACGGGGCGCGACCCGGCGAGGGAGATCCCTTATCTGTGCTCCCTATCTCTTCCTTGTGTATCCCTCTCGACTACTCCCGGGCGGAACACCCTCCCTGCCCCACCCAGGAACAGCCTAGCAACCTCCTCCAGCGTACTTCGGCCTCCCCGCTGACAAAACCCTCCTCCCTGCTTCCAGGGCGGTGGGGTGTCGGGACAAGCTTTTCCTGCCTCCAGGCGACGGAGGGCTGGCGGGGGTCGGCTGTAGAGGTGAGTCATCCCTCGGCCGGGGTGGGCTAACTGGGTCAGGAACTACCCCTATCGACCCAGCTTCAGCCCCAAAACCGCCCCCTTCGCGTTCCTTAACCCCCGCACTCACTTTAGCTTCCGCCAGTTCCACCATCCTCTCCCTTCCTTCCCCCACCTAACCCTATTTCAACACCTTTTTACTTACTTCAGTCAACCCACCTGCAGAAAAAAAGGGAAACGGATTAAAATCTGCAAAACTGGATGTTTTTGACAATCTTAACAATAATTTTGTTTTATTGCTTACGCAGCTGATCAGACTTCTCTTACTTTCTCCTAATCACTTTCAGTGTCTCGTGTAGTTCGTTTATTTCAGCGCACTACATTGAACAGGTGAGAAATAAGGTTCGTTGCTCCTCATCGCTTCCACTGTTCTTCAACTAGTTAGCTTTATCTTTCCAACACCTTATTTGACTTACTTGACTTTCTCTTACAGTAGTTTTCCAGAGGCTTATCGCCCCACACATTTCAATGCTCTACGATGAACAGGTGTGAAGTTCCTCATCGTTCGTGTGGCTCAACTGACTTTCCTCCTGCAATCACTTCAAGTGGTCTCCTTGATGTTTTGTACTGAGTTTCATTGATAGAATGGGAATAACAGGAGAGAAGTTAGCTTTATCGTTCTCAAGCTGATCTGTCTTTCTCCTGATCACTTCCAGGATCTTAAACTGGGTGTGCATCGAATTTCATGGTTTTTTCCAAGCTTTTCCAATCAATTCCAGAAATCGTTCAAAGGATGTTCACTGAATGTCTTCCAGCGCCCTGAGTTGAACAGGAGACAAACTAAGTTGAAGGCTTCATCGATCTCCCTCTTAAAAAGACATTTCAGTTCATCTTACGTGTTCTAGGTATACCAAGTTTCATGAAAATCGGGCCGAGTTCTTATTATTATTTGGCTTCTTATTACGGCCAGTGCTCAACGGAAGGCCGTGTTTGGCACTCTAGAATGAGTCCCAAAATATCCGTCATGAAGCTCCGTTTGGAGGATTATTGGGGTGGGGATATTCGTCCCAAATGTTCGATTTCAAGCTATTCAGGAGACTTGTCCCACCTAGAATATACCAAGTACAGATATCTCCGAAACCAGAGAAGAGGAAACCGCTATGTACCTAGGCACTTATCTTTAGGTCTTTAGATACTTTGGTTCTCTTACTTAGGATACTTGGATTCTTAGATACCCTTTGGCCCCTGCCGCGTCTCTTCACCGCTCCTTGTGGACGTACTCTCTTGCCTCCAAAATGGTTGATGATTATCAATTTACAATCGACAAATTAAACAATTTACTCTCGACCCTCCTCGTCTCTGTTCTGCCCCTTCTATGTCCATTGCACGGGTCAGTCACAGCCACGTTCGTTGGGTCTGTATGCCAGACATCGCAATTAGAAAGAAAAGTTTGGAGGATATGACGTTTATGCTTCCGCCGAAGCCATATTTCATCTGCAATGGCCTTCAGACACAAAGAAAGACAGACTTCAGGAAGGTCTAAACGTGAATTGTTCATTGGGAATTTTAATCTTTAGGGATATTTTTCTTCCACCCCTCCAGGTTTTTTCCAAGCTTTTCCAATCAATTCCAGAAATCGTTCAAAGGATGTTCACTGAATGTCTTCCAGCGCCCTGAGTTGAACAGGAGACAAACTAAGTTGAAGGCTTCATCGATCTCCCTCTTAAAAAGACATTTCAGTTCATCTTACGTGTTCTAGGTACGTACCAAGTTTCATGAAAATCGGGCCGAGTTCTTATTATTATTTGGCTTCTTATTACGGCCAGTGCTCAACGGAAGTCCGTGTTTGGCACTCTAGAATGAGTCCCAAAATATCCGTCATGAAGCTCCGTTTGGAGGATTATTGGGGTGGGGATATTCGTCCCAAATGTTCGATTTCAAGCTATTCAGGAACCTTGTCCCACCTAGAATATACCAAATACAGATATCTCCGAAACCAGAGAAGAGGAAACCGCTAGGTATGTACCTTTCTTTAGGTCTTTAGATACTTAGGTTCCCTTACTTAGGATACTTGGATTCTTAGATACCCTTTCGCCCCTGCCGCGTCTCTTCACCGCCCCTCGTGGGCATACTCGTCTCTTGCCTTCAAAATGGGTGATGATTATCAATTTACATGAAATTGAGATTACTGTCGACCTTCCTCGCCTCTGTTCTGCCCCTTCTGTGTGCATTGCACGGGTCAGTCACAGCCACGTCCGTTGGGTCTGTATGCCAGACACCTCAATCAGTAAGAAACGTTTGGAGGATTTGACGCTAATGCTTCCGCTGAAGCCATATTTCATTTGCAATGGCCTTCAGACACAAAGAAAGACAGCCATCAGGAAGGTCTAAACGTGAAATTTTCATTGGGAATTTTAATCTTTAGGGATATTTTTCTTCCACCCCTCCAGACAGGAGCTTTAGTGTGTTAGACTCGAAAGCAAAATTGTCATGTTCCGTACGTAAATCATAGGAATAATATTTACGATATAGGATATAGGAATAATATCTCAAAGAAGACTTGTAAAAACGAAGTGGGTAGAGGATGATGAAATTTGTAGAGGACCAACCATAATAATCTTTGAAAATGACATCGAAACGGGTAAATTATTCCAATATTTTGTCTATGATGAGATTCTAGGCTGAGTTTGCTCAGTGAATATTGCTGAAATAATTAAGATAGAATTAACCGGCATTCATTTTAGCGAAATCGAGAAAATCGATTTCAGGTTTCCAACATTTAGAACTATGTCAATAGACTTTTTTCAATATTATAGATTCAATATGCCTCTGGTGAGAAGTATCCATATCAAATAGGGGATGAGGCCAGAAAGGGTAAGTATTGCGACTTGGAGGAAAAATAACTTAGAAAAAAGGTAGAGTGAACCAGAGTAGGGGAGGTGGAGGGGATGTTGAAATATGACGACGTTTTCTTAGGACTCGAAAAGCCTCGGCGTCGGAATTGCGAGGCTGAAGGGGAATGTGGGGCACGGAAGGAAGTTGAAATATCCGCGAGAGAGATGAAGGGAAATCGGCCAAGTCGGTAAAGAAAAGGGTTGCAAAGGGCCGACCTGACCTCATCCTCAGACGGTAATCTTCTTTTTACCATTTTATGCTGGATAATATAATACTGCGGATGTGACTAGTCTGGTTCTGCAAGGGAACCCCTCCGCCTTGTTAGAGAGAGAAGGGATTTCTACACTATGAGAACGTCTACTTGTCAGGCTACAGAGCATTTGTCTGGGAGAATTCTCAGATAATGAAGGGAGTAGGTAAAATACACACTCTACCACTCTCGTGTTGAAGAAAGAAAACATTTCTTTTAATGGAAACATGATTACGCCGTATGAAGTGAATGCGAATTCATAAGATTTTAGCATAAAATAGAAGCATTCCAATGAATGTAGATATATTTTTCTTGGGAAAAACTAATGGAATTGCATTTCTTTAGCACAACGTATGGTGTAGTGGTAGGTGAAAACCATGTAAAAATCCATTTTGGTTTGACTTTTGTGGTTCAGCTATAATAAAGAAATGATCCCTATCACTAACAAGGTGTGTGTGTGTGTGGTTACTTACCAAAATACCATGGTGGAAATGGACAGTGGAGGGGTTTGGTTGGCACAACTCAATTCAACAACACAATTTTTGCTTCCGAGTCTATCAAGTTATACGAAAGCATTGTATTCACTAATAAAAACGGAGTTGAGTAGAATGTTGTCTATTTCCACGAAAATAATGAGTTACAAGTTAAATCGATTTCGACGGTTAGGTCATCATCAGTAACAAACAATAACTGTTATTGTTATAATAACATATACTGTTATTGTTATACAAAAATAACAATACTGTTATTGTTTGTTACTGATGATGACCTAACCGTCGAAATCGATTTAACTTGTAACTCATTATTTTCGTGGAAATAGACAACATTCTACTCAACTCCGTTTTTATTAAAATGGTTTTCCACAATCTCATCGCGAGTGATTTTATTCGTATTGTATTCACTTTTCAAGGATGACAAAAAATTCCTCCAAAATTGTAATGACTCATATACTCAAACCTGTTAGTTCTCCAATAAAGGACACAAGGGAAACCCTGAGTGACTCATCGTGCCAGGTAGGTAAAGTGAGGTACGGGGGACAAACATGTCACTTGACGTCACCTTCCTCCACTCTCCCTTTACCTTGTTGAAGTAGTATAAAAGGAGGACTCAGGGCTTCCCCTTCATGCATTTGTCTTCGAAAACTCGACTTGATTATTTCTCGCTCTACCTCGCCTTCTCTCAGAAGCCCAAAGTTTCTCGGAGGTCTTGGTAGGCGATAAGCACGTCGCGCCGGCCTCTGCTCCCATTTCACCTTGAAGCTGTCTGCCCCCAACTAGGCCTAGGTAAATGTACTGCCTCCCTCCGGTCGGCGAGCAATCGCGCCGAGGATCGCAGCTGAGCTGAAATCCTTAGCACTCCTGCATGCAGTAGGCGGTAGAAAGTGTTGTCCCATCCTTCACCTTCGTTGAGTAGGGACCAATAGAAATCGACAAGCCGACGTGAAGACAAAGCCACCTTTTTTTTCTTGGTTCTTTTTAGCCTTGACACGCCGACATAACAAAAATCAAAATTTCCTTTTGTTTTACGTTTTAGACCTTCCTGAACAATTTTGGTTTCGTGTCGGTCTGTTGTGTCCGCAAATCCTTGTAACGGGCAAAACTTTACGTAGTTGTCAGATTGTATGGGATTTTCAGTGATTGTCCGGATCGGCGTGTAGATGGTCTCCTACGGAAATCATTATCCCTGGATCGATAGTAGTTTCTGCACATGCGCAATCGTAAAACCCCTGTGACTTCTATTTTTTCGTCTGAATTCCTTGAAATGTTTAGAGATTGTTTGGGTTGAAATGTAGACGGTCTCCCATCAAATTCATTGGTAGCCACTGAGCATGCGCCAAAGTGAAATCCTTAATTAGCATGAAAAACGTGAAAACTGTTTTCATTCGTTTTCGACGGATGTCATCGTCATGGGATCATCAGTGTTTGGTACTTAGAGATTTGAAATTATCTACTATGCATCGGATCATCTATACAATTGGGTTATGTTTAAGAGGAAGCTATGTGTCATACCCACTTGACGGACTTTTCAGGGGATATTGATCCTTTTTTCCGAATTTTCAAAGAAAATGAAGCTATTATAATGATTAGCGAGCAGTATAATATGCGTCAAAGTTCAGCGTTCTGGTTGTTTCCCAAGCTGACTAGAAAACTTCCTCACAATCTTTTCCAGTGGTTCCCGACAGGTTCTGTCTATGGTCTATGGCTTACACAGCTGATCAGACTTTCCTGAATTCGTTTCTGCCACCTCCAGTGTTCTCCAAGACTCTGAGAACCAACATTATATCGGAACTAAAGAGAAACAGCAGATCTTGCCGCAAAAACTTGACGCTGGGGAACTGGTACCAACAAATCTTACGAGCTTTCACCAGTTCCATAATACAAAGGGAAAAGTGTGGATCCTATACGGAACCTTGTCCATCTCTCCCTCTATTTTTGACCGACTTCAACGCGCCGAAGGCGCGCGAAAGAGGAGGTACTCAATTCGGGTTGTCGTGGGACGACGATTTTTTTTTTTTTTTTTGTATGTCTGAACACCTTGCATTTCTTTATTCTGGTACCAATCTGTCTGATTCTTTATGAAATTAGTTCTACCAGTATCCGTGGTGGTCCCATTTCAAACAGATATCATTTTGCTCTATTAAAAGTTTCGAAAATTTGTGAAAGAAGTTGAAAAACGTGGTTCCCGTTTTCGGGAATATTGGTCCGCATTCACTCTTCTTGCCCTGTGACTTCCGACTGAGTCGATGGAGGACCACTTGTGTATAGTCAAATTGAAGGTCTGATTGTAAGCTTTAAAATTATATACTATACGAGGGCGGTTCCGATAACTAAAATGTGCTGCTGGGATTAGGAAGGGGGAAATTATACTGGGTTATTCGCTCAGAACCTGCATGAGCCATATTAAACGTGTTTATGAATGCTCGAGTAGGTGAGTTTTCCTACCAAATATGAAGGATAATCATAGTACTGTTAGTTAGGTATTAAACCAAGTGGCTGTAGCACATAGCTCCCTCATCACTAATAACATGATTAGGTAGGTAATAGTAAAGGAGATCGTCAGAACTGCATAATGCCCTACCATAGTATAGTAAGATACAGAGAGATATAGTCCAGTTGGGTGATGAGTGAGTATTCTACCAAGTGGGAGTAGCACATAGCTCCATCGTCATTTATAATATAGTTGGGTATCTCATGGTATAGAAGATTGTCGGAATTGAATAGTGCCGTACCAAATATGAGGTATAAAGTAAAACTAGGTGATGAAAGGGTATTCTACCAAGTAGCTGTTGCACATAGCTCCCTCGTCATTTATAATAAAGTTGGGTATCTCATGGTATAGGAGATTGTCGGAATTGAATAGTGCCGTACCAAATATGAGGTATATAGTAAAACTAGGTGATGGGAGGGTATTCAACCAAGTGGGTATAGCACATAGCTTCCTCATCACTAATAACATGATTGGGTAGGCGAAAACATACTTATGTAGTAGGTTGTTGAACATAGATACCTATCTAGTCTACAGATGGTATGTTGGAATACCAACACTTATTTGTAGTGTGATTCACACTTATTGTCACACTCATATCCTCCATTATATGATAGCAGTGACATACTACCGTATGCGTAGGTAGGTACGCATTGAAGTCGCCGTCGTGCCCATCTGTAGACACAAACGTCTTCTAGATCTTCTACTTACCAACAAATTACTCTTTTTCGCAAATATACATACCTCCAATACTACAAACATGCGTCCACACCGAGCATGAATGAAAATTCAGTTCGTTCAAGAATGTGGGAAGTTTTGAACGTTAATTAGGTAACAACGCTTCTGAAGGTATGTAGCTACATTACAATATGTCCTCCAATATAATAAACAGTCTCATATAATAATAAAGTCTCAAAATACTCGTCACAACTATTCCTAGGGAGGTTCACACTTACTATCATACTCATATGGCAGAAGAGATTTACAAGGTACCTGATAGTTTGGGGACACATTTTAACTCAATGGTACATTCTCTTGTAATGCTAACCAGATCATCGAAGGAAGGTGCTTAGTTTGTGTCTACAGATGGGCACGACGGCGACTTCAATGCGTACCTACCTACGCATACGGTAGTATGTCACTGCTATCATATGATGGAGGATATGAGTGTGACAATAAGTGTGAATCACACTACAAATAAGTGTTGGTATTCCAACATACCATCTGTTGACTAGATAGGTATCTATGTTCAACAACCTACTACATAAGTATGTTTTCGCTGAGATTATTATTTTTCCCTTTTTGGTGTTAACGGACATCATTTTTGAGGTCGGTCCATTTTTAACACCTAATGCTTTATCAGAATTTTGGTTACGTTGTGCAAGAATATTGTTGGATCTCGTTTTTGGTACCTATTACACTGTTATTATTTTTGAACTATTTTGGTGAAATAAGCACGCTTATTTGAGAATCTAACACAATTGTGAAATTTTTATTGCATCAGAAACATATGCATATCCGACATATGATCAATAATCATGTCGTGCAAGATGTTTCGTAGTGTCCGTTCCGGATATCCTCCGGAACCCAAAAGTAGAATGAAAAGGGCGGCGTTGACAGATTGCTGAAGAGGAGGCTTTCAGAAACTCGGGCCTGGCTTCTTCTTGGTCTAAAACTTCTTCGAGGAGGTAAACAACAAATCGCCTGTCCTGAAGTGATCACCTCAGTTGCATGTGGTGTCACCTCTGTTGCCTCTTGTCCCGAGATTACCTCGACGACCCTCCCAAACGGCCAATTGATACTCGGGTTATTGTCCGAATGCAGGGTTGAGATTCGATTATGGAAGGCTAAGAAACGTCTCATTGCAGCTAGAAAAGCTTCAGTGCTTAGATCTTCCACAAGTTGTAGAAGCACTGCACGGAATAGAGCACTAACGAATAGTGCAATCCACTCTTTTCTTCTACCTTTTGGATATAAATATATGTAATCCTTAGAAATATAAGTGTACGATGGTGCTGAATCAAGCAATGTACGAACTGAAAGCAATGTACCCTTCGTGGGGTTTTTTACTCTTACGATGAGAGTTTGCAACATAAAATTGGTTTGAATATTGATTTGAGCACGATTATTCTCTTGCTTAGGCTTGAAAACAGGATTATTGCTAGTCGGCAATGATTTTGGTTTACCTTGTTCGGGTGGTCTCTTACTGGATGTTCCTAAAACAAGGGTTGTGGCTGTAGGGATATCATCTTTCTTGTTCTCTGCCACGAAACTATGTCTTGATCTGCTTATTCTTTCTTCTCTGTTTACTTCAGCCTTCATGAAATTCATTAGCTCGTTAGAATAACTCGTTGCTCCTCCTTCTCCGTTCCCATGCTCTCAATACATCATAAGGCTGTGCGGATTCGATGAGAGGGTAGAGTAAAGGAGCATATTGGTCGGTTTTCTCTTCAAGGGCTTCTAGGGCGTGTAGCTGATCCCACACCTTCGTTGGCTGCTGAGAATTTGGCTCAGTGAGATGTTCATACCGACAGCGGCACTCGGCAATCTTTCTACGGTATCTTCCCTCGGTTGCACACTCTGCAAGGAACACGTCCTGTGTGACACCTGTGGAGATTAGCTCGTCCTGAATTTTCAATTCTATTTCAAATCGACGTTCGCCAGTATCTTCCAAATGCCTTAGGCAGATCTTTAGCTCCAGTGGAGAAGTGAAGCACGAGGATTCAAATTCTTGAGCCGCTGTACAAAACTTTTCCAGTTCGGCATCAAAAGTTGTTGCGTATAGCGGAATAGCTTCAATCTATCCATTTCGATAGGCAAAGGTCGCCACTATGTTGGATCTCGTTTTTGGTACCTATTACACTGTTATTAGTTTTGAATTATTTTAGTGAAATAAGCACGCGTATTTGAGAATCTAACACAATTGTGAAATTTTATTGAATCAGAAAAATATCATGCATATCCGACATGATCAAAAATCATGTCGTGCAAGATATTTCGTAGTGTCCGTTCCGGACAAATATGTCAATAACTGAGCAAAACTCCTTATTGGTCCAAAATGTTGATTTCAAGTCCGTTTATTAGAGATCCCACGTCGTTTCCAGCCCTGGCTTTGATTCGGGGTCACGTGGTCACGTTTGTGATTCTCCAACTTGCCAACTGCTGGCAACTGCTCGACTATCGGGTCAAGTTCTGCGGACGCATCGCATTCCAGGTCTGATGTCTCACGGCTTCCAAATCCCCTCCCCTCTTAGAATCCTCCATCTCGGGTTTAAGTTTAGAACTGAGATTAGCCAGCCCTCATTTCAACTTTGCCGCTCGAGTTTCGACGAAATTCTCGCTGGTTGCGGTTGAAAATCAGTCTCATCTGATATTGACTCCAGACAGCCCTTCCTGGAGGGCCCGTCAAAACACCCACCCCAAACAGAGAGAATGTCTAGGTCACACGGTTTTCGTTAAGTAGGAAACATCCTAGGTTTCTTGGTGCCTACTCCATCCATCAAGACATAATTCCTAAACAAAACGAAAGGTGCCTAAACCTTGTTTGTTGTTGGAAAAGGGTACTGCATGATGATCATTTATCGAAGAAACTGAATTTTTCTGCAAAGTAGAAGGTTGCTCTGTTACAACTGTACAATGAATAATTGTGATTTTAAATCAAGGATAAAAAATTAAATTGATCAGTATCACCACGCACAAAGGGGGTGATAAACAATAATTTAAAATCGAACAAAACGCTATCGGAGTGTCTATGGGGTGGTACTGATCACTATTGAAGAAAAAAATTGTTTTTCAGTACCCTGGTGTAAAAAAAAACCACTAAAAACTCATTTCAGAATAATTTTTATTGAAAAAAAAGCTTGCATACGAGTCTGCAACGCATTGGGACATTTTCATGTCTACCTATTGCTTTTGGTTTATTATTTTCAATAATAAGCCTTTGGAATCGAGCAAGAAAAAAAAATTTTTAACCCCCCCTCAAAATTTGATGTTTTACGTTTCAAGGAATACGAAAATCGAATGAAAAAATTTCCGTCCGTCCGCCGTACGCCGTCCGCCGTACGCGGCACTTTTCTTAGCAACACTGGACCGATTTGGTTCAAATTTGGTATATGGGCTCCATTTGGGGTCTAGTTGTGCCGCGAAGCTTTTGGTTGATGTAGGTCACTTCTAAGGGGTGAAAATTAAGGGTTGAAATTTTCAAGAGTGCCCTAGCTAGAAAACTCTCGAAATAAAGGTATCGTTTTTTCACCAATTTTAAATAGTATTGAATTTTAAAAAATTTTTGAGACCACCCGGAGCTCTGTAGGACAAACCGTTCGGTCCCTACGAGTACTTGAAGGTTTTCCTTCGATAAAACAGAATCATGAGTGTGAATCGCAAAAGAGGTCTAATCTCCATTCAAATTTTATCGGACTAAAATGCGATCGCTGTTCATTTCTTCGATTTGTATACAGTTTTGCCTTCTGCGTAACCAGTAATCAAATTTCCATATGAAGCTTTCTATTTTTCGAATCGAGTGTGAAGCGTTTAGTTCTTTCTAATAAACTTGATTGTGAAGGTGTGAAGCCAGTATGGTGTGGTAGGTAGTACCTAGCTGGTAGGTAAAAAAATGTTGGTGGGTAAAAAACGCTGCATATCATTGCTCAAAGGCTTCTTCACTCTTCAGATCACTGATCAGCTGAGTGAGCTCCGAAGCCATTTTCAATCCTATTGAATGGAAGTGCTGTTCCAGGCGTCTCCAGCATTCGAGGAGATCTTCTTCACTCCTCAGATCACTATTCAGCTGAGTGAGCTCCAAATCCATTTTCAATCCTATTGAATGGAAGTGCTCTTCCAGGCGTCTCCAGCATTCGAGGAGATCTTCTTCACTCCTCAGATCACTGATCAGCTGAGTGAGCTCCGAAGCCATTGCTCAAAGCAAACCAAAAATTTTATGTTTCGCGTTTCAAGGTTTTTTATTTTTTATTCCACATCTACACGCTATTCTTTACGAGATATCTCATTTTTCATACAATCGAGAATTGAACATTCAATTCGTGCATAAATACCAAGTAAATTAAAAAAAAAGATTCAGACCTACCAAAATTCAATATTGAGCTTTCACATACCAACGGTGATGGAATCAGTCTAATAGCGTTGAAAATGACGTAGAATTCCACCCCTAATTCGTCGAACCTGCCCGAGGCCCAACGAACCAGAAAACCTTGATTTCCATGAGCGCAACCACGTTTTTTAGCATTCAAACGTATTTTTCACCCCTAATTAGCGGAGTAAAATTAAAACAAATTATACCATTAGAAAGCTGAGATCTTTGCGCAGTTTTTGACGTAGAGGTACGTGAAAAATCACGTTGAAGTAAAACCTTAACAATCAAAAGAAAAAGTAGGAGATTTTGACAATTTTACAAAAATGACTTTACGAGTTGATTTTTCACCCATCACGACCTTACAAAATTTTTTGTAAAACCACTAGAAAGATGGCAAATTTAACGTCCTATCCAACGGTGTAATTAGATTTTGAATTGCTTGTAAATTAAGCGAGTTATGGTCATTTTTATGGCTTAAGGTCGAAAACACGAAAAAAATCTTAAAATTGAAATAACTCGAAAATTAAGCGTCTAACGAAAAATTGCTAAGAGAGACTTTCTTAAACTATTATTGAGTTTTCTTGACGATAATAGCTTGTAAATTTATTGAGAAAATTAAAGAGTTTAGTGTAATAAGCCATTATTTTAGGAATTGTACATTGGTGATCATTTCTTTTGCGTTTTTCTCAAAACTCCGTTTTTGGACATAGCTGCTATGTGCTATCGATATAAGGTATTGTTCTTCCGTTAATTTAAAACAGAGAAGATTTTCAGGAATTTTTTGACACCACCCAGTGTTCTGAGGGACCAACCGTTCCTTTTCTATGAGGATAATTAATAAATAGGTACGTAATAGTTGAAAATATTTTTCATTTTTCAACGATAGTGTTCAAGTTGTGTTTTTAATTAAATTTTCTTGCCTATTTTATTTTTCTCGTTTAAATATAAATAATGTCATTTGGATTGACAATTAAAAAAAATTGGGTGGAAGTAAAATTGAATCGAATTGAGGTATTCGTTTTATCTTACCTATTGAGGTGATTAATTAAATGAGTTAAGATTAATGATGCTGGACAGGGAACTCCTGAAAAGCTAAAAAAAGGTTTTTACAATCACAAAAATAACTAATAAAATTAGGTCCAAGTCAAAAAAACAAAAAAATCGATGAAAATAAAATAATATGATAATTTTTAAAAATCAATAAAATAGTAAAAATTTTGGAATGAGTTCTCACGCTAACTATGACTAGGAAAAACAACTAGTACTCAATAGGAAATTTCGGTTTGAACGAAAACATGTCACGAACATGTGCCTTTCGAGATCAGTGAGTAACTAACAGCAATAATATTATTATATTATCAGATTGAGCTTCACAAAAAAAAAATATAAGCTTACACCCAGGAAAACCGACGGAAGGCAAAATCGGCCGACCCAGGTAGGCTTCAACCCGAGGAGAACCGACGGTAGGCGAAAATTACCGACGGAAGATCACGCTGAGCATCATGGGAATTCGTGCAAAGCATTATGGGACGCTTGTGGTATCACTTCCCCGAACGACCCCCCCCCCCTCGCGTACTTTAGTTTTTCTCCTGAAGTCGGGTCATGGTGTTGTAGGATGTGAGTGGTTCCTGATGGTGAGTGATTTCTAGTGCGAATATTTAAGATTTTAGGCCGCCGCGTTTCGCGTTGTGCATGGGCAATTCCGTCTTCCGATTCGCGAGTGAGTGATTCCTTGAGTGATAATGTGAACAACCAAGATCCATCGTTCAACTGTGTTATCAGATACAAACTCAGGTAGGCCGCCATCTGTAACGTAGTTTGAGTTACAACAAGCTGAAATTTGGCATATCTCGGGACAGCCATCCTGTAAATCGTGACCAGATTTCAGCAGGAAGCGAATAACAAACTCAAGAAAATATTAATTTCCAGAAGCTGAACTGGAATAGGTGGACAATCCACGATCATATTCTGATCACTGACAGGTAACTGGTCGGAAACACAGTAGTGAAAGAGCTCCTTTCGATCAATTTCTTTAGGTAAATGTTTCGGAATCTTATACTAGATAATGACTTGGTAAATATGGGAAGTCAGTAAAACTATCACTGTGGTGAGGCAGAGCATTGCCTATTTGATTCCTCGCAGGAGTCACTACGTTGGAGCCATTGTTTTTCATGTTCTTATCATTGGTGCTTCTGCCGCTCTGGCTCTTGAGATGTGAAGTAACAATCTGGCATTCGATTTTCATTTTTCCTGCATGATGGTGATTTGGTGGTAACGGACATGTCGTCAAACTGTAAGGTGCCTATTTTTAATTTTAGGAAATTTACTGATTTTTCGAAATTGATTATTTCCACTTCGATTGGTCGTGACATCTGAGGTCGCTTCTAGTTTCAATAGCTGAGCAATAACCTTCTACTATGTGAACTCCATGGAAGTTGGCTTCGTTTATCGACTTCGAAATTACTCTTATGTTCATCTTTAGTGTTATTATTTTTTTTGTCTCTTCTTCTTATCACATCTTTCCTGACTCGTAACTACCGTTCTTCTTTCCACGTTGTCCATTAATTTCAACCACAGTACACTGTTTTGAAATTCTACTTAACTTGACCAGGACGGTTAGAACATTGACATATTGACGATTCAATACTTTCGATATTTATTGATATCGATATTTTGTTTCGATATTTCCGATATTTGTATCGATATTTTTCTTGCGATATTGTCGAATATCGAAAGGAAAATATTGATATCGAAAGAAAAAAATTTTCGGTTGTGATGGTTATATTCCTTCTCAAATTTATTAATTTCTCCTAAAATATAAAAATAATTAAGAACCAAAATAAATAGAAACAAAAGATGAACGCAACACATAAACAACAATGTTGAAATAACATGACAACCCATGACTATGTCCGTTTTGTATTATTTTACTATATTATGTATTAATACAAAATGTTACGAGTATAATTTGAACTAGCCATATGTTAGTAGATATCGATAAAAACAATGCATAAACATATTCGATATAAGTGAAATCAATCTTTTTCTTTCGATAATTTATAATGATCATTCATGTTGATAAGAACAGACGCAAATACATATTCGATATCAGTGAAATCAGTATTTTTCTTTCGATATTCTACCGATATCACTTATTATATTGATAAAAAAGATGCAAAATCATATTTGATATCAGTGAAATCAGTATTTTTTCTTCCGAAATTCTACTGATATTGTGGCGTCATTTGTTTAATATTTGATTCATATTTAGGTTAC
Organism: Apolygus lucorum; assembly: GCA_009739505.2. NCBI lineage: Eukaryota > Metazoa > Arthropoda > Insecta > Hemiptera > Miridae > Apolygus > Apolygus lucorum. The sequence continues at coordinate 41,469,481 of CM019169.2, forward strand.
TCAAAATAATTTTGAGTAACCTAAATATGAATCAAATATTATTCCAAATTATTATTCACCTGTTCCAAATTCCCTCACCTGTTGATTTGTTTGTTCAACATATACTCACTCGCTATTCTTGTTCCGTTCATGAATCTACATGCAACTTCATTTAATTTATTGTAACTTAATACGCATAATTCACAGTACACCAAACATAAATTAATACGAATACAGATGACATACAACACCTTCAACATCAAAACTTCGTCACCACAATATCACTGATATTGATAAAAAAAGATGCAAAAACGTATTCGATATCACACATCAATATTTTCTTTCGATATTCTATCGATATTAGTGATATCGATATTTTTCTTCCGATATTTAATTTCCTTCTTCTCAAAATGTTTTGAAATTTCTCCAAGTTTGTCTAAATTTCTTCTCTGTAACCCCAACGTCTCCTTATTTCCCTCGTTCTAATATAGGTGTAACAGCCTAGTTTTCACTTCATATTACCGATTCAGATCAATAGAATGTATTCAGAGAGCTCTTCCTAACTGAGTTACTGCTAGAAGGGACTTAATTATTAAAGACGAAAATATCCAATCCACTGTCTTGTATTATAGGATACAAGATAATATAAATACCTACACCAAAACTTATTTGCTTCCGCGCATCAATAACATTATTGCAAAGCGACAGTTAGAAAAATGTAAGAATACGAAAACGAATAATACAAATACACAAGAAATATAAAAAAGTGTCTTTATTTTTAGTGATTTGACTAGGTACCTAGTCTCCAAAGTATAATATCACAACATTTAAATTAGTTTATTAAAAATTCAATCAATTCAGTAAATTTTGACTGTAGATTCATGATGTAAGAAAGGTGAACATTATCGCACAACGATTTACTATTTTCTATACGGGGTGTTAAACTCAGGTAACTGACACTGAGATTCTACGACTCATGCCATGCCGAGCAAAAAGTGTCTGACATGCCGAGCAATAGGAGCCTAAGTGACCCTTATTTCACTTGCACTGAACAGCGAGCCAGAAAGAAATCAAGAGAACGAGCCGGATGAAATAAAGCAATGAGAATACAGAATTATTTGAAACGGGACAACACAAATCACAAACGGACGACACAACAAAAATTAATAATCAAACAGTTATCACAGTTATCAAAGTCCCGATTCACAAAACTGCCATCGGAGTGCATTCGGAGTCCCTCGGGGCGGTGCACCGAGACGCAAGTCGATTTGAAAGGGAGGTTCTATGACGGATTCTTGGAGCTGTCTTGGATATAGACAAACTGACCTGGCGAATAAGAACTAATGCCGACATTGTGAATTTTTACATTGATGTGGTTGTTGTCCGATTGATTAATATTGGAAGGGTGTTGGGCGGATCACTTGACAAGGATGAGCAGATTTAGTACCTAGGAGACTCCTGGAGGAGAAAATTCACTCCACAGGAAGCAGGGATGACCTGGTTTGCCGTGGGTGTTGGGAAAGATGTTCATGTGCCAGATGGAGACATGGAGAGCGGCTGCACAACGCCGAGTGTTGAACCAAGAAAGGAGAAGAAGAGAAGTGGTACACTCAGCAGGACTTAAATGATTTTGAGTACATTTCCCTTTTATTTACCAGGGCCAGCCATCAACACTCAAATTGGTGCTTTTTCAACCCTCCTCAAGTGTTTTTCCGATTTTCGAGGATTAGCACCCATTATTAGCAAAAGGGGTTTGTTTTCGTCTGGAAGCAGGTATCGTCCATTCATAAAGCAAACAGACCAGGCATTCCAGACAAGACGCCACCACTCCAATCAGCAGATGGAGGGTCGCGACCAATGAGGAGTAAGTTGGCGAGTGTGTCTGTGTGGGTGCCGGTGATCCCATTCAATTGATTAGAGGGGAAAATGTTTTGCAGGGAATGAAGTAGGATGTAGAAGAGGGGAGTGTTTTCCAGTCGGCTCCATCGGTTTAAGAACGACGTAAACAAGGGAGCTGTAATTTGACTGGCCCATCAACTCAGTAGATTCCACATACACCAATGATTTTTAAAAAATAGTCCATTTTGGGAAATTGTTATACTTCAGTTATTATTTTCAACAATGAGCCTTTAAAATAGAGCAAAAAAGTCCAACTCCCCACCAGAAATTTGATGGTTTACATTTCTTGGCACGTAAAATTCGGAAATTGACTTGAAATAATTCTGTCCGTCCGACGTTGGCCGATGCATTTCCCTCATGACTTGGCACCCCTTCAGTCAGTCTGCTGGTGTAAAGTGATAGGTGCTTTTAGGTTATTTCGCTCGAAGGAAGGGGAATGTCCCGCCCAGTCCAAAGTCTGTTAAACAGATTTTCACCTACTCTATTTAAATAATGAAAAAATAAAAAGTCTGCCAAGTGGGTGTGGCATAGCTTCCTCGTACAGATGATCCGATGCATATTAGTTAATTTCAAAATCAGTCTCCAGGTACCTTGCATAGGGAACTCTACACGTCAACCCGTTTCTGAATATTGTTGGAAAATGTAGAAGTTATGGCTGTTATAATGATTCCATGTTTGCGCACGGGCCATCTACACTCCAATTTGAAAAATCCTGAAAAATTGCATCGGATTCGGTTGAAAAATGTAGGAATTAAAGTTAAAAGGAACTGAAGTTTACGCATGCGCAGCTACTATCAGCGCTACTATCAGACCGGGGTTGATGATTTTCATAGGGGACCATCTACACGCCAACTCGCACAATCCTTGAAAATTTCATTGAAATCGGGGGAAAAATGTGGAAGTTATGGCTGTGGCAAGGATTTCATGACAGACACGCAGACACGGAACCAAAATTGTTCAGGAAAGTCTGAAACGTAAAACGCGAGTGGAAATTTTGATTTTGGAGAACATTTTTTTTCAACGTTGAAAAGTGAAAACAAAGCATCCATCCACTACCTTGGTAGACTCGGACGCATTACCCCTTCGAAGGGTTTGATGTCACTTCAGCCATTTTCTGACAAAGGAGTAAAACATTCTGCAAACCTCCCCTGGGAACTGCGGGCGGAGTGAGGAGGTACTCACTGCTGGTGAAAAGATTCTGTTTGATGTTTATGGGGTTCATAATGAATTTCTCAACACCCAGTGCTACACATAAGCTTTTTAAAATCATTAGAGCGGTCAGAGTCAACCCTAGCTGATTACCCCCAGTAAAGAGGCTGTAGAGGACTATTAAAAATGTACCACCAGGATCAAAAGTAGTTCGGAAGTTATTATTATTCCTCCAGTACCACATAAACCTTATCTAGAAGGTCCCCACCGTGCACCCGAGTGAGTCTATCAAAAGTGACTATTTTCACAGTTTTTTTTACCATAGGTACCTACATGTAGCTATTTTGATGATGTCCCTAGTCATCTAGCAAGGGTTGTCCTTCGCAGTTTCCCATCTCATAATCTGTAATCTTGACACGTCTAGTCATAAATACTTACTTGAAAGCAGAGCTAAAGTTGTGTACATTTTGCTCATGCTATTCATTTTGAGGGAAATCATGTTGACCTAGTTGACGAGGACATCCCACCAGCCACACAGAACCCATTGACGGTCCCCCTCCACCCACCTTCCTATGATCCCTGTAATGATAGTAAGAATTGCCTCGGAATATTAGGCTTTATTCAACGAAAGAACACGAGCTAATGAATTAGGAATTTTTGGAAAGTAGCGTTAGGAACGTAGTGTTGGAAATGCCACATGTGATATATGGCGAATTATAACAATCCCCACTTGGTAAAACGATTCAAGAAATAGTCTATGATGGAATTAGTATGTTTAGTTTGTATGAATTGGTGTTTCCCTCCCGTTTATGTAATTTTAGTCGATGCATTTGATAATAAATGGAGTAGGTAAGTGTTATTACTAAATTCATTACGAAAGTTATCAAAATCTATAACCAAATATTTATCATTAAAATTGTTCCATATTCTCCCGAAAATATATCATTTTTTCAAAGGCTTAGCTGATTTTGCTTCCGAGTCTACCAAGGTAGCGAAAGCTTTGTTTTCACTTTTCAAGGTTGAAAAAAAATGTTCTCCAAAATCAAAATTTCCTGTCCGATTTCGATGAAATTTTCAGGGATTGTGCGGGTTTGATTTTAGATGGTCCCCTACAAAAATCATCACACTCGGATCGATGGTAGCCGCTGCGCATGCGCAAACGTGAAACCCTTGCCACATCCATAACTTTTACAATTCTCGTCCGATTTCGATGTTTTGTAGTTTTGCGAGTGAGAGCCTCAAAACGAAGCCTTAACACGAAAATTTCACTTTCTAGAAAAATTACCTAGTTTTGAGTTGCTGTATCTTCGTAATTATTCAACCTACTTATCTCAAATTAGTCTCATATTGCAACAAATTTAACGTACTCTAAAAAGTTAATGGCATAAATTATTGAAATTATCTTAGTTTGGAAGTTAAAGTAAAAATAACTGAAAAATTAGAAAAAAAATCAGGTTTTAGCGCATTTTGATGCGTTTGCAATGTTCGATTTATAAATTGAATGGGGTAATAGTTTCATATCATGCAGGTGTGCTTTCTAAGCAATTAAGGCATCCACAACTTTCGAATTACGGTGTTTTGCGGTTACTTAAGTACTTACGGTCTCATGAATTGACAGTTCATGTTGTTGTTGTTCCTTGGGCAACAATATGGTTGGTAGTTAAAACCGTTTTCGGGTAAACCATGAAGTAAAATGAAAAACCCATGTGTGAAAATTCGCAGCGTTTCGTTTTGACACAAGATCCGATGAGTCCCTAGCACTTCACATAGAAAGGGAAAAATGATTTCCAAGGAAGATTGAATAGAATGACTCCAAAGGGGCGAAGTAATGCAGCATTTTGGCATCAGTTTGTGGCTCAGAATTCGGCTTAAAAAATCTATCTTTGGTGGTTTCTCCTGAAATTGGCATATTTAAGTCACTTGTACTTTAATTGAAATCAATGTACCATTTCTTCTGAGAACACTCTAGCAAAAGTACCATTAGCAAATATTTAGATCATAAGTGGGTAAAAATTGGTCCCATGCGTTCTTTGAAAAAAGCGATCATTAAATTATATGGAAAATATCCTTCTATGATATGGAAAATATCCCGAGTTATCGGGACAGTACAAAGGAGGCAGCTCAGTGATTCACCACCTCTGACTGATGGGATTCGAGGGTCGGGTTCAGCCTGTTTTAAATCCGAGAATAGACGCTCAAGAGTGGAAAATTACTTGATCGCCACAAGGAACTGACTGCAGCCTCTTATTGTTGTCAATTGAGAAGGACTGGCCAACCAGAGGAGACGTCCGTCTGACCAACTGCCATCATCGATCGGGTCAAAAGTTGACCAAGTTTTGACCGTGAATCGTTGTTCGGAAATGGACGTGATTCATTGACGTCTCAATTATTGTTGGAGACACGAAATGGAGCACCTAGTTCTCAGACGGAAAAAAAGGAGCCGGAGGAAAGTGTTTGAGTTTGCACAACCCGTGAAACAGAAGGGCAAAATTGCCGTACCTGCTTCCCCTCAGAGATACGTAGAAATTTCCCCTCGCCATCAATCTCTTAGTTCCTCTCTTCCCTTCCGCGAATTTTACCTGGAACTGTTTTTGGCATGGAGGAGGGATACCTTGTGCAAAAGGCATTTCTGCCTACCATTTCTTATCCCGATTCAGAATTCCAACCTTCGGTTTGGTGAACGTTCCAACTACAGGTAATATAATAGACCAAGTGGAGGGGAAAGTGGTGACGTAGCGGGCATTTTCGCGACTTGTTTTCAACAAGTAAAAATTAAATATTGAAATGAGTGGATGAAAATGGACGCCTGTACCTGTAATAACAGCAAGTAATTTTATTCCAAATTTTGTAGGTACCTACCTAGTGATGGGTAGATTTCACACTGTTGACTTCAGCTCAGACATGATTGTGTACACAGTTTACACCTACAGTGGCTCTCAAGGCTCAATTACTTGACTTGAGCCAAAATTGATGGAGGCTAGTCTAGATTAAAACTACTTACTATACGATATGAAGCAGGTTTTAACAACAATTATTTTCAATTTTGAAGGATCATGATTGTCTACAGTATACCCTTGTCGATTTATAAATTAATTTAACATTGCACTGACATTTTCGCACTTTTTATCGTTTTTGAACTATGCATTTCGATAATTCATACCCAGTAACTTTTGAAAGTAGGTTAATACTTATTTCACCCGGTTTTTCCAAATAAATCTTCCGATATGACGCATATATCGATATATTTCTTCCAAGATGATGTTAGAAACGTTTCAATTAACCTACCTATTTACTTCTTCAAGTTCTTCCAAGTAGATCTTCCGATATGTCGATAAATGTCTTCCTAAATTAATTTTTATATTTTTAAAACGTTTTAATTCACCTACCTACCTACTTCAACACGTTTTTCCAAGTAAATCTTCCGATATATCGAATTATCGATATATTTTCTCCAATATATCGTAGGTATCGACATCTCATTGACGGTATATCATTTGATCTGTATATCGATATATTTCATTCGATATTCCATCCCTATCTATGCTTAGAGGAAAAATGTACGTCGTGAAGATACCGACCAACAACATACCTATTACAACATCATTGCCCTACTTCGTTCTAATAAAGATTACTGGTAGTTTTCGGTCTAATAAAGATTGGTAGTTAGTTTTCGGTCTAATAAACAAAAGGAGTTTCTAGTAGTCAATGAAAATCATCACATCATACACAGTCGATAATTGATAAGCATTATTCTACCTACGTATAGTAGGCATATATTTTTCTTGGAGCAACAGATATTAATTAAGGTGATGTTTTAAGCCTCTTTCTATTACCTACGAACTAAAAAAATCTTAACATTAGATTGTATAGCAACTAGCAATTATATAGTAGTATTTACATGAATTTATTAACGACCGTCAATCATGAGAAACTCCAATTTTTCCTGTTTCCGTAGAAGCTGTTTCCTTTCCTTTTCTTTTTGTCAGCCCTCCGAAAATTTAGGCTTTTTATCTTTATGAACATAGGCGTTCATACAAAACATACGTTATAAAGTCATCGAGTGCTGGAAATTTCTGTTTTATCAAGTTTTTTTAAACTTAGTAACTTCTCCATGGTTTTCATTGGCGAAATTTTCATGAAATTCAATAAATTTGTCTCCCATTTTTCGGACGTCTACGAAAAAATCGCTGTTCCATCCATCCTCTCTGGAGCTAGTTTGTACCTCGTTTTGGAGCATCTTTTGTGAACTTTTTCTCGACTCTGTGTGACCCAGCTATCATTTCTAATAAATCGGTATTTTCTTTCAAACCTAAATGTTTTTGGGATTTCAAAATTTCAAAGAGATCTGAGTTGATATTGACCAAATGGACGTAACTACGTAATGGAAGTAATGTCGATTTTCCAAAAAAATTAATTGATTAAACGTTGATTCATTCATTCACTCGACAGATACGACCTCTTCAAAGGCCTGTTTTCACTTCCTATTCTTGGAAAAAGTCGAGCAAGAAGGTTGAAAATACCAAAACTCGTTGTTTCACTCGAGAGAAACAACCTCTTCGAAGGCTTTTTAAAACCTATAATTCCTTGAAAAAGACGAAAAAGTTGGTGGAAAACACCGAAACTCGTTGTTTCACTCGAGAGAAACGACCACTTCAAAAGCCTTTTTTCACCTCTAATTCTTGGATAAACTCGAGCAAGAAGGTTGAAATCATCGAAACTTGTTTCAATCGAGAGAAATGACCACTTCAAAGGCTTATTTTCACCTTCGATTATTCGAAAAAGTCGAGAATGAACGTTAAAATCTTCGAAACTTGTTGGTTTACTCGAGAGAAATGACCACTTCAAAGGCTTGTTTTCACCTTCGATTGTTCGAAAAAGTCGAGAATGAACGTTGAAATCTTCGAAACTTGTTGGTTTACTCGAGAGAAATGACCACTTCAAACGTTTGTTTTCGCCTTCGATTGTTCGAAAATGTCGAGAATGAACGTTGAAATCTTCGAAACTTGTTGGTTTACTCGAGAGAAATGACCACTTCAAAGGCTTGTTTTCACCTTCGATTGTTCGAAAAAGTCGAGAATGAACGTTGAAATCTTCGAAACTTGTTAATTCTATCTGGCTAGCATCGCGGGACATCAATGATTCAATTCGTTGGTACACGGATGTTCTCAAGGAATGGTCTTACAACCTAACCTACGAATCCCTCTGCGACAATAGATTAATCTGCGTGAAATAATTTTCCAATTTGAAGGAAAGTAGGGTACTTGAGTATTAAACGGAGGCCACCTAACCTATAGAAATATTTCGTACCGGATACCAAAAATAACTACATAATTGGAAAGAACACACTTTAATAGATTTACAGGTGAAGTTTAGAATTAATCCGACGCCTGGTTCTGGAACTGCGCGTCATCATTTGGATAGCTATTTGGCAGAATAAATGTGGCGATCTGATGTGACTGCTAGCGGCGGCGACGCTTTCAACTCCATCCTGACCGACATTGCTGCGTTCTGGGTTGCACAACGTCAGAACCAGGCGTCGGATTAATTCTAAACTTCACCTGTAAATCTATTAAAGTGTGTTCTTTCCAATTATGTAGTTATTTTTGGTATCCGGTACGAAATATTTCTATAGGTTAGGTGGCCTCCGTTTAATACTCAAGTACCGAAAGTAGATATGCAGAGGGAAGTTTCAGCTCTTCTAATCATGTAGAGCTCAGTTGGTACATTTTAATAGAAAATGGGAGGAGCCTACCAAACATTTTCTGTGTAATTCGCCATTTAAGGTTGAAATTTACAAAACAGGTTGCCAGAGACCGAATATTCAATATTGTTTTTTTCGGCTGAGTAATGAATCTGAGATTTTTACGTCTCCAAGTGTCAGGTAATGGTGCTGGAATGCCAGAAGAAGGGTGGTAGCTTGTTGATATCAAGTCTCACATCTTGAAATTCATAGATTATGTTCCCCTGACCACAGAAAATGAACATGAAATATTTCACTATTGGAGGATTTCGTTCTTAGTATCGTTCATGATGGAGTTTGGTTCATAAAGTTATGATATTCTTGATACCCCTGTCAGTTTGGTAAGGAATTTATGTGATTTTTCTATTTTGGCTTGCAGGGCTGGATGATTTTATTCAGCTCTCCGGCTGGAGGTTGTGACGACCCTACATTTTATACGGGACAAACCAACTGGTTTGTTCCCGATTTGTTGGAACTACGCCTTAGAGATATCCGATTCATAGAGATATGAATCGATATCCTCTTCGGGCCGGCTGATTAATCTAATCACTGGTTTGAGGGGGTAGGGTTGACACACCCTCCTCTGACTAATTATGAGCAATAAGGTGAATTTCAATATGAAATTCATCCTATATTGTTACATGGTAGCAGAGCGTGGTTTGGTGGAAATGCACTGAATTTATTTCATCATTTCCCCTCCACTTTTTCTTGGGTATTCCAGAAGGAATTACCCAAAGAGAATTCCAGAAGGAATCTCTATATTATTAAATTATATTAAATTCATTCCCTTATTATACTTCGCCAATCCAGCAATTAAATTCATTCATTTCGCCAATCCGGCAATTAAACTCATTCCCTTGTTAGGCTTTGCCAATCTGGCATTTTATTAATTTCAATTACGTTTTTCTTTTATATAAGCCTTTTCTAAGTTTGCCTTTTCAATCATTACACTTGAATGTTTCGCCGTTCGTATTCTTTATTTAGTTTGCTTTCTCCTCAGTTCCATTGATTTATTCTTTTATGTATAAATGACCCATTCGTGGCATAAATGACCCATTCGTGGCATTCTTCTTCTTCTTCTTCTTTTTGAATAGTACCATTACGATGGAGGAATTCCCTTGAAGCTTCCAGATGTCCTTTCCTGGACTTCATACTATTTTTCAGTCCCTTTGACTTTTTTCAAACATACTTCTGTTTGAAACCCAGAAGTATGTTTTAGGGAGAGAAGTGTGACGACCCTACATTTTATACGGGACAAACCAATTGGTTTGTTCCCGATTTGTTGGAGCTACGCCTTTAGAGATATCCGATTCATAGAGATATGAATCGATATCCTCTTCGGGCCGGCTGATTAATCTAATCACTGGTTTGAGGGGGTAGGGTCGTCACACCCTCCTCTGACTAATTATGAGCAATAAGGTGAATTTCAATCTGAAATTCATCCTATATTGTTACAAGGTAAACCTATTTGAGATTTTCCCTGGAATGCATGCGTACTGCTAAACGATATGCTACAATTTCTTAAATAATATAACTTTAATTTGCTCTGTTGTAATGTAACCATTGATACTTTCTTCGATGTGACTTTGAATTAAATGTAGTGCTCCTAAAAGTCACTTTCATGAACGTCTACAGTTCCTTGACATAATTCCATCCGTCAGACTTCGTTAGGGTAATTTCAAGTCCAATTATTTTGCCATTCTTCATCTCCCTACTTTCCATAATACGAATCGATTCGACCTCCCCTCCAGGCACCATGTAATGGGCTTATCGTCTTTTAATGATGGTGCACTCAGACCGATTGTCTTCGAATAAGTTGGCGAGAGGTCCTTCGTGCGGTTGTTATCACGCACAATTCCAAGCATTATTTCTCGAATTCGGTCAAACTGAAGAAGAAACTGGCTCAGAATTAGTACTAGTCCTTTTTATCCCAACTCAAATGCAACTTAATCTTCTCATCATTTATGTGGTTTGACTATTTGTTCATAAACTAACTATATTTCAATTCATTTTTAAAGCTTCTTTACTGACTTTATGGTATGACTAATTTTATTGCTACTATTTACAAATCTGAAAGAGACAACTTATCATTTGTTGAAGGGAAATTTCCCAAGTTCCAGGAGCGCTTGACCTCGCTTACTTTCCCTGAAGAGCAAGTAACTTCCCTGAAGGGGAATACTGCTGTACTGCTAGCGGGAGACAACTTGTCTTGTACTTGCTGGTCAGGGGAAAAAAGCTACACTATTTTGTGAGAGCGAGTACCTCGCTGAAGGGGCGAACAGCTTCACCACTGGACCAGGAGCAATGAGGAATTTCACCGATTTCTGTTTGCATTTTTCCTGAATAGTTAATGGTGTGGGATAGATGATAATCGGGCTGATTTCGGAAATTAAGTCTCCTGTTATTTTTGGGAGACAATCAAAATTTTTAATTTCAAAACTAACCGGGAAAACAGACGTGCAGCGGGAACGCACGCTGATAGGGCTGTTCGGATCGCCGTCTCCTCCCAGTGTTACCCATTGGGACGACGAAATCTTGTTTTCTAAGAGAAAAGTTATCAGACGAAAACAGAGGAAACCTAATTTTCCCCATCTCGCTTTTTCTATTTTTTTTCTTCAGTTTTTCGATTTCGAACTTTACTGTTTCATGAAATTTTGCATCTGGGGACTATGGATTTCTAGAACTCAGCGCTTCAAGCGGCCATAAATGAACTATTCCAGCATGACGTAATTTTCCCCGTTTTTTTAAACATTCGTATTTTCTACACTGTTTTGTTCATTCGTAAATTAGGAAGTTCAGGCTGAAATTTGCCTTAGGAGGTTTTTCGAGGTGCTGAATCCGATTTTGGGGTCAAAAATAGGAAATTCCGACATGGTGAAATTCCTCATTACGAGCGAAGTAGGTACCTTGATGAGGAACAACTGCTGCTGGGGAGACAAGTACTTCCTGTAGAACAGGAAAACAGCTACACCTAGAGTCAAAGGTTTTTTAGAGGGTTTGAGAATAGAGAACAGAGAGAGTCAAGACGGATTGGGTACAGCAGGATGGCCTGGCCCCTTAGCTTATTAAGGGCCTGTGGCCTCCTTTTCCAGATTTTGTGGAAAACCCAAGGTCTGGGGAATTCATGGGGAAACCTAGGGTCCTTGTTGTAGGGAAACCTTGTCCTTTTGTCTTGAAGTTTATTCATAACATTGAATTTGTGAGAAGCGTTTATTTAATTAGTCAGAATTAATGACACAGGTAGGTCTGAAACGTAAAACGCGCTTGGAAATTTTGATTTGGAGAATTTTTGGTTTACTATTTTCAATTATGAACCTTTGGAATCGACCAAGAACATTTTTTTTAACAGTCCCTCAAAATTTAGAATCCAAAAATCGAATAAAAATTTGGCCGTCCGTCCGCCGTACGCGGCACTTTCCCCACTTAGCATTGACCGATTTTGATGAAATTTGGTATGTAGGTCACTTCTAAGGGTTCAAAAATAAATTTAGAAATTTTGAAAACACCCTAACTCAAAAAATTTAGATGTAAAGGTATTGTTTTTCCTTCAATTTGAGATTCTATAGAATTTTTAGAATTTTTTGAGACCACGCGGAGCCTTGTAGGACAAACCGTTCGCTCCCTACGAGAATTTAAGGGTTGGAGTTACGATAAATCAGAAACACGAGTGTGAATCACAAAAAAGGCCTAATCTCTGTTGAAATTACAGCTGACTGAAATGCGATCGATGTTTTTCTTCATGTTGGATGGTTGGTGGCTTTGCAGACGTGTGATCTATTATAGATCACACGTCTGCAAAGCCACCAACCATCCAACATATCTATTCTATATAATATAGAAAAATAAAAAATAATAAACCATTGTGTAATAATTTGCAGCGTTTTTAACCTTGAAAAGTCAGAACAACAAACGTCTAAATCACACCGGCAGCATTAGTTCATCTTTCCTCCGCTAGGGATAGTTGAGCATTTTCCCCTTGAATCAGCTGCATCGCATTATCTCAAGCTTACCAAAATAGGGAACGCAGCTTATCTCATATGATTCAAAGGAAAAACGCTTTATTATCCCTAGTGGAGGATACATGAACTAATGCTTCTGGTGTAGTTTAGACGCTCGTGTGAAAACAATGCTTCCGCTACCTTGTAGACTGAAGCAATATGATAACACATGCATCTTGGAGGCAATTTCATGACAATATTAAGTGTAAGACAGTGTTGGCAACCGCTCTGAAATTATTATACTATTTTAATTACAGCCCTTACTCGATTTTGGTTTATTATTTTCAATAATGAACCTTTGGAATCGACCAAGAAAAAAAAGTTTTTAACACCCCCTCAAAATTTGATGGTTTACGTTTCAAGGTACGTAGAATCCAAAAATCGAATAAAAATTTGGCCGTTCGTCCGCCGTACGCGGCACTTTTGCCACTTAGCATTGACCGATTTTGATGAAATTTGGTATGTAGGCTCCATTTGGGGTCTAGTTGTGCCCCGAAGATTTTGGTTGATTTAGGTCACTTCTAAGGGTTCCAAAATCAATTTTGAAATTTTGAAAACGCCCTAACTCAAAAAAATTCGATATTAAGGTATTGTTTTTCCTTCAATTTAGGATTCTATAGAATGGGGAATTTGCCTCACATTTTTTTATTTTTTTTTTCGAATGAGGGTTTATTTTTATGGAATAAAACCATAGTGAGCTGCTCGAAAACGCATCCAAAAAATTTAGAGAATTTAAGGAAGATGGAAATTTTAAATGTGGTGGCAATGTGTAAGAGGCAGCCATGTTTGAAACGTGACGGATATTCTACCAATCTGACTTCAAAGGAGGTTCTGTGGCGCTTACCACAGAAGCGGCACATACACGAACTTTACCTTCCGAGTAGTGCGCACAAGAGTGCGCCACGATCTGGCAGGAAGAACCCTGACACAAAATTGACCAAAAGAAACAGTATTACTCACTTTTTTACAATACGAATCTATCTACTAGTTTATCAAGCATTATTATTCTTCATCTTCTCTTATTTAGTTTCAAGATTTGAATCACATTATTCGAGTAGCCATTTCACTGGATCGTTTTGTGTGGCGTGCTAGAACTCTGTCTGTTGTCGTTGCTTTCGCGTCGTTTTTTTTTTTTTTTCGTATGACGTCAACAATACTCCTCGATTTTCGCGGTGTTTTGTAACAGAGGTTCACTTGTTTAGTCATTTTCTCCTACGGTAATTTTTTTCCGTTGGTTATTCCTAGTGTTAAACGTTATTCTAGGGCCCTATAATAGGATTTGCCTTGAAATTCCAGAATCTAAAATTGAGGCAAATTCCCCATTTTTAGAATTTTTTGAGACCACGCGGAGCCCTGTAGGACAAACCGTTCGCTCGCTACGAGAATTTAAGTGTTTTACGTACGATAAATCAGAAACACGAGCGTGACTCGCAAAAGAGGCCTAATATTTTTTCAAATTATAGCTGACCGAAATACGATCGATGTTTTTCTTCAAGTTGGATGGTTGGTGGATTTGCAGACGAGTGATCTATAGAAAAATAATAAACCATTGTGTAAAAATTTGCAGCGTTTTGCTCATAAAATATACCTAAGTATTACAAATTAATTGCCTTGGGCAGTTTCCTCTCTTCTTTAAAAACCCCATGTGGCGGAATGGAAAACATTGATCTGAAGTACCTGCTAGGAAGATGTATTATAGCAAAAAAGAATAGACATGAAGTGTGCCTGTGTGTTAGTTCCTATACGGTTTGATCTGGTCCCCCAGGTCCGGTAAATCGATCTTGATGGATTCAGTTCCAATCAGATAAATCCAAACGTGCGCTTTTTCCACTCTCGGGACGCTCTGATTGAGATCTGGAAATTGAATTCCTCGGGGAAAATAGAATATCGGGATGTTCGGATTTATGAGGTAAAATAAAATTGTTCAGGCGAGGAATTTAATTTTCGTTCTTAACTCTGAATTCGAAAAACAAAACGGCCGAAAATTTATTTTGGTGGTTCAGTTCAATTATTTGGTTAAGTTCAGGAAAATGAGTTAATTAGGAATTGGTGAATCTTACTTCTTGAACAATGAGGAGAGGTCTCACAACAAAGTGTGAGAGGAGTCGTGTAGGAAGTCGAAAAAATTTCTTCTCCCCAAAATAATTTTTGAAGAATCAAAATTTCTACATGATTTTTGCATTTTCAAAAAACCCAAATTTACATGCATAAACTCGAAAATCATCGGAACAATTTGACGGATTTTGACGATATTTTTAGGTCGTTTCCTTATTTACCTCACCGCTATGTCTGACCGAATTTCTAACTTGAACGATAGTCTGGAATCGAAAATTGTTATTTTGTAGATAATAATCCATCCGATCAGATCGGCAAACAGTTTCAGGGATATTGCAAGGGCCTCAGGCACTGATAATTATTTTGTCAGGACTTCTATCTTCTGTAATATATAGAAGTTGAAATTTAAAAAAACCAAAATTGAAAAAACTTTCACTGTAGAGAGAATGTATGAGATTTGACAGAATATGTGAATAAAAACGCTGCAAATTATTACACAAAGGTTTATTATTTTTCTGTATAAATCACTCGTTCGCCAAGAATTATAGATAGTACCTACCTACTTGCCACGTAACTACATCGATCGCATTTGGTCAGCTACAATTTGAACGGAGATCAGGCCTCTTTTACGATCCACACTTGTGTTTCTCATTTATCTTATGTCCAACCCTCAAGTTCTCGTAGTGAGCAAACGGTTTGTCCTACAGAGCTCCGGGTGGTCTCAAAATTTTTTAAAAATTTAATACTTTCTTGAATTGGCGACAAAAACGATACCTTTATTTCGAGAGTTTGCGAGCTAGGGCACTCTTAAAAATTTCAATCCTTAATTTTCATCCCTTAGAAGTGACCTACATCAACCAAAAGCTTCGGGGCACAACTAGACCCCGAATGAAGCCCACATAGGTACCATATTTCATCAAAATCGGTCCATGGGAACTAGGAAAGTGCCGCGGACGGACGGCCACATTTTTATTAGAATTTTTTTGGATTCTACGTACCTACCTTGAAACGTAAACCAACAAATTGGGGGGGGGGGGTATACATTTTTTTTCTTGGTCGATTCCAAAGGTTCATAATTGAAAATAATAAACCAAAAGAAAAATATTCCAATGAGACTACAGCAGGTATACAGAACACCAATGTTCGTTATTGAAAATAATAAACCAAAAGTGTCAGTCGTCATTTTCGACCCTCAAGTAAAACCCAACAAACCTTCGTTTACTAAGTAGGTGTAACTCACCATTCTCTCAAAAGTGAGGTACAAGATACAAGGTAAGAAGATATTCTGAGAACAAGGAAGATGCGTGCCCTCCCTGACTCAGGCAGAGCCACAGGGTTGGGCTGTCCTGAAGTGTGGAAATTTCAAATAATCCGTACAAAGTTCAGTTAATGGTAGTCTTGCCGTTCCTAGAAGTCGGCCAATCTCTTCACGATGACTGAAGTGGGGGGGGGTCACATCGGCTGTTTCCCGAGAACAATAACTTGCCTTTCTTTTCTGGGGTCCTTCGCCTGAACCCAAATTCCAAGATTTTCACGGAAGTTGAAGTGGAAGTTGAAGGGATCACTCCCAACTCAAATCTCCCTGTGTGACTGCAACGTTGCCAAATCCTCCACAGCTTTGCCATATCGTACAATACGGAGTAGGTAAAGAAGCAGTGAAATATTGCAGATTCAGTGGTGCTGTTCGCCAGTGAATTCCCGTTGCTCTACCAGTTGGAGCCTCATTGATAACAGCCGATAAAATCATCTGTTGCATTTGGAATTTTAGAAAATTTTCGATCTCGTCCCGAGCCCAATCAAAGCAGCGCTAACTAGCAATCCACTATACAAAATCGACGATATTCATCAGATAGATTTCAACAAATATATTTTATAAACTACTGATCCTGTATTAATTATTACAACTTTCGACTTTAAATGGATAAATACACAATTAATTCTCATCATGCGGCAGAGGAATTTTAGTAAAAGTACTCTTGCTAGCATCAATCATTTTATAGGTGTGTTTATTTTAGTGGGTGTATATTTTAATTAATTTATTCAAACTCTTATTATATTGACTGTGATACTCGTGTGATGCTCCTGTGATTTTTTAGGACGTCCCACAGTTAGAATTGGGCGTCCTTATGCGATCGATCTGGGGGAAAGTTGGACAACACTCAACAGAAAAATGCTGCAAATTATTACACAATGGTTTATTTCTTATATTGGTTTATTATTTTCAATAATAAGCCTTTGGAATCGAGCAAGAAAAAAAAATTTTTAACCCCCCCTCAAAATTTGATGTTTTACGTTTCAAGGTACGTAGAATACGAAAATCGAATAAAAAAACGCTGCAAATCATTGCTCAAAGGTTTATTATTTTCTGTACAGATCACCCTTCTGTATAGATCACTGGTTCTCCATCAATAGCACCTACCACCACCTTCTCCCTTGACCTTCCCTCTAAAATTTCAGCTTCCTGCGTTCAACAGGAGAGAAAATGGCCTTGGAGCTCACTCAGCTGATCAGTGACCACTCAGGCGCCTTCAGCATTCTCCATTGACCCGCCCTCTCAAATTTCAGGTTCCTGCGTTCAACAGGAGAGGAAATGGCCTTGGAGCTCACTCAGCTGATCAGTGACCACTCAGGCGCCTTCAGCATTCTCCTTTGACCCTGCCTCTCAAATTTCAGGTTTCTGCGTTCAACAGGAGAGGAAATGGCCTTGGAGCTCACTCAGCTGATCAGTGACCACTCAGGCGCCTTCAGCATTCTCCCTTGACCTTCCCTCTCAAATTTCAGGTTCCTGCGTTCAACAGGAGAGGAAATGGCCTTGGAGCTCACTCAGCTGATCAGTGACCACTCAGGCGCCTTCAGCATTCTCTATTGACCCGCCCTCTCAAATTTCAGGTTCCTGCGTTCAACAGGAGAGAAAATGGCCTTGGAGCTCACTCAGCTGATCAGTGACCACTCAGGCGCCTTCAGCATTCTCCTTTGACCCGCCCTCTCAAATTTCAGGTTCCTGCGTTCAACAGGAGAGGAAATGACCTTGGAGCTCACTCAGCTGATCAGTGACCATTCAGGCGCCTTCAGCATTCTCAATTGACCAGCCCTCTCAAATTTCAGGTTCCTGCGTTCAACAGGAGAGGAAATGGCCTTGGAGCTCACTCAGCTGATCAGTGACCACTCAGGCGCCTTCAGTATTCTCCATTGACTTTTGATTATGGAAATTTGATTACTGGTTACGCAGAAGGCAAAACTATACAAATCGAAGAAATGAACAGCAATCGCATTTTAGTCAGAAAAAATTTCAACGGAGATTAGACCTCTTTTGCGATTCACACTCATGATTCTGTTTTATCGAAGGAAAACCTTCAAGTACTCGTAGGGACCGAACGGTTTGCCCTACAAAGCTCCGGGTGGTCTCAAAAATTTTTAAAAATTCAGTACTATTTAAAATTAGTGAAAAAACGATACCTTTATTTCGAGAGTTTTCGAGCTAGGGCACTCTTGAAAATTTCAACCCTTAATTTCCACCCCTTAGAAGTGACCTACATCAACCAAAAGCTTCGCGGCACAACTAGACCCCAAATGGAGCCCATATACCAAATTTCATCGAAATCGGTCCATGGTAACTAAGAAAAGTGCCGCGTACGGCGGACGGACGGAAATTTTTTTATTCGATTTTCGTATTCTACGTACCTTGAAACGTAAAACATCAAATTTTGAGGGGGGCTAAAATTTTTTGGTTTATTATTTTCAATAATAAGCCTTTGGAATCGAGCAAGAAAAAAAAAATTTTAACCCCCCCTCAAAATTTTATGTTTTACGTTTCAAGGTACGTAGAATCCGAAAATCGAATAAAAAAATTTCCGTCCGTCCGCCGTACGCCGTACGCCGTACGCCGTACCCCGTACGCCGTACCCCGTACGCCGTACGCCGTACGCCGTACGCGGCACTTTTCTTAGTTACCATGGACCGATTTCGATGAAATTTGGTATATGGGCTCCATTTGGGGTCTAGTTGTGCCGCGAAGCTTTTGGTTGATGTAGGTCACTTCTAAGGGGTGAAAATTAAGGGATGAAATTTTCAAGAGTGCCCTAGCTCGAAAACTCTCGAAATAAAGGTATCGTTTTTTCACTAATTTTAAATAGTACTGAATTTTTAAAAATTTTTGAGACCACTCGGAGCTCTGTAGGGCAAACCGTTCGGTCCCTACGAGTACTTGAAGGTTTTCCTTCGATAAAACAGAATCATGAGTGTGAATCGCAAAAGAGGTCTAATCTCCGTTGAAATTTTTCTGACTAAAATGCGATCGCTGTTCATTTCTTCGATTTGTATACAGTTTTGCCTTCTGCGTAACCAGTAATCAAATTTCCATAATCAAAAGTCAATGGAGAATACTGAAGGCGCCTGAGTGGTCACTGATCAGCTGAGTGAGCTCCAAGGCCATTTCCTCTCCTGTTGAACGCAGGAACCTGAAATTTGAGAGGGCGGGTCAATTGAGAATGCTAAAGGCGCCTGAGTGGTCACTGATCAGCTGAGTGAGCTCCAAGGCCATTTCCTCTCCTGTTGAACGCAGGAACCTGAAATTTGAGAGGGCGGGTCAATTGAGAATGCTGAAGGCGCCTGAGTGGTCACTGATCAGCTGAGTGAGCTCCAAGGCCATTTCCTCTCCTGTTGAACGCAGGAACCTGAAATTTGATAGGCAGGGTCAAAGGAGAATGCTGAAGGCGCCTGAGTGGTCACTGATCAGCTGAGTGAGCTCCAAGGCCATTTCCTCTCCTGTTGAACGCAGGAACCTGAAATTTGAGAGGGCGGGTCAATGGAGAATGCTGAAGATGCATGAGTGGTCACTGATCAGCTGAGTGAGCTCCAAGGCCATTTTCTCTCCTGTTGAACGCAGGAAGCTGAAATTTTAGAGGGCGGGTCAATGGAGAATGCTGAAGGTGCCTGAGTTGTCACTGATCAGTTGAGTGAGCTCCAAGGCCATTTCCTATCCTGTTGAACGCAGGAACCTGAAATTTGAGAGGGCGGGTCAATGGAGAATGCTGAAGGCGCATGAGTGGTCACTGATCAGCTGAGTGAGCTCCAAGGCCATTTTCTCTTCTGTTGAACGCAGGAAGCTGAAATTTGAGAGGGCGGGTCAATGGAGAATGCTGAAGGTGCCTGAGTGGTCACTGATCAGCTGAGTGAGCTCCAAGGCCATTTCCTCTCCTGTTGAACGCAGGAACTTGAAATTTGAGAGGGAAGGTCAAGGGAGAATACAGATGGTGGTAGGTGCTATTGATGGAGAACCAGTGATCTATACAGAAGGGTGATCTATACAGAAAATAATAAACCTTTGAGCAATGATTTGCAGCGTTTTTTTTCTTGCTCGATTCCAAAGGCTTATTATTGAAAATAATAAACCAAAATTTCCGTCCGTCCGCCGTACGCCGTACGCCGTACGCGGCACTTTTCTTAGCAACACTGGACCGATTTGGTTCAAATTTGGTATATGGGCTCCATTTGGGGTCTAGTTGTGCCGCGAAGCTTTTGGTTGATGTAGGTCACTTCTAAGGGGTGAAAATTAAGGGTTGAAATTTTCAAGAGTGCCCTAGCTCGAAAACTCTCGAAATAAAGGTATCGTTTTTTCACCAATTTTAAATAGTACAGAATTTTTAAAAATTTTTGAGACCACCCGGAGCTCTGTAGGACAAACCGTTCGGTCCCTACGAGTACTTGAAGGTTTTCCTTCGATAAAACAGAATCATGAGTGTGAATCGCTAAAGAGGTCTAATCTCCATTCAAATTTTATCGGACTAAAATGCGATCGCTGTTCATTTCTTCGATTTGTATACAGTTTTGCCTTCTGCGTAACCAGTAATCAAATTTCCATAAGAAGCTTTCTATTTTTCCAATCGAGTGTGAAGCGTTTAGTTCTTTCTAATAAACTTGATTGTGAAGGTGTGAAGCCAGTATGGTGTGGTAGGTAGTACCTAGCTGGTAGGTAAAAAAAAGTTGGTAGGTAAAAAAAATGTTGGTGGGTAAAAAACGCTGCAGATCTTTGCTCAAAGGCTTCTTCACTCTTCAGATCACTGATCAGCTGAGTGAGCTCCGAAGCCATTTTCAATCCTATTGAATGGAAGTGCTCTTCCAGGCGTCTCCAGCATTCGAGGAAATCTTCTTCACTCCTCAGATCACTGATCAGCTGAGTGAGCTCCAAAGCCATTTTCAATCCTATTGAATGGAAGTGCTGTTCCAGGCGTCTCCAGCATTCGAGGAGATCTTCTTCACTCCTCAGATCACTGATCAGCTGAGTGAGCTCCGAAGCCATTTTCAATCCTATTGAATGGAAGTGCTCTGCCAGGCGTCTCCAGCATTCGAGGAAATCTTCTTCACTCCTCAGATCACTGATCAGCTGAGTGAGCTCCAAAGCCATTTTCAATCCTATTGAATGGAAGTGCTGTTCCAGGCGTCTCCAGCATTCGAGGAGATCTTCTTCACTCCTCAGATCACTGATCAGCTGAGTGAGCTCCGAAGCCATTTTCAATCCTATTGAATGGAAGTGCTCTTCCAGGCGTCTTCAGCATTCGAGGAGATCTTCTTCACTCTTCAGATCACTGATCAGCTGAGTGAGCTCCGAAGTCATTTTCAATCCTATTGAACGCAGGAAGCTGAAATTTGAGAGGGAAGGTCAAGGGAGAATACAGATGGTGGTAGGTGCTATTGATGGAGAACCAGTGATATATACAGAAGGGTGATCTATACAGAAAATAATAAACCTTTGAGCAATGATTTTTCTATATAGATAATTTGAACGGAGATTAGGCTTCTTTTGCGATTCACACTCGTGTTTCTGATTTATCGTACGTCCAAACTTTAAATTCTCGTAGTGAGCGAACGGTTTGTCCTACAGAGCTCCGCGTGGTCTCAAAAAATTCTATAGAATCTTAAATTGAAGGAAAAACAATACATTTCTATCAACATTTTTTGAGTTAGGGCGTTTTCAAAATTTCAAAATTGATTTTGGAACCCTCAGAAGTGACCTACATCAACCAAAATCTTCGGGGCAGAACTAGACCCCAAATGGAGCCTACATACCAAATTTCATCAAAATCGGTCAATGCTAAGTGGCAAAAGTGCCGCGTACGGCGGACGGACGGCCAAATTTTTATTCGATTTTAGGATTCTACGTACCTTGAAACGTAAACCATCAAATTTTGAGGGGGTGTTAACATTTTGCTTCTGAGTCTACCAAGGTAGCGGAAGCTTTGTTTTCACTTTTCAAGGATGAAAAAAAAAGTTCTCCAAAATCAAAATTTTCACTCGCGTTTTGCGTTTTAGAACTTTCTGAACATTTTTGGTTCCGTGTCTGTCTGTCTGTGTGTCTGTCTGTCTGTCTGTCTGTCTGTCTGTGTGTCTGTCATGAATTCCTTGTAACGCGCATAACTATACGAAGTTATTGTCCGATTTCGATGAAATTTTCAGGGATTGTGCGGGTTGGTGTGTAGACGGTCCCCTATGAAAATCATCATCCCCGGACTGATAGAAGCGACTGCGCATGCGCAAACGTGAATTCCTTGTAACGACCATAAGTTCTACATTTTCCATCCGATTTCAATGAAATTTTCAGGGATGTTACAGATTAGTATTTAGATGGTCCCCTATGAAAATCATCACCTTCGGACTGATAGTAGCCACTGCGCATGCGCAAACGTGAATTTCCTTGTAACGGCCATAACTTCCACATTTTCCACCTGATTTCGATGAAATTTTCAAGGATTATGTGGATTAGGTTGTAAATAGTCCCCTATGAAAATCATCATCCCCGGACTGATAGAAGCGACTGCGCATGCGCAAACGTGAATTCCTTGTAACAGCCGTAACTTCAACTGTCCCCCAGGGGTCCCGGGTTCGAATCCCAGCCGAGGCTAAGTTGTTTTTTGATCCAATCACATACCTACATCTACCTACTCACTTAATTTTTCATCCGAATTTGATGAAATTTTCTATGATTGTCTTCTAGGTTGATTCTGGATTGGTGTTTTGAGATTAACTACTATGCATCGGATCATCTATACAATCGGGTTATGGATACGAGGAAGCTATGTGCCACACCCACTTGGCAGATTTTTTTTCTTGGTCGATTCCAAAGGTTCATCATTGAAAATAATAAACCAAAATGGGTTTCCAGACTGTTTTTCTGTTGAAAATCCTCTCCGTTATCTTAAAATTGGCTATTTTTTTGTCTCTTTCTAGTAATGACTCAATTCAAATTACTGGGTTGAAAAAGGTTCCCCACACCTTCCGGACAATATTATGAGTTATTCTTCTCAGAGCCGTAATATTGAATACTCGATCGCGGAAGGGTTGCACAACTAAATTACTTATAGAATTGATTTCCGAGCCTGACGATTAGTCTTCCTTTGTTAACCTCTGAAGCGAGTTTCTGCTCTCCCGCTCTTTAGCAAGTTCAGTGTGAAATCCTAATTGCCCAAGTTGTGCTATCAACAAGGCGACTTCTGCGCCCCAGTTGGGAGAACTATACTAGACTAGCTCTAACTCCCAATGGTAATGTCAGTTTCTTTCTTCCCGAGTCCATAATTAGTTTTGGAGTCTCTAGATCTTCAGTCGTTGAATTAATGTGATCGAGATGCTGCTTTTGAAGATTTAACGATTCAATGCTATTGTTTTGGGACTTCATGAGTGAATTATACATTTGGGAGAATTCAAACAGTTAGGGATAATTCAACGTTAGAAATCTGGATGGAAACCATTGTTGTCAACTTTCTATTACGAATAGATTGCAGCTGTTTGGAAACCTCAAGCAGAAGAGTATATAAAAACAATATTAAATGCTTCAATAATGAGCTGTTTCAAAGAGGCTCAACCATTGAAGCTGAGAACCCAATGTAGCAGTTTTTCGAAATATTATTGAAACAGACCGAAATTCTGATTTTATTTCTCACCAAGTAGTAGTTTCCGATTTGGAAAACGTCAAACTCACAAAAATAGTTTGAATTTACTAATTTTTTATTTGCCTCTCAGTCATTTTGGTGTTTTCGGAATTGGTGCTGCACCAAATGCCTTTTGCTTACGGGAAGCATCCCCAGCTTGAATACCTTCGGCTGCATATCCTGAAATGTTTGAATCTTCATCGTGCACGTTGACTTCGAAATCAGCATGGTACGATTCTGACGTTAGTTCTTCAATTAACCATTTCGTCGTTCTGTTATCCTTGAAACTGTTTT
The DNA here is from genome assembly GCA_009739505.2 of Apolygus lucorum. Lineage (NCBI taxonomy): Eukaryota > Metazoa > Arthropoda > Insecta > Hemiptera > Miridae > Apolygus > Apolygus lucorum. Next base: position 41,493,516 of record CM019169.2, read on the forward strand.
CTCTGTGAAGATTTATTTCGCTTAATCCAGCGTTTCCAAGTACGCCATCGTGTTCCGTGCAATCACTTCCAGTAGGTTGTTTCTCAGGGCTTTGATTTGTAACTTCTTCAGTTACACGTCCAGAAACTTCTTTAGTGTCTTTTTTTCTCCCAAACATGGTTGTCCACCACTTCTTGAACCCAGAAGGTGTCTTTTTGCTTGTAGTTTTCTCAGCACTTGGATTTCTGGCTGAAACCTTGTCTCGTGAACAATGTTTTCTCGGCTCATCCCCCTTCTGATCATCACTGACTACTCTGTGTTTGCGTTTCTCCGCACTAGCCGCTGCTCTCTGTCGGTACAGCTCGACCTCCAGTGTTTTCCGTTTCAATTCCATCATTTCTATGGTCTTGGCGTGACATTCTTTCGATTGCTTCATCCGCAATTCGATTTCCTTCTTCAAGAGATCTTCCCCGATTTTTGAACGGGATACAATTTCCCTCACAAGTTCCTTGAATTGCGGATCCGTCATCTGAGGAACTAAATGAAACCAAAATGTTAGAACAATGTTTGAATCTTATCCGTGGTATGGTTTTGAGGGACCATTTTTGATGAATAAAGTTCTGGCTACTTGCTACATGATTGTACATGTTATGATCAGCCATGTTGCAACAATATGATGAAGTTTCATCGCACGTTCATCTTTGTGGACTGTTTGTAAAGTATTGACAAAATTAAATACAGATGAATTACTGTGAATACTTCACCTATTAATTAATTACTAAGAAAGTTGATCAAGTTTCAATTGATTTAGTGTTAAATATTTTCACCTAGCAAGTAAAATCCTAGGGGAGTCACGCAGCACTTGGGTCGCATTGCTGCCGATTTCGGCCGATTGAGCAATATTGCCAAGTGTCCCCGGAATTACGTATGTAATCTGGGTTTTGCGGGTGTTGCTTTTGTTTCTCTCTTTGAGTTGTAAAAATTCTCATTGGGTATGTTTTTTTGCACACTAGAAAACCCGCAATCGGCTGCTGTTTTATGCACCCAACTGCTATTATGTTACCAGTTCATATATCCAAATATACTAAACCACAAGATATCGCACCAGACATGGTTAATATCAACTTTCTGGAATATTTACACGATCGTTGGGCTAATCATACCATTATTTTCACTGATGGTTCCAAGGATGTGAACAACGTTGGGTGTGCTTTCTATGACGTAACTAATTCTTATCATCGAAATTTTAAATTGAATAATCAATGTTCTAGTTTCAGTGCAGAAGTAATAGGTATTCTACTAGCGTTAGAGTATGTTGCTTCATGCGTTAGAGTAGACGTGGCGCTGTTTTCGGATTCACTGAGTAAGTACTCTTACATTACTTAGAGGTGGTCCGAGGAGAGCTAGAAATCCATTAATTGGTGGGATATTAAACAAATTGAGGGAACTTGATATGGTGGGAATATCCGTTCATTTTATTTGGATTAAGGGACACTGTGGATGGTTACACGAGAAGGTAGACAAATTGGCCAGACAAGGAGGGGAAAGGGGGACTTGTGTTGACATGAAAATTCCTAAAGAAGATTTATTCTCTTCCATAAATAAACACCATCGGTTTCAATGGATTGATCAATATAAATTATCAGAAAAAGGGTTTTTTTAAAAATAAAATTGTTAACCCGGTTCCACCGTCGATACCTTGGTTCACTCACGAAGTATCAAACAGAAAGCTTGTCGTCATGATGAACAGGCTCCGTTCCAATCATGGGATATGCTCCATGTATAAATTTAAAATACTAAAGCAAATTGACACCCCATTGTGCCAAGCTTGTGAGGAGGATGAGGGAACTCTAGAGCACATGGTTATGATATGCCCAGCGTACAGTGATGTACGTGAGGAGCTGTTCAATAATATTACCCCGATTCTGATCCAACCATTCCACTACCACCAGCTCATATGTAATACCGCTACATACAAGTTTATTTTTGATTTTGACATTTTCATGTCTTTGCCCTGGCACATAGCACAAAAAACTGTCACGAAATTGCCTAACGAAACTGTGTTGGAGTGCCTTTATAATGATTTCCGCTTACAACGACCCCGTTGTTAGGTTTGTTCCTTTTCTACACTTTTTAACCCACAAAAATCGTTCACCACTCGTTGGAAAGATCTCGATTTAACGAACATTTTCATGTTCTCCATAACATATTGACTATACGAATAGCGGAGCTATGGGCATAACTGTTCTCATATTTTGTTTACAAACTAATGATCGTGAGTGTAGAAGATAATTAATCCGGAATCGTCTATTTTATTGAAATTAGGTACCTACCTCTTAATATTAATAATTAGAAGACATGAAAATGTCCCAATGCGTTGCAGACTCGTATGCAAGCGTTTTTTTTTTCAACATTGAAAAAACAAAAAACCTTGGTAGACTCGGAAGCAAAATGGCAGCAAAAAACTGTGAAATATTGGCAAAAAAAATATTGAATAGTTCTGCTCTCACCCGGAATATACAACATTAGAGGACGAAATCTGTTCCGCAGAAATTTTTCTGTGATTTTTCCCACAAGACCAAATTGAAGCGTCCTCCAACGTTTTGATGCCTTTTTAACAAGGAGGCTCCGCGATTTTTCTCAACACTTAATGTAAATATTTAAGAGGTAAATGCAATGTTACTAGGTAATAAGATATGATACCGCCTTGTGGCAAAATGTATAATTGTACAATGCCAAGAAAAAAAAAACCGTTTGAAAGCCCCACACCTTAATGTCATCCAGGTCAACATTTCTATGAGTCCCAACCTCATTTTCAAAACTAGTGTCTAGTGGAGTGGGGTTATCGAAAATGTGCCTGCAAGCTCCTTCACTGGAAACTGGGGAAAATATCTGAGAAACAGCAAAGCCCTTGCATATAAGGGCGTACGAACCTGCCCCATTTCCAATACAATCTATTATACCAATAAACGTATCTATTATACCGATAAAGCGTCAATACGTCTAAACACGAAAAGTAGTGTGATGTCCCGTACTTGATGTATTATTCTTGAAAATCTCCATGATTCCCTACAAATTGTTCTGGTCTTGATAAATGTACTGTTATGAACCCGAATGTCTTCCAATGAATGAGCGAGCACTAAGCTATCATTTCACAAAACTAAAAAGCTGAATTACAATTTTACAAGCCAAAGTGCTCAAAACAGTTATTTTTCCAATTTTTTGCAGTTTCATGCTCTCACAACTCGATATTTTTACGTTGTGTTGCTATGTTTACTTGAATGAAATATACAGGGATTAATTTTCTCATAAGTGGAGATGACATTTATAATGTCTTGTCAATGTGAATGAGAATAGAGGCTACGAAAAATATGTATTCCCCATCTAATACATAAAATCCCAACCGTACGTGTATGTCGCCCGAACGTGGTAGTCCCGGGTTCGATTCCAGGTCGAGACATCAGCATTTTTTTCACATACCTACGATTTGTTTTTGCCAGCTTTCAGCAGGCTTTTCAGCTAGTATATCATAATGTACAAGTAGAGTGGCACATTTGCAAGGGAACGATTTAAGTATTCTGTAACACAATGGATTCAACAATTCAATTTCTAACTGTATTCAAAATTTAGCGCCTCAATTACCGTTATCATATTGACATGGATATGTCTTAGTTCTGGGGGTCATTCCAAAATTTTCGTGTTTTTTCTGATGCTGTTGAACGCAGGAAGCTGAAATTTGAGAGGCAGGGCCAATCGTTACATACCTCCATACATCATCAAAGTTGATGATCAATGATCAGTTGAGTGAGCTTACTTATCAATACTAAGACTAACACGAAAGATAACTAACTTCCTCATTTTCCACCCCACAAAAATCGCTCACCACTCATTCGAAAACTCTCAATTTATTAAACATGGTACATGGTCTCTAATATGAATGTACCTGTACGGAAAGCTGAATTATGCGCATGTTTAGTAACATATGATCGTGAGTAACAAATGAGATGTCAACATGAACGTGAGAGGTATCATTACCATCATAAGACATATCCATGTACAGATGTATCTGCATGCAGTGTAGATACTTTTTATGTCTTTTGGTGGATTCAAGTTGTTTGTTTTAATAATAATTTTGTATCTGAATAATCCAGAATAAACTTAATTGATTCTTCCTGTAATCATCCGAATATCATTGCTTGGTTATCGAAACGAAATAACACTCGCTTTTGTACGGAAAGTTTCATTATGGTTAAGACAAAATACTTAGCCGATGACCATCACTTCTATGTTGAGCTACTGGAGGTAAAAATAATCTTGGATGAATGGCAACATTGTATGACTTGGAGACTTGGCACTCCAGCACTTTCCTCAGTTTCAACTCACAGTTTTACTGATAACTTCCTAGAAAACCCAAGCATGATTGACAAGTGCCAACCACCTATTAGTCTTCCCAGAAGAAGAAACAATACTGGCATTGAAAACATTAGTTTTAAACTCTAATCCGACAGGAACTATACTTTGAACCCTGTTTTGTTCTTGTGTCCATTGACTCCATGAATTAGGGTTCTCAGGAAGGCTCTCAGACCAGCTTTCTCGAGTTCTTAGAACAGAACCTATAGAATATACCTGGTCGAGCGCTTTATAGCCAGATCTACCTCAACAGTATGCCTTGCCACAGGGTATCCTAACGATTTCCACAAAGAATAAATACCCTTCTGAAAATATTATCAAAAATTCCGATTCCAATTCTGCAAAATTTCCTCGCAATTGGATCTATTTTGACAAGAAATGTATGTCACGTAAAAGGTGTACTACGTAAATAATGATTACCAACTAATTTTGGTTTATTATTTTCAATAATGAACCTTTGGAATCGACCAAGAAAAAAAAATTTTAACACCCCCTCAAAATTTGATGGTTTACGTTTCAAGGTACGTAGAATCCAAAAATCTAATAAAAATTTGGCCGTCCGTACGCGGCACTTTCCCCACTTATCATTGACCGATTTTGATGAAATTTGGTATGTAGGCTCCATTTGGGGTCTAGTTGTGCCCCGAAGGTTTTGGTTGATGTAGGTCACTTCTAAGGGTTCCAAAATAAATTTTGAAATTTTGAAAACGCCCTAACTCAAAAAATTTTGATATAAAGGTATTGTTTTTCCTTCTATTTAAGATTCTATAGAATTTTTAGAATTTTTTGAGACCACCCGGAGCTCTGTAGGACAAACCGTTCGCTCACTACAAGAATTTAAAGTTTGAACGTACGATAAATCAGAAACACGAGTGTGAATCGCAAAAGAGGCCTAATCTCCGTTCAAATTAAAGCTGTCCGAAATGCGATCGATGTTTTTCTTCAGGTGGCTTTGCAAACGAGTGATCTATATAGGAAAATAAAAAATAATAAACCATTGTGTAATAATTTGTAGCGTTTTCTCCATGAACTGGGAATAAGAGAATGGAGTCATGAATTATCAGGATAGGTTTAGGTGGTGCTTCTGCTTCTCATTTTTTGATAATGATGAATTAATCAATGATCTTCATACATGTTCCTTCCCCACTGAGGTTGCGTTGGCTGTTGACTATAATTAATTTCCCTTAATCAGCTAATGAAAAGAATCGGACCGATTCTCGAATTTTTGAATCGATTCTCCGATTCTTCAGGGGGGAAAAATAATCTAAAAATATCGATAGTTTTTTCAAAAGAATCGATTTTTTAAAGATTCGATACTTTTTTCTTTTAAAAAATACCTTACATGTGAACACTTTATGTTTCTTCTTTCAACAAAACATTGATAAGCTACCACTTTTCTGACGGTTATTTTGAAATTCTGATGTACTGGAATAACCCAGAATAAAACCTGAGAGTGCACCCATGCTCAATCACTACCAATAAATTGTTGTATGTTTGATGTACATACTGGAAACACTATACAATAAAACCAACTTTGCTTGGCAGTAATAATTTTATTCTTTCTCGACTCTACTACGTTTCCCAAGTTCGTCTGCAGTGTCGTGTTTCAGAATTTTGTCGAGGATATTGACTAGTTTCATGGAAAGGGTCGCATCCTGTCCGTACCCGATTTCTTGAACTGCTTGAATTGCTTCAACTCCCTGTATGGTTCTTTCGGAAATATCCGTGTTGTCCCATTTGGAATCAGTCCCTTCAGTTTCTGTGTCGTCAGCCATTTTGTCAGGTTTGCTTGCTTCGGTTTCCTTCCTTGTTTTCATGTGCTCCAACTTGAGTTTCACTTTTCCATCGTCATCGGTCAAGCTGGCCAGATCGTCGTTGTCTGTCGTACCTATGTCAGAGTATCAATTTGTTTTTAAAAAAATTCTAATTTTACAATGAGTTTTCTAAAGCAAGTAGTATGCAATTACCACTTGATGGCGATTATTGTGTGTTTGAATCAACAAAGTATACTTATGAGTCTCGCAAGACCTCAAAACACTCTAATAAAGAAAGGAAGTTCAAGAGGAGGCTCAAAGACGCCATAAAAAAATTGTAATGATGAGATGGTATCTTTACTCTCGCACCTAGTATTATATTGCCGTGTGAGAGGTCCTCTGAAGGCAAATCAGAAACTAGAAGGCGTAGGAGTAACAGGGACTTGGCAACTGCCCTCCATAATTTTAGGGCAGTTTAAACCGTGATCTTGAAACCACCAATAAATTGGTAATATTATAACAAAACAGGGCAGCAAGGCAGGCAGCGCTCAACTGGAGGTTTGAGGTGCTATGTTCCCACTCTACGGTGATCGTTGCATTTCGAGCCCAAAGCTCCCCCCCCCCCCCTGCAAAGGATACATGCAATGTTGATCATCTAAAGACATTGTAAATAAGCTGAGCCGACTGATGGCAAATCTAGGGGGCCCATCACCCGCTAAGAGGAGACTCCTTATACGAACTGCAGAGGCAATTATGCTGTATGGAGCAGAAGTGTGGGCAGACTCCATTAGGTACCAAAAGTACAGGGCACGTATGGAAGCTGTACAGAGGAGAGGAGCTCTGAGAATCAGTAGTGCATTTAGAACTGTCTCAGGTCCAGCATCACAAGTGATAGCGGGAACTATCCCAATATACCACCAGGCACTGGAGCGTAAAAGGATAAGAATGAGGAAGGCAGAGGCAATATCCATAGTAAAGCAGGAAGAGCGGGAGGAGACCATCCGTAGGTGGCAAGCAGACCTTGTCTGTGAAACCCGTGGAAGGTGGACAGCCCTCATAATTGACGATCTAAAGGCTTGGTTGGAGAGAAAACACGGAGAGGTGAATTATTACCTGACTCAATTCCTCTCAGGGCATGGATACTTCCGCTCCTTCTTAGTAAAGATCGGGAAAGCCACTGACCCAGAGTGCAGATACTGTGGGATAGAGAAGGATGATGTCTGCCACACCTTCGCATGCTCTCAATGGGAGGGTATGAGGAGGAGTGCGGAAGAGGTCATCGGAACGTTGCGTCCACAGACAATCATACATGAGATGATTAAGAACAAGTCGAGCTGGGACGCAATGGCAGTATTTGTCTCATCAGTCCTCAAAGCAAAAAAGCTGGATGGAAGATGGGAGGAAGAAGATGAGGAATAGAATTGAAGGAGAGACCAGAAGTAGGAGCAGCCATTTGACACAAAAAAAGGGCTCACCCTGAAGTAATGCTGTACAAGTGGTTCCGGGGTGAGTCCTAAGCAGGGGGAGTGGGGTTTTAGTTGGTAGGCCCAATGCATGGGGAGTCCAACACTGTTGGGGTGAACTTCCCCTTCGCTCTTAAAGAGTTTCCCACTTCCGTAAAAAAAAGACATTCTCACCCTCGAATCATCCTCCAAAAAGATATCCCATCAATCCCGAGTGAAAGCCAAGGACTTCTTTGCTCCAACAGAATTGCATCTCTAATGTACCTAAGGAGAGATGTTACACCCAATTTGAGCACAAGAAGAGATGATCTTCCTTGAAGAAATCTCATTGAAGATTATCTTTCTACTAGGTGATTTCAGTCTGAAAAATCAGCATTCCTAAGTAATGAAGTACACTTGACTAGCTAACAACCAAGAGTATAGAAGCTCCAGGTTCTTTGGGAGAACACAGAAATTCTGTGAATAAATGTTCCTTAAACCTACAAGTATATTTTAATTAGGTACAAACCATCATCAAGTTTGCTCCAAGGGCCTGCACGCTTCTTCTTGCCGTTTCCCTTGTCCTTATCACTTTTGCTGACTCTCTTGACCCTTCTTTTACCCTTCATGTCTTTCTGCGTGGGTATTGGAGGCTGTACTTTCTTATTGGAATCCTCCCGCACGCTGGGAAGACTTTGACCCCAGCAGGGCTTCTTCCTGGAATCCTCCCCTCGATTGGCAGCCTTGCGTTTGGGTTTGCCTCGTTGTTCAAATCTATTTATTGGTAGTAAGTTATTCAACTTTATTTCCAATATTTCCATTTCTTTTTCGAAAATTTGCCTCGAGTGTTCTATGCGTATCTTAATTTCCTTCCGCAGTAGTTTCTCTCTTAGCCGGAACAGTTGGAAAAGGTCCAGCCCAACCTCATTTTCAATTGAATTATCTGAAATTTAAAATCAGATATTTGATCTTGATAGATACCGACCTTGATAGATGTTGTGCTTCCTTTTTTCATAAAAATTAATATTACCTTGTCGGGATTCTTACTTGGGTTCAGATTTGTAATGAAGCATCTACTTCTCGTTTTGGAGTTTTACTGAAGTTCAAAACGTCAGTAATACACCAAAAAATTGAGTGATTCTTTTTGGTTTAAATTCTGGGTCGAATCCATACTATAAAACCTGATATGTCATGTGATCAATGCTATGACGGTATTCTGTGTACCTGTTTGTAGCGTTGCGTCGTCTGTGGTTTTATAACCGTCCCCATTGTCCTTGCGATGTTGATTCAAAACTGAATTCTCCGTCGGTTGTTGAATTTTCATTTCAGCGTGGTTCACATGCCGAATCACAGCGTTCCCTTCACCGCTGGCCAAGCTCTGCATCAGTTCTCTCTTGGTTTTTAATTTCTCGAGATAATCAGCTCTAATCTTGAGTACCTCTGCAGTCCTAAAGCCTTTGTTGTCGTCCACGCACAAATTATTGAAAGTCTGTTCTATCTTTTTCCAAGCTTTGATTTTCTCTCTGGAAGTAGAAACGATGAGCGTGACATCAATATCAATATTGTAGATATCCTTTGCTATTCTCAACATATATACTTGTTTACCAAAGTTGGTGAGTTAATGCAGTAAGTATGCCCTAGTTATTGGAATAGGCAGTTCTTTAAACGGAGCAATTTTTAAACGACTGGATATGTAAGATAAATTTTATTATCATGTTCAATATCCACGAAAGGAGACATTCGATTATAAAACGCTAGCACTCTCAATAGTTGTTCTATAACCCTACAAACCCTGTACTAAGTATCATTCATAAGTCTGCGATCTTTCTTACGCTTTGGTGACGACATCCGAGTTGTCCTCATGCACGACGTTTGTCCACCTTTTGACGATACTCGTGAGAAGTGCGTCTTCACCCAAACTGAATTGGTCCATTATTTTCTGCCAATGATACTCGATGATCCAACTTACCAATTAGGATACGTTCACTTGAAAATTTGGAAAAACTTCAGTATCGAAATGGTGAAATAAGTAGGTATATACAATTTTCATAAACAATTTCAATTAGGCGTCCAAATATACCAAACTACGGCGTCGTATCCATGTCTACTTCTATTGGTCGTTATTTGTTGGGTATTTCAGTAGGAATCAGGTGAAAATTGGTTGAGTTGATCGATCATGAATATGAGCTACTCAATCGAAATGTCCTGATGAGTATCTGATCATTTGAACTACAAGCTACGAAAAAAAAAAAAAAAAAAAAAAAAAAAACACACGAAATTCGGCCAAAAATTACATTTTTACGAAATTCGGCCTAAAATTACATTTTTCTAATAATTGATTCAAAACCAATTTAGAAATTTTAAAAGCTTTTGAAGTCAAAATAAAGCATTGCAATGGAAGCTCTCATTATGTTCGAAATTTGGTCATTTATTAAACCACAAATTTATTCACCAATCAGATATCAGAAATCTACAAATGAGTACTTAAGCTGTTAGGTGCTTCTTACGCCATATAGAATTATTCTATATGGCGTTTTCAATTATTAAAAACGTTGCAATAGAATGCATAAACCGCTGAAGTGTCCGAACTCTCAGTAGTACCTATGATTGAACTTAGGATTTTTTAAAACCCAAATTTGCATTACCTATAAGGTACCAGAAATCAGTATAAATACTGATGTATCAGTAAATTTATGTATCAGTAAATTTTACTAAATTTAGTAAATACACTGTTTCGGTTTACTGTGTTGATAAATGGATGGAAAAAACCTTGCTCTGCAAATCCACACAAGTTGCAGACCAAATTCTTTCAACCTTGATTATTATGATTCAAATTTGGTCATTTACAAAATCACATATTTGAATTAGTAGATTATTAGATTAATTAATTATCTTAGTAGAAAAACCTACACAATGTATGGTTTATCAATGCTTATTTTCCTTGCACCGAGTTAGGGGAGACTGTTGTTCCTTGTTCTTAAGAATCCTTCAAGGAACCCTTATTGATCTACAGTGTGGAGTTCCGAACTTGGTTCAACAGAAACGTTCTTAGGGCAGTGATATGTCTCGACTTCGACATTTTTCTTGTTTTCCTGGAAGTAACCAAGGCAGCGCTGATAAATGGTTAAACCCAAACTGCCATTAAATTATACACTTTGGGGAGCAAAAAGTAGTGGTTGCTTTCCAAGTGGAGGGCGCAGGGACTGCTTTATAGTTGGCTAAGTCATTCCAGGGAGGGCTCATACAGCCCTTTTGGCTTACGCGGACGAGTTATACGGCTTCCTTCAACTTGGATTGTAAAAAGGAAGAATATGTGTTTTTACGGTCAGAACTTTAGTGCCGCAGAAGGGGGAAATGTCCGTGCGGCAACCAATCTTGATGCCGCTTTATTTATGCCGATGGCGGTGGATTAGGGATCGCGTTTTCATAGCATGTAATATTTCTTTTCGTAGCGGAAAAGATCGACAGGTGAGCCCGAAATGGACATCAATCGATGAGAAATCATCCTAAATGACGGAGGAATGAATAATTTTCTCTAGAAGTGAAAATTTGTAAACTTCGTTTTTGTGGACTGACAATATTTTTATTTGACATTCAATATTCAATTTATTATAATAGGTATCGCAGTAAACATTTAGGGCACGAACCATAGGTCATCTGCCAGGAGAGTTCAACACCCTTAAACAACAAACGCTGTACACAATCATTTCGACCAGAAACTCCTTATTATTTATAATTATTTAAACATTTATTTTTCTTAATCATTATAAATGTATTTTTATTTTACTGCAATATTTTCCAATCATTACTTACATCTATTCATTTTATTATTTATTTTATGTATCCATTCAATTACTTTACTTGTTTAAAGATCAATAGAAACCAGAACAGCATAACATAACAGCAACGACAAAACACGAAACCCCAAAACTTAGTCAAACGACGATTCGTCAACTCTGTTTAACTCAACTTTGTCCTAAGCTAGCACTCAGCCTGAAAAGGCTAGTTTGCGCACGCTTAGCTGAAGAGATCCGAAAGATCGAAACAAAGAACCAAACAAAACGATCACCACTGAAAGTGGGAATTTGAAACGTTTAGGCTGAACCCAAGCATTCTTGATGCAGAAGGGCAGTCAGTTTTGTTTTAGTGTAGATGGGACTTTGCTCAATCGTTTTCGTCATACGGTGACTCATCAGCAACGCGAAGAAGCGTTGGAACGACTTGGAGTAAGCACACTGCTTGTTGTAAGCTAAAAAGCTTGTTTCCTTTGACAAACAAAGTCTTTTGACAAACAGTCTTTTGACACAATGTCTTTCTTAAAACTCTTCGAAAACAAGCTTTTTAGCTTACACCAAAACCTCTCCACCTCCATGGCTCAGCAAACAAAATTAAGCCTTCCTAAGAAACCCGTACAATTTGAGCCGATTTGCACCGTCCAGGCTTTCTATGACCTCCCATGATTCGACGTAATTTTTACCGAAATGCCTAAGTCTAAACTCTGCTATTTTGGGGCATCTACATTAAAAATGATGGATTCCTTTGTTTTGCATTAAGTACAAGCTGCTCGCAGCGCGCTTTCGCTATTAGCCAGGCTAATGACAATCCGGGGGGTTCCGGGTAAAAGTGACCAAGTAACATTTTCAAAATTTTACAGGGGAGCGATATGAAGTTTTGCCAATTTTCTACTTACTAACACTGGTTCTGTAATGTCTCAACCGACTATGTTTCGGTTTTTCCTAGTCGTATAGGTATTTAGCTATCGATCTCCTATGATAACGCGCTTAAAAACACACTTCAGGTTAAATTTCAGCTATTTATTCCGAAAAATCGTATTTGATCAATTTTACCTGCACGGATTTACGATGTCTATTGACTTGGTCACTTCAATTCTTTGACTAATGAGACGCTCACCTACATGAAATTGAGAAATTTAATGGCTTTTTGTCGACTGGATCATGTTGCTAAGCTTCTGGTAACAATGACATACCAATTTCTGTTAGAAAAGGTTCCCCTTCATCTACAAATGTGTTTGGTCATTTTCACTTGCCCGCTATGCTTCAATTTCGAACAATTAATCATTTCAGTATAAAATCGATGGATCGGTTTACAATTACGCTATTTGCCAGTTTTTTCAGGTCCACGAAATCTTGTAACTTCAGCTCTGTTACTAGGTATGGTTTATTTTTGGACTTTCTATCTGATCGAGCAAGCCTCATGACCATCTGGGAATCTGGTCATTCCTACATGGAACTGATTCAATGCACCGCGCGATTGAATCAGCTAAAACCTATGTACCCGTATACACCATGCAAGATTGGATGACGGTCATGAGGCTTGCTCGTTGTTAACCGATCCATCGATTCGAATGGAGTCAAGGTTAATTGGCTGAAAATTAAAAGATTGAAGTATCAAAAAGCGTCACCAAATAGTATATTTTACAGCTACGACTATAACTGTGATTACCATGAGATACTAGTGAACTGGAGGAAGAATTCCACAAAAATAACTCCCACCATATTTGACTGGACAATTTATATAAAAAACTAATTCCGATTCCAAAAGCCAAGAAAGAAGATCTCCTCAAACTTTGTCCCAGAGGAATACCATCATTGGTATGAGGCCATTCCAGTCTCTAACAAGAAGAGTGGTGGTACCAAGGAGCGGTTGCCTGAGCCTTCATTCTCTGATGAAGAAAATGAAGACCCTAAATGTGTTTTTCTGCGACCACCTTCTGAATTGTGTTATTTTAAATACCATTTTATTGATGAAAATGATGATTTAATAAAGTTTTATACTATTAATTGAATTTTATACTGAAATGATTAATTGTTCGAAATTGAAGCTAGTGAAAATGACCAAACACATTGTAGATGAAGGGGAACCTTTTCTAACAGAAATTGGTATGTCATTGTTACCAGAAGCTTAGCAACATGATCCAGTCGACAAAAAGCCATTAAATTTCTCAATTTCATGTAGGTGAGCGTCTCATTAGTCAAAGAATTGAAGTGACCAAGTCAATAGACATCGTAAATCCGTGCAGGTAAAATTGATCAAATACGATTTTTCGGAATAAATAGCTGAAATTTAACCTGAAGTGTGTTTTTAAGCGCGTTATCATAGGAGATCGATAGCTAAATACCTAAACGACTAGGAAAAACCGAAACATAGTCGGTTGAGACATTACAGAACCAGTGTTAGTAAGTAGAAAATAGGCAAAACTTCATATCGCTCCCCTGTAAAATTTTGAAAATGTTACTTGGTCACTTTTACCCGGAACCCCACGATTTACTGTGTTGGAGGTGACGCTTACTTCCTATTGGCAACGCCAATAAAAAGTGAACATGAGGTATTTGGTCATTATTACCAGCACAGAAATTCGAGTTTTGGCACTTGGTCATTATTACTAGCACGGTAGTGATGACTACTCTCTTAGTTTGGTGCAGGTAAAAATGCTCTTATTCCAATTGGTCACTTTTGTTGGAGTAGGAATTATCAAAATTTCACGAAGTAAAAGTGATCAAATGCCATTTGGTCACATAAAACACTTTGGGTCGGGCAGGTAAAATTTATTTTTGAATATTTTTCATATATCTGGTTAAAATTGGACATTATCTTCATTTTGGTTTATTATTTTCAATAATGAACCTTTGGAATCGACCAAGAAAAAAAAAATTTTAACACCCCCTCAAAATTTGATGGTTTACGTTTCAAGGTACGTAGAATCCAAAAATCGAATAAAAATTTGGCCGTCCGTCCGCCGTACCGTACGCCGTCTGCCGTACGCGGCACTTTTGCCACTTAGCATTGACCGATTTTGATGAAATTTGGTATGTAGGCTCCATTTGGGGTCTAGTTGTGCCCCGAAGCTTTTGGTTGATGTAGGTCACTTCTAAGGGTTCCAAAATCAATTTTGAAATTTTGAAAACGCCCTAACTCAAAAAATTTTGATATGAAGGTATTGTTTTTCCTTCAATTTAAGATTCTATAGAATTTTTAGAATTTTTTGAGACCACGCGGAGCTCTTTAGGACAAACCGTTCGCTCCCTACGAAAATTTAAGGGTTTATATTGAAATATTTATATATATAAATCAAAACACGATTGTGAATCTCAAAAGAGGCCTAATCTCCGTTCAAATTAGAGCTGACCGAAATGCGATCGATGGTTGGTGATTTTTTTTTTTTTTTTTTTTTGTTTTTTATTTTTATTTTTTTATTTTTTTTCATATTGGATGGTTGGTGATTTTGTAGACGAGTGATCTACATAGAAAAATAATAAACCATTGTGTAATAATTTGCAGCGTTTCAGGCTATAGACAACGTTCCTTAGTACCTGAATGACAAAAAACCTCATTTAACAAAAAAATGTTACTTGGTCACTTTTACCCGAAACCCCACGGTAAAAAAAAACTGTTTAACAGTCTTTTGACACAATGTCTTTCTCAAAACTCTTCGAAAACAAGCTTTTTAGCTTACACCAAAACCTCTCCACCTCCATGGCTCAGCAAACAAAATTAAGCCTTCCTAAGAAACCCGTACAATTTGAGCCGATTTGCACCGTCCAGGCTTTCTATGACCTCCCATGATTCGACGTAATTTTTACCGAAATGCCTAAGTCTAAACTCTGCTATTTTGGGGCATCTACATTAAAAATGATGGATTCCTTTGTTTTGCATTAAGTACAAGCTGCTCGCAGCGCGCTTTCGCTATTAGCCTGACAATCCTGAGTGTTTTGATCTTCAGATAGAAGATCAAAACACTGCTGCTTTGGTTATAGTCCAAATTCGGACTATTATTACCTGGAGTGGTGTAAACCGCAGAGAGAAATGGAACCAATTTTTTTAGAGAGCTCTTCATTACAAAATTCTAAACAAAATTTTGATTTTGAGAACAACAATTTTTTTGACCCGCAGAAGAAAATACTCCTATTTTTAATTTTATACTTTACCATGTTTTACTTTATTACGGTCTGGGGAAGCAAAAGCAGGAGAAGGCAAACAAATCACCACGAGGCCCAGGGAGAGAAAACATATTAAAATCGTGATGCTCTTCCCCTCTCATCCACCACCGATATTACTAGGAACTGCGATCATCTCAACACCCGCTCCCATAACATATGTATTACGCTGACTTACAAAACTGCTGAAACTGCACCAAATTTAAATCATTTTGGGGTATTTTGGCCCACCTGGCGTTCCAGGGCGAATGGAAAGGCCGATCCCCCAGGACCTGATTTTTGTCCATCTCTCATCAGAACTTCGCGCCAGGTGGGCCGAAATACCCCAAAATGATTTAAATTTGGTGCAGTTTCAGCAGTTTTGTGAGTCAGCGTAACACAAATGTTAAGGGAGCGGGTGTTGAGATGTTCGCACTTCCTTGTAATATCGGTGGTGGATGAGAGGGGAAGAGCATCTATGCACTAAACATCACGATTTTAATATGTTTTCTCGCCCTGGGCCTCTTGGTGATTTGTTTGCCTTCTCCTGCTTTTGCTTTCTCAGACCGTAATAAAGTAAAACATATTAAAGTACAAAATTAAAAATAGGAATATTTCTTCAGCGGGTCAAAAAAAATTTTGTTTTCGAAATCAAAATTTTGTTAAGAATTTTGTAACGAAGAGCTCTCTAAAAAATTCGGTTCTATTTCTCTCTGTGGTCATCACAACTCCACGTAATAACAGTCCGAATTTGATTTTAATTGGCAACATCGTAGTAATGATTGTTAGTAGGTTTTGTAGATTTCTTTTTCCTAATATCTTTTTTCATTCTTACACTGATCATCTAACGTTTTCTGTTTTTCATTTGCAGGTGAGTACGAGTGTCGTAATAATTCGTGAATATCGACCACAAATCTTGAAGCGTCGTGAGTTTAAAAAATTTACTAGGATCTATTTTGTAAGTCATTGCAAATCCTCAGGAAGGTTAGGGAGTAACAGCAAAGCAAATCAAATTCCAGGTGAGAGTGTTGGAAGACATAGCTCTGTGGCCGGCTTGGGTTCGGCCGTGACAGAAGTAACACTTGTGCTCCCTACCGGGAGATTTTGTATCCTTATTCTGTTCAGCCATGTTCTTTTCTCTCTTGTAAATTTCCCTGTGTAAAGTGATTAAAACCAGTGAATTTAATAGTCTTTGGTTGTTAATTAAATACCCTGCTACATCGGTTATGGGCCCAGGACAGCTGATGGTGTGATTGGGAAACGATTTTTGGGTACATCGTGTGTTTTTCGACAAAAAGGGCGTAAAACTGTAACACGAGGTTTGTCTGTTAACCTTCAAGATGGGTGACATGCCAAGCAACCTTATGAAAGTGGATCGTCTTAAAGGGAGAGAAAATTATGCAGATTGGAGATTTCAGTTAGTAAATTTACTGAAACACGAAGGACTCTGGTGTACTATCGCAGGTTATCCCGCTGATGATGCAACTCAAGCTGGTGAAAAGGCTCGGAGGGACGAAAAAGCGCTTTCGAAAATCAATCTGACTCTCGAACGATGTGCTTATCCTCATGTGACGGCTGCTAAAACTGCGAAGGAAGCCTGGTTAGCCCTTGAAAAAGCGTACGACGACAAAGGCTTGAATCGTCGTGTCAAACTGCTGAGAAGTCTTTGCAAAATACGACTAAGTGACTTCAAGAATATGGAAGAGTATGTTAACACAACTCTAAACTTCGCCGACCAACTTCGTATGATGGAAAAACCTGTTGATGATGAATTTCTAGCTGCACTGATGTTAGGGGGCCTGACAAGTGAGTACGACCCGTTAGTTATGGCACTTGAAAATAGTGGTGCGGACATAACTACTGACTACGTCAAGTGTAAGCTGTTGCAGCAGGATGTCCGGAAGGGTGTGACGGATGTTGTGAAACGAGAAGGTGAGGAGGCCGCTTTGTTGGTGAAAAAGGGTCCTAGAAAACAACCTAAGAAGGTCATAACTTGCTGGAATTGCAAGAAGGAAGGGCATTTTTCGCGCGACTGTAAGCAGAAGATTTCTGAGACTTCACAAAAGAATGAAAAAGAAAAGAAAGCATGTTTTTTAGCTTTCAGTGCTGTCCTACCTACTGAATATTGGTATGCAGATTCCGGCAGTTCCTGTCATATGACTGGTAAGCGAAGTTCCCTTTTCAATTTTTGTGAGGAAGATTCTGGCTTTGAGGTTTCTTTGGCGAATGGTGAGAAATTGGTCAGTGGTGGTGTTGGTGACGTTCGAATCATTCTTGCATCTACAGGCGAGGAACGTACCATCACAAACGTTGTTTATGTGCCCAATTTGGCGACCAATTTGCTCTCAATACACGCACTTGCGTTGAAAGGATTCAAAGTAATTTTTGATCATGATTTCTGTCATATTTATGATTATCAAAATGACAAAAAGCCTTCGTTGTCAATAAAGAGTATTGGCGTGACTTACCCAATACAGACAGTAGGTCATTGTGCTAGTGTTGCTAAAAAGAGCATGCAAACACTGTGGCACCGGAGATTGGGACACCTCAATCATCAGTCTATGAAGTTGCTACGAGATGGAATGGCAACTGGAATCAGTTATGATTCAGAGGAGTACGAGCCCTGTGTGAGTTGTATTCAGGGTAAGCATGCTCGAAAACCTTTCCCGAAAAATAAGGTGAAACTTGTTGAGAACAAGTTGGATCTCATCCATATGGATCTGTGCGGCCCCATGGAGGTTGAATCATGGAGTGGGTCACGATATTTATTGACCATTGTTGATGACAGGACGAGGAAAGTGTTTGGCTATTTTCTCAGCTCAAAGGACGACACTTCAAGGCGCATAAAGGACTTCGTGAATATGGTTGAAACTCAGTGTGAGCGGAAGGTAAAGATTATCAGGACTGATAATGGTACAGAGTTTCTTAACCGGAACCTGACAGATTTCTACAAATCCAAGGGTATTCAGCACCAGTTGTCTTGTGTCTACACACCGCAACAGAATGGCGTGGCTGAACGCACCCAGAGAAGCATTATGGAAAAGGCCCGGACTATGATGATGGATTGTGGATGTGACAAGAGGATGTGGGCTGAGGCTGTCAACACGGCAATATACATCCTGAATAGGTCACCTAGCAAGAAAATACCAGGTAGCACACCTGAGGAGCTATGGACTGGTAAGAAGGTGAACCTGGAACACCTGCGCGTGTTTGGTACCAAGGCTTTTGCACAAGTGCCTTCACAAAAAAGGAAGAAGCTTGATCCCAAGAGCAAGGAATTTACTTTTGTGGGATACAGTGACCAAAGTAAAGGCTACAGACTTCATGACGATGATCACAACCTCACGATTTCCCGTGACGTCATTTTTTTCGAAGACACGATCATTGGAGATGCCAAGGAAAAATCACCGAGTAGCTCAACTCTATTGTCGCCATATTTCCCGTTGTTGAGTGACAGATTTTCACTCAGTAGTCATGAAGAAGAAGAACCTGTGACGTCCGAGATAGTGACGAGCTTATAATCGAGCTTGTAATGACGACATGTCCTGTGATGTCGGGAGCAGTGGAGTCGGCTTCTGCTAGTGCTGCAATGTCCTCACCTGATCCTGAAGAGATTGTGGACGAATCTGGTAGCATGACAGATGGCAGCGACAGTGATTCCCTACTGAACTTTTGGTTCAATTCTTCTACTGGTCGTTTGGTGGAGACGCAAAGCGACGAGGAGGTCTCTGAAGCTGGGATAACCATAGAAGAGCGAAGGTATCCACAGAGAAATCGTAAGCAGAAAGAGTTTCCTAGTTTCGTATCATATTTGTGCATGAATGGGGAACCTGATTCATATCAGGCCGCCATTTCTAGTCCTAATTCTCAAGAATGGAAAAGTGCGATGGAATCAGAAATTGATTGTCTGTTAAAAAATGAAACCTATGAGCTTGTAGATAAACCTAAAAATTGCAATGTTGTAAGGAATAAATGGGTTTATAAAATAAAAAGGGGAGCAAATGGAGAGATTTTGAAATATAAGGCTAGGCTTGTAGCTAAGGGGTGTAGCCAAAAGTTCGGTATTGATTATACTGATACGTTTTCACCTGTGGTTAGTTACAGCTCACTACGATTCCTTTTTGCTCTTGCTTGTGAACTCGATTTGGAAATTCAACACTTTGATGTAGAATGTGCATTTCTCTCAGGAGATTTAAAAGAAAATATTTACATGGCTCAGCCAGAAGGTTTTATCAAAATGAGTGATAAAAATAAAGTTTGTAAATTAAAAAAGTCAATTTATGGGTTGAAGCAGAGCTCAAGAAATTTTCATCTAAAAACTAAAAGTGTTTTTATAAATCTTGGTTTTAAGCAAAGTGCTTATGAAAATTGTATTTTTTACAAAATTAATGGAGGGTCTGTATTAATTATTGCCTTATATGTGGATGACTATATAATTTTTCACAATAGTCCTAAAGAATGTGAGGAATTGAAAAATAGTCTGAAGTCACATTTTGAGATTAAGGATCTAGGTACTGCCCAACAGGTTTTAGGCATGTCCATTGAAAGGACTGAAGATGGAATTAAAATTCATAATGAGCAGTACATTTTAAATTTATTAACTAGGCTTGGTATGCTTGATTCGAAGTCCGTTGGAACTCCCCTGCCAGCTGGTCTAAAACTGGAAAAAGCCAAAATTTGTGATGAATCTCTTCCTTACCAGGAGTTAATTGGAAGTATCATGTACCTCAGTGTGACATGCCGCCCAGACATTGCGTATAGTGCTTCGTATTTGAGTCAATTTAATAGTGCCCATGATAAAACTCATTGGATGGCAGCTAAGCATGTATTGCGCTACTTGAAAGGTACCATGAAATTTGGTCTTGACTATCATAAAATGAATTACCCTCTGACTTTTTATGTCGATTCAGATTGGGGGAACGATACATTGGATCGAAAATCTTATTCTGGTTTTGTTGTTTTGATGTCAGGTTCTGCCATTCATTGGGAAAGTCGTAAACAAAAAATTGTGTCTAGGAGTTCTACTGAAGCGGAGTATATTTCTCTCAGTGATGGTGCTAGAGAGGCAGTTTTCCTCTATAATTTTGCTAGAAATTTGCTTGCTGATACCCCTATTTGTAGAGTTTTGATTCCTTCAGGTCTGCAATTTTATTGTGACAATAACAGTGCAATTAAAATGGCAGAAAGTGATGTATCCAGCAAGAGAACGAAGCATATTCATATTCGTTATCATTATATCAGAGATCAGGTCGATAATGGTGTAATAAAAATAAATTACTTGTCTACTAATAAAATGTTGGCGGATTTTCTGACGAAAAGTGTGCCTAAAGCTAAACATTTATTTTGTTGCAAGGGGATTGGCCTTAATTGAAAGATTTCAATGTATGATATTTCTGTTAAGAATTTGTTCGGTTGGGGTCTGGATCTCTGTAATGTTGTTATGAGTTGTTTCATGAATTTGTTTTTGTTTTTTATATTAGAGTTAGATTCATGAAACAAAGGGAGAGTGTTGGAAGACATAGCTCTGTGGCCGGCTTGGGTTCGGCCGTGACAGAAGTAACACTTGTGCTCCCTACCGGGAGATTTTGTATCCTTATTCTGTTCAGCCATGTTCTTTTCTCTCTTGTAAATTTCCCTGTGTAAAGTGATTAAAACCAGTGAATTTAATAGTCTTTGGTTGTTAATTAAATACCCTGCTACAGAGAGATTGAAAGCAACATTGAACATCATTCTAAGTGCTAAATTCTCAGGCTGACTTGTCGTTAGTCGTAGATACTTTCAGTTTTTTCAGAATTATCTACCCAGTATTTTTCTCTGCTCAAAAATCTATTAAATATAACGTGGATGTAGTGTAATCAATTGGAATTCCGAGTTGTTTTTATGCTCTCATCGTTCTTTGACCGCCTTCTTCTGGACATTCTTGAGTAGAATGAGTAATCTCCGAGTTCGATATAATTATCCATAGTTTCTGTACTTTTGAGTTCTAGACTTCCTTTATGCCTACGGTTATCTGAATATAATGGGGAAGTGTAAATACTCTGACAATCGTGGAGTCGAGGAAAATTTGTGCTGCGGCTTTAGTTTTTTCTGAAGAATCTGCTCCTTACTTTCCTCTGCTCAAAAATCGATTGAATTTGATGTGAACTTCCAACTTCCAAGTTTTTTCTTTCCTCTATTTTTTGTTTGCCCGCTTTCTTCTGTACATTTTGAAGTAGAAAGAGCTGTACATCTAGTTGCTCCTGTTTTCTGTACGTCTGAGTCCTGATCGTGCTCTGTGTCCAACCTGTCTGAGCACAATAGGAAAGTGTATACCCTTTGACAAACATGAAAGAAAGTTGTAATTGTTCTGTCAATGTAACTGCGCCGTAATATCAAATTTGGTGTAAAATGTGTATCAAGCCGAGTTTTTTTCGATGCTCTCTCATCTTGCGTAGGTACTATTTTATTCACATTCTAGAATCGGATGAGTAGGTAGATCTTCGTGTTCCATACAGTTACTCCAGCTTTCTACTTTTGGAGAGTTTTGCGACCTCTACCTTTATGAGGTGTCAACTATAATGCTTAGTACTTAGATTATCAACGATTCTCTGGAAACGCTCATCCTTACTGTTAATGATTACAGTAATCATTAATCATTACAGTAACTGTACACATAATATATTTTTTTTGTATCAATAATATAAGAAAGGAGGCGTAAATAACAGAACATTTGATGAAGTCTTTCATCGTTTTGGGTCCATTGTTGTAAAAATCGCTTTTCGCTACTGTTTCTATATACAACATAAATCCGAAAAACCATAACTGTGTATTAAACATCGGATAACGTGTCGATGCGTTTTTCTCATCGTCGTCTTTTATCTGTTTTTCAACCCTCCGGACAGCGACAATCGATACCCAAAGCGGCCTCACGTTTCGCACCATTTCCCCCTCTCTTTTCCTGGGTTATTCCGCCGCTCGGCCGTTTCTTTGATATCTCGGTTGACAAAAAAAAGGAAAAAATCTCTCCGATATGTCACATTTTCTATAACTCTTTCTTCGCTTCGGCTGCTGATAACCGGGTTTGGTCGTCCTCTGCCGCAGACTCGACGGCTGTACTGCACGTAACTTACGATCACAACGCAGGGGCCGGATTTTATTGTCGCTTCGTCCTGAATGTGGTGTAAATGGTGCATATTTAGCTGCACACCCATTATTTGTTAACTTATCTACATTTCCACTCGATTTCGTAAAGTATGTGAGCTCAGCATTTTGGTCCCGATTTACAAAAGCTGGTACAGCCCTGAAGAGCACATCCAAAACGGTTTTTGATCTTCAATTTTTTTCTCCATATTACAAAAATTCAAAATTTTCCAGAAACTTAATTCAATAGTGAGGAAGCAATAAAGAGCAACAAATTATGTGACAGCTTTGTCATTTTGAGTCACACCCTGTGCATACAGTATGTTAGTATGATATACTGAAAATCGAAAAAAGAACATCACAGACGGCCTTTGGACAAAAACATGCAAATTATGACAGAGCAGCTGAACAGCTTCGAGGGTCATTCACGTCTCTCATCTGTTCCTGTGACGGCGTATTGTTATTTCGTCAATTTAAGATAGTATTGAATTTTTAGAATCTAATGAGACCACCCAGAGCTCTGTAGACCAACCGTTCGCTCCCCATAAGAACTTAAGGATTGGACTTACGATAAATCAGAAACACGAGCGTGAATAGCAAGAGAGGCCTATAGGAGTACTACAATGCCTAATATCCGTTCAAATTTTAGCTGACCAGAATGCGATCGCTGTTCTTTCTTCGAGTTGCACTCAGTTTTGCGTCCTTAGGAACCAGTAATCAAATTTCCTCATGAAGGCACCCACAACTTATTATTACTTCGAATTGAGTGAGAAGCGTTTATTTCTTCTAAACAAACTTGAATGTAGTATCTATGGTTGGTAACAACGGCAAAGCCGAGTTCTTTGCAAACGAGTGGTCAATATAGAAAAAATAAACCTTTGTGTAATAATTTGCAGCGTTTTTTCCAAATTTTTTCTTTATTTTAAGGATTTGTGTCTTGTTTTTGACCTTGTGTAGTTGAAAATTGAAAGTATAATTGAATTTGAATTGAAAGTCTTTGCAACTCCCGTTATTTACGAAATAAATTCAAATTTGAGGATATCGTTGGAGAAGCGTTAAATTTCCAAGCTTCCTTGTGCAAAACCAATATTTTTTTTATAAATAGTACATCTTTAAAAAAAGTTGAAAACTGTTTTTAAATTTGACTTTTAAATCTAAGTTTACACTCAGAACCCTTACCTCTTCCCCAAAAACATGCAGCAATTGTCAGCTTTCCAACGTTCTATAATTTTTTAGGTTTACTTACTATGAAATTGAGGACGGAAATGGTGTTTGAATGCGAAAAAGTGCTAGGAAGGGAATGTTTGCAAATTAGTTGTAGAATCGTATTGCTCCTGAAGTATTTCTGATTGGTTCGGGGACACCCTGTTCACCAACAATCCTTGAAAGGTGAATAACCCGGTGAAAGGCGGTTTCGTTGAAATAACACGTTTTTTCGCATTCCAACAAATTTCCGTCCCCGAATTTCATTGTAAACCTGCAAAATTATAAACCGTTGGAAAGCTGACAATTGGAGCATGTTTTTCCCGAAGAGGGCTCATCAAAATGTGCAGGGATTTTAAGTGAAAACTTCAATAAAAAGTCAAATTTCGAAGAAAAAAATTCAAACTGCTTTGACTTGATTTTTGTTTTAAATGTTTTATTTTTAAAAGATTAATTAGTTTTGCACTGGGTAGCTTGGAAATTGAATTTTCTTCCCAATGATATCCTCAAATTTGTATTTACTTGCTAAGTAATGGGAGTGGTGGCAGTTTCAATTACATAAGGTCAAAAACACGAGAAAAATCTCAAAATTAAACAAAATCGGAAAAACAAGGGGTTAAATCAAAATTGCTAGGAAACACTATTTGTTGGAAATACAGATAATGGGTGGTCCTCAGCTCTCAAAAGTAGTCAGATACTTACAAAGCTCGTGGGCAGAAAAATCAAATGGACTATCTTCTGCAGAAATCGATAAACTACTCTGGATTCCTGCCCAGCTTTAGTTTAGACACCCTGTATATATTTTACGTGGTGAATATTTATATTGTAAATGGGCTTCAACAACTCTTGCGAGCAATTTCTTATGACTGATGCTCCTTTCTTCCCTCCACCTTTAACGAGAAAACAACCCCGGAAAACCGCGACTTCCAAGCAAAACCGTCTCCTTGAAATATCACCACAAGCAAAACACGTGAATACGTAAAAAGGCCTGAAAATACGGATAACGGTGCCGGTTATCTCTACGAAAGAAAGTAAGGCCTGAAATATTTTTCCTTCCTTCTTATTTTCTCTTTCCGTTTTCTCTTTGTTCCACTTCCGTTTCCTCTAAGGTAACCCTCATTTTTTCCGTCCGTCTCCCGCGGGAATCCGTACCTGTGGACTATATGGAGTTTCGCTACGTTCAGGTTTTTTCGTGGGGGGAACTTTTGGGAATACAAGTTTTTCGCCGTACACCTTCACTCTGCAGTTTCTCTTTTGGTTCCCACTCCATTTCTCCTTCCGAACTACTCTAATCTCGTTAGGCCTTCAGTTTCGCTGGTTAGGAAGAGTGGAGAGAAGAAGTATCAAATACATAACGCGCCCTGGTGGAGGGTTCTAAAGCCCATTTTCTCTGTGAAGTCGAGGGTGAAAAACCCCGTTTTCTTTTATCGCTCTCCTCATGAATTTATGGGCTTGTTCCACCAATTCCCACCTCCTCACTGACCTAATTCATTTCTCCACCTACTAGCTTGGTTCTCACTTTTACTCCTGATGATCATCCAAAGGGAATTATCGGTGTTAACTCATTTCCATCCATTTCGTTCACCATCTTCGTGAGCACCTACTCGACTTTTCATCTGTTCCATATGACCTGTAGGTACTTTAATTTCTACTGAGTATACTAAGGGGCGATACCACAATACAGGATGTAAACGTTAAGTGCGCACAATCGGCTAGGGATCGATTATTTAACTAATTTCCAACAAAAATTTCGTTTTCGAGTTATTTCACTTTTAAGATTTTTTTTTCGCCTTTTCGACCTTGTTCACGAAAACTGTCATAGCTCCGTTAATTGATGAAGTAAATTCAAATTTGATTATACCATTGAAAACGCTGCAAATTATTACACAATGTTTTATTATTTTTCTATATAGATCACTCGTCTGCAAAGCCACCAACCATCAAACATGAAGAAAAACATCGATCGCATTTCGGTCAGCTTTAATTTGGACGGAGATTAGGTCTATTTTCGCGATTCACACTCGTGTTTCTGATTTATCGTACGTAAAACCGTTAAATTTTCATAGAGAGCGAACGGTTTGTCCTACAGGGCTTTGCGTGGTCTCAAAAAATTCTAAAAAGTCTATACTATCTTAAATTAATGGAAAAACAATACGTTTATATAAAAAATGTTTGAGTTAGGGCGTTTTCAAAATTTCAAAATTCATTTTTCGACCCTTAGAAGTGATCTACATCAACCAAAATCTTCGGGGCACAACTAGATCCCAAATGGAGTCTACATACCAAATTTCATCAAAATCGGTCAATGCTAAGTGGGGAAAGTGCCGCGTACGGTGGACGGACGGCCAAATTTTTATTCGATTTTTGGATTCTACGTACCTTCAAACAAAACCCAAAACATTTTGAAGGGGTTTTTAATTTTTTTTCTTGGTCGATTCCAAAGGTTCATTATTGAAAATAATAAACCAAAAAACATTAAATTTCCTGTCATAGTAGTGCAAGTTCAATTTTTTGTAAAGACATTTAAATGTAAAAAATAAGCCCAAAGTCAGAAATTTGTAAATTATTGAACATTTTCAGTTTTTTCAATCGTTTGCTAAACCCACTGAATGTACGTTTTTTTTCCTGCAGTAGTCCTAAAAGTTGGTACAAAAGCCCACCTTTCCAACTGTGTATTCAGTTTTTTTTTTTCAAATGCTTTTATTTTTCGAAAAATTTGTGTTTCCGAGAGAAAAAGCGTGAAATTTTGATCGAATTCGTGGGTTCAGAATGACGTACTGTCCGCCGATGAAAAGAATGAACGCGAGGACCCTACCGAATCCTAAACTGAAAACATCCGTTCGACCTCCTCCGAGCTTGTCACTCGTCCAAGGAAATCCCATTTTCGGTCACTTCCACTCAAATCCTCTACCTGACTTTTCGCTTGGTAGGCTTGGGTGAGAATTCATAAAGGGAAGGAATACGGGTGGTGATTTATCACTTGAACGACTTCAGGAATTTACAATGGAAGCTGTGAAATATGACTGGAAATCCTAAGTGGGCCAGATCAAGAAGATTGAGAATGATTATTGGTGGAGTGCCACGCACGGCACGTGGACGGCAAAATCAATAAAAGTGGCAAGAAGTCTGAAGAAATCACCAAAAATCGAAATATTAGTTTGAAGAACTTTGTCTACCAAACCTACATGTGAACTTTACTCGTTTTTGTTAACGAAAATGAATCGATGAGAAAAAATATTGTAATGAAAATTCGAAGTCGTGCAGCACGACCGCATCAGCGAATTTTTTTAAAACGTTATTAAAAAACAACTTTTGAATTTTTAGCCATTTTCCGACGTTTTCAGTGGGTTTAGAGCCATTTTATGCTATGTGAGAACACATTAAATGTGTGCAATTTTTGCGCATGAAAATGTGAAACAATCCTGTTTACAGCCCACGAACTTATCTACTCATTATGAATTTTGAGATTTTTGGTTATTATGTAAGACATTTTTAAGCAATTTCTAATCACATTTTTCAACGTTTTGAGAACTTTTTTGCGTAGGTAATTTAATTTACAATTATTCAATTTATGGCCTAGAAACTTTCTCTACACAGAATTTGCTTCCATTTAAAATGTTTAATCTTTATGGCTATTTTTAGCGATTTTGTAGAGCAAATTTTTGAAATTTAATCAATTTTTGGTTTTAAAAATGGTAAAATCTAGGAATCGTTTAAAATGCCCCCAAACGGATTTCTTTAGAGAAACGTTTCGAAAAATTTTTTGTACAAATTTGAGGCCAATGCAACGCAACTTTTGGTTTATAATTTTCAATGAACTTTTGGAATCGACCGAGAAATAGATAGGAATAGAATAGGATTTGAGATTCTCACAGGGGACCATCCCTCTATGAAAGAATCCTTCTATGAAAAACCATTCTCTATGATTTTCATAGGGGACCATCTAAACACTACTCAGTAACATCCCTGGAAATTTCATTGAAATCGGATGGAAAATGTAGAAGTTATGGCTGTTACAAGGACTTCACGTTTGTCAATGGGCAGCGGCTACTATCAGTCCAAAGGTGGTGATTTAAATAGGGGACCATCTAAATACTAATCTGTAACATCCCTGAAAATTTCATTGAAATCGAATGGAAAATGTAGAAGTTATGGCCGTTACAAGGAATTCACGTTTGCGCATGCGCAGTCGCTTCTATCAGTCCGGGGATGATGATTTTCATAGGGGACCGTCTACACACCCACCCACACAATCCCTGAAAATTTCATAGAAATCGGACAATAACTTCGTATAGTTATGCGCGTTACAAGGAATTCATGACAGACAGACACGGAACCAAAATTGTTCAGAAAGGTCTAAAACGTAAAACGTGAGTGAAAATTTTGATTTTTGCGAACTTTTTTTTTTTCGTCCTTGAAAAGTGAAAACAAAGCTTCCGCTACCTTGGTAGACTCGGAAGCAAAAAATAATAATAATAATCAATAAATAAATCAAAATAAATATAAAAAAAGAAATAAAATGCTTGTTGTGCCAATTGTGCGAATTGTGCCAATTCGACATTAATCTTCCGTATGATTAATAATTGAGATTCGATTATTTTATACCGAAAATAATGAAGTTTCTATGATCATTTGGAAGAAAACGACCACATACTACTTCACAATCAAGTTTATTAGGAAATGCTTGCATACGAGTCTGCAACACATTGGGACATTTTCATGTCAACCACTACACAACAAGGTAGTGAAGTAAGGTTGTTAGTTCATGTACCCAAGCATCAAAATAAGAAAACAGTTGATTGTTCTCTACGCAACACAGTTGCATTTTAATTATTGGCCGCGTGAGCAAGACTTGCTTAGTTTTCGTGACGATTTTTCAGTTTATGTGCCAAAGCAAAGACATGAAAATGTCAATAACATGAACCTCCTGACCAATTCGCTGTAAAGATGAGTTATTTTATTGCGTAATTACGACGGGTCACTAATCTTTCCCGATCGCGAATTCGTAATGTATTTTTCTTGCCCAGGTATCATTGGACAGAAGTGACGGTAGATATTCGAGAAATGACTTAAACGACAATGTGAGAAGGGGTAAACGAGGGGAAAGGAAGAAAGTATGACTCACGGCAGGTTCAGGGGTGTTGGATAAGGTCAGTTACTACCTGTGAACGTACATTTGTGGAAAAGGGTGTAGTTCAACGTTGAGGATACCCAACTCACTGTCGGGCCTCGCGTTCATTCTTTCCATCGGTGGACAGTAGTGACTGTTTCATCACTTTTGGGTGAATGAAGTTTGGGGTGGTTTTCCAAGTGATTTTTTTGGCTGAATCGAGTAGTGCACAAGGCTATGAGAGTATCTAAAACAAAAGATACCTCATAACGAGACGGTGATAACGGTGGTAGTGGGTGATAACGACTTGAAGGAAAAAGAATGTAGATTACCTAGTTCTCCCAATTCGGGTTCCTGTGGTGAAGTTTCAATACTTCTTATGGTTCGGATTGTTGGATAATTATCTACGCTGAAGTATTCTTACGATTTTATTTTATAAAATGTTTTCAATGTGTCCCCTATTTTGAGCACAAAAGGGACCTGCGGCGAACCGCATCCACAGCCTGTCCTAGTAGTCCAGTCAAATTAGCCGAAAAAGGGGGGGGGGGGGGGTTGCATTAATTCCGGACAAAGCGAAACTTTTATGGGTGACTTGTGGGTGCCTATGGAACATGTTTTTAGTATATTCTACTAGATTCCCCTTGTGCTAACTTTTTGGTGCCCGAAAAACCGCGATTTTTCGGCACTTGTTTCAGTTTTTTGCCTATAACTCGTACACGATGCATCCTACGGAAAATTTTACTCTGTCCTTTATTAAACAGAATGAATTTCTGCGTCGAATGACCACCTGAAACGTTGAGATCGGTTCAGCCGTTTGGCCGAAATCGATCGTTGAAGTTTGGCGATGTTTCCCAAATTGGTTGATCGCCAAAACTTCAACGATCGATTTCGGCCAAACGGCTGAACCGATCTAAAAAATGAAGGTGGTCAGTCGACGCAGAAATTCATCCTGTTTAATAAAGGATTGAGTAAAATTTTCCGTAGGATGCATCGTGTACGAGTTATAGGCGAAAAACTGGAACAAGTGCCGAAAGATCGTGGTTTTTCGGGCACCAAAAAGTGAGCAAAAGGAGAATCTAGAAGATGTTTTTTCTTTTGCCTTTTCTATTATTATAAGTACTTCAGTGCCTTAGGTCGAACAACAGACGTTTCACTTTGATTATATGACATTTTTTGATTGCAACACCGTTTTCAATACTCATAATTTCGTTTACTCAGAAGTTGTTTCGTTATTCTATCATTTGGTAGGGGCGGGTGGGAGGGGGGGGGAGGAAGAGGGGATGCTTTTCTTACACAAAATTTGATTCTCTACAACTTTGATTATGTGACATTTTTTGGTTGGATACGCCGTTTTTGATGTACAGGCCTTGAAACTTGAGCGTAACCCATTTTTCAACCAATTTGGGAAAAAGCGGCAAAATTCAACGATCGATTTCGGCCAAACGGCTGAACCGATCTTAACGTTTCAGGTGGTCATTCGACGCAGAAATTCATCCTGTTTAATAAAGGATTGAGTAACATTTTCCGTAGGATGCATCGTGTACGAGTTATAGGCGAAAAACTGAATCAAGTGCCGAAAAATCGCGGTTTTTCGGGCACCAAAAAGTTAGGACCAGGAGAATGTTTTTTCTTTCGCCTTTTCTAGTATTACAAGTACCTCAGTGCCTTAGTAAGTTGAACAACAGACGTTTCACTCTGATTATATGACATTTTTTGATTGCAACACCGTTTTCAATACTCATAATTTCGTTTACTCAGAAGTTGTTTCGTTATTCTATCATTTGGTAGGGGCGGGTGGGAGGGGGGGAGGAAGGGGGGATGCTTTTCTTACACAAAATTTGATTCTCTACAACTTTGATTATGTGACATTTTTTGGTTGGATACGCCGTTTTTGATGTACAGGCCTTGAAACTTGAGCGTAACCCATTTTTCAACCAATTTGGGAAAAATCGCCAAACTTCAACGATCGATTTCGGCCAAACGGCTGAACCGATCTCAACGTTTCAGGTGGTCATTCGACGCAGAAATTCATCCTGTTTAATAAAGGACAGAGTAAAATTTTCCGTAGGATGCATCGTGTACGAGTTATAGGCAAAAAACTGAAACAAGTGCCGAAAAATCGCGGTTTTTCGGGCACCAAAAAGTTAGCACAAGGAGAATCTAGTAGAATATACTAAAAACATGTTCCATAGGCACCCACAAGTCACCCATAAAAGTTTCGCTTTGTCCGGAATTAATGCAAACCCTAACTGCTAATTTGACTGGACTATAGTGCTTCGTCCACTCTGATGAGGTTGCTGCACCGGTA